>OX411734.1:8941795-10161452 GCA_948252095.1 Dicycla oo
GGTCATCCCTGTCATCCATCGCATCAGAATCATCGTCAAAGAGTGGTTCCGCTTTTATTTCTACTTCCACTTTACCAGTGCCATCTGTAAATGAAATATTATTATATATTACAATAATATCACGCCTGTACTTCACGAAGGGACAAGCAGAGTTGTTTATGTTAGTACAGACGCCAACACATAATCTCTCAAATTTAATAGATTTTCAACTTTATCGCTAAAGCATTAGGTTCAAGCAGGGGTTGAAAGCGGTAAAGGTATAAGGGTATGGTACCGGTATAGAATTACGATACAGCTTCGATTTAAAGGTAGAACCAAAACGGTTGAGAATTACGGTTGTGGTACCGTTAAAAAAAGAATTATACCTTTATTTTTTTACGGTATCGTTATACCTATATATTACTAATACCTTTACCGAAATAATTTCGGTACCGAAAAAAATGATGCGACGAAGAGCGAGCGCGACCCCACAGTAAAAAATATCTACCTACCAGTATTGTAACTCGGCCCCTGGGCTTGAAATAATTACCTACAGCCGCGCGGTACGTAAAGACGCGATATGGCTGCCCGCCTATAGTATTTTAATTTTATCAACCTACTTGAGTTTCTTTCTAGTTTTGTGATTGTAAATATTACTTTTTTTATTTAAAAAAATTAAATTCGTTGCGAATGAAATACGAAGTGTTCAATAAAATACATGTTGTATTTTTTTATTAATAGATTTAATAAAATAAAAAAAAACTTCCTTACTTTGAGATTGAAAAATATTTGCACTAGACTGAGACGTACGAAACGCTTTATTATTAAATTTAATTGTATAAAAAATCAAAATGGGGGGTCAATTTTGGGGGGCAAATAAGATACTTTTTAAAAAAGTTTTGCAAACTGCACCGTGTCACATCAAATAAAAGGGCTTACTGTAAGGTTCTCACACATATTTTTTAAAATTTTACAATACATTGTTTTAAGTTATTTAAGAAAATAAACTAAAATTAACCATTCCCCCTTATCTGCGAAACTACCAAGCCAAAAATTTTGAAAAAAATAAAGAAACTAGTTCTATACCTAGAGATAACAGAAAAACTTATAAGAAGTCTATGGTCTTAAAATAACATGGTAAATCTCTCAATATTGTGGGTACAAACTTACAATTTGCAGTTGGAATGTATGGGAGAACATGTTTTTCAACTACAATGTCAGTTTGTTGTTGGGATAAATTGATCCCAGCTACGGAACCCTTCAATGGTGCCGATTCTCTTGTCACAAATGCGTCTAAAGTAGACAAAAATCACTAAAATTTAGTTTATTCCTGTCAAACGACGATTTCCCATTCTGAAATTGACTAAAGTGACACAACTATATTATAGTTTGACAGCACTAAATTGCATTATGATATTTAGTTTAGTAAAAATGGCAATTTTGCTATTCTGAATTTGACGTTTTTCACCTAAAATGTTGATAAATTACATTGTCACACTAAAGAGTGGCGATTAAAAATGGAGTTTTTTTTTCTTTTCTTTTGCTTACCTATATCTCGAAAACTGTGTGTCCTACCGCAAACATAATGAAAATTTCGACCCCCTTTATGAAGCCCCTAATCCATATCTACACGTAGGTAATAATTTTTCATATTTTCCATACAAAAGTGAAAAATACTAAACACATAGAGAATCGCATCGTCTCCATCGCTACGGGCTCGTCTCCGCAGCCTCGGCCGCTACGGCCGATTCAATAATTTAGGCAAGTAGATAAGTACATAAGTAATTAGATAGCTTAGCCTAAGAAACTACCTACTTACTAGTTTTTTAACGCGAGCGTAGGTAGGTCTTCACTTCACTTTTTTTTACCCTATATGTTTCTTAATCCTGGTATTTTACTCAGTGGAAAAAGCGAAATACCTACGTATTAAAAAAAGAAACAATTTACGTACGTACTAGTAGGTATATATAAAAAATTAGAAGTTATAAAAAAAAGTATATAAAAAAAATTAGAAGTCCAGGTAATTTAAAAAATGATAGGTTTGGGTGCGTTATTGTCGAAGTCATGCAACCAAAACAGCACAATATTCTTCTATAATTGCTCTTTGCCATATTAAGTATGCCCTTATTTCAATGAATATTTGTCACAAATCGCACGCTTACTGCTTACAAAACCATCACACCGTGCGTCCGTTGATCACTGCGGCGCATTCGTGACTGTTTATTACAAAATTTTTGGAACTATACGCGTCTACAACTAAATGAGAATATACTTAATTATTATTATCATTTTGGCAAAAAAAGGCTTTGTTAGAGCCTCAATTATATTTATTAGCTAAGGCGGTGTTCGCAGTGCCAGCCACGCAAGTAAGTGTGGAGTGCCTTATTTCGTCATTAAAATTTGAACTCAATAACCTTCGTTACAATTTAAATTAAAATATCTTTGCTGATATTTTAGTAATAAGAAATAATCAATAATTACCGTGTGAATTATTTCTCAGCCCAAGATCCTGACTTGAAACATTTTAGAATATAAATTTAAATTATACTTTTACTAATAGTCACCAAGTGAGGGCATTTTGTTTAAGCTAGGTAGATCATTTCATTTCTCACCTCACCTCACCTCATTCCTCCACAATTCTTACCTTTTTTATTTATTTTTGGTATTAAATAGTTCGAAAAATCAGATGACAACCACTTGGATATGATTTTCCTCGTATACCTAGTCTTGCCATAAATATTGTCACGAAGAAAGAAAAAAAAATTTTTATTGCAATGAATATTTATTACTTTTACAGTGTGTTATTTTAATACATAAATATGAAACAATTTAAAATATAAAAATCTTATTCGAAGGGGTCTCTATATTGGCTGCATGCAATACAGTCCTTTAAACGTTGAGGCCAGTTATCAATAGAAGCACGCACTCTTTCCATGGGAAAATTCTTCACTGCCAATCGTATGGATTGTTTTAGGGACTCCAAATTATCATGGCGTTTATAGCAAGCCGTACTTTCTAAAACTGACCATAAATCATAATCCAGCGGATTAAGATCGGGACTAGACGACGGCCAGTCTTCAGCTCTGACGAAGTCCGAAACGTTCACTTCCAACCAAGACTGCGTGAACCGAGCTTTATGACCCGGCGCCGAGTCTTGTTGGAAGGAACATACTTGGTTATTGAACATGGTGTTGTTAAGGGGCTTAACTACCTTCTGAAGAATGGTATCTTGATACACTTGTGGCGATGTTTTTAACCTTTTTCACAAAAATATGGCTCAGCCACTCCTTCATAGCTAACACCCTACCAAACCATCACTGAAGTCGGATAATGCCCACGTTGCACTCTGTCGACTAATTGGGAAGCTTCCTAACTAATTATAAAGATTGTCTCATCCGTAAACAAAATTTTTCTGTGACCTCCCTTTGCGTACCGCTTCAGTAGTTGTTTCCATTTTACCACCCTATTCTTTTTTAAATTATCAGTTAAAAAATTACCAGTGCGTCTCTTATAGGCTGCAAGTCCTAAGTCATCTTTTAAAATACGCGACATGGTTCTGGGTGCTATCTTCATCTCCCGAGATAAAATCTTTTGCTTTCGGACAGGATTTCTTCGAATTCTTTCCCTTACTGCTTTGACCACCTTTTTCGTACGAACACTACGTGGACGGCCAGATCTTTTTCTGTCACAAACAGAGGAGGTCTCATTGTACCTATTAATAGCCCGGTACACAAACATTTGACTAATACCAAGCGTATGAAGAGTTTTAAAAATTGCATTTGGCTCCATACCAACTTTGTGTAATGCAATCACAGCGATTCGGTTCTGTTTATCACCCCACTCCATTTTAATATCGCAAAATATTGTACAATGTATTGGCGCCAAAATTAGAAAACTCAATGAACAATCGTATAAAAATGACAGATTCCAAACTCAAATGTAATATCTTTCTTATTTTTAATTGTAACAGTATTTATGGCCAGACTAAGTATTTTGTATGTCTGTTTTTATATTTTGGGTTGTATTTTGTTTTGTTTGTTATGTACTTATATTAAATCACATAATATATACTCGTATTACAGTAATTTTCAGAAATCGATTTAGGTTAAGGGTTGCTCTTTACCGGTTTATGCGGAAAACCGGTTTTTCATGAATTTTGGTTTTGATAGTGAAAGTTAACGGGTTAAAACCAAGTTTGATAGGGTCCCGCTCGCACGGTCTGGACGTTGCGATGTCATTTAGTTACAAAATTGTAGTCGCATCAAGTCGCATGCAAGTTCGCAACGTCGCACGGTGGGCTGAAAATCGGCTTTCATAGACTTGGGGATTTTAATTTGCAAGTACCGGATTTTTTGCCGGATATCACTTTTATTAGTTATTTCTATATACAAAAATGACACCCGAGTTAATTCTGCTCAAAAACGGAGGAATTATATTTTTTTTATGAAAATTTTATATCAAGCTAGTATGAAAAATCGAAATATCTCTTAAACGGAAAGGAAAACCGTAATATCCTTACAGATGGTTATAGTACTAATTATTTATGATTTTTTGTCGCTAATTTGCCGAAACAATCTAGGGGTCTAAGCTAGATGCCAGGAGAAAACAGAGCTATTTTGTTGAAACTCTCGACTTAATTCTGTTTAAGGAAACTGAGTTCGAGTTTTTAGATATATCCAATCTGGATTATGACTAATTGGAGTCCGACAAATGAGAGTGATAAGGAAAATTAGTAATAATAATAATAATAATTCGTTTATTTTCAGACAAAGTCCAAAAGTAATTAAATTGATATAAAATTTACACATAAACATACAATAACATTCAAATCAAATAACATTAAAATACATACATATGGCAGTTCAAACAAATAAAATATCAAATAAATAACATGTCAACCAAAATGTAAAAAAAAAAAAAATATAATAATATTATATAATACGAGGGGAAGCGCTTCTATGAAGCTGCATCCACCTCTGCAAAAGGCCTCTGCAATAATTAATGATTTTCTTTTTCAAGTTTTTTTTTCTTATTTATGTTAGTTTATTGTACCAATTTTTTTTCATAAATTAGTCTTTAAAATATTTGTATAGTTATATTTATTGTACTTAAATAATATTTTTGTAACATCTGTTTTATTTAAATTATGAATAAAAAAGAAGAAACAGCTATTTTTTGTTTAATTTCTTGTGTTATATATATTCTTAATATTTGGGTTAATAACATACCGATGTTCTTAACTTAGACACTAAAAGAAACCGTTCATAATGTAAAAATAAATAAAAATATTTTGACGATTTAAAATAAAAATGGCTTAACATTTTTCGGCGAATCGGCGACAGAAAATCATAAATAATTAGTACTATAAACATCAGTAAGGATATTACGGTTTTCCTTTCCGTTTAAGAGATTTTTGTAAAAAAAAATTGTAATTCCTTCGTTTTTGAGCAGAATTAACTTGGGTGTAATTTTTGTATATACTAATTACCAATAGAAGTGATATCCGGCGAAAAAATCCGGCGGCACTTGCAAATTAAAATCCCTAAGTCTATGAAAGCCGATTTTCAGCCCACCGTGCGTCGCCGCCACAAGATACAAGGACTGTAAATACTAATAGGCAACGTACGTAAACATGGAATAGATTCTATTCACTTTTTTTCTCCCCATGATAAATACTGATCTATCACATTCACCACAAGAATAAAAATAATTACATCTCCGCTGTGAGTTTACGAAATGTCCAAAATCCAAACGCAACGAACGAGGAGTGGGTGACGACTGGCGTAGGTTTTCTCGACGTTTGCGGGCGCGCAACTACGCAAGTCGAAACATGAATCTATCCGCACCATTTAAGTTCTCCGGTTGTATTTGACGTCCTCAGATCTACCATTTTGTTTCATAATACTTTCTGGGGTAATGTCACTATAACTTGTTGGAAGTGTTAAAAAATAGACGAAAACAATTTAGGTACGAATTACGTGATTAACCGGTTAATTTGGGTGTTAAAACCGTTTGTGCTTATGTAACCGGTAACCTTTATCATTTGGGTTACATAAAAACAGTTCACTTGTTTAACCGGTAAATAAAGGAACGATATATTAACCGGTATTTAATCGAAATTAACCGCTCTTTTTAAAAACCGGTTCCGAGCCCTGGTTCCGAATCCACTAAAACATCTGGCGAATGATGGCGCTTATTCTGACCCATGATGGCTGGTTCTGAAATAAATCATAAAACCAAAAAAATTATTAAGTACAGTTTTCCTCTCGCTACTCGCTCGTGTTTATTTGTCTTTAGGTATAGGTATCGTGTTTAGGACGAACCAAGCGGACGAAATATTTTGAGTTGTTAGTCCGTAATGTGTCCCTGTGCATTCGGTTGCATACAAAAGTTCTGTTTGTGCCACACGGAGCGCGGCGACGTAAAAGAGTTGACTGCTGACTAGGATTTCTGTATGAAACCGAATGCAGCGACTTTACGATCTCACAACTCGAAAAATTACATTCCTTCGGCCTCACTCTAAATAAATTAGGTATAGTTAAAAAAAAAACTAAAAAACACGCTTTAATACCATTAAACTGAGCTAAAAATAGAAAAAAATAATGTCACTATAAAAAAAGCGTGGGGTACTTTGTACGACATTGTAACACTAAATAAAAATACAACAATTAATATCGAGCACCCCACGCTTTTTTTCACGCCCCCATACAAAGTTAGAGGTATAATATCGTTAAGACATGCTTAAATGGTTTGTACCTACTTTTATCCATGGCGACATTCTAGTTGTAAAGTTTCAACAAAGTATACTTGTGATTAAGTTGACAAAGCAGACGCGGAAACATGAATGGCGGCAAAATGGCAAAACAATGCTTTGTCTGGCTGCCGAGGCACGAATATCAGTAAATTTTCGATCATGTACCTACTCTTCTTACCATTGCGGCCGCCACGATGCGTAACGACTCGGCGGCGCGGGCGGCAGGGTACAAAGAAAACCTTTATTTTATAATTTAGATACTTGAATAAGTAATGATACCGCAATATTACAATATCGAAATTATACAGGTACAGTTACTTTAAGGTATAGTAATTTAAAGGTACCTTTATTTTAAGGTATCGAAATTTAAAGGTATGACGTCATACCGCTTACCTTTTTAACCATAATTTTTCGGTTATTCAATCCCTGGGTTCAAGGTTTATTGGGAAAATTTTACAGTTTCGGGTAGCTTGACC
This sequence comes from Dicycla oo, assembly GCA_948252095.1. Lineage (NCBI taxonomy): Eukaryota > Metazoa > Arthropoda > Insecta > Lepidoptera > Noctuidae > Dicycla > Dicycla oo. Next base: position 8,949,005 of record OX411734.1, read on the forward strand.
TGCTGGCGTCTGTACATCCACATTTCACCAGTTACTCTATAAGTCCCATGTATTTAGAAAGATATTGGCTAAAATGATAACAGCAGCACGGGTCGATCGAAAGTTAAGCTGCGCTTGCCGCGATCGTTTCGTAGATGGGTGACCATCCGTTACATATCAAGACCCCTCCGTGCCTCGGAAAGCGCCTTAAGCCCTTGGTCCCGGCTGTCATTCGTAGATCTTTGATAGTCGTTATGGGTAGTCAGAAGCTCAAAAGTCTGAAAACCAAGGCCAGTCTTCCCAAGGTCTTCATATTACCCAGTAACTGAGTTGTGGAGGTCAGATAGGCAGCCGCTCCATGTAAAATACTGCTATTCAGCTGCATCCGGTTAGTCTGGAAGCCGACCCCAGTATAGTTGGGAAAAAGGCTAGGTAAATTGATTGTATTATTCAATTCACTCAGACTAAACCAATCGCGAGGGCGGCTTTATATACCCTCACATCACAAGTACCTAGAATGTTCTACAACATTCTAGAATATTATCGAAAACAATTAAGCTGAAAAAGGAATAGAGTGTCTCATTACTTTTGTGCCAACCCTATAATATGCAGCACGAGGCAGTAGGGACACTTCAAGGTACTTAGGCAGGCTCAAAACCTTTCAGACGCCCTGGTAATTGTACCACTTGTTTTTTATTTGAGATGAGTTTGCTCTTGACTCTAGTCTAGGTGGGAGGTGACATAGACAAAGTCGACGATGGAGTGAGCTTACCCAGAAGAAGCCTGGTCACCTCACTTTGGAGAGATTAGGGTTGTATGTGTTCGGAAACACAGATGCAAGTAATGAATACAAATGCTAATTAGTAACTCGTAATTAGTAAACAAGTGATTGCAATAATTGCATACACCCGCCATTCTAACATCAGCATGGGGGTATAAGCATGCTCCACTGTTGAACAAATCACCACTCACCATCAGATGAGATAGATGTCAAATACAAGCCTAGCAATAATAAAAAAGTGTACCTTCTTTAAGATGCAGTTTCGTACTAAGGAAGGCCTCTTGAGACTGTAACACTTGTTGTCTGAAAGCACACGCATCACGCAGACGTACCACGCAAGTTGCGCATACACAGCAGTCCTTAGTTTCTCCGTCTAAGTGTGATAACTGAAAATGAACATTGAAAAAGGTTTTGAGAGGCTACAAAATAGTCTATAAGGCTAGGTAATTTTCTAAATTAAATATAGAAAAAAAGAAAGCTTGTTTATTCTGTAAAATAAAATGCATATTACAAAATTTGTATACTCTAGCCAGTAAATTAAATATAACATATTAATGTTATATTTAATTAACATATTAATGTTAATATTAATTATATTATTCAGTTGCGCGTGAGGCGGTGTTTTGTACGCACGTGCTTATCGCAAAACATTCCGGCTTGTGAATTTATCACGTTCGGTGCGGGTGAACCCGCGAATAGTGAGAATGGAAGGAGGTAGTTCGGATGAAGATGCGTTGACTGATAAAAGCGAATCAGAGTTAATAAATGAGTGTGAGCGTGAGTTGATGATGATGACGGGTACGGTGAATGTAGACCAACAAATTGATGCAAGACTTGCGGAGAAAAGATCGCTAGAAAAGAGTGGAGATAGTAGTGAAGAAGGTTTTACTATAGTCAGCAGGAAAAAACCAAAGAAACTTATTCGAAGTAAATCAAATGGAAGTTTGAGTTCACACTGTTTGGAATTAAATAACCAACTTAGTAATGATGCGGCTGCGGAGAATGACGTAACAAAAAACACATTTGAAATATGTTTGACTTCATTGCAAGTTTTACCAAAACAGATGGCCTTAGCTAAGTGTTTAAGAAGCGGGAATATTCAAAATATCATCAGAATTAAATATAAAAGCCCTTATAAGGTATTTGTTCAGTTCAATGATAAACAACAAGCTGAAAAATTGTTAAATTTCCCTAAAAACAAGGAACTAGACATTAGAGCTCAATTTACTGATGAGGTGGATCTATCCTATGGATTAATCAAAGGGGTTGATTTAGAAATGACAGATGAGGAAATGTTACAATCATTCAGTAGCTCATTTGAAATTGTATCTGTCAGAAGGCTAAGACGGATGAATGTTGACGGTAAATGGATTGATAGTGAGACCGTTAGGTTAGGTTTCAAAAGTCAGACTGTGCCAGAGCATGTATATGCCTATGGATGTAGATTCAGGGTTGAAAAATATGTTTTTCCTGTAACCCAGTGCTCAGGATGTTGGAAATTTGGACATCATAAAAAGTTTTGTCCAATTAAAAAAATCCTCTGTCCAAAATGCGGAAAAGAACACATCAATTGTGAGACAGAAACATTTAAATGTTTAAATTGCAAAGGGCCACATATGGCTATAAATAAAACATGTCCATTTTTTATAAAAGAGAAGAGGATTCGAGTACTTATGAGTTTGGAAAATACTACATACAAAAAGGCGTTGGAAATGTACATTAAAGAAAAAAAGGAAACTACCAAGATTGCATCCCTTGATTTTAAAAATGAGTCTGCGATAAAGGAACTTAGATTTATAAATATGGATGTGAGTAGTCCTACAAATAATTATTCCAATGAAAAGATAACTGATGAAGAGGCAGAAAACTATATGGAGCAGGATGTTTTAGAAGAAAGATGGGACATAACAGTAGCAAGTAACAAAAGTGGAAAAAACCGAAAACAAGGTACAATCAATTCTAACAAAAAGAGTAACAAAAACTTTAATGAAAATAATATGTCGGTATCTACAGAAAGTCTAGAAGTTACCCAAAATCAAGAAGAAGAAAAGAGAAGTGCGAAAGAGAGAAAATTTCAATGGAAGAAAATTTGGCGAAGTATTATGGAAATTGTGTTTTCTGAAGAGCAGGTTCTAATGGAAAAAATGGTGACGTTGTTGAAAGTTATATGTGAAGAGATTAAATTATTTTTACTTAGCTGTTTTATGGACAGAGAGATGTTAAACAATTTTTTATCTAAGTTTAATGAATAGTACACAAAAAGAGATCTCGTTAAATATATGTCAGTGGAATGCACAAAGTTTAAGACCCAAATTAAGTAGTTTTGAAGTATTTTTAAATCAGGAAAAAATTCATATTGCCTTTTTGAGCGAAACTTGGCTTGACCCAAATGTTAACTTTAATTTGAGTGGGTACAATATATTTAGACAGGATAGACCGGATTGTTATGGAGGGGTTGCTATTATAATCCATAAATCATTACATTCGCAAATAAGTCCTATTAATTTATCAAACCCAGGCATAGAAACTATTCACGTCAAAATTCTAAATTGTAAAAGTTTAAAAAACATAATATCCATTTACTGCCCTTCTTCTGTAGTCACACGTTCTGCCGACTGGGACAGACTGTTTGGTTTAGAGCTCAGCAAGACTTTGATTGCAGGGGATTTTAATGGACACCATACAAATTGGTCGTACAAAATAGATCAAAGAGGAACTCAATTGCTAGAATCTTCACTAGAAAATGGCTGGATTTCTTTAAATAATGGCGATGCTACTAGGGTAAAATTAGTAAATGGTTCAGTTAAGAGGACTTCGCCTGATATTACGTTTGCGTCCTCAGATATATCGATAAATTTTGAATGGAAAGTATTCAATGAAAACTTGGGAAGTGATCACCTTATCATTAAAATAACACTTAACTATTTCGAATCTAGAGAATATATAAGGAAACGTAATTATAAAAAAGCAGACTGGAAAGCTTATAGAGATAATCTTAAACAGCCATTTTCTGATAATAATAACTTTGAAGATATTCAGGTTTTATATGATTACTTTGAGGATCACATTAATCGATCAGCCAGTAAGTATATACCTGAGACAAAGATCTGTATCAATCCGTTAGCTAAATTTAAACCTAAAGAGTATTGGGACCCATCTTTGTCCAGAGCAGTAGCTAAACGAAGATTAGCTTTGAGTACGTTTAGACGTAATCCTACGCCTGATAATCTCAACGCTTTAGAGGATAGAACCGTAGAAGCAAACACTTTGATAAATAAGGCTAGATCAGATAATTGGAAATCATTTTGCAGCAGTATTAATGAAACTACTTCCGTGTCTGAAATGTGGCGAAAGATGCGTTGGTACAAAGGCTATAAACAGTCAAAATCGTTTCCTTCAGAAACTAAACAAAAGGATTTGTTATGTTCTTTAGCCCCAGACTCAGTAATGAACAAACAACCTTCTTTCACATCTCATAATAGTTTATTGGAATCACCTTTTAGTATACAAGAAATGACACATTGTTTTAAGAAAAAAGATACTGCTCCGGGCAAGGATGGGATAACTTATTCCATGATCTATAACCTTCCTTCTGTAGGCAAAATGTATTTATTAAACTTATATAATAGAATTCTTGCATCTGGGCATGTTCCACGTCAATGGAGAGAAATAAGCATTGTACCCATTCCAAAAATTGCCAGCAGTGCTGAAGTAGAACCAAAGCTAAGGCCGATATCGCTCATCTCATGCGTTTGTAAAATATTTCATACAATGCTGGCCAAGAGACTGGAGTGGTATACAGAGAAAAATAAGTTTTTATCTGCTGGTACGTCTGGTTTTAGGAGGGGGCAGTCCTCGTTGGATTGTCTTGCGAGGCTTGTCACTGATATTCAAATAGGACTTTCGAAAAACATTCCTACTGTTGCTTGCTTCCTGGACATAGACAATGCATACAATAAGGTTTTAGTTGAGAGTGTCGTGGATACGTTAGATAAATTAAATGTTGGATCCAATATTTGTAAATATATTTGGGAGTTTTTAAATGCTAGATGTTTAATGATAAGAATATATTCTGGGGAAACAGTAATAAGTAGATGGACAAATAGGGGTTTGGCTCAGGGGGACCCACTTTCCCCGTTACTTTTCAATTTAACCACATATAAAATTTGTCGCGAAATTGAACATGTTTCTATATTACAATATGCCGATGATTTTGTATTTTATTTGAAGCACAGAGACATAAATTGTTGTGAAATCTATTTACAATTAGCACTTAATGAGATCATAGCTAAGCTTGATGAAGTAGGTTTAGAACTTTCCCCTATTAAATCTAAAATATGTATTTTCACCAGAGGTCGAAGAAGGAAACAAATTGTTCTTAAAATCAATGAGCATATAATTAATACAGTTGAAAATGTTAAGTATTTAGGTATGTGGCTTGATCGATCCTTATTGTGGGGTAAACACGTTAATGAAGTAGCTGAGAAAGTCTTGAAATTTCTGAAACTCTTAAAAGTCTTAGCGGGCTCTAATTGGGGAATGCATCCAAAGTATTTACGTACGTTATACATTGCGGTGATCAGAAGTAGATTAGATTATGGATGTTTTTTATTTGGGAATAGTGCCCATGTTCATTTATATAAATTAGATAAAATACAGAATCAGGCTGCGAGAATAATCGGAGGTTTTATCAAAAGCACTCCCATTCATGTAATGGAAAGCGAACTGTGCTTACCTCCCTTGCATAATAGAAGATTATTTCTTTCATATAAGTACTGTCTGAAAAGTATGTCCTGGTCAAACAGTGTAATTATACGACTTCTAGCAGAGCTAAATGATCTTATGCAGACGAGATTTTGGCAAAAAAAAAAGAAACCTTTGCTTGTATCGGTACTTGATGAATGTGAATCTTTTCGTGTGCATTCCTCTGATCCCTTGGAGATGTTTTCATTGGACGTTTGGGTAACAAGTATTAATATAGATGAAATTATTGTATATAATTTGGAAAGTGTAACAGGTCCTAAAAATTCTTTAAATTTTGCTTCTCTTAAATTTGAAATTGTAAAAGAAATTTATGATAAATACCTTGAGTTTAAAAAATATTTCACTGATGGTTCTAAGTGTAAGGATGGTTTGGGAGCAGCGTTTTATGACGTTGACAGAAACAATTCAGCTTTGTACAAAGTAAACACTAATGTTTCTATAATGACGATGGAACTCATTGCAATCTATGAAGCCATTAACTCTGCTTATAACTCGGGAGATCGGTATTTTGTGGTTTTCACAGATAGTAAGAGTGGTCTGCAGCATTTAGCTCGATGTGCCTCTGGTTTCAGAGGTATTTCGGTAGCTTACTCCATATTAAGTAAGGTTATAAATCTTACAAACAATGGCATAGTGCTACGATTGCAATGGGTCCCATCTCATGTAGGTTTGAGAGGTAATGAAGAGGCTGATAGACTAGCAAAATTAGCGGTTTTTCAAGGGCAAGAATTTGATATAGTACCTAATTATTTAGAACAATTACGTAATTGCAAAACAGTTTGCTATGATAAGTTTAAAGAGTACTTTGACGAACGAAGTAGGGAAAAGGGTATCTGGTATAAAACTATACAATATCAGCCTCTTCGAATACCGTGGTTTGCTATCAAGGAGATGAGTAGGTCTCACATTGTTCTGCTTCATAGATTACGCTCTGGTCACTACCCATCCCGCAAGTTTGGTTATTTGATGAATAAAGTTAATTCACCCAATTGCGAATCATGTGGAACGGTTGAAGATGTTCACCATGTACTTATGGAGTGTACTAAGACGAAGAGGGAAAGAGAGATACTGCTTAGAGCAGTAGGAGTTGCTAAATATGATATTGGTCCATACGTGGAGATTTTGGCGCGGCCTTCGCCTGAGATAGCAGACCTACTTATTTTTTTTTTAGAAATTAATATTGTTTATTGTATTTGTAGATGTAGTTTAGAATAGTTTAAGTTATGATGAGGCTGACTTGCCACTGTGGATAAAAGCCTCTTATAAAAATTTAGAATAAAAAAAAAAAAAAAAAAAAATTATATTATTGACAAGCAGCGCCTCGCGGTTTCACCCGCGAAGTCTCGAACCCGTAAGAATATGTGGATAAAAAGTATCCTATGTGTTAATCCAGGCTATAAACTATCTGTGTGCGAAATTTCATCAAAATCCGTTCAGTAGTTTTTGCGTGAAAGAGTAACAAACATCCATCCATCCTCACAAACTTTCGCATTTATAAAATTTGTAGGATAGGATAGGATGTATGACATCTTTCCTCTCGTTTTCCTGCAATCTGTGGAATGATTTTGTAAAAAGGGAACAGGAAGCCGGGGCGCGCGCTATTTGATTTGACCAATGAGCGCGCGAGATGCTAGATGGATGGTAACAACCCATTTTCCGAGAGATTGGTACTGTCATAATATTAACACGTTCACTGTCAATGACCCACATGTGGGTCATTTTGGGTTGGAACTAGACGTCCGTGCCATACATGTGGGTCACTGCACTTTTCATACATATTCCCAACACAAGTATCATCTGATTACTTTCTGGGAAGCCCCAGCAACTTACTTGTAAAGATTTACTGAAATAAATACATTTTTATTTTTATTAATGGGTTCTGTTCTTAGTGTTCTTACTTCGTGGACATAAAAGAAACACACTAGTATTATACATGAATGTATGAGCAATTATGTAGGTAAAATAAAAAAGCAATGAGCCATTGAATTTTTTGATTTATTTAAGACAACAAGTTTAGAAAATTGAACTTGAAAATAAATTTAAAAGAGTTCCTTCAACTTTTATGGCCTTTAACAACCTGAAGTGGTGTAAAGGCAACTAGCTCAGTAAATACGAACGAAAAAAGTAAATTGATGGATGGAGAGCTAATTTCGACATGTTGGCTGGACAGTGAATGTGTTAATGTTGCTTATTACGAAGGTGAGATGTCAGATGTTACACATCATCGCGACTACTATTAGGCTCGCTCGTTTTTTTTTTTTTTGAAACATTGAACATTTGTTTAGTTTTCTGCAGTAAGTTGCAGTACTTGCCAGTTATATCATGGTCATAAGTCATAGTTTGGGATATTTTTGAATAAGTTTTCTGTCAGGTAACTGTTAAAAACGATCAGTTACTTAAGGTTGCGTCAAGCACATTTATTTTTTATATAAACATGTGGTGTACCCAATAAAAAAACATTTAGCTCCCTCATAAGCAGGTACTCAAAAATAATTGGAGCCTTTTGTTTATCAGCGTATCGAGCAATTATTATCATAAGGAATACAAGAGCTAGGTAAATAAAAATAACTGTATGAAATATAGTTTATGTTTAGACCACTCCCAGAGGAGCTTGTGGCTAAGCAATAACAGCCGCACGGGTCGATCCATCAGGTTAAGCTTTGTTTGCCAGGGTTGGTCCGTGGATGGGTGACAATCTTTACATACTGAGAGTCCTCCGTGCAGCCGTTGGTCCCGACTGTCATTTGTGGATCTTTGACAGTCGTTCCGGGTCGTGAGTCCTGAGTCTGATAACCAGTCTTACCAAGGGTATCATTTTACCCAGTTACTGGGTTGTGGAGGACAGACAGGCAGTCGCTCCATGTAAAATACAAGTATCCAGCTGCATCAGGTTAGACTGGAAGCCGACCACAACATAGTTGGGAAAAAGGCTAGGCAGATTGATTGACTGTTTAGACCTCTCCCAAGTTGCGCTATATGATTGTTTTATATCGTCAGCATTCACTTTTTGATAAAAAGGTAAGGCTAGCAGTGGACTACGGTAAACAGATTATAAGATAATGGTAATAAAATACTTACAAGAAGTCCAAAACAATCCATAAACATTTCAGAATAAACTTCTTTCTTCCCCATCCATTCATACTCGGTTGTTAAAAGTCGACATTTCTTAATAGATCTGCAGCAGCGGCACAATGCAGGGTCTATGATCGGGCCTTTGACCTTTGCAGAAGCCGCCGGAGTCTCCATTTCACAACAATTAAGTTATATTTCCATTTAAAAATAATATTTTCTGCAAGCGATTAAAAATCGTAAAATCGAAACAATTTCAATTTGACGTTTACGTTCCAGTGTCCCCGTATGTAAAATGTCAGTTTTGAAGCATTTCAAGTGCCATAATTGGTCTCTTTCGTATAGAAGAAGAAAAATAATATAAAAAGAAATATTAAACATTAAGCGTTTAAAAACTATGATTTTCTGTAAATAGATAGATTGGTCCTCAGACTAAGGCCGGCTGATCCATAGTTAACTCAACCAATGGTTAAACATAATAACTAATGGTTGAATTTTGGCTAAATGTAAAAGGCTAAACATGAATGAGTTACTATTTTATTTAAAAGGCTAAACATATTTAAAAGGCTAAACATGGATGAGTTACCATTAGTTACTATTTTTTAATATGAATGAGCTAGCATGGATACATTCATGTTTAGCCCTTCACATTTAGCCAAAATTCAACCACTGGTTGAGTCAACTACGGACATAGAGCTAGTACATATATATCGATGACTACGGATCAAAAAACCGGCCCTAAAGGTTGAATTTTGGTTAAATGTGAAAGTATCCTTTCACATTTAACCAAAATTCAACCTTTCAACATGAATGAAATAACATGAACGTATTCATATTAACTCTTTCATGTTAAAATGTCCATCCAACTGACTGCTGCAACTGTCCCTAATGACTGCTTATAAATAGATGTAGGTACCTAAGCACTTGGTAAAGTGTAATGAAAGTATCTTCCATTTTGGCAAATGCATTTAGCCAAAATTCAACCATTAGTTACTACGTTTAACCATTGGTTGAGTTAAGTATGGATAAAAAAACCGGCACTAAGGCCTGTGTTCACCAACATTCAAACCACTGGTTAGGTATTTAAACAGTTGTTTTATGTCAAATTTGTAAGGAAGTTTGACATAAACCAACTGTTTAAATATCTAACCGGCGCTTTGAATGTTGATAAACACAGCCCTAAGTATCCTGGATTGGTCTAAAACATAAAGCGGCCAAAACGCTGTGCTAAAACGTTTCCAACCACGTTTTAAGATTCCGTTGTCAGTTTTTATTTTTTATCCACATTACCGGCCAAATGCGTGTCGCAGCTAATCTAATAACGTATTTGAGTAACCTTGCTTTATTTTATTTTAAATAAATCGGCGTTGCATGTTTACTCGTTTTCCCAAGAAAAAAATCTCGTAAGTACCTATATCTTGTGATCATGCACAATAGAGGGTTTCGTCCACGCCAACTTGCTACTGCTTTTAGTCCATATTGTAGCCAGTTAGCATAGCTGAGATTATTATTCTAAGGCTGAGAAGTTATACCTTTGGCATCGCTCTTCTGTAAGTGGCCCAGTTAAATAATTTATATAAATTACCCCATAATGAGTTAATTTTTGCTTCGGTGGCTTAGATGAAATCACTATGAAAATTTTAGATAAATAACAATCAATTTATGATGAAAACTTATACTATTACTATTTATCACTGGGTCAGGATAGCCGCAATTTAATATTGTGTATAATCTATGAGCCGCACGACACAAAGTGCGTCTGAATACAACTGAACTGCCTGGGCCCACTGGCGTGCTGCCACAGTGGGCGCAGGCATTTCAGTTTCATCATTTTTCATCATTCTCCTGCCGTTATCCCAATTTATTTGGAGTCGGTGCACCATGTCCTTTTTTCCATAGTTCTGTCATCTCGGTAGTCACCCCCTTTCTAGCCATATCATCTTTCACACAGTCAACTCAACGGGTCTTACCCTACTCTTGTAGTCATTGACATTCATACTCAATAATTTCCTCACGATATTTTTTTCATTCCTCTGCATCACATGCCTTAAGTATGCATGTAAGGGTGCCCTTTCCTGTGTGTTTTACAACCGATTTCCGCACAACTTTCAGACTTATGTACTAATTTCTTACTCTATCCATTCGTGTAACACCACACATCTCTCTTAGCATTCTCATCTCAGCTGCATGCAATTGCCTTTCATTCATCCCTTTTGTGGCCCAACATTGGGATCCATACAAGACAGCAGATATAACCATTGTGTTTTATATATATACATCTTCCCCTTAACTTAAGGGGAATGCGGGAGTCGCAGATTGTTCCCGTGAATTTCATCCATCCAGTGTTAATTCTGTGCTTAACCGTCCGTTCTACTTCACCACCGCTTTGCGCGAGTGAACCAAAGAAACCGAAAGTCGGAGCAGGCTGGGAGAAGCGCGCCATCAAGCGCTATGGCTCCAGAACTGGAGATACCGCCGAAATCGCAGAACAATTATTCAGTTTTGGTTCTGCTGATTTTCAAGCCAACATCTCTATTTGTTTCATAGTTAATTTCGAGAACAACTTGGTTCTATGTCTTTTTATTTACGGTGTGGCGAGCGCAACGCTCCACATTTGGTTTCTGTTGGCAACACCATTTGGTCACAGACTAGACTACTTAGATTTTTCCCGCCAATAGGCTATGTCATCCCTGGAATTTGATATATTTTACCTGTGAATATTCTCCCATGTTGCGAGTCGTGTGTATAATTAATTATAAGGCAACGCAATAAACTTTATGAAGAACGAGTCGGTGTTTTCATACAACAGAACCTCCGACCCGTCAATGGTGATACACACACAAAAATTGTGAAAACGGGTTGTACCTTGTGTTGTAGTATTGATAGCTACTATTTTCATCGACACCCTGGCCCAGTGTCTCCAACCACGCCGTAATTACGGTAGACCTACCATAATTTTTTCGTACCACCTACCGTAGACATGTTATTACGGTGCCACATTCTACCGTAATTTCGTCTGTCCTTCTATAAAGACAACACTTAATTTTGTTAATTATTACTATTTTATTGAAATGAAACAAAACTTTTGGAAGTATATTCCTCTATTTGGAAAGATTCAACATAAGCTGTATGAAAATGATAAAAAATCTTTCAACGTTTTCCCAATTTATAATCATAGATTAAAATACATGTTTCCAAGAATTTTTACGTAGAATCGATCCAAAGAATACACCATCTTCTTTTGTTCAGTTTTCAGAAAATGATCCAAAAAAATACTGGAAGCGTTATTTTTCTATTCCTAAAAATTTCGGTTGTAGTTTTAACACAGATGGTGTTGTGTCTGTGAATAGGTTAATTACAAAAAAGGACAAATATAAAACTAAACGTATAAAGAAGGACGAAGCTTCAAATGAAAATCAATTGGTTAATAAATATAAGAAAATAATTGCTGTTGATCCGGGAGCTAAAACTCCAGTTGTAACATGCAGTAGAAAAGATGATACTTTTGTTATATCAAACTTTGAAAAATGGAAAAGTTGCATATGAAACCAAAGAACATCAGAGTAAAAAAAGAAATTGTTTATAAAAGATGTCTAGTTGAAAATTAGAAATAATAGAGAATTTTTGGAAAAAGAATTGGGTTTTGAAATTAGTCGTAAAAATTCAAACATAGAAGAATACCCTAAATTTCAAATAAAATGGTTTGATGAGAAACAGAAAATGTACAAGCAGAGAAGATTACAAAGAAAGTTTGATAAATATATAAATGATCAGAAAACAAATCGTAAAATTGTAGATGAATATTTTGAAAAAGAACTAGATACTCTGGTGGTTTACGAAGCAGGTTTTGATTTTATGAATAAGGGAACTTTGATAAATGATAAATGATAAATGATAAATGATTTTTATTTCTGTAAGTAGGTTTGTACAAACACTTTTACAAGTCAATATTTTTTTTTAAACTAGATGAGGTCGGCGTTTCCTATCTGACTACTCTGAGAAGAAAGGCCGAAACAAACTCAGAGGTCACAGTCTCTTATAAAGTCCAGACATAATCTTGGTCACTTCATGTGAAGACCATGTAGATTGGTGTCTGAAATGGTCTTTTGAGGAAAGAACCACACAGATTGAGAGGACCTGTCCAGTCAGTGCACGCATTTGTCAGAAATCGCGCAGCTCAACTCAGAACTTAAGGAGCTCAACGATTCGACGAACAATACCAAAGAAAGGACATTGGGGTAGGCCGCATAGATTACTCAAACTGCCAGACCATGATTAAAAATAACTGAGAGAAAAAATAAAACAAACAAAAAAACAAAAAAAAAAAAAAAAGCAATGACCTACATAGTCTTCACATTCACAATAAAGTAAAATAATATAATACTTACAAAGTAAATATTAATGTCAACATTCAGTATGCAAAAATAAAAATAATATAAAATAAAATAAAATAAAATTGGAGCAGTTCAATCCCAAGCCTTTTTGTCCTCAATATAATCTTTAACGGTATAAAAAGCTTTCTGACACAACTTGCGTTTAATGAATGATTTGAATTTATTAAGACTCAGATCTTGAACGTGGCTTGGAAGTTTATTATAAAAGCGTATACATTGACACCTGAATGACCCACCTATTTTCTTGAGCCTTGTTGGAGGTACAACAAATTTGTGTTTGTTCCTAGTATTTATATTGTGGATATCACTGTATTTTTTAAACAATTTAATGTTTTTATGGGCATATAAAAGATTTTCAAAAATGTACTGAGAAGGCAAAGTCAGTATATTAATCTCCTTAAATTTCTCTCTGAGAGATTGTCTCGGACTTAATTTATAAATGCATCGAACAGCTCTTTTCTGCAAAACAAAGATAGTCTGAATGTCGGCTGCATTTCCCCACAACAGAATACCGTACGACATTATACTATGAAAATAGCTAAAGTACACTAAACGGGCTGTCTCTATGTTGGTTAAATTACGAATTTTCCTAACAGCGTATGCTGCGGAGCTTAGCTTTTTTGACAATTTATCTATATGTGGGCCCCACTGAAGCTTAGCATCCAAAGTTAAGCCCAAGAATACTGTGCTATCTTCAGGATTCAACTCTTCGCCCTTTATCAACACGTTAGTTTTCACCTGCCTAACGTGAGGTAGTGTAAACTTAATGAATTTGGTTTTTTTTTCATTAAGGAGTAAATTATTAACACTGAACCAGTGAACTACTTTTGAGATCGCTCTGTTTACATCGTCAGTAACCAGCTGCTGACGTTTAAGTTTAAACAAAAGTGAAGTATCATCCGCAAACAAAACTATATCATGATTATCCTTAATGAGGTAGGGCAAATCGTTAATATAAATAAGAAATAAGAAAGGACCAAGAATAGAGCCCTGTGGGACCCCCATTGTTACTATAGATCCAGGCGATCTTTTTCCATTAACGTCAACGCTCTGAATCCTATTACTCAAGTATGAAGTAAGAAGATCCAGAGCGGTGTTCCGGATCCCGTAATGGCGGAGTTTCCTGATTAACGTTTCATGAAGAACGCAATCGAATGCCTTGGACAAATCACAAAAGATGCCCAAGGCATCGCATTTGTCTTCCCATGCATTATAAATATGTCCTAAAAGTTCAACACCGGCATCAGTAGTTGAACGACCCTTTGTAAAACCGAACTGCTTGTTATGTAATAATTTATGTTTATTAAAAAATCTTTGCAATTGGTCTAAAATTAATTTCTCAAAAATTTTACTAAACGTAGGTAGTACTGAAATAGGTCTATAATTTGTGGGGTCTGATGTACTACCTGATTTAAACAAAGGTATTATTTTACTATATTTCATGAGGTCAGGAAACTCCCCACAGTCGATACAGTTATTAAAGATAAGAGCTAAAGTAGGTGCTACAATGTCAATAATAGACTTAGCAACTTCTACAGAATTACCCCACAGATCTGCTGTCTTTTTTACATTTAAAGTGTGAAAGGTTTTAATTATGTCTCTACAGGTAATTTGTTCAAAATTAAATTCCGAATCGCAAGCATTAACATTTTCCTTAAGCAAAGACTCAGCAACAGAAGTTGATGAGTTTAGGGATTTAGTAGTTGAAACGGGAATATCTGAAAAGAAATTTTCAAAGGCCGCGGCGACTTGTGAGTCTGATTTTATTATATTGTCATTAATAGACAGGCTGTAGTCAGCACTTCGGTTATTAGACCTTCCCGTTTCACTATTAATAATATTCCAAGTCGTTTTAATTACATTACTACTGTTTTTAATCCTCGAACTCAAATAACGCGACTTGGCCATACAACAAACTTTTTTAAATAATTTTGAATAGTTTCTAACATATAAATTAAATTCTGCAGTGTTTACAAAAGACCTTTCATTATATAGTTCATAAAGCCGTGTTCTA
This sequence comes from Dicycla oo, assembly GCA_948252095.1. NCBI lineage: Eukaryota > Metazoa > Arthropoda > Insecta > Lepidoptera > Noctuidae > Dicycla > Dicycla oo. Next base: position 8,964,006 of record OX411734.1, read on the forward strand.
CTTTTATGAATACCAATGGTAGCCCAATCACTGAAAGACGCGTTACTATTAACCGAGATAGTCTTGGGAATAAAGATGAGATTAAATTGTTGGCAGTACATATTAAAAAAATCATCATACAGATCATTAGGATCAGTATGATTAGCCAAAACTGTTAATTTATTAATGAGTTTAACTTTAAAAGCTTCCAAGCGACTTGTAGTTTTGGGGTTAACAATGATATCCTTTTTAGCCACTTTTTTGTTTTGGTTTTGGATAGTAATCCTTTGCCCGCAATGATCAGAATCTAGTAAATTTATAATTTCTTTATGGCTTGGGATAACATCTGTATAAATATTATCTAGGCATGTGGCACTAGTAGGGGTTATTCTTGTGGGCTCCAAAAATAGGTTTACAAGATTGTATGACTGAAAAAGACTTATTATTTTACTACAAGAACCTGACTTTTCTAATAAATTAACATTAAAATCACCACAAATGATAATAGATTTATTTGAGTTACATATCTTGTGTAACACTTCATCCATTACCTTTTCAAAGCAGTCATACAATCCTGAAGGGGGCCTGTACACACTTAATACAATAAATTGCTCCAATTCTATACAAGCTATTTCAACTGTCCGCTCAACAGATAGGCTCACAATATCCTTACGGTCTTTAAATTTCAGCTGGTTACTTACTAAAATTAATGAGCCACCATGTATAGCATTTACTCTGCTGAACGAACTACCAACCTGGTGATTATTAAAATTGAACATAAACTGGTGGCTTTTAAGCCAATGTTCTGTTATACAAAGAATATCAATACTGTTAAAATTCATAAATAATTCTACTTCTAAATCTTTGTTGAGAAAACCTTGAATATTTTGATGCACCAGGTTAATACTATTTACTAATTTTGAAATTTTATTTGATTTATTCTTGCATTTCTGTACATTATTGCTAGAGGATGCCTCTATTGTCTTAATTTCTAATTTAAATTACTACCAATGTCAATTTTGGATACCAAATTATTGGATGAATGATATAAAATGTCATGGCATTGCTCAATAGAAGCAACTTGTTTAGCCAAATTCTTGGCTGTAATAGAAAAATAATATGATAGCGACACAGCTAACTGTCTTTTGCAATACTTTGAAAGATAGTACCTATCCATAAAAAATCTATCTTTTGTCAAATATAAATGATTACCAACATAATTGTTAGTGTCAATTAAATGGAATAAATTATTATTATATGTCAAGTTATGTAATGTCATATTCATTTCATATCTAAAATTGTTTTCTTCCTGTGGCAAACTTTGACTGTATGGGAATGTAAACAAAACAATTTTTCTTAAACTAATGTTGCACAATGATCTATAATATTGGAGTAATTCTCCTTTGTTCACATTACCCCTATTACCAACAAATATTAATAAAATAGTATCCTGGTTAAAATTGCATTTTAAAACTTTTTTCATTATGTCAAATAAAGAACAACCAGGCATACAGTAGTTCATTATTGAGTGTCCTGGATATTTATTTGTTAACAAGTGGCCTAGATCTTTTCCAATTTCATCACAAAATAACACTATTTCTTTATTTACACTCTGTTTAGGCAAAGGTCTTGTGTCTTTCAAAGGTCTCGTGGAAGGAGAAGGAGCTAGTGGCTAAGTAATAACAGCCGCACGGGGCGATCCATCAGGTTAAGCTACGCTTGCCGGGGTTGGTCTGTGGATGGGTGACCATCTCTTCATAGGTACCGAGACTCCTCCGTGCCTCGGAAAGCACGTTAAGTCGTTGGTCCCGGCTGTCATTCGTGGATCTTTGATAGTCGTTACGGGTTGTCAGAAGCCCGAAAGTCTGACAACCAGTCTTACCAAGGGGTATCGTATTACCCAGTAACTGGGTTGTGGAGGTCAGATAGCCAGTCGCTCCATGTAAAATACTGGTACTCAGCTGAATCCGGTTAGACTGGAAGCCGACCCGAACATAGTTGGGAAAAGGCTAGGCAGATTGGAACTTTCAAAGGTCATAGGAAATTCAGACATAATGACATTTTGAAAATAATAAAACAACGAAAGAATTTATCATTGTATATAATCAATGAAGCATTTCAACTAAAAATTGCAGCAAATGTTATGAGAAAAAAATACAACAAAAATTGCACGTACCTATCAAAATCTCCACACCGTTACGTTGTATGTCGTAAAGGTACACATAGAGATAAGAATGGTGCAAAAAATATTTTGTTATTTGATTACAAGTAAAAAAATAATGACAAGTTGTCGAGCATTCTGTTATAAGTAAAAATACGTAGATAGGTTACCTACCCAACATTCGATGTTTAAAAACGACACAATGTCGAACTATTAGATGGCACGTGGAAGTAGGACGGCATGCCGTAATTATCGGGAGCAAAAAAGAGACAAGACGACGAAAATGTGGCTGGTTAGCCACATTTTGACGTGCCACTTGCGGAGCGTGTATAACCTATCTTCGTCTTATATCTTATCATTGTTCATGTCAGTATCATTGGACATGAATGTTATGGATGGAGGAAGCTCATAAGGTTTATTGTCGTAATTCTTTGCTGATTGAAAGACAAGTAAAAGGTTAAATGGCTGGTGCCATTTAAAATGAAGGATCAAATCAAACCAAATATCATTGTCATCATTCATGTATTTATAAAACTTAATAAATATAATAGGTACTTAATTACTGTGATCATTATTACGCGTCTACTTAATCTTAACTTACTTTACTTACAATAAATATATTAAGTAAATATGTACTTAAGTATAATTTATATTATTATTACTATTTGTGATCATTATACAGTCAATCGTTTCATATTTTACAATAACAAAGCCGATTTGTGGAAAAATAAAATATGGAGCCATATCAATGTTGATTAAAGCCTTCTTCTACACACAACCAAACTTACATCAGTAGTGGTAACATTTGACAGTGACAGCGCCTTATGTTGTAGCAGTAAGGGCGCGTTACCACTATGTCGTGACGACAGATTATCGTGTCGGTTAAAGCGTCGTGGCTTGTGTATTTAAATGGAGGTGTTCACATATAGGACGACACGATTATCTGTCGTCGACGACTGTTTTTTGCGGGGACGACAGATTCTCATGACAGTGGGAACGGTTAGCACGACAGTCGTGAAACGATAAAAAATCGTCACGACTAAATCGTGACGGCAAATCATGTGTCGTTGTTGTGACTATCTATAATGGAGTTGTAGCTTGCTACTGTTGTGCAAACGACAAAGCGACTGCCGTGAAACGATAAAATGTCGTCGCGATCCAATGGGTACAGCTAGATATGATAGTCGTTAAATGATAAAAAAATTTGACGACAAACAGTCGTTATAATGGGAACAGCTAGAGACTGATGGCACTGATGTGCGTTTGAACGCAACGGCTGTTGCAAAAAATGGATGGTGATATTCGTCCTGTACAGCTTCATCTCTCTCTCGGACTGGCACAATGATGGATCTAAAGCCACAAATACGCATGCCAGTAACTTGTACAAAAGTATGCTAGTCGCTTGCATGTCATTGTGACATACAGGGTGTCCGGTAATGAATGGATAACCTTGAAATGTCTTATAGTATAACTTATGGCCGTTCAGAAAAAAAATTGAAACAAAATATATCATAAGTAGTACCTAAGTTATGATTTTTTTAAAAGAAAGGTCTAATTTTTTTTACCTTGTTTTACTTTTATGAACACTACGATCAGAAATGAATGGATTCCATCGGTTTGTTGTTATTTTATTATTATACACGAACTATGCTAATAGATAAACAGTCAATAGTATGACTAGCTATTGCACTTTTTTATTAAAAAATTAGCAAATTAATTAATTTTAGAAAAACTTTGCAAAATTTATTTTTTAAACTATGTTTAAACATCTTGGGTATAAAAAAAATGTATGAATACATGAGTGGCCAATAATTTTAAAATAATGTCACTTTCAAGTAGATTTTATAATGGTACAATTCATAAATGTATCTACAATAAATAGTGAATTATTGCCATTAATGTAGAAAAGGAGAAAATTTTACCAAATGTCAAAAGTAATGTAGGAACTTTTTTTAAATTAAATTGCTTCTGACCACTGAAGATTAATCAAAAATACATTTAAGGAATTTGTAGTGAATAAAAATTGCGTATTGAAACCAAATTGTCAGAAATTTACAAATACTCATAATGATTAAAATAGTTACTTTAAAAGCGTGAAATGGGTCGTGTGACCTTCATATTTGCTACCTGCGCGCACGCCGTGCTGTCATTCTTTTGTGTTATGTTAGACAAAGAGGGTCTGAATCGGCTAGGTGCGAGAGAGAGGAAATAAATGTAAAACATCAGGTAAGCACTCATACTTTTAGTGCGTTTCTCGACTTGCTCGACTTCGCATGTGTTTATTTAGTTTCCGTTTGCAATTATCGTGATTTACTTTGAATCAGTGTTAAAACGACCACGTGGCTATTTTATTGGACTATTCGTTTTGCTTACTGATTTGGACTTGTTTTGTTTGGTGATATTTGCGACGATTTGGTTTGTTTTTGGACTAAACTGGACTTTTGTGTTTTTGTGTATCAAAATGCCACGTCAGTATACGGCACAAGAATATGCAAATATGCATTACATTTATGGAGAATGCAGAGGTAACGCAAATGCAGCTGCAGCGCTCTATAGGGAGAGATACCCTAATGCGCGCCACCCAGACTACCGCGTATTTATTCGTGTCCACGGTTGTTACTCCGAAGGAAGATTGCCTGGTAGTGGTGTCGGTGGTACAAGCAGTGGAAGAATCGCTCGTCTTGATGTAGAAGAAGCCGTGCTTGAGGAAGTCGAAAACGATCCTTCTACCTCTACACGAACAATAGCTCGACGCACAGGTATCGGAAAATCGACCGTGCACGATATTTTGAAAAAAAATAAATTCCACCCTTACCACGTTACACGCGTGCAAACTCTCCAACCAAGAGATTATGCAGCTAGATTGCGTTTTTGCCGACAAATGCTGGCAAAAATCGAAGAAGACCCGCAATTTTTTAATAAAATTCTGTGGAGCGACGAGTCAACATTCAAAAGAGATGGATACATGAATCTTCATAATTTACACGGTTGGGAATTAGAAAATCCCCATCTTATGCGTGAAGATAGATCCCAATACCAATTTAAAATCAATTATTGGACTGGAATATTAAGTGGAATAATAATCGGGCCATTTGAATTACCGGGGAATTTAACAGGGCAAAGTTATTTGGAGTTTCTTCAAAATGATCTCCCCAATTTATTAGAAGAAGTGCCCGAGGAGCTGAGGGAGTCATATTGGTTGCAAAATGACGGCTGTCCTGCGCATTATGCTGTATCTGTTCGTGCATTTTTAAATAACACGTACCCAGATAGATGGATCGGGCGGCTAGGGCCAATTTTGTGGCCTCCACGTTCACCGGACCTAAATCCATTGGATTTTTTTTTATTGGGGCTGCCTTAAAGAGGAAGTATACTGTAAGCCTATAAGGTCTTTAGAAGAATTAAGAAGACGAGTCAGAGCAGCCGCATCAAAAATTAGTGAACGACGGTACACAAGACTGCTCCGTAGATCATTTATCCGTAGATGTAGGGCCTGCATAAGAGTGGGAGGCCGGCAGTTTGAACATTTATTATAAACGAATGATAATAAAGTGTTGTTTATGTTAAATGTTGTTTTTTATTAATCCCCAAAGTTCAGGTACAATTAAATTTAAAAAATGTTCCCATATTACAAATTTTGATATTTAGTAAAATTTTCTCCTTTTCTACATTAATCGCAATAATTCACTATTTATTGTAGATACATTTATGAATTGTACCATTATAAAATCTACTTGAAAGTGACATTATTTTAAAATTATTGGCCACTCATGTATTCATACATTTTTTTTATACCCAAGATGTTTAAACATAGTTTAAAAAATAAATTTTGCAAAGTTTTTCTAAAATTAATTAATCTGCTAATTTTTTAATAAAAAAGTGCAATAGCTAGTCATACTATTGACTGTTTATCTATTAGCATAGTTCGTGTATAATAATAAAATAACAACAAACCGATGGAATCCATTCATTTCTGATCGTAGTGTTCATAAAAGTAAAACAAGGTAAAAAAAATTAGACCTTTCTTTTAAAAAAATCATAACTTAGGTACTACTTATGATATATTTTGTTTCAATTTTTTTTCTGAACGGCCATAAGTTATACTATAAGACATTTCAAGGTTATCCATTCATTACCGGACACCCTGTATATGTCGAACTTCTGATTGGTGAATGTCACAATAACAAGTAACTTGCATACAGCTTTCCAAAGACAAGTATGCGCTTCGGGAATCGTATATCTTCGGAAATACGAACGCGCGATGATTAGACCTTATAGAGCTGTTATAACCATGGAAGACTTTCCTATTTTGTATTACCATGTTTACAAAATTATAGATTAACCATTATGCAATTCCAAAAACACTTGACTGACAAATGACGATCTGAGTACGATCGGAGTAGATAACCCGACAGAGAGAAAACTTCATACAAACACGCAATGATAGATGCATTAATACAAAGTGCGGTAAGTAGTACAAAACTAAGGGTGGTGGCATCGCACATTTGACGGAAGAAACATTGCCTCTGTGGCGGATTACGCTGTGGCGCGTGCTAATTCAGAAACACGAAGATTACGGAAGCGCATACTTTTCTTTGGAAAGCTAGTTAAAGGCATGAGTATTAAATGCTTCAAACGTCACAATACGGCCACACTTGGCTCAATTCTATCAATTAATAAATTGACATTGATTTTAAAAATACTGAATTCGAGATTCCATCTTAATAAGGCATTGTCAAAAATTAAAATTTGAGATCATTATAACATTATATTTTTAATTTCTGATAGCATTTAAAATTTTATTTAAATCCTTAATTTAATTAATACATATCTAAGATATTATGTAGGTACATTTTTATTCATAAGTTTCGTTTATTCGCATAAATATCACTGTTCTGAAATTGCTTGCTTTTTAAAACTTCTTTTTAGTAGAGTACGAGACATACTAACTTTTATTTAAAAAGAAACCATTATTTATCAATTCTTCTAATTACTAAATTGATTATTCACACGCTTCGAGTTACGAAATCGCGCACTCTACTTAAGACTAGGCACGAGTAAATGAGCCATTACACAGAGTAGTAAGCGAATGGAGTGCAAACTAAATTTGCAAAAGCACGTCAAACCCAAGTACACGTTACAGACTTCATAAGCTTCAGACGTTCAAAGGAAATGCATAAGTAATGAAGGAGGATTTTTGCATTGCATTGCATTGCGTTGCGGCACAGCCTGCCCCAATCTGCGTTAGCCTTAATTCCTCTTTTTTTCCACCCCACGGTGGCGACGCCCAAAAAGAGAGTAATGTTATTGTTTACAGAAAAGATCAAAAGGTTGTCAATGAGGATGTTCTAGCAGTTTGATTTAACTTTTTAGTCGACTTAAGAACGAAGAGGAGGTTATGAATTCGACGATTGTGTATGTATGTAATACGATTTCTTCCTTATTTCTAGGCCGATTCACGTAATTATTTTTTTCATTTGTTAGATGATTGCTCTGGCAAATATTTTCTGTGTTAAAAATTCTAGTGAATATTTTTCACCGGGATTATCTTTATTTCGGCATGAGAAATACTTTGAAAGGTTATCCCAGTGGATGTTAGTTACTACAGTAACGACTCGACGTAGGAGAAAGGACGTGCGAAAAAACCGGCCAGGTGCGTGTCGGACCACGCACAACGAAGGGTTCCGTAGTTGGGATGAATTTATCTCAAGAACAATCTCAACATTGTAGTTGAAAAACATGTTCTCCCATACACTCCAACTACAAATGTAAGGTTTTACGCACAATATTGCGAGATTTAGCATGTTATATTAAGACCATAGACTTGTTATAAGTTTTCCTGTAATCTATAGGTATAGAACTATTTTATGTATTTTTTTTTCAAAATTTTAGGCTCAGTAGTTTCGGAAATAAGGGGGGAATGGTGATCGTCTATTTTCTTAAATAACTTTATCCCAAGAACAAACTTAATATTGTAATTGAAAAACATTTTATCCCATACATTTTAACTGCAATTGTAAGTGTGTACGCACAATATTGAAAATAACTATCTGTATTTTTTTCAAAATTTTAGATACAGTACGCACCCTTAGAACATAAATGGCACTATACGAAAATGTTCATTTTACGGTATGGCCATTTTAAGTTTTTTTAAGTATTGTATCGGTGATATGGAACTGAAAAAATATACATAAAGCTTTGTGATTGGCTTAAAATAACAGTTTAACGAACGCGGTTTCAGTATCCAGTGGGCGCGTTTCGTCTTAACCCTTAAATGTGCAGTAGGAAAATTATTCCCACATCTTTATATGTGTTCTCAAAGGGTCAGGAAGAAATAGTTTCCCACAATCTGTCAAAATAATAAAACTACGTAAAATTGTCTATGATAAAAAAATAGCGTGAATTGGAACGCACCACTTTTCGAAAGAAAAATAACAAAAACCACTGATGCCAGATTGGGGGAATCCCCCCCAAATTTGGAGGCTTTTTTATGTTATGGGGGGACAATTGGGGGGAACATATTTTTGGGGGGACAGTTGGAGAAAAATTTGGGTTCGGAGGGATTCGGGGATTTTTATTACCAACACCATACTTTTAATCTTGGAAATTCTGATAAAAATATAATATTTTTTTAAATTATTAAATAACTTTCTGAACGCATCAAAATTTATTCAAAGCATTAGCGAAAGCACACACAACCACAATGCGAATGCTCCCCTTAGGCGCACTGAAGTTATGCCTATCACTTTCTTGCATACCATATTCGTTTCATGTAAAAACATGACGGAGATAGTTTCTTTGCGGATTTCACACGGTCGGTCAGTCGCTCGCTCGCTTGGTCAGATAGATCATCAGATGGGCAAACAGGTTTTTACCGCCAATGCGTTATGTGCTGTCAACTCTATTCGTAGACTTAGCTTAAACTTCTATTTGGCATTTTGCATCTTGGTGAAGATAATGGAACTACTAAAAAAAATATATGTAAGAAGATACAGAAAGGAGTGGGAAATCATAGTGTCTCACAAAAGTTTTATATATTTTTAGCTCTGAGTAAGGTACCACTTGGATCAACGATTTAGACGACATCATGTATGTAATTTATCTGAAACAGATAGGTGTAAGGATACTATAATAAATAAGTTTCAATATTTTACCGCTTTGGGATTGGTTTAGTTACTTACTAATTCATTAATAATAATGTCAAAAAAATTAAGGTGTGATTTTAACTTTTATCTGAGATTGTGGCATGGCACGCACATGGCATGGCATTTATACAACGTGTAACGTTAAATGCGCAAAACCTGAAAATAGTTTGATCAGAATAACGAGCAGAATCAAGTGAACCACTTTTTAATATAGGTCACATTTTTCAAATAATCTTCATTAAAAACGTTGCCGTGTCTATTTATTAATAGGTCAAGCCATCACATGCGCAAACCCGCCAAAACAGGTAAACAAACACAAATTGTTGTCGACCAATTTAAATTTTCGCATACGCGGGATAATAATAGCTTTTATTTCAATGCAAGTACGAATCATCCATACAATACCATGAAAAAGACAATTTGAAGTAAACAATAATGCTACCTATCTTTTTTAACTTAAACGTAACCTAAGGGTGAGAAAGAGAAATGGCGATCTGCACGGAGAGGCGGGACGTGCAAAATACGTGACAGTGGCCATGTTTACTTCAGTCTAAGCGCCGCCGGCACATGCGTCACAGATGTATTGTTTTATCCCGTTACCCCGGCGGCGCGTGCGCGCGAATTTCGTGACTACTTATGGCGTTTTTGTATGTACACAAACATTCAATATTGTGAAATGGTGAGAATGTTGGCGCGTTGTAATGACAACGTTAACTTGGCAGTGCGACGGTTTCGAGAAGAGTTTGGAGTATCTGTATACACCGTTGGATTTTTTTGTGGGGTCGAGTAAAAGCGCTAGTGTATGACGATGGAAATGGACCAACTTATGTGTTAGCGTTTCAACAAGAAGTGAAAAGTGACACTAAGTGCTCGAATCGCTGAAAAATAACTTGAGAAGGCGGGCTGTATTGTGTATTAAACAAAGTGTTAGACATTTTCAATCTTTGCTACCGCAACGAGGGGACCTGTAAGTAGAGATACCTAATTATCTACTTAATTAACTGCAAATAAGTTGATTACGTGCCAATTATCACGCCTAGGCCAGATTTTTTTTTGGGGTGGGAAATCATCAAATAACTTCTTCCGTTCTGGGCGTCATACAGTGATTTAAACACGCCAACATTACTTACGTAGCACTTACTTAGGTACCTACTTAATCAGCACGTCATTGTTACTGTAGGTAAAAATCTAATTAGCTATTACTACAGTAGTCTTTGCTATTTAGTCTGAAAATGTGGGTTACCTAATGTTGCCAGTGCAAAGTTTGGAAAAGTGTGATGGAAACATTTAAATCACTGTTCAAAGATAACCTAAGTTCTTTATGACCGTAGATAGTAAATAATAATGCTAGCGCGGGCGCGGCGTAGCGGGCCGGTGTCGACTCCTCCTTCGATTGAGCGTCGTCGCAGACGTAAGAAACGATCAGAATTGCCAGCAAAACTAAAACAGCACATAAAACCTTTACAATTTCTTTAATGATTTTTTTTCTCTCTGAAATAGGTCAATTGAATTAAAAATCAGTTGGGGTGTCTGAGGTTTTGCGCATTTAACGTTACACCTTGTATACTTTAAAAATTCTATAATCCTAAGGTATTTGGTGTGTGTGATGATCAGCTTGCAACTAGTGTAAATATGAATGTGCATGATTTGTTTCGTATCCCAGCATTCCCTATTGTACTAATAGAACTTTTAAAGCACTGTGGCGCGCTTTCGTGCGCGCCACAGTGCTTTGCGATTATTACAACTTGGAACGCGACTAAGGTGTCATCTCAATTTGAGTTGCCACTTTATATTTTACCCCATTTTCAGGGTGGCTGACAGTTTGCATTGGTGACGACACAAAGGCGTGGTGCAAGGCCTGCAAGTGCACGTTGACCACCCACAAGAAGGATTTGGTAGTGCATTCTAAAACCAAAAAACATGATCAATCCTTGAAACGTTCTAATATCGTCGGACAATCGAGTAAAATGTCCGACTTTTTTGAAAAACCCATAAAAGAGCCACGAAAGATTGCAGAATTGAAAATTGCTGCATATATTGCTGAGCATTCCAGTCTTAAATCTGTTGATCATCTAGGATTATTAATAAAAGATTTAGACCCAGCTTCTCCAGTTTTGCAAGACCTGAAATTACATAGGTCTAAATGTACTGCTTTGATTAGAAATGTGATTTCTCCGTGTTTCTTGAAAGACCTATTGGAAGAAGTTAGAGACAGCCATTACTCTGTGATCATCGATGAAACTACAACTATTGACACTAAAAAAATTATGTGTATAATTATCATTTTTTTCAGTGAAAAACAGAATAAAATCATTACTCGAGTGATTTTCTCAAGCATAATGTTTAGGCGGCGTGGCTGAAAATCATATCTTAAAGTAAACGTACAACGAAGTTATTTTTTTTTAAAGAAAGAAGGCGTACTTATCTTGATCAGGCCGTCAATATTTTAGTAGATAACATTTTTGTAGTGAAAAAAAAAAAAAGTTATTTAGCATAATTCTAAGTTTGGTGGCGCGTCCACAATCTGTTTTTCTGGGGATGACCACCGCTTAAACAAAACTACACTAGTTTACTAGAAATTGCTAATTTTATTTGTATTCAGTATTATTTTTTCTATCTAATGACAGTTTTATTTTTATATTTAGGGCAATACTTTATCCTAGTGAAAATCAAAAAGGACTGTCCGCACGAAATTTTAAATTTTGGTGGGAGTAATCTAATCATTAAGGTACTCGTATAGAATAAACCTAGATGGACAACGCTACCAACGTGCACTTCGTTTAGTCAGGCGCTCACGCGCAGCAGTGACAGACGTGTGCCATCCCGTTGTGATTTCCCGCCAAAAACGTAAGTAAGTCTTTTCGTAGCAATCGGACAAAAAACCTGCAATTTTGGTGTAATGTTTTAAAACGTTTTATGACTAAGTCGGTGTTGTAATTTAAATTTATACTAAAAAGGTTAAGGTATGCTTTCAAAATTATACACATATAAATAGTACATTCTTAGTAGTTTTTTTTTTAAATAAACATATTCAACAAGATTCTAATTTTGGTGGTGCAATTTTGGTGGTTTTGGTGGTATTTTACCAATCACCAAAATTGCTTTGTTACACCAAAATTAGTTTTTAGAGTTACGACGTACCTCAAAGACAAACGAAACCGAATCATAATAAGATAACTCGGTTTGGAAGTCCAGTATATTATACTTACGAGTAGCTTGAGAGTGATGAAGAAACAAGAAAATGTATAACGTTCGTGTTCGCTTAGAACGAAAAATGCTTTCAATAGCAATAAAAAATTAATTTAGGTATTATTTGTTTTCCAGCATGACAAAGAAAAAAAATTCAAAGTTGACACACGCAGAGTGCTTGGAGAGGAAAAGGATGGCAGAAAGGAAGAGAAAAGAAAAAATTAGGAATGATCCCATCAAACTAGAGGAATTGCGAAGAAAAGAAAGAGAAAGATATCATAAAAAAAAAAGCTGAAGGGAAAATCGTACCTTTAAGTAAAATGCCACCGCGTGCTCGCAGAGTTCAACAAAAAAGGAATCGGGTTAATTTCAAAGCTTATTATGAAAGGAAAAAAAGGGCAATCTTAGGGAATACTAAGCAAGCAAATCAGATATCATGTGAAACTATCAATGATGAAAGGATCTCACCATCAATACTGCCTCGGTCTGAAAGCCCTATTCCAACTACATCCCAGATACAATCATTCAGTCAGCAGATGCATCAAAAGTCTTCGCGAATTCTACGTTCTCAAAAACAACTTCCAGAAGAAACATCTGAGGACATTCCCATTGAATGTATTTCAGAAACAAACTCCGTTGAGGTTCGTTCAAGGCGAGAACCTCTCTCTCTGGCTCTTTGGATTGAACAATCAAGCACTCCAGTTTATCCACCATGTTCGCCACCAATTGCGCCCAGCGTCAGTACCATACACTCGCCAGTTTCTACTTTTGCGCTCAATAGTCCAAAATCCGATGTGTCAACGAATTCCATTGTTCTAAGACGAGAACTTAATTATAAACTAAGGCAATACCAAAGAAGAAAATCTGCAGAAATTATGATGCTAAGGGAAACTATTATAAAAACTAAAAGAGAAAAGGAAATGTATCGCAAAAGACTATATAGATTACAACAAATCACAAAGATCAGCCCAAAACATAAAAATAAATTGACCCCAAGTTTCATTAAAAAAAAGATCAGTCCTGAAAAACGAAAAATACGTAATCTAGTGAAGTCATTTTATGAAGATGACGAAAATAGTAAACAGTGTCCAGGCAAACAAGACTGTATCACGCGACATAAACTAAAAAAACAAAAAAGATATCTAACCGACTCTCTCAAAAATCTCCATCGTAAATACCTCGACTCCGGACACCCACCCATTAGTTATGTCACTTTCACCAGATTAAAACCATTTTGGGTTCTACAACCAAGCTTAAACTCTCGTGATACTTGCTTATGTAAACCGCATGCCAATATGGATTTATTAATTTCTTCCTTAAAAAATAATAAGATTATTCATGAAAATTCCACCTCAGAAGTTCTTCGTAGTTTGACTTGTAACCAGACGAAAGTTGAATGTTTGCAACGTAGATGCGACAAATGTAAACATAAAGTTATTAAGTATAATGAATTTGATAACTCAAATAGTATTTCCTATTACATTTGGGAAAAAGGCACTAAAATGTATATAAAAAATAATGAAGAAAAGTCTGCAAATATTATTAAGAAAGTTCAGAAAATTGATAAACCTCTAGAAGTAATTAAACATTTTGAAAAAGAAATTAAACCGTTTATGGCGCATTGTGGTAATATAAAAAATCAATACGAATCTATTAAAAAAGTAAAACAACGAATTGCTGAAAACGAATGTTTAATACATATGGATTTCAGTGAAAATTATAATACGAAATATGGCTCTGAGGTTCAATCCGTCCATTTTGGCGCTAGCCGATCTCAAATCACATTGCACACTTCAGTAATTTACTATCGTTCAGGAAATGAAACCAAAGCTCAGTCATTTTGCACTGCCAGTACATCTTTGCGACATGATGCATCTTCGGTATGGGCACATTTAATACCGATTTTGCGTGAGGTAAAAGGAATTCTTTCCGAAGTTTGTACCATTCATTTTGTTTCTGATTCTCCGTCAGCACAATACAGAAACAAAAAAGTTTTCTACCTAATATCTCAGTTAAAAATCTATCTTCCTAACTTGACATGTGTTGTATGGCACTACTGTGAATGTGGGCACGGAAAAGGTGCACCTGATGGCGTCGGCGGAGTGCTCAAGAGATCAGCAGATCAGCTAGTTGCTTTTGGTAAAGATATAACAGATATCGACAGCCTTGTCCAAAGATTGAAAACAGTCGTCACAGGGGTTAAAATTGAAATTGTTCAAGAACATGAAGTCATTGAGAAAGATGAGCTTTTGCCAAAAAATCTTAAACCTTTCCCTGGATCAATGAAAGTTCATCAAATTGTTTGGACGAAGACTTCTACCAACGGCTTGGCAATGCGTTCGTTATCTTGTGTTGAGCCAGTCTGTCTTTATGATACAATTCGATGCTGTCATGGGAAGCATATGGGCTTTTATGAATTGCCAACTGAGACAAATGTTCAGGAAGAAGTCGAAACAATAAGGGATATTGTGTCACTTAGAAGTTCGATACAGTCATCGTCAATAACAAATGCCCGTTCCGATGTTCAGTCACCACAAATAAATAGATTTCCAGCATCTAAACCATTTATTATGAAAAAACCAAACCAAATCAAACTAACCGGCCCTTCGCATGATTTGGTTAGTATGGCAGACTATGACCAAATATCAACTCCAAATGTTTCTTTTTTTGATAATATCAATAGTGAAATACTATTACAATATGAATGCACAGTGGAGGATACTAAGGAAGAAAATAAAACAGCTAATAAAAATTATAAAAATGATCATGATGGTGATGATAGCGAAGATGACTTGAATATTTTTTAATTTACGGACTGAAGAATTGACAAGACTTAGAATAGTAAGAAAGTTTATTAGTTGATTGATATTTTTGTAAATTGATCTCATTACATAATTATGTTAACATAACATGTTAAAAAATTACTTAAGTATATAAAATTAAAAATGATAATGATGATGATGATGATAGAGGTTAGAGGAGGTGATTGCAATTCATTTAAATTAAAAACTAGAATTAACAAGACAGAAAAATAAGAAAGTTGTATTTGTTGATTGTTATTTTTTTTATTGATCTCATTATGTTATTTTTTTATTAAAACATTTATTCAATTTATATAAGATTTTTATTGATAATTTATTTATAATTTGGTTCAGTAAAAAATATTGGTGTCAAGACTTTCTAATTTTGGTAACAGAAATAAATTCTGGTGTCAATATTTCTAATTTTGGTGTCAGATATCAATTTTGGTGTCGTACCAATTCTGGTGTCGACAATATATTAGAAGCTTTCAGGAATAAATAAATTTCTCTTACATTTTATGTACCTGAATACGTATCTGTTGCTTATCAACATCTTAGATTATTAAAAAAACCAGAAACAAACTTTTCCACCAAAATTAGGAAACAAATCATAGTTGTTGAAATTCACTCACTCAGTTCTACAGATTGATAGAAATAGAATCTACAGAAGCAACTTCATTGGCTAATGTATTCAAAGCACAGCTAACTGCCGATGGTCTTAATACCGACAAACTTCTGGGCATAGGTGTTGATGGTGCTAATGTCATGGTTGGTGAACACCACTCTTTTTCCTCTATTTTAAAGGAAGGAAACCCGGAACTGGTTACCATAAAGTGCGTCTGTCATTCTTTACATTTAGCAGCTGAATATGCATTTAAGACGCTTCCACGGTTTTTAGATTTTCTCATTAAAGAATGCCATAACTGGTTTGCAAATAGTACAAAAAGACAGATTGATTACAAGCAAACGTACATGTTACTATACGAAGAAAAAACACCGTTAAAAATAAACAAATTGGCTGGCACTAGATGGTTATCCAGATACGAGGCTCTCATCAAAATTTTAGAGCAATGGGACGGATTAAAATTACATTTTGACATGGCAAAATCTAGAGAACGCTGTTACATTGCCGACCAATTGAGCACTATGCTCAAAAGTAAGACAAATTTGTTATACATGACTTTCCTTGGAACTTATCTCAAACCATGACAAATAAAATGTTTCAAGCCACTGATGCAGACCCTTTAAAGTTACTGGAAGAAATAAATAATTTATTATTGACCTATTTAATAATTTTAATACCTCCAGCACAACTGGAAAAAGCAGACAAAAATAGTTTATTACGATTTTGAAAAGTACATTATGGACTCGTCGTTCATGAATTTTGGGTATGCATTTAATCAAAAGTCTGAAGGTATAAGAGACCAGGATTTGAAAGACGTGAAACAACGATGCAAGGAATTCCTTATAGAAATATGTAGACAGATACAAAGGAGACTACCAAATAACATGAAAACTTTAGAAAACCTCAAGTTAATGAGTCCGAAGAATGCAACATTTCAAATAAAACCTGATATCACAAATTTAGCTAAATCTTTTAAGACCATCTGCAATGATGTCGACATTGTGGTACAAGAATGGAATGCTTTGCATCGTACTACCTGGAAATTTACGCAAGATACTGAAAAGTTTTGGGTTGAAGTTAACAGTTTCAAAAATGCAGTCGGTGATAGAACTTACGGACATGTGAGCAAATTGGCATTAGGAATTATGGCGTTGCCTTTTTCTAACGCAGTTGTGGAAAGAGCCTTCTCCCAAGTAGCTATTATAAAAAACAAACTTAGGAACAAATTGGCCATCCACACTGCTGAATCTATTCTGAGGATTAGATATATGTTGCTAGATGGATGTATTCATTTTAAACCGAGTACAAAAATGCTAAATAAATTTAATTCTGAAAAAATGTATGGTACTGCTGAAGAAGCGTGCGAAGATGTTGATCCAGTATGGAAGTTATTGCTGAAATAGTGTAAAATGCATTTTTTATTCATAAATAAATATTTTAAAATTTGTGGGGGTATTTTTCTTCAAAACCTGAATTTTGGGGGGATTTTGGGGAAGGTTTGGGGAGAACGCGAGACGATCTCCTGGCAACACTGACAAAAACCCCGACGTCTCCTGTCAAAACATCAGCTGAATGTTAATTTTATGCGTGTTTGTGAGTTTTTTGGTCGAAAATGTCGAAAAAAAAATACGGTAAGTATAATTTTCTTACAGATTTGTTATAATTATGATATTTGCTGTACATTTTATGTAAAAGTTACCTAAATAGTTATTTGGTTCGACTTTTATGGGCTTCCAAAATATGTGGGAACTATTTTCCTACTGATCATTACGGAACTACATCTTTGTTTTTTCTTACAGGTGATACTGAGGAGAGAGTTGAAAGATGCACAGATTGAATCGGAATTAAGTAGAATGATGTCCTCCGATGACGAGGAAGATGAGGACGATGAAGAATTTACCTTCGTGAGTGAAAGGCCCAACTTATTTAATAATTTAGATGCAAAGATGAATAAGATTCAATCTTATAGCTACAAAGAACTCTTAGACATTATTGATGACTGTAATCAGCCAGCGCAATCACTCTCCCCAGCGCAACCACCCTCCCCAGTGCAGGAATTTACCATACGTTCTTCACCAGAGAGGAATGTTTCTGAGAAGGATGCAGTTGATGAGCCCATGTCATCTTTTTCACTTGAGAGTAATGTTCCTGTGGAGGCTGCAGTTAATGAGCCCATGTTACCTTCTGCTCTTGAGGAAGATGTTCGTTCAGAGCCTGTGGCTGAAGAGCCCAAACCACCTCCTATACCTACACCTGCCTATCAACGTAGAGGACCTTCCGATCAACAAAGATTTAGATCCAGTTCAAATTATTTTGATTTATTGAAGAAATCGCGAGAGTGGTCCAATGATTTGTCTAGATTCTCACTCCCCCCAAATTTTGAAAGGCCTTTGACTGTAAACAAGCAATATAACAACCGATCTACTCCATTGTCCTATTTCCGGGATGTTTCCAGAAGAGTTGGTAAATTTGATTGTGAGAAACACAAATATCTATGCAGCTTATAAATGCTCAAGACATTGGAAAGATACAACATATGAAGAAATGAATGCATATTTTGGGCTTATGGTGTTGATATCAATAAACCCAATACCTGATATAAAGATGTACTGGTCTACTGACGAATTTTATAGAAATTCTGTAATTAGTGAAGTCATGCCTTTCAAACGCTTTCAGAAAATCACAGAAAATTTTCACATTGATAACATATTAGAAGAAGCTCAACGCGATAACCCGAGCTATGACAAACTGTGTAAAGTACGACCATTAGTGGACGCTCTGAACGAAACCTTTCAACAAAACTGCTCCTCATCTCAAAATCAATCCATTGATGAGAGTATGATAAAATTTAAAGGCAAATCATCTATGAAACAATACATGCCTAAAAACCGATTAAACGAGGTTAAAAATGCTGGTGTCGTTGCGATTCTAAAACTGGGTACCTCTATGAGTTCCAAATTTATACAGGCAAAACAGATAATACAGCTGAAGAGGGATTAGGGTGTAGTTATTTTGGATTTATGTCAAAATGTGCCAGAAGATACTTTCATAGTTTTTGATAATTTTTTTTACGAGCCTGCCGTTGTTGGACATTTTGTATTCAGAGAAGATATATGCTGTAGGAACCATTCGAGCGAACAGGAAGGGATTGCCACCAGAAATTAGCAAGCAAAACAAAGATCTAAAACTGAGTCCTGGTGAGTTCATCTTCAAATATTCCAATCCTATTGCATGCATTAAATGGATGGATACAAAAGATGTATTAGTAAGTACTACAGCGCATGATCCAAGGTCTGTTGAAGTAATACAAAGGACACAGAAGAACGGCTCAAAAAAAGCAATGTTTTGTCTAGTTGCTATAAAGAAATATACAGAACACATGGGAGGAGTCGATCTATTTGATCATTATAGATAATCCTATCCTCTGAGTCGCAAGTCAAGAAAATACTGGCACCGTTTGTTTTGGTTTCTTTTCGAGGCGGCTGTGGTGAACTCATATATTGTTTACCATCAAAACAGTCTTATGACACACAGAGATTTTCGTCTCCGACTTGGCCGTCTACTCATAAAGAACTTCAGTGCCAAAAAAGTGACTGTTCCGCTTTTTAAGAACAAAAAGGGTGGAGTATACGGTGTTCCTGATGAAATCAGACTGCTGAATGTGGGACTACATCTACCTCAAGATAATTTGAAATTCCGCAGATGCCGCTTTTGTTCTACTCGCGTAAAAGAGAAACGCTCCAGATTCATATGCAAAACTTGCAAAGTATCTATTTGCCCCGAATGTTTTGACAACTTTCATAAATAAATATGGTGACATGTAATGAAATGTCTATCATTCTTCCCTACCCAGATGTGGGAATAATATTCATGTTGTATCTCAAAAACATATATTTTTATATGGACAACAGGAAAATAGTTCCCACGTGGTAAAATCCATTAGAGCAATAAATGATAAATATCAAACTCAGAAAATATTATTCTAGACCTCATAATAAGTATATTTTCCAAAATTCATAACTTTATGATGTTAGATCACTCACAACCCATTAAGGGTTAAGCATTTTGACACTATACTTAACTAAAAAATGTCAATTGTGTATAGTGCCACTTATGTTTTAAGCGTGCGAGTAGTTTTGAAGATAAGGGCGGGGGGGAAAATTGAGACATTTGCCATGTTATTTTCAGTTTATAGACTTCTTACAACTTTTCCTGTAATATAGATTACAGGAAAACTTATAAGAAGTCTATATATTATATCTATAGAGATATATCTATATAGTTTATTTGAAAATTATAATATATATATACCAAATTTTAACTTAATCGGTCCATTACATTTGGAGCAAAGTGGCTGTGTCAGACGGACAGACAGTGATCCTATAAGGGTTCCGTTTTTTACTTTTGAGGTACGGAAAAAATCTGTCAAGGTCCAGTCCAAAAAATCTGTGTTTGCTAATATTTAATATACACTCACAGGCACAATAAACCCACCTATATCTTTCTTCACCCTGTTTGTGTACGGTAACTATGGCTTATCCACTGTTTTATTTTTTGTCAAGTGGGCACTTTCGCAATAAATTAAACACCAATTAAACCCATAATTCGTTTAAAAATCTGTCAAGGTCCAGTCCAGTTCAAAAAATCTGTGTTTGCGAATATTTAATATACACAGTCTGGCCATAAATACTGTAACAATTAAAAATAAGAAAGATATTACATTTGAATTTAGAATCTGTCATTTTTATACGATTGTTCATTGAGTTTTCTAATTTTGGCGCCAATACATTGTACAATATTTTGCGATATTAAAATGGAGTGGGGTGATAAAGAGAACCGAATCGCTGTGATTGCATTACACAAAGTTGGTATGGAGCCAAATGCAATTTTTAAAACTCTCCATACGCTTGGTATTAGTCAAATGTTTGTGTACCGGGCTATTAATAGGTACAATGAGAAGACCTCCTCTGTTTGTGACAGAAAAAGATCTGGCCGTCCACGTAGTGTTCGTACGAAAAAGGTGGTCAAAGCAGTAAGGGAAAGAATTCGAAGAAATCCTGTCCGAAAGCAAAAGATTTTATCTCGGGAGATGAAGATAGCACCCAGAACCATGTCGCGTATTTTAAAGATGACTTAGGACTTGCAGCCTATAAGAGACGCACTGGTCATTTTTACTTGTTAATTTAAAAAAAGAATAGGGTGGTAAAATCGAAACAACTACTAAAGCGGTACGCAAAGGGAGGTCACAGAAAAATTTTGTTTACGGATGAGAAAATCTTTACAATTGAGCAACATTTTAACAAACAAAATGACCGTATTTATGCTCAAAGCTCTAAGGAAGCTTCCCAATTAGTCAACAGAGTGCAACGTGGGCATTATCCGACTTCAGTGATGGTTTGGTGGGGTGTTAGCTATGAAGGAGTGACTAAGCCATATTTTTGTGAAAAAGGTGTGAAAGCATCGGCACAAGTGTATCAAGATACCATTCTTGAGAAGGTAGTTTGACAGGCCAGTTGGCGTGGTTGGTTAAGATACCACCTATCATGCCGCAGGTCGTGGGTTCGATTCCCATCCAGGACAAACATTTGTGTGCATGAACATGTCTGTTTGTTCTGAGTCTGGGTGTAATTATCTATATAAGTATGTGTTTACTAAAAAAAAAAAAGTAGTATATGTAGTATATCAGTTATCTGGTTTCCATAGTACAAGCTCTGCTTAGTTTGGGATCAGATGACCGTGTGTGAATAATGTCCCAGGATATTATTATTATTATTATTATTATAGTTAACAACACCATGTTCAATAACCAAGTATGGTCCTTCCAACAAGACTCGGCGCCGGGTCATAAAGCTCGGTCTACGCAGTCTTGGTTGGAAGTGAACGTTTCGGACTTCATCAGAGCTGAAGACTGGCTGTCGTCTAGCCCCATCTTAACGCTGGATTATGATTTATGGTCAGTTTTAGAGAGTACGGCTTGCTCTAAACGCCATGATAATTTGGAGTCCCTAAAACAATCCATACGATTAGCAGTGAAGAATTTTCCCATGGAAAGAGTGCGTGCTTTTATTGATAACTGGCCTCAACGTTTAAAGGACTATTGCAGCCAATGGAGACCACTTCGAATAAGCTTTTTATATTTTAAATTGTTTTATATTTATGTATTAAACTAACACACTGTAAAAGTAATAAACATTATTTGCAATAAAAAAAAATTTTCTTCTTCGTGACAATATTTATGGCAAGTTATGTAGATAAACCATTTTAAAAATGAACGCCCCTCCACAAAACGTGATTATTTCAATGCGTAAGAGGAAATACTTATTGCAAGACTTATGTGCGTGCGTCGACTTTACTGTAAACATGGACTCGTCTCCGCACTTAGAGGTCCATTAATCGTGCGATCAGTCCAGGTATTAGCATTGTACAGAGGGAAGCGTGCGCGTGAACGTATGAACGACACGTTCGCTCTGCCGCGCGTTCGTGTCATTTATACACTAGTTGGCCGACCAATCCGGCTGTTCGGCGTTTGGGCAGGTAGCGTTGGCATAAAAAAAGTTTATTGCCTATTAAATTCTCTGCAAAAAAGTCCTGCACTAGATTCCCCAAGGAGCAGCAGTTTTCGAGATACCTGTCGACTTTTCCTCTAGTGCCAAAAGCTTCGTCGGCTCGTCAGACTTGGAAAATCTCAAAAAGGCAAGGACCGAGGTTTGTGCAGAAGATTGAATTTATTACGATCTCAATTAGTTACTCACTCGTCTTTGTGAAGGTGGAAGTATGGAGGATTATATCTCACAGCAAATTAAATGATACTTTTATACAAGAATCAGGTTCTTTTATCTTAACAGACAGCTGTGTTGCTGGGGAGTTTGTTGGACCACTTCTTCTCCCCAGCTAAGAAAGCACTAGAAAGTGGTGAAGGGCGGGCGTTTTGGGGGACAGTCTTTAATATAATTTTGACGTTCAAAAAATGCTGATTCTCAGCCTAATTTGAATAAATGACATTATTTTGATATCGGATCAGCGTGAAAGAAAGATTTCATCTGAATGAAGACCACAATCCCCTCATCATGGCCTTGGAAAACTCCAATGTGAAACTCAGTAGTGACGTTAAAGGAAAATTTTTACAAGACAGTTTCTTCTCATCTCTACTTTAGAGATGAGAAGAAAACTTTAGGAAATCCAAAGGAAAATCATGTTCCACAAATTTACTGCGACGCTTGCAGTCATTCGCTGGGACCCTGCATGATGATATTTATTGCAACATCTTGTCTTAGAGCGTTACTTTCCAGCAAGTCAAAAAAAAAAAAGAAATCGAGGTGCCGGTCCTTGGAAATTATAAAAGAATATTTGAAAATGTCTATACGTGCTCTACTGGTACCTGCCACACTTCATCACCGTGCAGAAATCGAACAAGCCCGGCTAGCACAGGCTGGTGTTCGACGCAGCGGCCAAGAGCAACGGCCTATGTCTGGACGACGAATTGCTGGAGAGACCCGACCTACTGTTGTCACTGCCAGGGTGCAGCGATCTTATTTAGATTCCGAAAGAGGGAAGTCTCACCAGAAATTATAAAAGAATATTTGGAAAATACGTGATGTTCCACTAAATAATTTAGTAAATTACGATGAACTAAATACAGCGGATGATCCGCGTCAAAAAATCTTATCTTAAAGAAAAGTACTCAGAAAAAGTAATTGAAATGAAAAATGATGGAAATATACATAATTTTGTATTTTGTGTGTCTCAACAGGACTTTTCAAGAAAATGCCACCAACTCGGAATCCCAATCAGTGGATGAAAGTATGATCAAATTTAAAGGGCGCGACAGTAAGAAACAGTACAGCCAAGCCCATCAAAAGAGGGTTCAAGGCATGGTGCCGTTGTGATTCTAAGACTGGATATTTATATCAATTTGATATTTACACAGGCAAAGACCAAGAAGTCAATGAGGAAGGATTAGGTTACAGAGTTGTAATGAAACTTGGAGGGAATTTACCACGAAACACACATTTGGTTTTTGACAATTTTTTTATCCTCTTTGGCTCTCATGGAAGCTCTTTATCATAGAGGTATTTTGGCAACAGGAACAGTACGAATGAATCGAAAAGGCCTACCTAAAGATCTGAGTCCAACACGACCTAAAACATCTGAAGAACGAAGACAGGCCAAAGAAAATAAATTGGATCCTGGGGAGTTTACATACCGCTTCTGCCACCCTTGTGCTGTTGTTAACCCAACCAAAGTGGAAGTGATCCAGAGAACACGAAAGAACGGGCAAAAGAAAGACATGTTTTGCCCTACTGCGATCGCAGAGTACACAAGGAGTATGGGTGGTGTGGATCACTTTGATCACTATCGAAGTTCCTAGTCAATTGGCCGCAGATCAAAAAAGTCCTGGTTCCGGATGTTTTGGTTCTTGTTTGAGAGTGCCATTATAAACGCATATATTTTATATAAACTCAATAACCAAAATCGTAAAAACATACATCGCGATTTCCGATTACGGTTAGCTAGAAGTCTGAAATCGGGCCACATCTCAAACAAGAAACAAGATCCGGTGGTATATAAAAACAAAAAAGGAGGTGTTTTTGGAGTTCCGGACGAAATAAGATTGGGGCAAAGAGGAAGTCATTTTTTAGCATTGTCTACATACAAACGGTGCAGGTTTTGTAGCACAAGGAAACAAGAAAAGCGGTCAAAATATGAATGCGAAATTTGTAAGGTAGCATTGTGCATCACCCCTTGCATGAAATTGTACTACCAATATCAAATTCCAGAAATTCTCAATTAATTCTTTGAGAATTTCTGGATTTTGGTTTTTGTGGCTTTCTTTTTAATTGTTTCATTTTTCTTGTATTGTAATAAAATCCAGAAGAAGAATAAAAACTTTTTAGTTCATACTCAATCCCTTTTAATTGTTTATTGTGTATTTATGTTTTTTTTTTTTTTAATAAAGAATAAGTGCTTACATTACGTTTTACATTTGAACAACAAACAGTAAAAAATGCTATCAAAATGACAATCGTTTTTATTTTATATACACTCAGCGGCACGGAATGTGGCCTAAACTTAAACAAACCGATAACAGGCGATTTTGACATAGCGTATGAGAATTTCGAGTGGCAGTTAGTCAGGACATTTGTTTTTGTTAATTTAAGAGGGTAACCACAAAAAAAAAATCTTTAATTCCTGTGACACTTAACGTTAGTTCGTTACTGGAACGCACAAGACACGGGTGAGTTAAAACTCGATATTCAAATGGTCGTCCATTTAATCTTTATTGTTTTATTTTTTAATTAAACTGTTGTAATTTATGCTTCCAGAATTGTAACACAATGCCTCTAACTTCAGCTCAAGTTGCTCAAGCTGTGTTGCTTCGGAGTCAGGGGCGAACGCAGCGAGAGATTGCTGAAACTTTAAACGTACCGCGTACAACTCTCAGGTTCGCCTTAACAAGGTACGACCAGACCGGGCTTTACACAAGGAGACCAGGAAGTGGCGGTATTAGGTGTACATCAGCTCGAGATGACCGATTTATCGCTCTCGCAATTTTGAGAAATCGGTTCCTTACTGCGGTCGAAATTCGGCAGCGGCTACAAACGGCAAGAGGGGTCAACGTAAGTGAGCGGACAATAAGAAGGAGAATGGAGGAACGGGATTTGCATGCTCGAAGACCAGCTCGAGGTCCAGAACTGCTTCGGCACCATCGTGTAGCTCGACTTCGGTTCGCTCGCGAACACGCAAGTTGGACTCACGAGCAGTGGAGTAAAGTTTTGTGGACTGACGAATGCAGAGTGGCCCTAAGAGCTCCAGATGGCCGCGAACGTGTGTGGAGAAGGCATGGGGAGAGATTTCTGCCAATAACTACCAGGCAAAACGTCAGTTTCCATGGTGGATCAGTTATGGTTTGGGGACGGATCTATTCAGATGCACGCACAGAGTTGGCAGTAGTTGCAGGTCGTCTAACGGCAGTGCGATACATTGAAGAAATCCTTCAGGAACACGTTTTACCATTCACTGGGTTCATCGGTAGCGAAGATTTCATCTTAATGCAAGATAATGCTCGACCTCACACAGCACGTTGCGTGGATGATGATTATGGCCGGCACGAAGCCCAGACATGAATCCCATAGAACACGTCTGGGATATGCTTAAAAGACGCATCCGATCTAGTCCCAACCCTCCAGAGAATATCAGTCAATTAAAAACCGCTCTGGTGGCCGCCTGGGAAAAAATACCCCAAGTGGACATTAAAAACATAATCCACAGCATGCCTGATCGCATGCAGGCGGTCATCAGGGCCAGAGGTGGAAATACCTGCTATTAATTTTAAGTACCATAGCTTTATTTTGTAAATTTCATTGTAAAACATTTTATTGAAACTTAGAGCTTAATGTGTTGTTAAAATTTTAATAAAGTTATCTCACTTTTTTGTTAATTAATCATTCTCATTTACGATTCGAATAAACATTTAAGTTTTCCAAAAAAAAAAGAACCCTGTTTCGCATTTCATTTTGATAATAAAACAGCTCGCTTGGGCCACTTTCCGTGCCGCCGAGTGTATATAGATTAAAAGTCGTCGTCTAGACAGGCAATGGGATTACGTTTTCCCACATTTTTTTCAGGTTTTCAGCTAATTTTCTAAATATAATTGATAAAATCTCATACCAAATTATATCACTCATCTAAATCTACCAAAATATTATTACTGCAGGATTTGTCCGAGGCCTGGTAAAGGGTTAACGAAGGAGACGGAGAAAGAGTGTTATCAAAAACGCCTGAAGGGATTGAATACCTATTCAACCGCCGAGCAAACAAACGGATTAAAACTGCCATCACAGTTGCCTGAATAGTATTTCAAGAAACGCTAAAAAAGAGGATCGAGCTCTGCAAAAAGTTCCAAATAAAACAAAATCCAGACTGCGCAGCGCCATACACTATATCAACTACCTCATACTCAAAGACATTCTAAGCAACAACGACATTGACGAACAAGACTGCCAAAAAAACGTATGCCCACCTTTGCAGACAGACGGGGAAGAGAAAGAATTTATTTTTTATGGGATCACCATCTACGGGCAAGACAATGATCATGGAGAGTCTGGTACACATACATACACTACAACTACGCACGCTTAACGGGACTAACACCGGAAAGTCCGTTTGCATCACTACTAAACGTGAATGCCTGCTTCGTGGACGAGTGCAAACTAACTGACAACCAGTTTGAACAATGGAAGTTGCTGGCGGCAGGCTCACCGATGGCAACAGACATAAAATACAAGGAACGACACAATGTAGAAAATTGCGTAGTACGAGTATATACGTGTGCAAACCACACTATAGGCTAATATGTACAAGTGCCAGAGGCTCACAAAGCGATCGAAACACGCACGATACAATTCAACTTTATCAAACCGCTAGAAGAATATACAACACTATCAGTATTTGTATGGGAGAAGTTATGGAAGAAATATGGCATGATCATATAACGACGAAAGATACATCACTAATCTTTTTTTCTTGTCACTAGTTTCAATTCATAGAAATAAACAAAATATATATTACAACAATGAACATCGCTCTTTAAATACTGCAACAATAATATTACGCGAACGGTAGGAATAACACATTGTAGGTGTGAATGTCACTAATTAATCATGACAAAATGATATTTTACAACAATGAAAAAGATGTCACAAACTTTAAACCTCTTCAAGTATTAAAAATTGCACACGTAATTACAACACAGGATTCAATTACATCAGAAACCTATTTTAGAACATCACGAGTTGTAGGCAGCAATAAATAGGCTGTTACCATTTTTATCTCAAGACGAAAAATCAGAGGTACTCGTATATAGAAGAATATTAGATATGTAATTCTAATTCATTTCAATTTAAACCTAACCTGACACATTTAATTTCTACTCAAGTTTAACCGATTACATCCAGTGCAACCTACCCTTATTGTTACTGACATTGGCAAACCACAAATGAGTGAAAAACCAAACATACAACGACATTGAAACCAGTTACGTACCGATTGAAAAAGCTTGAATAATAATACAGCTAAAACACTAAGAAGTGGTGTAGGGCGTGTGTCCAGCCGGCTTAGCGAAGTGTCTTGTCGATGGAAGAGTAGACAAAAATGACGTTACCGTGTAGACAGTACG
Source organism: Dicycla oo (assembly GCA_948252095.1). NCBI lineage: Eukaryota > Metazoa > Arthropoda > Insecta > Lepidoptera > Noctuidae > Dicycla > Dicycla oo. The sequence goes on from OX411734.1 coordinate 8,992,081, forward strand.
ACGGCAACAAAGTAGAGAGTCAACTGCACTTTTATGAAATTCACTTTTTTACATAATTCGACTCAGAATTCTTAGTTTTTTCATAGGATTTTTTTCTGTTCAATTCTCAATTTAAATAATATAAATCCAACTGCGGAGGCGATGCGATTCTTAACGTGTTTTATATGGAATATATGGAATTTTTCACTTTTTGTATGGAAAATATGAAAAATTATTACCTACATGTAGAGCTTTATGGGTTTACGTATCTTGTAAAGGGGGGGAGGGCAAAATTTTCATTATTTTTGCGATAGGACACACCGTTTTCGAGATATAAGCAAAAAAAGAGAAAAAAGAAATGATTTTGTAGATAACCGTATATACTTTGCGGCCGTCGAGTAGAAAGTTTTCTACTATATTTAGCATGGCGATTAAGTCGAAAAGCTGCTGAAATTACAGGCATTGACATATGTCTCATACAGAAGCTGAGAGTAATATTAGAGGTCATTTCTTCTGGTTATGAAATCAATGAAAGCAAGTTTGGGAGTTTCACAAATGACCTTTTAACCCTTTACAAAATATATCATATTATGATATTCTTTTCAGAATGCGGAATTACAAGAGAACCACCGAGAGAGGTGAAAAGTCTGTCCAGATCATGCAACGTGCGGCTGAGCTAGTCACAAACGAAAATAAATCTTTACGTCAAGTTTGTCGTGACTACGAAATTAGTAAAACTTCTCTAATAAGGTTTATTGCACGCTTAAAAGAAAAACCAGAATCGCCACGATTTGGTTAGGTACGGGACTCTCCCACTAGCATTTAACACAGAACAGGAATCTTCTCTCAGTGAGTATCTGCACACTTGCGCAAATCTTTCATGGTTTAGGACCCAAAGATGTTCGTCGCTTAGCATACGAATATGCCAAGCAATATAATCTTCATATGCCAAATACATGGCATGCAAATAAAATGGCTGGCAAAGATTGGTTATCAGGTTTCTTGTTACGAAACGATGGTCTCTCTTTAAAGAAACCAGAGGCTACCAGTTTGACTAAGGCAACTTCCTTTAACCGAACGAAAGTTCCTGAATATTTTTATAAATTGGCACAGGTCATGGATCGTCACAAATTTAGAGGGTCTCAAACATGGAATGCCGTGAATGTTCGTGCTGCTATTAGTTATAGACAAATTAGTTCAGATTCAAATAAGATAGAAAATCTTCAAAAAGACATTATTAATAGCCCACGACACATCTTTGGGAACCATTTAGAATGTGACAGTTATTATCTTTACAGTGATACTGTACAGATGAGAGACAAAAAGAGCCCAATCTAGTCCCACTTATACCAACACTACTTTTAAAACTTAAAAGAATGCATCTCAACTCGCCTACAATCCCCGGAGTATTTTACATTGCTCCACCAATAATCGCGCAATTCAATAGCATCGTGGCTAAGATGATAGGTGGAAAACGCGTCAACTTTTCATTGAAAGACTCCTACACTACATGATACGACGCAGTGGTATCATTTAATACTTGCCAGTGTATACTTTCTATGAATCAATCTGTCACGCAAGTCCAGGAAAATCACTAAAATCGTTGGAAGCCAGGAGATTATGCTAAAAATACTCGAGAAGTAATGGCTCGTAGAGGTAGTGCTCGCAAAAAAAATAATTATAACCCGAAAGACCGGATATGGACGCCGCAGATTATGAACAAGGAAAGCATCTATTTTTACTGTATTACAAGCCGAAAGCTCTTTGTGAATTGAACTTAGAAGAACCACACTCACCGCGTCCTCATTTGCGAAGGTTTGCAAAAGGCGAGCGAACCAAAACTCCCTCTGATCCCCTGGTGAAATCCATTCTATATTCTTATAACTTGGACCATAACACATCAATAAAACATGGTAAGGAACACGAACCAACTGCTTTAGCACAACGCATTGTGTAAGAAAACGCAAATATAGGAAAAAGTGGTAGACGAGTTACACTGTTATTTAGGTGCGATGGATTCTGCAGTGAAAGATTAGTGAAGTGAAATGTTCTAGCTCACTTTATCGATCCTGATACCGCTGTACAAGCAAAAATACTTAAATGTTTCAAATTGAAGAGTCAATCTCAAATCTAAATGAACCAAAGTCATGACACTAAGTGATGATACTAAGGCACATAGTAAGGGTAATAAAAGATGACATTTTTTGGCAGGAAAAATGCTTCCAAAATTGACTCGGGTTTTACCAAGATTGCGTATTGCCAGAAATCATAGACGTAGAAAGGCAAGATCAATCAAGGCAAGCCTTTACGACAAATATTCATTTAATGTACAATGCAACATAAAATAGTAGAAATTAAATAAATAAAATAAAAGAAATATTTGGGAACTAAAATGTTTTCATTTTCTGGCAACACTTAAAATGAGTATGTAGCATATAGCTACAGTTCGACCGCTCAGCCAAGAAAGAACCGCGTGACCTGCGGCTTAATGCAACGCCTCATCCCCGCGCTCTTGATGCGTCCATCGCTCGCCCTGGGCAGTCCGCGCTAGACAACCTATCAAGCAGGCAGGACGAGTTCCGCTCGCGCCGCACATTAATGTTAAAACCTTTATTGGTAATAAACTTAATATCGTTAGAGCTGTTTATTCTGAAGAGTCCCTATACATCCAAATACACAACAGACGCTAAACAACACACAGACTCTACAAGTACAAAACGAAACCAAACGAGTAGAATTGACATTCTACTCGTTCGGTTTCGTTTTGCGTTACAATTTTGGTTTTACTGTGTTATTTCTCAGTGTGGACAGGAATCCAACTTCGAAGATATTTACAAACGTACGGCAGATTTTACTCATAAGTAACTATTGAGAGTTGCACCAAACGTTACTTACAAACGATTAATACATTCAGGGAGCAACATTTTCGAACTAATATTATTTACAAATCATTTGTCTACTATTTTTGAGGTTATGCTAAGATAAACAAATACCATTGTAGTTATAACGCGACTAAACAACGTTGAAAGTAAGCCGAATTTAATGTAATTTATTGTATATTACTAAATACATTTTTTGCTATACCTACCATGTTCGTTAAAGCAACGGACTAAATGTAAAGAAACAATTTTAAAACATTTACACATAACATATTTTACGCGGGAATTCTTTCGTCAGACTGACAGTGGTAATAAAATTAAAAGAAATGGAATATGTAAAGGTAAAAGCACTTATTTCAAACGTTGTATCAATACTTTATGTTAATGCCATGCTTTGTTTCTTTAGGGGTTTCTGTGAGCACAATGCGCAGAACGTGCAACATGGCATGGAAAACGGTGGGAAATTCTCGACACCAGCGAAACATAGAAAGGGTCGTCCCTCAAAGGTTTTGGACTTTAACACGTGCAATTCGGCAGAAAATTCATTTTTTTTATACTGTAAAGTGATACCGACAGTTGGTAAATTATTAGTTCAATTAAAGGAAGATTTCGGCTATGACGGAAGTCTAGAGCATTTGCGGAAACTTCTAAAAAAGATTGGATTTCATTATAAAAATGTAAAACAAACAGATAAGCTTTGATAGAAAAACCTATTATTGCACACAAAAGTGAACAATACTTAAAAATAATTATGGAAAACAGAAACTTGCCAAAACAGCTTCGAAAGGATACACTCCAGCTACAAGCTTAAAAACGCTGGCAGTCGATTGAAACTGAAGGATTCACTAGGGACTGGAACATCTCAACGGGAAATCGATGGTTTTTTAGTCTATGCCGGTAATGAAAAAGGCTTTGTGCCTAATGCCCTACTACTCTTTAGCGGTGTGAACAAACAAGAAGATTATCATTCCGAAATGAACCAACACAATTTCACTAAATGGGTTACAAAAAACTTATCCCTAACATCACAGCCTTCAATCATCTTGATGGATAATGCACCCTATCATTCTGTTATAAATAATAAAGTTCCAACATCAGCTACTAGGGTTAATGAAATAAGAATTTGGTTACAACAAAACGACGTGCCTTTCGACCCAGATTTGAGGAAACCCTCGCTTCTGGCGCTAGTAAAGAAACGCCTGAACCAGAATACGAAATTGCTGAGGTTATAGGGCAATACGGTCACTGAGTGGTAAGGCTGCCACCATATCACTGTGATCTTAATCCCATAAAGTTAATTTGGGCACAGGCAAAGCGAAAGGTCGCTTCACAGAATGTGGGTGCAAAAAACATTAAGGAGCTAACCGAAGAAGCATTCAATTTGATAACAGCTCAGGATTGGAAGAATTTCTGTGAGCATGTTAAGAAAATTGAGAAAGAATATTATGATCGTGGAAGAACATTGGACAATGACATAGACCATTTAGTTATACAGGTTGGTGCAGACAGCAGTTAGGATGAGATTGAGATGAATCAAAAAGTAATGATCATGTACAATCAAAACCCTTGGAAATGACGGAAATATACATAATATTGTATTTCATATACAATTACAGGTACCTAACCATATTTTACTGATACTGACAAACCACGAAGGAGTCCAAAACCAAAGATACAAACAACGGCAGCGAAGCCTGATTTAGAAAACTTAAATAACGGGTGTCTCAAAGGCTTTAAATTTCGCGCTATTTTCGAAGTATTCAAGATGGCGAGTCGAAATTTGACATATGTCAGCGTGACATATGTAAAATTAATCATGGAGCGTTTCACAATAAAAGAGCGCATAGAAATTGTAAAAATATTTTACGAAAATTCACGTTCAATTACAAACACACGTTGAAAATTACGTGGGAAATTCGCTTCAAATCGCGTGCCATCTGAGTTAACGATTCGTAACTTAATAGCAAAATTTTGTGAAACTGGTTCGGTTAGTGACCAAAACAGAAGATGCCGGCCGTCAACAGCTCGAACCGTGGAAAATATCACTGCTGTGAAGGTAAGTGTGGAGCAAAATCCGAGAGAACATCGATTCGCCACCGATCTCAGCAAATGGGCCTTAGCAGAAGCAGCATGCAGAGAATTTTTACGAAAGATCTGCATCTGCATGCGTATAAAGTTCAACTGGTTCAAGAACTAAAGCCAGATGATCATTTACAGCGTCGAACGTTCTCAAATTGAGTGCTGGAAAAGATGGAAAGAGATGACGAATTCACCGAAAAATCACTTTCACCTAGGGGGTTACGTTAAAAAACAAAACTGGCCCATCTGGGGCTCGGAAAATCCAAGGGCGATTCAAGATAACCCACAACGTGTCGCATTTTGGTCAAAAGGCATCATAGGGCTATTTTTTTTTTAATTACGAGGGAGCGACTGTCACTGTTAATGACGAACGCTATCGTGCAATGATTTCATCTTTTTTATGGAGCAGGCTGGACGACATCGTCATAAACAACATCTAGTTTCAACAAGATCGCGCTACGTGCCACACAGCGAGTCTAACAATCACTTTGCTGCATGAGAAGTTTCCGAATCGCGTTATTTCACGAAGAGGTGATGTCAATTGGCCACCGAGATCTTGCGATCTGACACCACTGGATTTCTTTCTTTGGGGCTACGTCAAAGATAAGGTTTACGCCAACGATCCACAAAACATAGACGACTTGAAATACAATATTCGTCGAGTTAGTGGTCAAATTAGCAGCGAAATGTGTGAAAGTATCCTGAAAAATTTCAGCAAAGGAATCGGCATTTGTAAAAATGCCCGTGGCGGCCATTTAGCGGATATTCTATTTAAATAAAATTGTACAAATCTCTTCTTTAAAAAAAAAGCTACGAAGAAATTCCAATCCATTCCCGTTTTATTGAAAAAATCTTCCTTTACCTATTTTTGGGACATCCTGTACAATTATCAATCTCAGTATAATTTGAATAAAGGATTTTTGATATTTTTTTTGTACCGTTTTATGTTCCAATTTCCTGGTACCCCGTAACTCGTCATCACGCACACATTGACGACGGTGTTTGTACACTTGGTAACCACTAGTAACACGCACGCAACGTTTCCTTTGCTCTGATTGGTCAGAATTTACAACTAGATTTAAAAAAAGGCACTGACTGATGAAGGCGAAGAGACACTGTCCGTCGCCTGTCTCATAAGAGTCATAAGCGAAGTAGATTAAATAGATACCAATGCTTGAAGCTAGCTAAAAAAACTAAAATATCCCTAAGGGCTTCCTCTACCAAATGGAAAAATTTTCGAGAGAAACGTCCTAGAAATCACGAAGAAATCATAGTTACATAAGAACCAGTCTCGTCGCTACAGTCAGGTCATTGCGATTTGAAGACGTTGCCGCTTGCGGTTTGCGGTCGCCGGAAGAGCCTTATGCCTCTTTTATTTGAAGTCAATTAAAAAGAATTTCCGAAAAGTATTTTTACCCGATCGATCCGTAATTGTTAAAACACCACACAAATTCGGTGACTGAAGTTTTCTGCAGTTCCGTATGTGCACTCCATTTGTTACATACTCCTTAAAAACGACCTTTTTTCACTTACAATTACAGTAAAAAAATAGATAAGTATACAGGTTAACTTCAATTATTTAGTGCAGATGTTTATTTTTTGCCTGTATACCTGCCTCTTTTATTGACTGTAGATAATAGATAATTACAGCATGTGTATGTGTGGTGTGGTCATATTAAGGTTGTGGTACAGACCATTAAACTGAACAACTTTCTCCATGGGACCAACATCGTCATAATTTCAGCCGAAAGATGGACATAGGCCTCACAACACCGTAATCGCGAAAAAATCCTACTAATATTAGAAATGCGAAAGTTTGGATGGATGGATGTTTGTTACTCAATCACGCCAGAATGCCCTGAACGGATTTGGATGAAATTTGTAATAGTTCGATCGACAAAAGCTACGCCTTTCCAATTTTGAAAAATGTTGCTTGCAAGCTGCAACTGTACTTATGACAAAATAAAACAAAAGACCATAGGGGCAGGGTTTTTTCAATGAATCAGTGTACACAAAAATCGACTTTAAGGTGTAAAGGCGTTTTGTCGATAGTACATAGGATACTTTTTATCCCGCAAAAATGTGCGGTTGCAGTGGGATAATTAACAACATCCACGCGGGCGAAGCCGCTGTCAAATACTACTATATACATATAACGGCGTCACAATTGTGAACAGCAAGTGCAGCCGGCCGAGTTACGCAGTGCAATGTGTCACTTAGGTATCCCCACTCTCCCCAATACTCGAGCCGCTCTAAATAAGCAAGTGAGGAGGGATCTAAATGCCGCACGCCCAATCATTCATCCGCCAGTGGCAAACCGAACAAGGGGCCCGTCGTTACGGGTCACCGTATAGCCTCCGCGGGCGGGCATAGCCCATGCCCCGAGATCGCACGCCACGCCCCCTTACGGGTGTGTAGCGATATCCCGTACGATGGAGGGATCTATTTTTTGGCCGCGGAGGAACGTGGCGATCTCATCGCGTTGGCCTTGTCTGCCATTGGCATTGAAGAAACCTAACTTGAGGGAGCGGGGTCTAATTCTCGCAATGATTCCTTTACCCATTTTTGATCTGAATTATTGGAAAAGGACATTAGGGCTTGCGTAATCTCGGGATACGCATTGCATTGTATATGCTTTGGATCCTGAACAAGTCGCCGGCATTTCTGGCGGCAACGAGTTCATTAGCGCGGGGGGTGAGGAAGGTCGTGAAGGTGCCGGAAACCATAATAAATTAATCAATTTTTGGACTGGGACCGAACATTGGAGTGGTTGGGGTAGAGGGGGGCGGGAGAAGAAGGAGCGGTCGCGAGTTAAGAGGGATGCGGATATCCATTACAGCGTTGATGGGTGGAGGAGAAGGCCTTTGCGGGCACCATAGGGAATGCCTACTGGTACATACGCATCTGGGTTTTGCATGGCAATTTTTTTGGGAATGACCAAATAACTGGGGATCGGTAGTATTGACCGATAATGCGGCTTCCCGATTTCGAATCCCATGAGGTTAAGATCGATTTGATCAGGAAGATCGGGTGGTGACCCTCTGTGGGAGAACAGACAAGGAGGACCATATCGAATTCCCCGCCTCTGGCGCGGTGCATTCGATGGACCTCGCCTACGGGGATGTTCTGCGCCTAAGGGTCGGCTTTTATCCCAGAGAGTCAATTCCTATTGGGATCCTACGGAACACCACGCGGGTCTGGCTTTCCTCGGGGAGGAAGTAAGTTTTTGACACATCTGTCCACTTTCCCTTGTCCTTAATGAACACGGGAGGAGGAGGGCGCAATTTCTTGGGAGCAGAAGTGGACGGGACAGCATTGTGTCTGGGGGGGGGGGGGAGATCCTGCGAAGAGGATGAAGCGGTCTGGGTGGGGCAGTAGCGGAGGATGCCGCGAGAACTGGGGCAGGGGAGACAGTTAACGGTCGCCACCTTTTTGGGCTGGGTGGGTGCGGACTTCATCACCTTCCTCTTGTTATTTATTCTCCTTTCCAGTGACAGACTGAAAGCTATCGGCATCGGAGGATGGGGAGGAATTGTAGTGCGAAGACTCGTTATCGGAGTGGGTGAGGGCGTGCTCGCATATTGACTCTTCGGTGTCCATAGACTCAGTCGGACTGAGAGGGTCCTCATAATGGAAGAGTGGGCTCGAGAGAATAGCTGAAATCAGCGATGTTTGAATCAGAATGGGGGGGCGGCTGCTGTAGAGCAGCAAGCTCGGCGCCGTATTTGGCAAGGCTGTCGGGTCCCTAAGTAGGACCCTCTTGAAAAACGCCAAGAGTTGGACGCCATCTGAATATATTCAAAACAGCTCTATACTGCATCCCTATGGCCCCTCTTCCCTTCCCTCACGATTACAAGTTATGCCGACTAGGCACGACATGCCACCAACCGATCACCTTAGTATCGGCTTACCATCCCCCACTTCCTCGGAATGTTTCCAAATTCTATCAATCCAAATGGTGCGCCGAACTTAGGATCGGCTTCACCAATGCCCGCTCTACCCAACAGGGTATCAAAGTGACCATCCTTACGTCGAAAGACTATATGGAACTAACCAGGCTTCTTAGGGGACCCCGAGGAACGCCAGACACGCGTGGTGATCCGTAGGATCCAAAAAGAAATCTGTCTCTGAGATAAAAGCCGACCTTCAGTCGCAAAACATCCCCGTAGACGAGGTCCACCGATTGCACCGCGCTAGAGGCGGGAAGCCTTCGATATGGTCCTCGTTGTATGTCCCCCCACAGAGGGTCCCCGATCCACGGGGACCCGCAGGCTTATTAAGTATCTTGCAGAAGCCTAGCGATAGCAAAATTGCTTGTCAATTGCGCAATAATTGCTTTTCCGCACAACCAAGTATTAATTTGTTTAAAACTGCCTCGCGGACGATACAACGTTTTACGCAGGCAAGCCAGAAAAATGGTGTATAACGTCATGCAATTCATGAAAAAGGAGAATGAAGACGGCGACCAAATTCTTTTGAAGCTGGTTCAAAAACGGGCGGCGGCAGCATCAGCCGCCTGCATATATAAGGACTGTGCAAAGAATAGCTGCAACTGCAAATGAGTCGGGCATGGTAGCCGTCTTTCGCAGACCTGGCAAATAAAGAGGGGAGTCAAGACAGTGACAGGTATTGACGGCTTCATTCACGGTATCATCAAACACACAATTTTCACGTTTTTATTAAGAATTGCCAACACTTAAGCAATTACAAAGAAAATTAAATGATGATACAGGGTTATTGGTAAAACACCAGCAACCTATTAAGAAAGATCTTAATGATGATCTGAATGAGAAGAAAGGATCTTAACTCTCCTGTTGTACAAGTACCTTCAACAGATATGTACTATGATATTCTTCTGCAGGCGCACATATCAACTGGGCATGGAGGACGCGACAAACTGATATATAACCTAAAGCAACAATATGTGATACCGGTACCGATTATGATATTGTTCCTCAACTTGTGTAAGATCTGTCTGAATAAAAAAAGTTGCCCAAAAACAGGAATTGTTGTACGCCCCATAATTTCTCAAGACTTTAACAAACGTAGGCAGGTAGATTTAATTGATCTCCAGTCAACTCCTAGCCACAATTACAAATGGATTTTAAACTATCAAGACCACCTCACTAAGTTCTGCTTTCTCAGACCTTTAACCAGTAAAAAAGCAACTGAAGTAGCCATGGCTCTTTTAAAAATATTCTTAGAAGTGGGTGCGCCAATGATTTTACAGAGTGATAATGGCAAGGAATTTACTGCCAGCATAATAAAAGAGCTAATCACATTGTGGCCTGCATGCAAGATAGTGAATGGACGTCCCCGACATCCTCAAAGTCTAGGTTTGTTTGCAAGTTTTGCACTATCCCGCTTACCGCTATGCATTTTTCTTTCACCCAAAGGTTGCCTGGTAGAGATTGCTACCTTAGCAATAAGGCCACCTATGTTGTACTGTCTTTTGTTGTTATCTGTTGTTTTGTATTTTTTTTTATGTGCAATAAAGTATTTTTCTCTTTTTTAGGTTCGGTAGAAAGGTGCAATCAGGATGTTGAGAACATGTTGCGTTCCTGGATGTCCGACAATAACTCAACTGAATGGTCACTGGGATGCTATTTCGTTCAGTTCCAGAAAAATTCTTCGCATCATCGCACAATAGGACGTTCACCATACAAAGCCTTGTTTGGTCACGATCCTGTAATTGGCCTGTCTTCAACTTATTTGCCTAGAGATACATTGTCAAAATTACAAAATGAAGAAGACTTACAACAGGTTTTAATTAATGAAAATCCTCCTCGCACTGAAGATACTCAAGACGAGCGTAATGCAGGTTGTAGAAATGAATCCAAAGTTGAAAATGCAATCCTTTTCTATGAGCAGCTTTCTAACGAAACCACAAATCAGTATGTTTCCACTGATCAAAAAATGACTATCCGAACACAAACTTCAACACAATCTACCCCTCTTTCATCTATGACACAATATAAAAAAAAATCTGCAAATAACATTACAATTTTAGAAGATGTAATAATTGTCCCAGCAAGTACAACAAAAACGATCTGTCTTGATAACAATATCGCTATAAATGACACAAATTCCCACACAAATGTACAACAACAACATTCCAATAATATTGTTGCTACTGAAGTTAAATGTTGTATTTGCCAAATTACCACATCCGATTCACTCAAATGTTCAAATTGCCAACAAGTGATTCACGGCGCATGTGGAGTGTCTGAAGTTAGAGAAGGTAGTAGTTCTTCTAATGTTAAATGTAACTTATGCTGGCAAGAAGATTCTATTAAGAAAGAAAGAACAAGTTCGCATGAAAATTTAAAAAGAGCAGCTGCGACTATGTGTACTACATCCAACAAAAAATTTAAAGAAATAGATGTAGGTGCTACAATTTTGGTTGATGTTCCCGAAGTACGATCGTGCACCCTTAGATAACAAAAACATTACAGGACGAGTAATTGATAAGAAGAATGGTTTGTTTCAAGTTGGTACCTCCGTTGGTATAATTAAAGATTGGCTACCAAGAAACGCACTTCAAATATCTCCAGGAGCTCAATTTACCGGCCCCGTTCCCGAGGTAGTATTACCTATTCGTGGTATTTCCTCACAACTATCACCATTCGGCGGACAAGGGTTTAAGCAATGTCATTGCAAGAAATCAAGCAAACAATGTTCCTCAAATAAGTGTGCTTGTAAAAAGCACGGTTTGCTTTGTAATTCCAAATGTCATAAATCTTTGAATTGTTGTAACAAGTAAAGTCTTACTAATAATTTCATATTACTATTTACTAAACGCAGCTGTGCTTGCATTGCAACTCCAATGTTACAGGTCCATGCAACTCAGCGTAAGTTTCACATTAGTGACGTATTTAATTATCTTTTGTTCTGTGATTATTCGCTTTTCAAATTTTTTTCTAGTTATCTTTTAATTTCTTTGAATAAGTCTATTTTTTCCTATTTTTGCTAATTCAATAATAATTTGTTGTAGTTATTTTGTTCACTATAAGTGAACCAGAATGTGATAATAATTTTGCCTCAATATATCTTAAGTTTAGCTGTATAAGAGAAGAGAAGGCTGATGAATGAGTGATTTTATCTCAAGACTTTAATTCACAAGACTGATCAATTCCATTGTTGCACTATTAAACTAATTGTTTACCTAACCAGTTTCATCCAATTTATGGATTACACCCTAAAATTGGATCATTTTTTTTTACTACGACTGAGATCTCCTATTGTCTGTAGAAAACAACATACATACTAAAATTTTCAATAAAAAGTTTATAAAAATCAATTTAGTGATTTTCCTTTCTCACCTATTCTAAACCTTCATAACTCTATGATACAATACTTGAAGTTAATCATCGGCAAACTAGGAACCAATTAGAAGTCAGCCAGCAAAATTGTAGCCAATCAGTGTTGAGCACATCAAATCTTACTATAGTAACGAGTATTTTCGCAAAAATCCTGACTTTGTCCAGTAAGATTTGATAATTTTTCGCCTATGTCTAATTATCCGCGTTTTCGCAAAACCCCTAGGATTTCCGCGAAGATTCGAAGTATCAAATTATCCTACGACATATATACCAACGAGTCATATGTCGATTCTTCCCACAGCAAGTCGAAGTCTTGGGGCGATGAGTCACCTATGGGAATTAAAAAAAAAAATCAAAGGGCACGCGGGTTCTGAAGCCCGTTTTGTACCCCAAGACACTTTTAATGTTTAAGGCGGGTACAAAAACCGGCGACAATCATGATAAGATGAATTATCAGAATTATGAAAAATGGACTCAACTCGCTCTAAATTTGCCAGCAAATTCAGTTGTTGTGGTGGACAATGCTTCTTATCACAATAAACAAGAAGATCCCACACCTACCTCGAATTCAAGAAAAGCTGACATGCAATGTTCGTGGCTTCGTGAAAAAAGTATTTAATTTGAAGACACAATGCTGAAGCCACAACTGTACAAGTTGATTGCGCAAAATAAAGATCGCTTCAACAAATTTAACATAGATAAAATATTTAAAGAGAATAACCACTCAAGTGTTACGCCTTCCTCCTTACCACCCCGATTTAAACCCCATCGGGATGGCTTGAGCAGCCATTGAACAATCCGTTGCAAATAAAAGAAACGTTAACTGGAACGTAAATTCGATCATATAACTGGTCCAGCAAAAAATGAATGAAATGGGGGTAAATGAATGGGGGGCATTGTGCCGAAAAGTGATAAGGATAGAGGAAGACTATAAAAATAGTGACCTTTTCATAGACAGATTGACGGAGGAGTTTATCCATGTCAGTGACGATGAAGCCCTGTGGTTTCGTACTGTTACCGAACTTAATAGTTTAATTAAATATGCCTCGCGGGCGCTCTAATGTGCTACGTCGCCAAACACGTAAAATGGTGTCTGATGTTTTCAATTTTATAAAAAAGGAAGCTGAAAAAGGTCTACAGTATGACCTGAAAATGGTGCAAAAGCGAACTGCGGCAGCTACAGGTGCAAGAGACCCAAACATGCCAAGTCCCAGTATGGCACCAGTTTTTCGTACGCCAGGCAAGAAAAGATCAGGGCAAAGGAAAATCACTGGGATCGATAGCTTTGACCTCAGTGTTATAAAAAGGTGCGTACACAATTTTCATAAAACGGAGAAAGAATTGCCAACAATGAAACTACTTTTAAATACACTAAGACAGGATATCAATTTCGAGGTTCCCAACATGGTTCGATGATGGGTGTTGTTTTCTTCGACATAGCGAAAGCGTTCGACAAAGTCTGGTACAACAGCTTATTAAGTATAATTATAAGCTCTACAACTTCGGTGTGCCGGACCGTCTCGAGCTCATCTTACGAGACTTTTTGTCCAATTGCACCTTTCGCTATTGCATCGAAGGAGCGTTATACACCCCCTACCCCATTCGTGCAGGAGTCCCTCAGGGATCTGTGCATTCTCCCCTCATCTTCACGCTATTCACCAGCGATATCCCCAAAAGTAAAAAAGCGCAGTTAGCTCTGTTCGTAGGCGACACGGCCATTTGCAATACCAAGACCAAGACCCGATATCTGGCACTCTCCAAACCGCAGTCGATAAACTCGGTGCCTGGTTTAGAAAGTGGACAATCGAAGTCAATCCCTAAAATGAAATCCTCCAAATCAAAGAAAAGAAAAGCGGTTCTCTTTTTGAAACCGCGTCTCAATCGATGTATGAATAGTAGTCTGAATTAAAATAAAATCATTGGGAAATATAATTTGAATTATTATTATAGTGAATTGATATTAATAAGCTGTGGGAATAAAACTTGATTTCTGCTATATTTCTTACTTTCATTTAATTAAAATTTCGGACCCTCTGCCGTCACATACACTAGCAGCGCACCGCAGTTCCTCCCGTCTCGAACCCGTAGGAATGTCAAGATAAAAGTATCCTATTTGTTAATCAAGGTTCTAAATTATCGGTCTGCCAAATTTCATCAAAATCCGTTCAGTAGTTTTTGCGTTAAAGAGTAACAAACATCCATCCATCCATCCTCACCTTTCGCAATTATAATATTAGTAGGATTTAAGTCGAGTAGGTATTGAAGTTTTGCATGGGACAGTTGATATTTTATTCGCGATTACATTGTTGTTCCCATGGAGAAAGTTCTTCAGTTTGATGGTCCACACTATTAAATATGACCACACATTTCTGACACGTTGTATAATAAAATTATTTGTCTTGTTTAGTATTTGTATAAATAAATATGTAATATCACGTAAAACAATAAACTGTGATGTTATGTTGCTAATATTAAAATTATTAATGTACAATACTCCTAAAAATACTTCAGACTATTTTCGTTATCTAGTAATCTCAGAAGATTGATTATTAAATTGGTGGCATATTTTTTTTTACGAGAAAATTGTAACATTTGTGTAAAGAGCCTCACATAAGTATCTATATGTACAGACGCCAGCACATCAAGCTACCCGAAACTGTCCAATTTTGTTCCTTGAACCCAAAACTTAGCGATAAAGTTAAAACTCTATTAAAGAAAGAACAATGGCGAATCTTTATTTGAAATAAATTTGAACGTCTAAAAGTGACACTTATACAAAAGAAATTCAATTAATTGTCTAAGTTCTTTTATGCTATCATATTATCTAATTAAGGCCAAATAAAAAAATATGGTTAGTGAAAAGTTTTTGACTACTTCGTTTTAAAAAGTTAGGAAATTGTTGGCTGGATTGGCAATACTAAAATTGCCGTTTTATGTTTAGCATAATTGTCGTGGTGTTGTTATCATTTTTAGTTATTTTATTTACATAGAGTAAATAATATGTTGCGCCTCCGCTTTTCTAGACTGTCAATTGACATTGTACAAATGTCAACGTCAAAAACGAACACCGAGCACTCTGGTGAGGCGGCCATCTTGTAAAACGAGCAGGGAACTTCGGATTGCGGTAAGGTGCGCACGCAACCATGTGGTCGGTGGACGTTATATTTTAATCGCATCCCTCTTAATCTAAGCGATCTATAATTATTTTGTGAAGTGCTTGATTGAATTATTGAGAATCAGTAGTGGAGTGATTGTGACAGGTGTTATTTTTTAAAATACTGCCTTTCTACCCGATAATCCATGCCTACCTGAACATGGTCGGCGCCTCGACTTTTCTAGACTGTTAATTAACTTGTTGTACAAATGTCAACCTCAAAAACGAACAACGAGAACTGGTGAGCCGGCCATCTTATAAAACGAGCAGTAAGCTCGTGATCGGTGGACGTTATGTTTTAATCGCATCCCTCTTAATCCAACCGATCTATAATTATTTTGCGAAGTGTTTGATTGAATTATGGAGAATTAGAAGTGGAGTGATTGTGACTGGTGTTATTTTATTGACATATTGCCTTCCTACCCGATAACTCACGCCTCGGAAGACTTCAAATAAATTATACAGTTATTTTGTTATTTATTTGAGTTTATTGTGTTCTTCCAAAAGTATTGCAGCAAAGTAGGAAAAATATCAAATGTTATGGCAATTCGGAACTAAAAAGACTAATATTCTAAGTCTTAAAAAATAATTATTGGTGGTTGACATTGACAACCGTTGACAGTTTACAACTCGTAACCAGAAGACCAGAAGCTTGTGCTCTGTATCTCTTTGTAGTCTGTGGCTCTGTCCTATGTTGTTCAAAAGTTCAACACTGAATATCTATTAATCTGACCCTTCTCTAACAAAAAGTGTTGCACAAACTAGCTCAGAAAATGACGCTGAGTTAAATAAGGTATTTTTCATTACAAGACGTAGTGATTTAATTTCAAATAAAACAATGTATGGGAAGCTGCCATTGTTCTTTGACAGATTGTAGTCGCTTGATGTGCTGGCGTCTGTAATTCTATTTTTGATCGCTGGTTTTTTGAGTTAATTTCTGTTTCATGTTGTTACAGAGCACGGAGTCGCTTCGGCAGCCGCTGTTAGAGGCGGCATTCTGCGTCTGAGACAGGGTGTGATACAGACCATCAAACTGAACAAGTTATTCCCGGGGACCAACATCGTAATCGTGAAAAAAAAAGCAGACGTCCCATACAAAACTTCTATACCTACTTAACCAAATGTATAGGACGACTGATTTTTTTTTCACGATTACGATGTTGGTCCCCGGGAAGAAATTGTTCAGTTTGATGATCTGTACCACACCCTTAGTTGGCGACACCCTGTATATGAAACATGCTAGGAAATGCGCCGGCGCATCTAGTTTTAAAATATTTACCAAAAAATTGACATGTAATAGTCTCCTAAAAGACCTACTTACAGAAACAAACATCATTTCATCATATATTATACGCTATTTGTGCAATAAATAATAATAATCATCTCTACTATCCAACTTATCTTTTACACCACCAAATTAATAACCTAAAAAGCCTAAACAAATTAAAAGTAGCATCCCTCAATATCACACTCTGGATGATGACTTTTTATATGAGACTTCATACTAGCATTTTGTATAAAGGCCTGCCCACATATGTGACACCTGTATCGTCTATCATTCGTATGAGTCCGTATATGGTACTGCAAAGACTTCAACCTAGGATAACTTTTTTCACAATACTCACACCGGAAGTTCCTCTCGCCTGTATGTGTTGCCATATGTTCTTTTAACCGAGAAGGGAGGTAGAACCTTTGATCACAATATTCACAATGATGTTTTAGTACTTTTTGGTGATTCCTCCGTTGATGTTCAGTTAATGTTTTCTGCCTGTTATAAACTTTATCGCATAAATTGCAAGGGTACGTCCGTTTTTGTCCGTGAGCTTCTGTTAAGTGCTTGTTTTTGAGAGCGTACGACATGAAACATTCGTCACATCTCGGACATCGAATTATAGCCTTTTTCTTGTGCACTATGTCGACATGCATGTCCTTATAATGGTTGGACTTGAAGACTTTCCCGCAAACTTCGCAAGTATGCCGTTCATCGTCTTTATGCCTTTTCAAATGGGCATCCAAGCGAGGTTTTTCAAGGAAGCATACGCCACAGATATCACAAGTGTAGTTACTGAAATGCTCGACCATATGTGTGTTTAACGTGTTAAAATCTTCGAAGACATCATTGCACATCACACATACCAAATCGTTCCAAGTTAGTTTGTATAGTAACATTTTGTCGGGCGCTTCAAAATATATCTTTTTTCCGTGCACTTGGTCGATATGTTGCTTGAAAACGGTTAAATCGTCGATTTTTGTGGGACATAATCTGCAGTCTATCCTTGTAATGTCAATTTTGATCATTTTCTTATACCCCATTAAAAGTTGGAACGGTTTTGTATCATGTGAAACGGTGTGCTCTCTCAAATCTTCCGGTTTTGGGTAGTAATCCTTGCAGTAAAAACAGTAGTAGTTGTTTCTTCTATTCTTGAAGGGGCAAACGTATGAATACTGTATGATAGTAAGGAGGTTCTCCTCGGACATACAGTCCAAGTCTCGGTCGTAGTTATTTTTCTTCTCAACAGGCGGTTTCTTTACAGTTTTCGGTGATTTCTTTGTTGATGTTCCTGGAAGGAGAGATAAATATCTTTTAGAATGTTTTTAGGGTTCCGTAACGCAAAAGGAAAAAGCGGAACCCTTATAAGGGTCATCGTGTCTGTCTCAGCCAAAATGCTCCGAATCTAATGGACCGATTAAGTTGAAAAGTACATGGTCTTAAAATAACATGGTAAATCTCTCAATATTTTGCGTACAACCTTACATTTGCAGTTTGAATGTATGGGTGAACATGTTTTTCAACTACAATGTTAAGTTTTGTTCTTGGGATAATTTCATTCCAACTACGGAACCCTTCACTGTGCGTGGTCTGACACGTACTTGGTCGGTTTTGATTAAAGATATTACATTAACCTACCATCTACCACGCATGGAGGCATACACAACTGAACAGAGGAACCTACAACAGCAGTGCTATTCTGTATAAATCTCACCGTGAACACTTAGGTGAGGTGAGCGTGAAGTGAGCTGTCAATAGTGTCAATCCCTACCTTCAGGTGGAATGAGAACTCACTTCAAGCTCACTTCACCTAAGTTTTCACGGTGAGATTTTTACAGAATAGACCGGCTGTTCGTTCTTATCAGAGACGTGCACATACACGAAACAGTCTTCAGCTTTTAACGATTTGTTACAAAATGTCGCTCCAGCCGCTACGTTTCACACACGGTGCCAATTTTTAAAAGATAACACATAAACTCGAAACTCACAGTATGTATTTCAATTAAATCAATTTCGAATCCCAGCCAAAAAGTCAAAAAGTTGCAAGCTAGGAAGCTAGTTGCTCATTCCAAAGTGTAGTAGGTTCCTATGGAGAAGAACGAGCAAGAATCTCCACGGACACTTTTAAATCAAACGTAGCTAAGGCACAGATTATAGTTTGACCATAACAGCTGTACCGCACCGTAGGTATGTGCGCGGCGAAACGGGGGGCAGGCCGCTCATTCGTCAACGCTCACGGCGTCCCACCACTCTTGCGCCAGCGCTGCACCCCGCCTCGCCGCGCATTCCTAAGGCGCGGTACAGCGGTCTTGGTCAAACTATAAAACAGATGGGACACTCCGCAGTTTAGGTATGAAGCTACAAGTACGCGGCGGACCTATCTCATTGGGCCAATTCAGTAGGACTGCCGCGGTCAGAAGGTATAAGAGTTACGAATTAGAAAGAGAGGCAACTTGTAGGTGAATATAATTGTAGTTAATAAGCGTTGTGCGAGCTGAATTGCGCTTTATTGTGTCGTAGCAAGAGTTGCTTTTTATTTAAATGATTTTGCGGAGTTTCCCATCTGTACTAATCTGGGCTGAAGGTTAACCTGAACTAATTTGGTTGCTTTAAGGGTAGTATTCGTTTTTTATTTTTATTTTATTTTACTTTATTGGGACATAAAACAGTTACACATTACAAATTAAGTGTGACAGAGATAGGTAAACGTGTAACCCACACCAATGTCCGCGAAGTAATAGTATAAAGATATATACGAGTAATTCAAAGCATGCCTTGATTTTAAAGAAAATTTATGAAGTACTAGTACGTATTTTGGAATAATAGTTATAAGATGGCTATTTTAAAGATTCCATAACCATCTTTTTGAACTTAAAGTGTGTTAGCGCGAAAATATCCAAATCGATGAAGTGGGTGTTATACGTATCTACAATGCGTCGGAGAGGCGCCCGTGCACCAGCGTGAGATTTGCACCTTGCGGTGTGGAACAGCCGGGGCACACGCGCCTCTCGACGCATCACAGTTCTAGGTACAATGTAACATAGGTTATTGGTAATATCTGGACAATCGAACCTGTTATTACACAGACCATGAAGCATCATGACCATCAGTAGGCTGCGTCTTGACTCCAAGCTTTGAAGATTATAACGCATTAATAATCGTGTGTATGGCAATTTAGACTTAGTGCATCTGTAGTGCATAGCACGTAAATATTTTTTTTGAACCATTTCCATTCTTTTTATGTAAACATCAAAAATGGGACTCCAAATCAACACCAGTAACAAGAACAACTTACAGGCAAAATTCCTACATGATAAGGGCGAGCCGTATGTATAATGAAACCTGTCGGAAAGTTGACATAGATCTTTTCAATACTAGTGTGCCTAAATTAAAGAAGGCTCTTTGCAATCACTTCTTCGACAAAATAACGTAGTTCTTGCATTATATACGAATATACAGAACGCGAAAATTACACTGTCTGCTACCTAGTATAATGTTAATTGTTATTCTATGTGTGAAAACTTGTAATTGGCCATCATCTTGTTTTAAACTTAGCAACTATTGTGTCTGATTAGCTGTAAGTTTTCCAAAAATAATAAAATAAAATAAATAAAATAAAATAAATCGGTACTGCAAATTCCAACTGAGATCGTACCAAAGCTTTGTATAGAAGTAAAAAAGTAGTAGTTAAGTATTACACCACCACTCCCTTTGAAAAAAATAGGAATGACTGATGTTATAGTTCGCGTCACGTAAGTTTGTTTGTCGGGAACCAGGCTTTGTAATGCGCATGGCACGGCGCGCTGCTGTTTTAGTATATACAGGGTTATTGGTAAAACACCAACAACCTCTTAAGGGGTCATTGTACTCATCATTATGAACAACTTTTACTATAGGACCAAACCTGAAATCGCGATAAAAAAAAATCTGCTGTTCAGTACATTTATGTTCGCATAATTCGTCAAATGTACTAAACAGCTGATTATTTTTCGCGATTTCAGGTTCGGTCCCATAGTAAAAGTTGTTCATAATGATGAGTACAATGACCCCTTAAGAGGTTGTTGGTGTTTTACCAATAACCCTGTATAGATATTGACTACTGCGCAGTCGTTTGCAGCCTACTTCAGAGCGGCAAACTTACATGACGCGAACGATATCATAACTAAAGTATGCGCTTTGGGAATTATCGTCTATCTACGTTAATATGGACGCGCGCTAATGTAATGTATTGCCATGATTACAAAATTATATTTTAGCAACTCTTTGCAATAACTAGCTGACCCGCCGAACTTCGTACCGCGTTAGCAGCGCCACCTACCGGATCCAATTGTGTTTTCAAACCATCCAGGAACCCATTGAAATATACACATACACACAAAATTGCATCCAAATCGGTCCAGCCGTTTAGGAGGAGTTAGGTGACAAACACACGTACATAAGAATTATATATACTGGGTGACTTTGTTACCGTCTCGAAAAAAATAGGGTATACTATAATAGGTGAACGGAGTAGAAGCCTATGGCAAAAAAATAATAATATCGAAATTCATTCTGCGTAGGGCGTGTGATTTGAATTTCGATATTTTTTAACAACCTATAAAGTCTTTTCAAAATGTCTGTTTTTATTGTTCTACATACAACCCTAATCTCTTCAAAGTGAGAGTGAACAGGCTTCTTCTGGGTAAGCTCACTCCATCGTCGACTTTGTCTCTGTCACCTCTGACCTAGACTAGAGTCAAGAGCAAACCCATCACAAATAAAAAGTTCTAGTTTTCTTCATATGCAGTGTTTATTGATAGAGCAATTTCTGTCTAAGCTATTGAAAAAACAAAAAATAAACTAGGTATGCCATAGGCTTCTACTCCGTTCGCCTATTGTACCCTATTTTTTTCAAGACGATAAAAAAGTCATCTAGTATAAGGAAGAAGTTTCGAAAAAACTTGTCGAAACTTTTCAGTGACAGAAGACGAATAACGACCGGAGTAAATAACCACTAGAGAAAACTTAGTACAAACGCGCAATGATAGATGCACTACTATAGAGTGGCAGCAAGCACTATGGAGGGTTGCTCTGTGGCGCGAAATCATCATCTACCTGCCATTTCCCAACTATGCTGGGGTCAGTTTCCAGTCTAACCGGATGCAGCCGAATACCAACATGGAGCGTCTGCCTATCTGACCTCCACAACCCAGTTACTGGGTAATACGATACCCCTTGGTAAGACTGGTTGTCAGACTTTCGGGCTTCTGACGACGCGTAACGCCTGTCAAAGATCCACGAATGACAGCCGGGTCCAACGGTTTAACGTGCTTTCTGAGGCACGGAGGGGTGTATCCACGGACCAACCACGGCAAGCATAGCTTAAAATGATCGATCGACCCGTGCGGCTGTCATTACTCAGCCACAAGCGCTTCGTGCTAATTCGGAAACACAAAGAGTACCGAAGTACATTCCGTTTTTGATTTAACTGTATACTTACATAATTAACTGCTTATGGCGACGATAAACGACTTTTAATTCACTAGACGCGGCAGACGCGCATGCGCGTTTTCGGACGTTCACCATGTGCTTGACGGCGCGTATGCGCGTCCATACAATTTACATAACTTTCTTCGAGTGCGGCGCGTCGCACCTGTGCGTGCATTGTGCATCTCTATTGTTTCGAAAATATCGGTGTCTACACCCAAGATATTTTTTGCACGCACCCGAGCGTTTGCCACACAGGATTAGTGTAGCATAAAGAAGCGTTTGCATAAATTTCGAGCAGATAATGTGTTAATGATTATAACTGAAGATCACGTCTACACGAGTAGTGTTAATGATTTGGAAAAAATATATCTTAAATTAGATAATTTTCTTAATTACTTAACACACAAGAATATTTTAGATAATGTTTTTATTACATAGTGTAATTAATTTGTAAAGTTATGTCTAACGCGGATAAAATAACTGACAATCACGCAAAAACTATCAAGCGTATTTTTATTAAACCCTCATCATTTTCAAGATAATTTAATTATTTATCTTTTAGTACACGTGTTTTAAGAGGGCCCTTCCCGGCCCGTCTATCGTTAACGTGAGCATGGTCGGAAAGCTTGTTGTTTCATCCAGCGCAATATTTGAAAACTAACAAGCAAGTGAGAACGCGATAACATTGAACGAAAAATAGTGTGCGGAAATGTTATGAAACTTGTTTTTTTTTTTATTTAAGTTGGGTTTTTGTTTATCTGACCTCAGACTAGAGAGTCAAGAGCAAACTCTTGACTCTAGTCTGAGGTCAGAGGTGACAGAGACAAAGTTGACGATGGAGAGAGCTTACCCAGAAGAAGCCTGTTCACCGTCACTTTGAAGAGATTAGGGTTGTATGCGCTCGGAAACACAGACGCAGGTAGTGAGTTCCACTCATTTGCAGTGCGCATTATAAAAGACATTTGGAAGCGCTTAGTGCGAAATGGTGGAATAGCAACCAGGTAGGGATGGTAACTGGCAGTGCGTCTAGATGTCCGATGGTAGAAAGGGGCCGGTGGAATCAGGTCGTGGAGTTCTTGGGCACACTCACCGAAGTACAATCTGTAGAGGACCGACAAGCAGGCAACCTTGCGGCGATGAGCCAAGCTGTGAAGCTTGGCATCCACCAGTTTTACGTCGCCAATGAGCCTCTTAGCTCTGCGTTCCACCGAGTCAAGCGCGGCTAGTTGGTTCTTAGCTGATCCATCCCAAAGGTGACTGCAATACTCCATGCAGGATCGGACTTGCGCTTTGTAAAGGGTTAAAAGCTGTCCAGGCCTAAAGTATCGCTTCACCCTATTTAGGATGCCGACCTTCTTGGTCGCTGTTTGGGCTTTGTACTCGATGGTGGCGCCGAAGTTGAGTTGCGTTGTGTGAGCACAGCACAGAACACGCAATCTTGCCGCCCTAAAGACTCAAGGCCGTTGGTATATTTCTGCGTCTTAAACTGGGATTCGACTCTAACATAGGACGTAGTTATAAAATATCAGGAAAAGGATTCAACCCACAATATGTGTTGTGTGTAACTTCGGGGATCTGTGTCCGTTTACACAGACCGGCTCGGAGAGGAGGGGACATTATTGCGTTTAAAAAGAGTATTGGGTCATTGAAATAAGGTTGATTTTCATATCCCTTCTTTTTTAAATGAGAATGCTTAAGAGCCGACCTATAACGCGCTTAGTGTAAAACAATAATCAACCTTATTTCAATGACCCCAACGCTCTTTTTTAAACGCGATAACAATGTACTCCCCTCTCTGTAGTTGTGACGTTATGTGTGTGTAAGGCTGAATGAAACTTACCAGCTTTCTGCTTCTTAGCAGTGGTCTTCTTCTTCTTTCCCGCTCCAATAGTCTTGCCTTTCTTCTTAGCCTTCTTCTTGATTGGTTTATCAGAGTCCGAGGAAGACGCCGACCAGTCGCTTTCATCATCATCATCTTCTAGCTTCGGGTCTTCTTCTAGAGGTAACTCTGGATTTTCTACAGACTCTTCTTCTTTAGGAGGCTTTGATTCCGCTTCATCTATATGGTTATTGTCTGGAAGGATAGAGATACTTAGTTGGATTTGGAATCTTAGATGAGGTTTTGGAAACATTCTTTATGACGTAGACATCATTTATTTCAATTAGGCAGGGGTATTGAAAAGCACTTCTGAACATCAAACTTTTCAAGAAAATGGAATTGATTCTAGGCGGCCCTTCAAAAGGTAGGCAAGAAACTCCATAGTTACTCTTTTGGGTTCCGTACTTCAAAACGCAAAAATGGAACCCTTATAGGACCACTTCGTTGTCCTTCTGTCAGTCTGTCAAGATCCTTTTTCTCAGGAACGCGTGGAGGTATCAAGTTGAAATTAATATCAAATACATAGGTATTCGGTCCCTTTGAGTTCTAAAAAAATCAAGCTTCTAAGTAAACGCAATAAAAAAATACAGCCATTTATGCGACATACAAAAAATACAAAAAAAAATACAAAAATGTTTATTTCTTAACCATAGTTGTTTACATTTTGTTGGTGAATGGCGCCTCCTTTTAAGCAGATAATGCCTGTGTTAGAAGACGCCGCTCTCTCTTATGTAGGATGAAATGTGGTAACAAAACTACATTTTACAAAAGATAGTATGTGTGTTCGCTTGTGGAGTAGGAGGGATGTGGCGGTGTAAGTGTGAGAGTGGTGTGATGTGATGTGATGTGATATGATGTGATGGGATTGATGTGGTGTGATGTGGAAGTGACTGACAGTCATGAGTGGTGTGGTGGTCTGTGACGTGTGTGTGTGTGTGTGTGTGTGTGCGTGTGTGTGTGTGTGTGCGTGTGTGTGTGTGTGTGTGTGTGTGTGTTAGTTCATGTGTTGTAGGAGTGACTCAGTATCTGTGTATGTAAATGGCTTTATCCAGTCTGTTAGTTTTTTTTTACATTCATGTAGTTGGCTGGGATATATGTATATTTGTTTATTTACCCTATTATACAGTTGAGCAGATCGATGTTGATATTGTATAGCCGCGAATTTCGTTTTAGTCGATGGTACTTGTGCAATCAAGTCATTTCGCCTTTTCGACATTACTTTTGGATCATATGAAAGAGTTTTATGTTTTTTTAGGACAGTGGATATGATATATAATTTCCTAACTGAAAGTAGATCACTAATTTCGTATAGCTTTTCAGTAGAGTATCTCATCCTTTTAAAATACATAGTTTTACATAGGTATTTTAATACTCGTAAATAAATCAAAACCTACGGGGTACTTCCCGTTGACCTCGAATCGTGAAATTTGGCAGGAAGCAAGGTCTCACAGGACAAATAATGGAAAAAGTCCGAAAATTGTTAATTGGTAGTTTTGTCACATAATTTTTCTTTTTTTTTTGCAGTTAGAGAATTACCGTGACGTATGTACTATATCAATGTATGAGAGAACATGTTTTTCAACTACAAAAGTAAGTTTATTTTTGGAATGTGTCTTTCGTTTTGTATTTTCGTTTTTTGCCACCGACTTCCGAAATTAAAGTTATTTTTCACTTTGTAGTGTTTTGTTTTAGAAGTCGGTTTTATTTTTTGCTAAAAAGTTTTTATTTTTCACTTTTTAGTTGTGGAACCTACCCCACACAAATTCGAATACATAATTGAGCACAATAATTGTAGATATAGCCATGTAAATAACAGTGATAGAAAGTTATTAAAACATCATCACATCATCCATATAAAATAAGTGGGAAATATACGCATTATTGAAGCTAACTCAAAAACGCCCCAAGCAAAGTTACTAAAATTTATATGGGACCACCTCGGAGGTATACCCTTTCAAACAAAAAAAGAATTTTCCAAATCGGTCCATCCGTCTTTGAGTAATCGCGTAACAAACATACAAAAAAAAAAAAACATAAAAAAATACAGACGAATTGAGAACCTCCTCCTTTTGGAAGTCGGTTAATTATTATTAAAAACATATTTGTTACGGGCGCAAATCATACATTATTTAACATACAACTTAATACTGACTTGCAAATCGCAAAAAACGTAAGTATATTTGAATTTCGCGGGCTACCCTGACGCTTCCTCCTTAATGATCTAGAATAAAAATGACTATACTCAATAGGTACAAAGTATTAAAAAAAATTTTGTCGTCTTGGATTTTTGATTGGAGAGGGGTACCTACTTACTCCAAAAAAACCGGTCAAGAGCGAGTCAGACTCGCGCACCGATGCTTCCGTACCATCCTACTTTAATATTATAAATGCGAAAGTTTGTTAGGATGGATGGATGTTTGTTACTCTTTCACGCAAAAACTACTAAACGGATATTCATGAAATTTGGCACACAGATAGTTTATAACCTGGATTAACATATAGGATACTTTTTACCTCGATATTCCTACGAGTTCGAGACTTACGCGGGTGAAACCGCGGGGCGCTGCTAGTCATATATAAAAAAAGTGTGCTATTTACAGACACCGTTTTATTTTTCCTGTAATCATTACATAAACTTCTGTCACACAGAATTATTTCAGATTTTTCTCTATGAAAACTTCGGAGATATTGGGGGGGGGGGGGGGGGCGGTATTTTTTTATATTTTTCATCAAAAGTCGAAAACTGTTTGACCTAAAAAAAAGAAAAAATGTTTGAAAATTTGCAAACAGCGCTCTTTCATAATGATACCCCACATGCCCTAGCCACCACCCGCCCACTTCAAATTTTTAAGAACCCTTTCAGTCCCTGTTGCAAAAAAAATATATACATATTAATTTCTTTCAAAATAGTTGGGCAAACGTCATCTAAAACTATTCCAAAATTGAAGTTGATAGCATTAGTAGTTCTTGAGATATCTAGCTGTGACAAACAGACAGAAAGGCCGAGTCGCACCATAAGCAAAAGGGAGCTACTGGATATCTCCGCCTAATGACGTCCGATTTGGATGGTTCTTTTTTATATGAAACTTTAAGTTGGTCTCATAAAAATTTGGTGAACATCTGATGAAAAAAAAAACAGGGTAAATATCCCGTTTTAAATAACTTTAGTACTACTTAAAAAACTACTAGTACTAATTAATAGGTTGGTGAAAAAGTTTCTTCGCATGTTTTAAGAAAATTAAAAACATTTTTTAATAAAGTTTATTTACATTTAACTAAAGTATGTAGGTACCATTTTGTTCGATAACTTTTTGCCATCTTGTAGGTAGTTACATGATCCCATTGCTATAGAAATTTTGGGACTTCTGGTCAAAATACCGCGACAAGTGGTTTTGGCAGTCCTCTCGTGATGTTAACCTGACACTGCCTAAAGAATTCTGAAGAGACCGAAACAGGTGGAAATCTGAAGGTGCAAGGTCAGGACTATACGGCGGATGCATTAACACCTCCCAGCCAAACTCTCTTAATTTTTGCTGAGTGGCTAAAGATGTGTGAGGTCTAGCGTTATCATGATGAAAAACCACACCTCTTCTGTTGATTAATTCCGGCCGCTTTCGCCACAGTCTGTGAAGCCTGACCGGCCTTTGACCACGATCTTTTTCGCACGTTCTTGTCATACGTGATCCACTTTTCATCACCAGTTATCAGCTTCTTCAAAAATGGTTCGGTTTCATTACGTCGTAATAAAGAATCACAAATCGAACCCTTAAAACATAAGCGGCACTATACAAAATTGACATTTTTTAGTTAAGTATAGTGTCAAAATGCTTAAGACGAAACGCACCTACTGGATACTGAAACAGCGTTCGTTAAACTGTTATTTTAAGCCAATCACAAAGCTTTATGTATATTTTTTTAGTTCCATATCACCGATACAATACTTAAAAAAACTTAAAATGGCCCTACCGTAAAATGAACATTTTCGTATAGTGCCATTTATGTTCTAAGGGTGCGAAATGAGTACACGGTTCATTAGGTTTCTTTCAGTGAGCTCGTGAGGTACCCAAATGCCGAGCTTTTTTGTGCTCTCATGGCACTATAGAAAATCATTTACATGATTTGGGAAAGACTTACAAATATAGTGTTTGGGTACCCCATCAATTAAGTAAAGATCAGCTGACCTACCGAGCTGAGATTTGTGTACAACTTTTATCTTTCCGCCACACATTTAATTGGTTAGATAATCTTGTCACTGGAGATGAAAAGTGGGTTCCCTATGTTAATCACACACGCAAGCGCCAGTGGCTGGGATGTAAAGAACAGGGAAAACCAACGTCAAAAGGTGATCTTCATCCTCGCAAGGTAATGCTTTCAGTCTGGTGGGATATACCTGGAGTAATAAGCTGGGAATTCCTTCCTACTAATACTACGATTACAGCAACAGTATATTGTGAACCAACTCGAAAAACTGAAGCTTGACATCCATCGCAAACGTCCACAATACGACAAAATATTTTTCCTGCACGACAATGCGCAGCCGCATATTGCTAAGAGTACCAGGCTAAAACTATTGGAGCTTAATTGGAAAATAATACCCCACCCTCCATATTCGCCGGACTTAGCACCAACTGATTTCAGCTTGTTCCGATCACTTAGTAATAATTTACGGGAAAAAAGCTTTGACGATGAACCACACTTGAAACAATACATAGATGACTTCTTCAATTCAAAACCAACGAAGTTCTATGCGGACGCAATTCACTCTTTGCCAGATCGATGGCGAATGGTAGTAGAAAACGACGGTGAATATATTTTTAATGATTAACAATTATTCATTTAATAAATAAATACAAATAAAATAGTTGTATGTCGCTCATTACTTATTAGCCAATCCAATAAATGTACTGAACAGCTGATTTAATTTTCGTGATTTTAGGTTGAGTCAAAGTTGTTTATAATGATGAGTACAATGACCCCTTAAAAGGTTGCCACTGTTTACACTTCCACCCTGTATAAATCAGAGTGTAAGTTACTGTTCTCAGATCACGTAATGTAGAATCATTGGCATAAAAATAAAGAGATTATTAAATAAGTAGCAATTATTGTAAAGTATGCAAGATTCTGAATCCAAGTAAAAATAAAAACTTTTTAGCCAAAAAATAAAACCGACTTCCAAAACAAAACACTACAAAGTGAAAAATAACTTTAATTTCGGAAGTCGGTGTCTTGGGTTTTGTATTTTCGTTTTTTGCCACCGACTTCCGAAATTAAAGTTATTTTTCACTTTGTAGTGTTTTGTTTTGGAAGTCGGTTTTATTTTTTGGCTAAAAAGTTTTTATTTTTCACTTTTTAGTTGTGGTACCTACCCCACACTAATTCGAATACATAATTGAGCACAATAATTGTAGATATAGCCTTGTAAATAACAGTGATAAGAAGTTATCAAAACACCATCACATCATCCACATAAAATAAGTGGGAAATATACGCATTATTGAAGCTAACTCAAAAACTCCTTGAGAACCTCCTCCTTTTGGAAGTCGGTTAAAAAGGGCCTCCACAGTACGTGATACTACAAATAGGGCCAGAAAAAAAAACGATTCGGGACTCATTTGTAAGAAGCCTATGCAATATTGACAGTCAATAAGAAAAGTAATTATGTGACATACAGATATGATTTTTCATTACCTTCAACAGCTTCTGTAATCGGGTAATCCAGAGACATATTATCGTCATCATGATCGGCCCCACCGGAGATATCGCTGCAGTCGTCTTTAGGCTCAATCTTTAGCTCTATGTCCATTTGCGGTTTGTGTATCTTCGGTTCTGTAAGTTCTGTAATATTTTACAAGGTTTTTGACATGGAGTAAAAAATTATACAAGCAAAGATTGCGTTTTAAACGTGCGCTGTAAGACTAGTTTGCAGGGTAAATAGGTGTTCTCCGCTTTGGCGAAAAACACTTTCCGGTGGCATATGTTTTTTCTGGAAACAATTTAACACTGAGGCTGATTTGCTAAATAGCTCTCATGGGATGAACTTGAAGGCGCATTATTTAATATATCCATATACCTGTCGAAAACAAAGAAAACTAACAAAACATCACGCAAATCGTCATTCACCTCCGTTTCCAAACACCACCACTTAAAAGCCTTGGTGTCGTAATTTATACAAGCGATGAAATGAAAAAAATACTGACGATAATTTTAAACTAATGACCGCCCAAATAGAATAAGTAAAAAAAATCAAATACATGTGTAAAAAAAAACAATATTTTTGTTTAACCTAAAATTGTGTCACAAAAAAACGTCATTAGTCGCATCAATGTTTGCAAATATGTAGCGAGGTATATGCATATATTGAATAATGCACCTTCAAGTTTAACCCATCATAATTTTTTAGCAAAACAGTCTGTGTTTAATTTATTGTTTTCAGAAAAAAAAAATCATATGCCAATAATGATGTGTTTTTAGCAAAAACGGAGAAACACCCAAATAAGCAACTATGTGGTGCCATTTTTACATACTACATACTACTCCGTGCCTCGGAAAGCACGTGAAGGGCCGGTTTTTTGATCCGTAGTTACAACCAATGGTTGAATGTTGGCTAAATGTGTTTGCCAAAATGCCATTAGTTACTAATTTTTAACATTCATGTTTACTGGTTCATGTTTAGCCTTTCACATTTAGCCAAAGTTCAACCATTAGGAAAAAACGGATCAAAAACCCGCCCTTAGGCCGCGTTCCCACTTTGTCCTGACGACAGATAATCGTGTAGTTCTATGTGTCGTGGCTTATATATTTAAATGAAGGCGTTCACATAAAGGACACACGATTAAATTGTCGTCTACGACTTTTTTTGCGGTGACGACAGATTGTCATGACCAGTGATCGGAGCAGGTAGAGCTATTTTGGTTCAATGACCGCAAACGTTCATGTTAATATGGACATTCCCCGGGATTCGAAAACTAAATTGATTTTTTATTAACAAGGTTAAAAGAAAGCTTGTCTTATGTATTGGCAGTGAGCGCACGACGCACAGTATTTTATTTTATCTCAAAATGACCACCTCCCTGATTATTAGTGAATCAGATAGAGCTTTTTATTCTAATTGCGAGAGTAAAACTCCCACGAATCCATCTTAACTAGTTTAGGAGATATCCGGGGGTAAAACTTTTTACCCATATTTTGAAAAAATAATTTAAAAAATATTTAAAAAATTATTTCATCTAAACTTTTACAGTTGCTTTATTTTTTTAGCTACATTTTAAAAGGTCTTGTTTTTATCTATTTTACGAGTCCTTTATGGCTGCTCTAGACCTCGTAGGAACCGAGAAATCAGCGATTTTGTGATTTTCGTTTTTATTTTTTTTTGCCCATGTTCCTCAGTATTAGAATCTGCAATTTACTTTAAAAAAGAGGTAATAAGGTAGACTACCAACACAAAAAAAACAACAATTAATTCCGTGGAATCTCGGAAATACTAAGATTTACCCGAACTTATCCGAACCCGGGGTAATTACCCGCAAATTTTTTTAAGACGTATTTTTTATATTTTTTACTTTATAAATATAGTAGAATTCTTTTGGCTTGTGTTTTGAAAATAATTGTGCTTAAACATCATTTGCGTTAAATAAACTATCTTCGTTGTAAAGAAGTGTTGTAAACTCATTTTCTTCACTCTCGGTACATGCAGTTTCTTCTTCGACATCACTGTTATCTTCATTTAAACATTCAGAATTTGTCCGGTTGTAACATTTCTATAACAGCTTCTGGCAGTGGCATTCTCCTTCGGTTACTTAGGCGTTGTTTTAGCCGTATCGCTGATATGACAGGGTCGGATGACTCAAGCGCCCTGTGGAATAAGTCCATCATAGTATGAACCCTAGAATCTTTCCGGCTGTGATGTTCCCTATCCTGACGCCAAAATTTATTCCTCGACTCTCCAGCCTGTTCAGAGAGTAGTCCTATGGGTAGCGCTGAATTCTCTATAATTTTTTCTCCGTGAATTAAGATTTTATGTATAGTAGTAGTCATAGGGTGCCAGTTGTATTTCTCTACATACTTATAAGCCACATTTTTACAAAATGTACCGAATTTTTTTGCGTCTATTGGTAATCCCGAATTGATGGCTATTAAAATTACATTTAGGTCATCGACGAGCCATTTTTCAATGCCAAGTATATTAGCAAACGTTTGGCAGCTTTGTTCACTTTTGAATACTCGCCGAGCCGTATTGCCGTCATTTGAGGTGCCTGAATTAGGTTTAACAACGTCTACCAATAGACTCATACTTTCCTTAATTTGGTTTTGGATTTCTTTTTTTCTTTCTGCAGTAATTTGTCCCAGATCAGAATTTTTCTTTACTCGCCACTGTCTGACTCTTGGGTCATTTTTATATCCCAAGTGCAGCAAGAATTCCAGGCATCTTATATACGCATGTAAAGGACTCATGCCGTTTTTCAGTGCCGCTTTCTCTGTAATTGGTATTGAAAAAGCAAGGTCTAGGTTATTGAAATTCGTGGAGGTCAGTTTGCAAATAGCACATCTTAATTGGGAAGACGTGTTGTTTATTATATTAAAAACTTTTCCATCAATTAAGCTCAGCGTTAAATTACAGTTTGTGAAGACAATAAATCCTTTTGATGTAAGTGTTGTAATAGGAGTCAAAAGCCTTATTTGTTCCTCTATATATTCTTTTTCAGACAGTATTCTTTCTTGCGTCTCTTTTCTATATTGGATGTGAAGAGGCCTACAAGAACGAAATGACTGTAGGGCTGGATTTAACCATATCAAACTGTTTTTGCCTCCGCATTCTTGAATTTTCAATGGTACCAAAGTTGTAGCAATTATTGACTTTTCGTCAAAATCGGGGTCACCAGAATGTTCTCTAAATTCCTGTCTGTATACAGATTGCCCAGTACTTCCATCAAACGTTTGCTAATATACTTGGCATTGAAAAATGGCTCGTCGATGACCTAAATGTAATTTTAATAGCCATCAATTCGGGATTACCAATAGACGCAAAAAAATTCGGTACATTTTGTAAAAATGTGGCTTATAAGTATGTAGAGAAATACAACTGGCACCCTATGACTACTACTATACATAAAATCTTAATTCACGGAGAAAAAATTATAGAGAATTCAGCGCTACCCATAGGACTACTCTCTGAACAGGCTGGAGAGTCGAGGAATAAATTTTGGCGTCAGGATAGGGAACATCACAGCCGGAAAGATTCTAGGGTTCATACTATGATGGACTTATTCCACAGGGCGCTTGAGTCATCCGACCCTGTCATATCAGCGATACGGCTAAAACAACGCCTAAGTAACCGAAGGAGAATGCCACTGCCAGAAGCTGTTATAGAAATGTTACAACCGGACAA
The DNA here is from genome assembly GCA_948252095.1 of Dicycla oo. Lineage (NCBI taxonomy): Eukaryota > Metazoa > Arthropoda > Insecta > Lepidoptera > Noctuidae > Dicycla > Dicycla oo. Next base: position 9,025,497 of record OX411734.1, read on the forward strand.
ATTCTGAATGTTTAAATGAAGATAACAGTGATGTCGAAGAAGAAACTGCATGTACCGAGAGTGAAGAAAATGAGTTTACAACACTTCTTTACAACGAAGATAGTTTATTTAACGCAAATGATGTTTAAGCACAATTATTTTCAAAACACAAGCCAAAAGAATTCTACTATATTTATAAAGTAAAAAATATAAAAAATACGTCTTAAAAAAATTTGCGGGTAATTACCCCGGGTTCGGATAAGTTCGGGTAAATCTTAGTATTTCCGAGATTCCACGGAATTAATTGTTGTTTTTTTTTTTGTGTTGGTAGTCTACCTTATTACCTCTTTTTTAAAGTAAATTGCAGATTCTAATACTGAGGAACATGGGCAAAAAAAAATAAAAACGAAAATCACAAAATCGCTGATTTCTCGGTTCCTACGAGGTCTAGAGCAGCCATAAAGGACTCGTAAAATAGATAAAAACAAGACCTTTTAAAATGTAGCTAAAAAAATAAAGCAACTGTAAAAGTTTAGATGAAATAATTTTTTTAATATTTTTTTAATTATTTTTTCAAAATATGGGTAAAAAGTTTTACCCCCGGATATCTCCTAAACTAGTTAAGATGGATTCGTGGGAGTTTTACTCTCGCAATTAGAATAAAAAGCTCTATCTGATTCACTAATAATCAGGGAGGTGGTCATTTTGAGATAAAATAAAATACTGTGCGACGTTGTCAAACTAACATCAGAGCAGGTTGCTAATTTCCAATGCGCACACGCGCGATGTTGCCGCTCAGGTACAACGCGCAACATGACTAGTGAAAACTAAAGAATACAATAGCGGCCTGCACGCACCCGTATTTGCCTCTTTCTACAGAATTAAAATTGTTTTTCGACAATAACTCAGTCCATAACTTCGGTTCCCGTCGGAGGGGTGGACGGATATGTGTTCGTTCATAGTTCCTTAAGACGTGAATAACTTTTTCCAAAGTAATTTACGACTTATTTAATAATATATATTTCAAATCCCGGGATTCCGGGAATGTCCACATTAAAACAGCGTATCGCAAGTACAAAAAATAGCTCTACCTACTACGATCACTGGTCATGACAGTGGGAACGGCTAGCACAACAGTCGTAAAACGATAAAAAATCGTTACGACTAAATCGTGACGGCAAATCATGTGTCGTTGTTGCGACTATCTATCGTGGCCACGATAAAAATATCACTATTACTATTGCTACTGCTACTACTACCACTGCCTACTACTATTGCTACTGATGTGCAAACGACAAAGCGCCTGTCGTGAATCGATAAAATGTCGTCGCGATCCAACGGGCTGTTCCCGTTGGATCGCGACGACATTTTATCGATTCTAGATACGATAGTCGCTAAACGATAAAAAATTTTGACGACAAACAGTCGTTATAATGGGAACAGCTAGAGACGATTGTCGTCCAACGATAAAATAACCGTTACGACATAGTGGGAACGCGCCCTAACAGTAACTAGGTTGTGGAGGTTAGATAGACAGTCGCTGCATGTAAAATACTGATATTCAGCTGCATCCAGTTAAATTGGAAGCCGACCCCAAAATTTTTGTGAAAAGGCTAGACAGATCATGATGTACAACAACACAATCAGCGAAAAGGTTACTAAAAGATTGGCACTGCATTATTTTTTCCAATGAAAACCTACCCAAAAACAAAATGCTTTCATTTTTCTTTTCAGTTTTCGGCCGAAAAAAAATCGATTTTCAGTCGGACTCTATTAATAGGGATGATGCCTAACAAAAAAATAAGAAATTCTATTTAGTCTGTCAGACAGATAATAAAAAAAAAATTGACGTATTTTTTATTGGCATATGCCCAGCAGTGGACGTCTTTCGGCTGAAAAGATGATCATGAGGAGACGTATTTTTTGCTTTATCATATTAATAAAAAACTACTTAGATAAAACGCATTAAAGTTGGGGAGTGGGGGCTCCCTACGTCACAACTATAACAACTACGTCATGGAGTAACATCATGTCACATTTTAATTCAATGTATAACCATAATAATGGGTTTGGTTTTGTTTTGTTATTAGTAATTAACTTTGTTTATATTACTTCCATGGTCCTAGTTTATCATTTGTGACTTCGAGTTTCAGCTTCATATACAATCTTCATATATGTAAGTGGGCACATCCTTTATTACTGGAGGCCTTTATTTAGGTATAAAGTTCTGCTTAAGTTTTTTATTTTTATTTCTGCTTGAGTATAGTTTTCGATTATTATTTTTTGTTGTTTTTTTTTTTTGGTATATTGGTGTGTGCTAGCTTACGTTATAGCTTAAATTATTTGCTATACAAATAATTTAATTTAATGTTTTGTGTTGCGTAATGTACCTAAATTATTATGCGCAGTGTTGTATACATTATTTTTTTTTTTTTTTTAACTGAACAGACAGCTGTGCTGCTGGGGAGTTTGTTGCGCCACTTCTTCTCCCCAGCTAAAGCACTAGGAAGTGGTGAAGAGCGGGCGTTTTGGGGGACTGTCTTATGTAATTGTAACATTCAAAAAGTGCTGATTCTCAGCCTAGTTTGAATAAATGACTTTTGATTGATTGATAACCGTAACCTTTTGATTATGTAAGAACAGAAAAAATACATGTCCAATATTTTTTAATAATCTACATGACGGACAAAAAATGTTTAGTCATCATCCCTACTATTGCTATCAAATATTGTAGGTACCTACCTGCTAAGGCATCCTTGTCTTCAAGCTTAGCGCTAAGAAACAGCTCTTCACACTGAAGCACTTGCTGCCTAAACGCACACGCGTCCCGTAGACGTACCACACACGTCGCACAGACACCACAGTCTTTCTCATTGTCATCTACATGTGATAGCTGGAGGAAGAAGCAATTTATTAATGTTGATTAAATGAATATTGACGGGCTTGTGGCTATGTAATAACAGCCGCAACGGTTGATCGGACAGGTTAAGCTACGTTGCCCCGGTGCGTCTGTGGATGGTCCTTCTTTACATACCAAGACCTCTCCGTGCCTCGGAAAGCATGTTAAACCGTTGGTCCCGGCTGTCATTCGTGGATCTTTGACAGTTGTTATGGGTCGTCGGAAGCCCGAAAGTCTGACAACCAGTCTTACCAAGGGGTATTGTTAATCATATTACCCAGGGTTGTGGAGGTCAGATAAGCAGGCGCTCCATGAAAAATACTGGTATTCAGCTGCATCCGGTTAGACTGGAAGCCGATCCCAACATAGCTGGCAATAGGCTAGGCATCATCATCTTCCTGCCCTTGTCCCACATTACTTAGGTTGGCACAACACATTTTCTTCTTCCATTATTCCCTGTCAACTTTCACACTATAATTCACTCCCTTCTCTTTTATATCATTCCTCACTCATTCAATAACTCAAAACGTTAAATTATAACATGTGCTATAATTATAACATGTACATTTTTTAAATGCATGGTTTTCGAATTACAATAAAATAAGTTGAATGTTATTGTTTCTCCTGAGCATTTTAACTTTTTGAGTTGTTACACTAATTTATTGGAGGTGCGATATGTACTATAACAGTCAGAAGTCGACTAGCAACCTCACAAAACTATAGCATAGCAATATTAGTTGTACTTATGACCTTCTATAAGAATGTTTGACAATACTACATATTGGCAACTTTGGCAGCCTGTATAGCGCAGGCGATAATGGTCATTGCGGTGTAAGTGGACTTCTAGACGTTGACTGTACATAGTCTTTTATGAGTTTAATAAAGTATTGTTTTTGCTTATGGTACAATCGGCAAGAAAATTCAGTTAACACTTCAGTTACCTAATTAACTGAACTTTATTATTAATTACCTACTGTGGGTTTTCCATAAACATAAAAACTTCAGTACATAGCTTATTTTTTAAATGTTGTTAATCTGTCGAGTATCTTTTGATCTATGAATAGAAAAGTAATAATTACAAGAAGTAATAGTTACAGTCTGTAGACTTCTTTAAAAAATATATACTTACTTGATAAACAAACCCGTTATTCTTGTAAGAAAAATGGTTGGCAACAATTATTTTACATAATAATCAGATTCAAACACGAAAACAAACGTTAACAATGCAAAAACTAGTGTACTCTTCCCAATAATAATGATTTCTTTTCCTTTTTTTGAAGTCGTTAAAAAAGGATTTTTTACTGACCAGTATTCCGAAGCAGTCCATAACCATATCAGCGTAAATTTCCTTTTTCTCCATCCAATTATACTCCGCTGTGAGCACTCGACATTTTTTTATAGCCCTACAACATCGACACAAAGCTGGGTCTATAATCGGCCCGTTATTCTTAACTGTAGCCATTTTGAAGTACTATTTTCCCCGAAAATTATAACTGACACAACTTCTTCATGTTAAACATTCAGCATTTATCATAATTTCAACTCTATATGTGATTTTTTTCGAAAGAAAGAAAGCTTTGCATAAAAAACCCCTTCTCGCCAAGTCGCCCAGTGTCGGCCAGTGTCGCCCTGTCAATAAAACCACAGAATATGTCAGTCAGAGTCATAGACATAGAAGAGTCGACAGAGTTACAAACAAACCACAAACCGCAACCGATGCGTACGCGTCTCAATACAAAATCAATGTTTTCTATGGGCATAAGCCTAATAGAGCTGAATAGTGTGAGAAGTCCCTAAATCCCATAGGCCATAATCCCCTACTGCAAGGTCAGCAAGACGACCGATCAGTCATCACGAACAGTTATACAGGGTTACTGGTAATTCGATGTATATTTGTCAGGGGCCGATAAGGGGGCCAAAATGCAACAAATTGAACCCCCCATATGCATGGCCGAAATTCAATAGTTTTCGAGATATTTGAATTTTAAGAGATTTTCGATATTTACCCAAAATTTGATATTAAATTCCAAATTTAAAAAAAATACATATTTGAATGGGTACCATTAAAAATGATGTTGTAGCTGGCACTTCAATTAAGCTATGGGCATAATTAAAACTACTTAATATATAAGAATAATATCTTACCAATATTTTCATTTTACGCTTCAAAAATGTTGTCTCGTCTCAAAAATTTTTATGACACGCATGTCATGCTTCGAATTATGTATTTTAAAATTGACTTTTATACCTTTTTGGAAAGCTTACAGAATAGGCAAGTTGTTTTAGTTATTTGTACGATTAATGTCATAGTAATTTTTGTGACAAGACAACATTTTTGAAGCGTAAAATGAAAATATTAATAAGATATTATTCTTAAATCGCTCATTATTTTAATTATTTTGTTAAATTAAGTAGTTTTAATTATGTCAATAGCTTAATTAAAGTGCCAGCTACAACATCATTTTTAATGGTACCCATTCAAATATGTATTTTATTTTTATTTGGAATTAAATGTCAAATTTTGGGTAAATATCGAAAAACTCTTAAAATTCAAATATCTCGAAAACTATTGAATTTCAGCCATACATATGGGGGGTTCAATTTGTTGCATTTTGGCCCCCTTATCAGCCCCTGACAGATATACATCGAATTACCAGTAACCCTGTATAACTGTTCGTGATGACTAGTCGGTCGTCTTGCTGACCTTGCAGTAGGGGATTATGGCCTATGGGATTTAGGGACTTCTCACACTATTCAGCTCTATTAGGCTTATGCCCATAGAAAACAATGATTTTGTATTGAGACGCGTACGCATCCGTTCAGCCTTCCGCGTCTATTCCGCTTTCGCGGAAAAGAAGTATAAAATGAGGACAAATGTGTTATTATCATGCGAGTGCTATAGAGAGTTCGGCGCTATTCTGCCACGTGCAGCGCTGTTCCACCGCATTTAGCGTCGAACGCGGCGGAAGAGCGCTGTACACGGATGGTTCTCGACTCTTTCCTATGCAAGTATTTTAATATTTGGAGGCGCCGCCAACGCCGCGAGCCTCTCGCTTTCCGCGGCCGCGCCTTTAGCGTCCGAGTTGAAAATACTTGCAAAGGAAATTGTTGTCTTATAAATAAGGAGCATAATCGTATCAGTCAAAAAATACTTGGAAGATCAAAGGTTTTTTTATTTGCAAATATGATGCTGCTTCTTTTTTGTATAAAGATATGGACCGATTTCCTATGCAAGTATTTTCATCTATGGGCGGCGAAGGTGAAGCAAGTTCGGGGCTCAATGGCCGTGCCCGAAACATTCCGAAGTCGTCTTCTAGCCAGACCGAATGCCACTAAATACTTTCAAGTATTTTATATCTGGTTTTCGACCCTGGTATTTAATTTTGCAAGTATATCTTATTCCCGTCTTCGCAGTATATTCAGCGCCGTACGCAGTAGATTGACGGCTTTTCTCATTCTTACGACGCTGTACGCGGCTGATAGAAGCAGAACTGTATAAGTGTGACCAAAATCATTCAGCGAAACGCGAATGGAGCTGAATAAGCGTGACCTAGAAATTTACTCGAGCGGGTCAGATATTCAGAAGGTTTTCAGGTTATTTTAAGCAGTATATTGGAGCTTTCTTTCTTTTCTTCTATTGCCATATCTATATTAGCATAAATTACTTAGCAACCATTCATAAAGTAGCTAATCGAATCACAACCCGTGAAATACTTATTATTGAGTAGTTCCGGTGGCCATCTGTGACCTTCATCATCAGTTCTTGACCAAATGGTGCTTTCCAAGAACAAAAGCACGAGTTATAAGAAATACCCAATTCGCTGTGTGCCTATAATATTTCAAGAGTTCCGTCGATTTCTCCAGGATCCCATCATCAGATCCTAAGTCCCTAACCTGATGACAATGGGACCAACTAGAAAGTATTCCCTTCCAAACAAAAAATAATTTTCCAAATCAGTTCAGCTGTCTTCGAGTACACATACATAACGAAGAACATACATAAAAAAAAATCCGACGAACTGAGAACCTCCTCCTTTTTTTGAAGTCGGATAAAAAATCAGAAAGAATGCTAAGCGAAAACGAAGTAATATCGCGGGCAGGAAATGCGATGCGACTGGGAACACGGGGGTCACGGGAACAAGAAATTTCACGCGGAGGAAGTCGCAGACAGAAGCTAGTAATATAATAAAACTGAAGAGTTTGTTTGTTTGAACGCGCTAATCTCTAGAACTACCAGTCGGATTACCAAAATTCTTTTTGCATTTGTTAGCCCAACTCTTGAGAAAGGTTATAGGTTATTTAACATCACGCTAAGACCCTTAGGAGCCGAGCAAAAAGAAAAAAAGTCAGAAAACGAAGTAAAAGCGCGGGCGGGCGATAGGATGTGACGCGGTAGGTCGGGGGATGTTTCACGCTGACGAAGTCGCGGGCAGAAGAAGCTAGTTTAGTAATACAAGTTCTATTTACGTTTTTAGTTTTGTATTTTTATTTCTGCTTGAGAATAGTTTTCGATATTTCCTTTTTTTTTGGCGTGTGCTAGCTGCTGACTTATGGCAATGAATTTAATTTAATTTCATGTTTTGTTGCGTAATGTGTACGCCTAAATTATCTTGCGCAGTGCTGTATACAATCAAGTTTTTTAACTGAACAGACAGAATGATGTGCTGCTGGGGAGTTTGTTGCGCCACTTCTCCTTTGCTAAAGCACTAGGAAGTGGTGAAGGGCGGGCGTTTTGGGGGAAGTCTGTCATATGTAATACGTAAGAAAAGTGCTGATCATATATTATACACTATATTATATGTGCTGATTCTCAGCCTAGTTTGAAAAAATGACTTTTGATTTTTTTTCGCGATGCGTCCTGTTTGTGGTTAGCGCGGAATTAAAGTCTACGCCAGATAACAAAAAATAAAAGTCGTTAACACAGGGTGAATATTTCAAGTGGACGTGGATGGCTAAATCTGTAACTATCAGGAATAGCGAAAAGTGCTCAAAGGTGTCTCGGGCTCGATTTTGATGAAAACTAAAACTGCATCAATGGATTTTTAAAAAATCAATATCAAGGTTTAATAGGTAGGTAACATAAGAAATATTTAAAAAAAAAATGTATTTTGTTAAAAATGAGCTCTTTCCTTTAGTTTGCCGAATGTTATTACTTTCCAGACTTCGATCCTTAATAGCGACACTATCGAATGGTGTAATAATACAGTTGTGATTTTTTTTTTCAACGGGTTCGATTCCTGGCTCGAAATATTGATTTTTCAAAAATCCAATGATGCTGTTTGAGTTTTCATCAAAATCAAGCCCGAGACTCCTTTGAGTACTTTTCACTATTTTATTCCTCATAGTTTCGTATTTGGCCATCCACGTTACGCCCTTAGAGAATATAACACTCCACGCCCACTTGAAAAACTCATTCTGTATAAGTATGTATTTACAAAAAAAAGTAGTGTTTGCCGTATGTAGTATAAAATATCAGTTATCTGGTTTCCATAGTACTGCTTAGTTTGGGATCAGATGACCGTGTGTGAATAATGTCCTCAGTCCCACCCAGTGCTTATATTATTATAGTCTGTTCATCGAGAGTTGATAAAGATTATGTAACGTATCGGAATAACGACTATCGCTCAAACTATCGCAATTTGTATGACGGGCGTCGCCTATCGCCCTGCGCAGTGAGTTTCGTGGTACGAGACACGCAGGCATTGTCAAGTTCGGCCGGCGGCGGCGGGCCGGTCAGACATGGCGGCCATCTTGCCCTTCCGTTCTGGAATGCGCTTCGAGTGTGTTGTTCAAGTGCTCGCGAGTTGTTTACTGTTTTATACAGTTAATGATTGTTTAAAAATATTGATGTTGTCGTTGTTTTGTGACTAATGAACTGTTTTGTTGCTTTTTACGTTACTGGACGCAATATATTAATTAGCAGGCCGCAATTTGTAATGAGTTGAGAAATCCTGCCTTTTTTATTTTTTTACCAATTCTCGATGAACATTGCCGTCAGTAGGTATGCGCTTGACCACCTACGTGCCATAGATTATATAACAATAAACCCGCTATCTGACGGTGCGGCGGCATTTTTTAGTCTATGCTTTAAAATGGTGGTGTCTGAGAAAATTGAAAATCTTAAAAAATAAGTAAAACAATCATGTCGGTGGAAAAAACTGAGATAGAGACGTTTTTCGGTAGATGTAGGTGTTGTCTCTCCTATGGCTACTTAAAAAACATGTGGGAAGAACATCAATTTGAAGGAAAAGCAGAAATCTACGGCGAGATGCTTGTCCAATGTTTTGCACTGACTGTGAGTTTTCTTTCTTGAGTTTTAATTAAGAGCCTATTTGCCCAATATTTGTGGTTCTTGTCTTTGTTTCAAACTTGAAATTTCGGAAAATTGTCTTGGCGGCTATACCTGGGATTTTAACATTAAAATAAATTGGTTTTACTTATTTTATATTTTAACAACCACGCCATAGTACGCAAACGCATAGATACTACGTCACGTCACCATTATGCTGTACTTTAACGCAATTTAAGTATTTACTAGAAATTCATTAATTATCTAACATTATTTAAAGGTAGGTATTAGAATTGCACGAATTTTACATGTTATGTTTGTGAAAGTAAATAAAGCTTATTATTCAATACTAAGGTACATACATACCTACATAAACACACCTTATTCCCATGGAAGTAGGCAGAAATTACAGAACGCCACCTGCTACAGTCCTTACATACTCTTTTAGGAAAAAGAGTAGGTAAAAAGATTTTATTTCTTTATCATGTTCAACATAATATTATTCGATGTCCCAACAGTGGGATCATACGGAGGACTCAATGGAACAGGATCAGATCTGCGAGCAGTGCGTCTGTCGTTTGCGAGATGCTAGTGACTTTAAGAGGGTGGTCTTAGACTCACAAGAGGAGCTGTTCCAGCAGGTAGATGCAGGTAATCTTTGTTTATCTTTATCTTTTTATCTAACTGACCCAAACAGTCGGTAATGTTTTATCTAGAGATTTATACTATTCAAAGTGTGTTAGGAAACTTGGAACTTTTAAAGGAATCTTCAGTGAGTACAACCCTATCTAGTGGGCCCATAATAGTACAGGGTGGTAGGGACATCAACCCGCAACCTGTTACCATGAATTCATGAGTGTTCATGAAATTATTAGTTGGTTATTTAAAAAAAAAAAACAGCCAAGTGCATGTCGGACTACGTGCAATGAAGGGTTCCCTAGTTGGGATGAATCTCAAGAACAAACTTAACATTATAGTTGAAAAACATGTTCTCCCATACATTCCAACTGCAAATGTAAGTTTGTATGCACAATATTGAGAGATTTACCATGTTGTTTTAAGACCATAGACTTCTTATAGGTTTTCCTGTAATCTGTAGGTGTTGAACTATTTTTTCTATTTTATTCAAAATTTTAGGCTCAGTACTTTCGGAGATAAGGGGGGGGTGGTCAATTTTCGTCAATTTTCTTAAATAATTATTTATTAAAAATATTTGAGACCGGCACAGTAAGACCTTTCATTTGATATGGCACACGGAACAGTTTCAAAACTTTTTTTTTAAATTTTCTTATTTGGCGCCCAAAATTGATCCCCAAAATCAAAATTTATTTATTTACGTTAAGCAAATTGGCTGTGACAGATGGACAGACAGACACACGAGTGATCCTATAAGTAAGTGTTCCGTTTTTCCTTTTGAGGTATGGAACCCTAAAAATCTGCGATTTCATAGAAAAGTGATACCTACATGGTCAAAATGTATGGAACAGCAGATTTTTTTAATAACAATGAGAAATTTCACTGAAGGGGGTCCTGAATCATATACTGAATTCATGGTAACAGGTTGCATGTCAAGATGTCAACATCCTTGTTACCCTGGATATGACATGTATGTACAGTAGAATCCGCTTATAATGACATTAAAGGGAAGTGACAAACACATCATACTAAGCAGATGTCATACAAAGCATATTCTTAGAAAATAAACAGCTTCCATTTTTTGTTAGGTATTTAGTTTAATAAAGAGAAAAGCTACAAATTGTATGTATCTATTAATAAATAAATGAAAAGAAACATGAGCTGACACCAAAGAAACATATTTAAAACATAGAATAAAAATTGTAAATACATACACATTACATATTTTTCCTTAGTGAGAAATGTCGAAAAATAAAACCGGCCAACCGAATCGGACTCAGGCACCGAGGCTTCCGTACCAAGAGACATAGTTTTAGTTTTCCTGTAATCTTTACGTAAACTTCTATCATATAGAATAATTTCAGATTTTTCTCAATGCAAACTTCGGAGATAAGGGGGGGGGCGGACAGTATTTTTTTTTACATTTTTCATCAAAAGTCGAAAACTGCCAAAAAGAAAAATGTTTGAAAATGTGCAAACAGCGCTCTTTCATATGATACTTCCAGTCCCTGTTGCAATATAAAAAAAAATAATTCTTTCCTATTTGCAAAATAGTTGGGCAAACGTCATCTAAAACTAATCCAAAATTCAAGTTGATTGAGTCATAGCATTTGTAGTTCTTGAGATATCCAGCTATGACAGACGGACAGACAGAGAGACAAACTGAGTCAAGAGAGACAAACTTGAGTCGCACCATAAGGGTTCCCCTTATGGTGCGACTCAAGTTTGTCTCTCTTTACCATTTTCGTATGGAATCCTAAAAATGATACAGTTTTGATAAGCTTCAAAGACTAGTTGAGTTCATTTATAACATCATTATGTTTCTATTTTCGACTTTTACTAAATCTGCCATAGTAATCTGTTCAGAACTTATAACATAACTCTATTCCCACCAGAAAATGAATTGAGCATCAAAGAAGAAAGACTAGATGAGGACTTACTCATAGAGTACAAGCATCCAGGGAGTGAAGACACTGCAGACATTACATATGCTGACACAGAATACATTGAATACACTATGGATACCGCAGACACTGTGCCGAGCATCAAAGATGAGACAGAGTATGAGGAGGTTGAGTATTTGGAAGACGAAGATGCTGGTGGAGCTAATGATGCTGTTGATACTGGTGAGTTTCTATTAAATATGCTTATGGGTGCAGGACAAGCAGCCGAGCTATAGATGGTAAGTGGTCTCTGCAACATGGAGCTACCAGAGGCATGGCAGATATAGATAAGCTGAAATATCGTGTGTGGTTGTAATCACACTTGCCCATACCCAACAAACCCGTCCTTAGCAGAGGTATAGTGGCAGCTTCATCAATAATTTTGAGTGTGATCATATCTATTTATTTTATTTACATCCTTATTTAAGAATGATAGTGCTAGTACAACACATTTAATATCAGTAAGTCTCAATATAGCTTAGGTTAAGTACATTTTGTTGTGTTCTTAATGTTTAAATATAGATATTTGAAAATGAAAAAAAAGAGCCTGTTATTTGGATGCCACCGAGGAGCTTTTAAATAAACTTGAGCGTTTACAAAATATTTGTTTGGTTTTTAACCTTAAAAAGAATGATCACGTTTCTAACTTTTGCAAGACACTCGAGTGGCTCCCTATTCGACTTCACAGGAACTATCCCATGTGTCTTCTATTTAACATCCTTCACAACCTTAAAACACCATCCTATTTGCGGGAACGCTTTTCTTATGCCCGTCCTTTTGATTTGCTTTCTTTTGTCACATCTTAGAAACCTCCTAAAATTTCCTTCCCATTCCACTGACTTTAGCTTTGATTCCTACTCCTTCACTGTGCACGCGGTTCGGTTGTGGAATTCACTTCCACCTGACATTAGGGACTGCCAAACTGTTGCAGTATTTAAAAGAAGAGTGAAAGAACACTATCTTTCCATTTCGTCGTAGTTATTTTAGTGATATTTATTCTATAAGTATGTATGTATTTAAGTATTTATTATATGTTTTATTTGCTTAGTGAATTGTTTTTTTAGATTTTATGTATTTTTATTTTCTCTTTTATTCTTACACACGGTGTCTACATCTCTTTTTATCCTCTGTCCTATCGCAGGTATGTTGGAAGAGATTTCTTTAGAAATAAGCATCACCTTTGTATGTAATTTTCAGTTCCTTTATTCTTGTCTGTTCATTTGTGTGTACATAAACGGTTAAATAAAAACATAAAAAAAAGAGTTTTTAGTCTCTGTGTACCCTTTGGCAAAGGCCTCCTCCAACCTCTTCCAATTATCCCTGTTCCTTGCCTGTCTATTCGCATGTCTTTCCAGCCATCCTCAACAAGTCATCCTGTCATCTTTTCAAGGGTTTTCCTTGCTTTCTCTTCCCGTGCCTAGGGTATCATAGATAGGGTCACTACACACGGTGTCTACATCTCTTTTTATCCTCTGTCCTATCGCAGGTATGTTGGAAGAGATTTCTTTAGAAATAAGCATCACCTTTGTATGTAATTTTCAGTTCCTTTATTCTTGTCTGTTCATTTGTGTGTACATAAACGGTTAAATAAAAACATAAAAAAAAGAGTTTTTAGTCTCTGTGTACCCTTTGGCAAAGGCCTCCTCCAACCTCTTCCAATTATCCCTGTTCCTTGCCTGTCTATTCGCATGTCTTTCCAGCCATCCTCAACAAGTCATCCTGTCATCTTTTCAAGGGTTTTCCTTGCTTTCTCTTCCCGTGCCTAGGGTATCATAGATAGGGTCACTTTTTTCTTCCATTTCTCTTCTCGCCTGGCAGTGTGACTGACCCATTTCCATTTTAATCTTCTCGGTTTTAGTGGTCATATTATTATCCTTTTATTTCTCACTTTGAAATCAAGTATCACTAGGTTCTTTTAGCAAATTCCGCCGGCAATTTCCAATATGAACCGCGAACGCGTCGCGATACCCCTTCGATCAACCATATCAACTAGATAACGGGTCACGTACAAAATCAAAGCTAAATGCTGTCCGCGTGAATATATACATAAACAGCTACATTTGTTTACTAACGAACTGAGACAAAAGGTTCAAAACAGTTTTAAGTTCAACCGAATTACAACCTTGGTACCTAGTAATAAAGTCGCAAATCTTCAAAACATTATCCTATACTTACTATCATTCGTCACAAAAAACGAGCAAAGCAGTAAATTGCTCCTGTCACTTAGAAATGAAAAGACATATGTTAAATAACATTTAGTGTGAAATCTACCTCAAGGGTCATCAAGTAAAGCACTTTTCCCGTTATTGCCTTGCGACTTACATCGTTTTGTTCCGTTTCTGTTTGTTTCTTGGCCAATATTGGCCGTATTGGCCATCCTTTGTAGCGGTGGTTAAAATCGTTAATTTTGTTCAAAATTTGATATTATTTGTTACTTTCAAGCTTAAAATATAACTTATTCTACAAGTACTTACCGAAAATAAGACACTCCGGCCGTTAAATTGCTTTTTCAGGCATTATTTTGCAACTTGTGAATACACATTGCGGCATTGTGAAACGAATTTACATTGGCTGTTTCAAGCGAACTAAACAAAATAAGAGCTCACGTCTCAAATGCGCTGTTATTTACCGAGACGTATTTTTTGCGCCGACCCGATATCTAGTTGGTATTGTTGATGGATTATTCCGATCTGTCACCCTGCTTTGTCCCCTTAGTAGAGAAAACAGATCGGAAAAAAAATGATCTATTCCCCTGTTAGCAACGAGAGGACAGTTCGAACTTCATTCACTCATATCTGGGACAGTCGAAGCGAAACCCTTTGTAATAGAAATCAAACTCCATTTGGCTTATAAATATTAGGGCTTGCCAGTTTCTCAATCGGCATTTTATTTAACTGATTATAGACCGACTTGTGCGTTATTAAACATTTTTTTTTAAATTTACTATCTTACTATTTCCAGACTCCTCACAACCAAGAGATCAGTCACGGCCAGCAAAACGGCGTACGCAACCACGCAAACAAGACACAGATGACGAGGAAGCGCCGAAACGGAAATGGCCCAAAAAGCTGCCCAAATCAGAACGCCACAAGACTTACAAACAATACTCTGAGCTTGATCTTCGCAAATGTCTGGAAGAAGTTAGGAACAATGTTCTGACGACTACTGAAGCGGCTTTGAAGTATGGTATACCGAAGAAGACTCTTTGTGCCAAGATTAAAGTTGATCCTAACGGTGAGTGTCATCTAACTGTTTTTTGTTCAATGCAATCAAGGTGGGATATCTTTTGGCTATCTTCTCGTTTTGGCATTAAGTATACAATAAAAGGTCTTCTATATTGATTGCACTTTTTTTTAAATATCTCAAGAAATTGATCAGGATTTATCAAATTTTTACATTGCAATAAATCGAATAAAGCATTCATTTATTTAACAGTGCTATTTAAAATATACAAAAAATAATTAAATATTAATTTATTCTGATCTGTTTTTATACTTTGTTTACTTGTAATTTACTACCATGTTGTTTTACAGTAGCATAAAGTGGCAAAGGTTGCTATTTAGGTCACATAAAAACATGGACGAGTGTTACGATTGAGCGACGTTCTGTTTTTCTTTTTATACAAAATATCGGTCTATAACATGGGAAAAGGCTAGGCTAATGATGTCTTATAACTTAATACTGTGATGAAAAACAAGTGTCAGTTTGTATGTTGATTAACATATGATTCGCGATTCAATACAATACAACTAAGTTTGATTTCGGAAATCATGACATTTTAGAACAAATGTAACTTAGAGAGATGTATTGATGATTCTTAAGATTATAATTATGCAAATACATATTTGTTAAAGTCGCTAATCATATTTTGCAAATTGCAAAAACCGTAAGAAAATATGAATTTCGCGGTCTACCATTGCGCATTCACCTTAATATCGGTCCGTGAGCTCCTTCATTAAACCTAGAGACAAATTATTGGACGCGACCTAAGTTTTCACTGGCAGTACCTTAATATGGGTCAGTCAGCTCTTTAATTAAACCTAGAAACAAATTATCGGACGCGACATTAGTTTTGACTGGCAGTTGCAACTTATACAACCTGCACTATTGTGTCGGATACCACGTTAGCTCGAACACTCCGTAGAATACACACAACCGATGCGTCTACGAAGTTGTGACGTCTGAGCGATTTGTTACGTGAAAATTTGCATGTGTAGGTCATCAGCAGTAGTCACTAACCATCGGTCGTGACTCGTGAATGTAAGTGACTATCATATGGCCTTGAGGCACCCCAAACTGCGCCGTATCGACTACGGAATAATGTTTCTAAAAAGACTTGTTTCGTATGTGCTAAGTGGTAAAATATAATAATAGCATTAAGGTACGTGTCTGCCTGCTAATAATCTTATGTTCCCAGTAAAAACTGATGGATAACAGTGTCGAAAGCTTGTGTTTGATCGACAAACGTAATACCATAATTTGATCGCATAGTCTCATTATGTTTTGGTTATACAGTCGCCTTCAGTACGTTTCTGCTCTCTGATTCCTAACATGAATATACGGGTACATATTTTATTTAGGTTAAATGCACAACATCTAAAATACGGAAACAATATACAAAAGCCCAAACATGATACTTATTATCAAGAAATGAATTCCATAGTATTTACAGTTATCCTTAATGGTCATTCAAAAGTTAGAAAACGCCAATCCAAGTATAAATAGAAATAAAGTAAATGTATTGTTTGTAGATGTCGGGACTGACATCCAGAACTCTATAAACAACACAACTACCCCCGAAACTGTGACAACAAGCCAAATAGAGGTACTCACACCATCACACGAAAAGACAAAAGTGATAGACTTGGATACAGAAAGCCAGGAAGTACCAAACAAGTACCCACTAGCGCATGAAGAGCCAAAAGAGACAGACTCGGACACAGAAAGCCAGGAAGTACCAAACAAGTACCAAATGCTAAAACACAAGAATAATCTCAAAATGATCCTTAAATACTCCAACGCAACATTAATCAAAGGAAATTCAGCCGCTGGTTACTCCTGCTGGTTTTGCGACAAGCATTTTAATCCTGAAAAACTAAAAAAGCACAATTTTGAACACGGAGACGTGTACGATGATGCTATAAGAGTGAAATATGTTTCGGATTTAATAATAAAACTTGATGTTACTGGACTTACATGTAGGCTATGTGAAGAAGAAATCAACAGTCTTGAAGCATTGATGGGTCATTTCCAAGAAGATCATAACAAAACTATTTATACGGATATAGACAACCATTTTATACCTTTTAAGTTTGATACAGACGAGTTACAATGCGTAATTTGTGCAGCAGAGTTCAAATATTTTAAACTACTCTCAGAACATATGTGCGAACATTATAGTAACTACAATTGTACGGAATGCGACCGTGTCTTTATAAATAAACAATCAATGCAAACACATAGATACAGACATAAGAAAGGAGAATACAAATGTTCACAATGCCCAAAAACCTTCGATAGTCCTATGAAAATACGGGAACACGAATACGTAACTCACAAACTATCGAATAAGAAGAGAAAATGTGGCTTTTGTGACGAGAAATTCTCGTCAGCAGACTTAGTAAAGAATCACGAAGCTAGAAAACATGGCGTCGCTCGTTCTAAGCTTACCTGTGAAGCTTGCAACAGGATTTTCGCGACCCAGAAAGGTCTTGCAACACATAAGAAGAGGCACCATCTATTAATGCGTCCTATTGAATGTGAAACTTGTGGGAGAGGGTTTTATACGCGACAGGAACTCAACTGGCACTCCGTCACCCATACAAAGACCAAGGAGTTTCATTGCAATCAATGTGATAACTCGTTTGGTACAAAACCTGCGCTAAATCAACACTTACGGGCACATAGAGGTTATAGGAAATATAAGTGTGAATATTGTGATGTGGCGTTTGTTCATATGAGTACTTGGAAAAGGCATGTCTTTTTGCTACATAGGGTAAAAGCTAGTTAGTACCAGAAATATATTTAAGTAATGCTTGGTAAAACAACCAAAAAATATCTTCTTTTTTTTTACATGGCTACTCTAAGCAGCAGGGGTACAATCAGGTGGTGTGTTCTTGTGTTATACTAGACGGCTTTAATACATTAGGCGCGGTAGACGCACATGCGCGTTTTCGGACGTTCACCAGGTGTTTGACGGCGCGTATGCGCGTCCATACAATTTACATAACTTTCTTCGAGTGCGGCGCGCCGCACCTGTGCATTCGTTGTGCATCTCTATTGTTTCGAAAACATCGTAAAATAAGGGTCGGTAAGGGTGTAGCATAAAGAAGCGTTTGCATAAAGAATTAAGCAGATAATGTGTTAATATATTAAAGCCGTCTACTACTAAGCCTATAGGCTTCATTAATATTTTGTTACACAATATTAAAATAATATGTTGCAGGAGTAAAATATTCGTTTTATTTCTTGAAAGATAATGAATATTTATAAATAGGGGTAAGGACTTTCATATACGAGGTGTAAAAAGACCCATCACATAGTTTTTATATACGCATTCTGTACATCAAAGTAAGTAACTGGGGAAACTACTTTAATTTTTGTTGTGAAAAATAGTTATTTATGGTAGCGCGCAATGTAGCGCATACAAAACATTGTTCATTAGATGCATGCAAAAGGTATCGGGGTCATGGGGGTATTTAATGTTAAGTTATAACATTTAAAACTTGTTTTCGTAAAAAAAAAAGTTGGAAATAGTAGTTAATATTATCTCCGTGACCAGAAGATTCCCAGGTGCGTGTTCCGAGGGGCCAAGTGCGTGTTGGACCACGCACAATGAACGGTTCCGTAGTTGGATAAATTTATGCCAAGAACAAACTTAACATTGTAGTTGAAAAACATGTTCTCCCATACATTCCAATTGCAAATGTAAGTTTGTACGCACAATATTGAGAGATAGGTATAGAACTATTTTCTGTATTGTTTTTCAAAATTTTAGGCTCAGTAGTTTCGGAGATGGGGGGGGGGGGATTGGTGAATATTCGTCTATTTTATTAAATAACTTTAAAACGTTTATTTTAAAACTATAAATTTTATCTTAATTCGGTCCATTAGATTCGGAGCAAATTGGCTATGACAGACGGACAGCCAGACAGACACCGAGTGATACAAGGGTTCCGTTTTTTTTTTGAGGTACGGATCCCTAGAAAAATATAACGAAGGACGAGAAGTACAGACGCCAGCACATCAAGCTACTACAATCTGTCAAATTTCTTTAATTCATTAGGCGCGGCCGACGCGCATGCGCGTTTTCGGACGTTCACCAGGTGCTTGACGGCGCGTATGCGCGTCCATACAATTTTCATAACTTTCTTCGAGTGCGGCGCGCCGCACTTGTGCGTTCGTTGTGCATCTCTATTGTTTCGAAAACTTCGTAAAATAAGGGTCGGTAAGGGTGTCTATACCCAAGAAATTTTTTGCACGCACCCGAGCGTTTGCCACACAGGATGAGTGTAGCATAAAGAAGCGTTTGCATAAATTTCGCTAAGAATTAAGCAGATAATGTGTTAATAGATTATCAACTTTATCGCTAAAGCATTAGGTTCAAGGTTGATTGGGAAAATTTGACAGTTTCGGGTAGCTTGACCTGTTGGCGTCTGTACAAGTGACTTACACCCGTTATTTATCAGTCACGATTATAGTTGTATAACAGCACACACATAGCACAGCGGTTGACGATGGATATTTATCCAAAGTAGCCGATATTAACCTATGAACAACGGGTGACTTCCGGTCGTTTATCGACTGCAAGCTGAAAAGGTTGGTTATTCAAATTCAAATTAATTTATTTGCTAGAATGTAGGTCCATATGGTGTGCAAATAAGTCTTAATAACACGGTGGTTCTGTTTTGAGAATAAAATAAATAATTAGTTACAACTATTGCGCGCGAGTCGTCGCGTGACCGTAAGCGACGTTGCAGTGTCGTGCATCGTGTTTTCGATTCCACTTCAATTTATCCATTTAAAACTGTCGAAAATGGTATACAAAGACTGTTATCGAAAATAACCGTTTTTCATCGCGTGGTTTTAAAGGTGTTAACCAGCTTCGCATCTAGAGTTACGATTCATCAACAAATTTAAACTTTAGTCCTTTGATATAATCACCACTTTTTTCTTCATCCATTGCTGATGACCGGCACTAGTGCTTTAACACATTAAGTGCGGCAACACACATGCGCGTTTTCATAACTTTCTTCGAGTGCGGCGCGGCGCACATGTGTGTTCGTTGTGCATCTCTATTGTTTCGAAAACATCGTAAAAAAAAGGGTCGGTAAGGGTGTAACATAAAGAAGCGTTTGCATAAAGAATTCAGCAGAGAATGTGTTAATAAAAGTCGAGTTGATAATCCCTCTATATTCTTATTAGAAGGTGTAACCAATACACAGAAATCAATGTATGATTTTATTTTTGTAGATGTCCTGTTTGACAGTACAACGAAATCCAACATTATAATGAATCTAAGGAAAAGACCTACCTCTGCGATCGAAGTGATTAAAGTTACGGAAACAAAAAAGTATCGCAAATCGAGTGAAGCTAACTTAAACGATCAAGAAAGCTTCGAAAATATAAAAGGACATTCAAAGCCTGATGATCAATGTTTCATGTACAAACACAAAGCTAATATCAAAGCTATATTACTAAACTCTAACGCGACACTCATAAAAACATACGGGAGAGACGGATATTCATGCAATTTCTGCGACTTTCAAGCTGAAAAATCGTTTGTATTGAAGCAACATAATCTGAAAAAACACGCCGATGTAGGAGACGAAGCCGTCAAAACAAAATATGTATCAGATTTAATAATTAAGTTAGATACAACAGATTTCAAATGCAAGTTGTGCAAAGAACCTATGAACACTTTAGAAGAGTTCATGGGACATCTAAGTAAAATACACTCCAAACTCATTTATACTGACGTCAAAAACTATATTATTCCTTTCAAATTCGACTCTGATGATTTTCGATGCTTTATGTGTGATAAATACTTCAAGTATTTCAAGCTTCTCTCCGAACATATGACTGAACATTACCGAAACTTCGATTGTCGTGTTTGCGAACGTAGTTTCATCAATAAACAGTCAATGCAGACCCATACTTATAGACACAACCGGGGGATTTTCAAATGCTCTTATTGCTCCAAAGAGTTTGATTCTCGACCGAAACGGGCCGACCATGAAAGAGCCGTACATATGGTCAGCAAGTATAGAAAATGTGCATATTGCGACCAACGATTTCCGACTTGGGATGCCGTACTTGACCATGAGCTTAAGGCACACGGGGTGGAGAAACCCACATACACATGCGAAGACTGTGGAAAGACTTATGCCAATCAAAGTGCTTTAGCAATGCATAAAAATCGCTTGCACGTCTTTAAGAAGCCTCACAAATGTTCCTCTTGTGAGATGGCTTTCTGGACAAAAGTGGAGTTGAGCTATCATGTTATAACTCATACGAAAACGAGGAATCATAGCTGTGGGATTTGTAAGAAAGGGTTCGGTACGCCCATCACTTTGTCTCAACATATGCAGACGCATGCGAACGTTAAAAAACACCTTTGTGATTACTGTGACCGCCGGTTTTTACACAGAACTACTTTTAGAAGGCATATGAGACAGACTCATGGAGAAATTGTTTGATTTTGAAAAGGAATATCAGGTATCTCTGTCACTCTCCATTGAGAACACGCACAGTGCCAAGCGCTCTAGTATTGCGCAGTGAACAAAGTTATCTATTGTCTGTTCCCAAAATATCTAATGAAAATGTAAACAAATAAATTAGAAAACATACTTGTGGATGCCAATTTGTAGATCCACTTACAAATTAAGTGCTTTGATTTGATTATTTGAATACTATAACCTCAAAATTTTAAATCATCTTACAAGATGTTTTTCATTTGAAAATGGAAGTTAATTTTGTAACCTCAATTTTCGTCGATGATGTTTCAATCACAATTTAATGTTATTCGAACAATAAATGTTGGAAAAAATGAGATATAAAAATTAAACCTTGAGTGATTGCGTAAGTATTTAACCTGAGCAGGGACCTTATTATGAACAATTAGGCCTGAATTCCTCCTACGCTGATGTCGATCGCGTATTGTTGGTTGCGTACGGTTGGTCGTGGTCGTCAGCGAGAAATAAATAATAAAATACCGTACTTGCGATACCGACCGCTCTACGGTACGATATTCATAGCGGCTGTCACGCACGCGTGGCATTCAGCTTAGCATCAATAACAGACTGAGGGCGCTCGCACAATTCCATGCTCGCCAGTCGACTGACGTACGCGGCGCTGACGAGCAAGACCTACGCGCGCGAAGCAAACTAGCAACGCGCAACGTACGCGCCGCTGACGTTAACACCGCAGTGTGGTGCTTTACCATAGAACACAATGGATGGTACGCGCGACTGAAATCAGCGCAGGAGGAAAGCAGGCTTTAATGCCATCATTTTTCCAGTGCCAGAGAGAGAGACGGAGCATATGACCGACCTATAGCACCATCCCTTTTTCGCAACGGAATCATGATGGGTTTAAAACTTTAATAAGGACACAGGG
The DNA here is from genome assembly GCA_948252095.1 of Dicycla oo. Lineage (NCBI taxonomy): Eukaryota > Metazoa > Arthropoda > Insecta > Lepidoptera > Noctuidae > Dicycla > Dicycla oo. The sequence continues at coordinate 9,047,860 of OX411734.1, forward strand.
TTTATTTACACTTTCACAGATATTTGGACTTTTGGATTGCCGGTGGATAGTCGACTTCGTAATGGCTTTATTTATTTATTCATTTATTAATAACCAACTTATATGTGTATTTACAGTTTGCACCGCACATACAAATTATCGGTCAATACTATGTAGTAATTACACCAACAATCATAAAATTAGATTAAATTACATAAAACTAGACAAAATTTTATGAAATAAAATAAAATAATGTAATACAATTTATCTCTTGACGAGAATTTTCCCAGTAACCCCACAAAGGTTTACTTTAAATATGCATCCGATTATCCGATTTCTAGTACTGCACACGTCTTCTCTATAGTTGATTATTGTAGGCTGTTACTGCGTAGGTTATAAGGATGTTATATTGGGAATAGTACCTTGTAAGTTTGAGGCCGAGATCTGTACACTTCATTTAGCACGCAACGATATCTAAAAACGTTAGTTAACACGTACTTTGGCTAAACGTTATTCCAATCACTGACGCACGACTGTCGAACTACATGATCCGTCTCTAAGTAACGTTTACAGATCTCGCCCAGGTTTTGCTGCTACCTAATTCATGGCAGTAAATTGGCAAAATTTGCTTGTTACTTTTTAATTTTTGTTCGTGAATATTACTTGGATTTTAATCACGTGGTCAAGACGTACCACATGACTTATGTTTTGCTAGTATTGTAAGTTTTAAAGTAATAATAATAATAAAAAAAAATACCATATTCTTGGTTTTTTTTTTTCTTAAGATAAACCCTCATATATTTTCAAAAAGTTTGTGCAAATTAATGCTGTTAATAATCATCTTAAAAGTGTTAATAGCGATGCTAAGAATTAAATATTTTGAATGTAATAGAAGCGTTATCCTCCAAAACGATTTGGCTGTGATTCCATTGAAGCTTTTGACTTCATTAAACTTGAAGGATACGTCGGCAAATAGACAACAGTGATCTAAAAAACTCTTGAGGTTATACTGCTATTTCTAATTTGACCATAAGACCCCAGAAATGTATGTTGTCTAATAAAATAGTCGCATAGAGAATGAGTAACTTGTTTACTTATGAAAGTGTTCCTCACCACCACTTCCATTTCTACGAAGAACATTGTTTGTGAAAGAGGTTCCACAATGTTTGTTAGGACTGTGTTTTGATATACAAGGGCACTGGTTTTCACTCCTGTTTCACAAAAAAACACCTCCGTTGGACCCAAATAGGACACCCAAAGCCAAACCATGAATGCCGAAGGGTGATGACCACGCTGAACACGTGGCACACGTCTGCTCGCTTCTTCACTAGAGTGTGCATACACTTTATCATTTTGTTTGTTGAAACTCTCCTCAACATTAAAATTTCTTTCGTCTGAAAAAAGGTTGTTTTGGGCTTTTTTTTATTCCCGCGTACCGCCTTAACAAAACCCGGCTTCTTTCGAGTCTGATTTTCTTCAGCCGTGCGTTAAGAAGATGTGCAGTTTTTTTTTTCTATAAGCACGCAGTCCTAGGTCTTCATTTAACACCCTTTTAACACATTCTCTGCTTAATTCTTTATGCAAACGCTTCTTTATGCTACACCCTTACCGACCCTTTTTTTACGATGTTTTCGAAACAATAGAGATGCACAACGAACGCACAGGTGCGGCGCGCCGCACTCGAAGAAAGTTATGTAAACGCGCATGTGCGTCTGCCGCGCCTAATGTATTAACAGTAGTTCTGCTTAGTCCCATCTGCAGAGCCAACAGTTTTTGCTTGCGGACAGGATTTCGTTGGATTCGCGCCTTCACTGCTTTGATGACCGCTGGAGTCCGAACAGTATGAGGTCGACCGCTCCTTTGTTTATCTTCTAATCTTGAATCTTCCCTGAATCGTTTGATAGTACGATAAATAAATCTCAGTGGAATTTTCAAATTTTTCAGCAGTTTGAAAATCTAAGTTGGTGCGTGACCGCAACGATGCAATGCAATTACTGCGACTCTGTCTTCTTTGCGCGTCCACTCCATTTTAGAAAATGAACAAAACTCCCCTTCGTTTTCCCCTTCGTTTTTATTTTCTGTAAATATTCAAATTTCGAATGCCCATAATATTTTCCTCGGCTTGCATTCTAAATTCGAAATTTTACCTATGTGACAGAACTTATGGCCCGACTACGTATATAAATAAAAATCAATTGCCTGTAAGCGCATCACTTCAGAACGGTTGCACCTATTTGGTTAATTCTTTTTTTTTGTGTTTGTAATTGTCAGGAGGTTTTTATGAAAGAAAATGTTTGAAAAATTGTATGATAAAGTGAAAAATTTAGTTAAAAATCTCCATATAAAAAAGTGAGTGAGACAGAAGACAGTAGGGAATCTTCAAAATATTGACAGGATAACATTTATTATTTATTTATTAAAACTTTTTTTTTTTTTAAACAAATACCGTACAAAGGCGGACTTAATGCCTGAGGTATTTTCTACCAGTCAACCTTAGGGTGATGCAGAGAAAACATGGCAGATGCAATATAAAGGATAGATAACACGAAAATATACATATACTGGGTGATTATTTTTAACGTCTTGAAAAAAATGGGCATAAATAGGTGAACGGAGTAGAAGCCTATGGCATACTTAGTTTCTTTTTTATTTGTAATCATACGCATTACACACCCTGCGTAGTGCGTATGATTTGAATTTCGATATTTTATAATGATCTATAAAGTTTTTTTCAAAATTTCTGGTTTTATTGTTCTAGTTTACTTCAAATTTAGTGTTTATTGATAGAGTAATTTGGGTCTAAGCTATTGAAAAATGATAAAAAAATAAACTTGGTATGCCATAGGCTTCTACTCCATTCTCCTATTCTACCCATTTTTTTTTTCAAGACGGTAAAAGAATCAACCAGTATACATCATCATTCTCCTGCCCTTGTCCCAATTTATTTGGGGTCGGCGCAACATGTCTTTTTCTTCCATACTTCTCTATGAGTCGTCATCTCGGTAATCACTCCCTTTCTGGCCATATCATCTTTCACACAGTCCACCCATCGTTTCTTTGGTCTTGCCTTACTCGTATAGCCCTCCACGTTCATACTCAACACTTTCCTGACGACATTTTCCTCATTCCTCCGCATCACATGCCCATACCATGACAACCGATTTCCACACAACTTTTCAGTCACCGGTGTCACTTTCAGACTTCCTCTTACATACTCATTTCTTATTCTATCCATTCGCGTAATACCACACATCCCTCTTAGCATTCTCATCTCGGCTGCATGCAATTGCCTTTCATTCATTCTTTTTATGGCCCAACATTCTGATCCATACAAGACAGCAGGTCTAACCATTGTTTTATAAATTTTCCCCTTGAGTTTAAGGGGAATGCGGGAGTCGCAGTATACATACATACATATAATCAGAATAAACTTTATCGGGAGAAATAACAATCAGTAGAGGAGAAAAAGAATCAACAAATCAGCGCAGAGATGCTTCTGCCACCTTCTTACGTATATGCTCACGTATCTTCACTTTAAAAGACAACCGATTTGTTGCCGTCCTGATGTTCAGAGGGATTCCAAAGAAAGACCGCCTGGACAAAGAAAGAATAGTGAATGGAACCAGAGCGGTAGAACGAAGATTTTTTACTATGGGCAGAGCATAAGTATTTAGTTGAGTAAGAGTATTTAGTTGTTCAGTTTCTTACAATCTGTTAGTAGGTATCCGAAAAAAAAAAAAATGTTGTTTTGTGAAAAATGTTGTAGAATGTTATATTAATACCTGCTATTTTTTTTAAATACCAGCATTAGTAGTTTATAGAACTCAGTGTGTTATCGTTGTGAAATTATTTAATTATCATTATATTTCATTATTATACATGGTCGTTACTGCAAAAGGACGATATGGTCTCATTTTCTTCATTAGACCACCCGTGTGAAGCCGGGGCGGGTAGTACATAATGCTTATGTATGAACATTTAATAATTTATTAATAGACGTAATCCTATTATGTATTTATAGTATTTATAAGTTCCTTCTTTCAATGCTGGGCATAACAAACTTTCAAATTATTTAATTTATGAATTATAGATTCTGAATGTAAATGTAATACACAATAAATACAATATACCGATGATGTTCCTTACTCATTCGTTTTGCTGAAGAAAAAAAAATGGATTTTGTTAATTCAGCATTTTTAAGCAGTAAAACTGTAAACAACATCTTAAATCTATAAGCGAACGGTGAATAGATTAAAGTAGTACTGTAATTTTAATCATAAATGTAATCAAGATATGGAAATGAATGTATGAATTTATTGTTGTAGATGTCCTGATTGACAATACAACGAAATCCAAATTGGAACAATCTAAAAAGGAACTGAGGAAAATGCCCACCATATTTAAAAGCAAAGCATCTTTTTTGGATGAACAAACTAAAAAACTTACCGAGCTGAATAAATTAAAAGCAAAAAACTTAACAAAACCGGTCGTAACCACAGTAAAAGACGATGAAACTAATATAACCGAAACAAAAGTAATCGCCATAGAGATTAATGTGGAGCCTAAGAAAGAAGAAATGGAAGGGCCAGTGAATGCCGATCAAGTCCGAACGCGATATAAGGCTATAGTCAATGAGAAATTCAAGAATAAAAATAAAGAGCCCGAGAAACTCGAAGTGAACGAAATGAATAAACATAAAGACAACATAAGGACTATATTACAAAATTCTAACGCGACCATCATCAAAGGATTTTGGGGAACTGGTTATTCTTGTAACTTTTGCGACGAACACCGAGAAATACCTTCAGAATTAAAGCTGCATAATTTAGAAGATCATAGCAATGTAGGAGACGAAGCTATCAAAGTAAAATATGTATCAGACTTAGTTATAAGACTAGACATTACCGATCTCAAATGCAAACTATGCAACGCAAGTATACATTCTTTAGAAGACTTCACGGCACATTTAACTAAAATACACTCTGAATTCATACATACAGATATTAAAAACCACATTATTCCTTTCATATTTAACACGGATAATTTACAATGTTGTATGTGTAAGAAGGAATTTAAGTATTTCAAGTTGCTTTCAGAGCACATGAGCGAACATTATAGGAACTACGAATGCTCGGTTTGCGAGCGTGCGTTCATAAACAAACAATCAATGCAAACTCACAGTTATAGACACAACAAGGGTGTCTTCAAATGCTCACATTGCCCGAAAGTATTCGACTCGAGACCGAAAAAAAGCGTGCATGAAAGAGTAGTACACGCTCTATCGAATAAGACGCGAAAATGTTCGTTCTGTAGCGAAAGATTCGCGACGAAAGACTTAGTTCAAAGCCATGAGGTGAAAGCCCATGGGGTTAAACCAACAGTTTTTTCCTGCCAAGCTTGTAATAAGTCTTACAATAGTCAGAGTTCGTTGACGACTCATAGAAAGCGCTACCATTTAATGTTAAGACCTCACCAATGCTCGTATTGCGACATGGCGTTTTTCTCCAAAATCGAATTGCGTTCGCACACGGTAACTCATACAAAATCAAGGGATTTCAAGTGCGAAATGTGCACGAAGTCTTTTGGTACGCGGTGTAGTCTTACTCAACATGTTAGGGGACATTTAGATGATCGGAGGTTTAAATGTGATAATTGTGAAAGAACGTTCGTTCATAGAACCGCTTGGAAAGTGCATATGAGGAGTAAACATAGTAGGATCGTTTAGGGACGTAATCTCAATATTTTTTTTTAATGCAGGTGTAGCGACCCGTCGTCCGCACGGCTGCAATAGCCACATGTCAAAACATAGAGATTTCTGTGCCATCATCATCATTCTTATCCCAATTTATTTGTGGTTGGCGCAACATGTATTTTTCGTGTTCGACACCTACAGATTTACTTATTAAATACTAGATTTTGCTCGCGTGGTTGTCGGAAATTATCCCACGGGAACGTACTACCGGGATCAAAAGTATCCTCTGTCCTAATCCAGGTCATAGTCTACCCATGTGCCAAATTTCATCCAAATCCAGTCACCAGTTTTAGCGTGAAAGCGTAATAATTCAATCATGATTCGAAAGACACGTGGCGCCATCTGTTATCATAAGAACGTTATTGTTGTTTTCCTCGAGCACAGTACTTTTTTTTCGGGATGAAAGGTACCGTTCCTGTACACGTGACAACGTATATGCAAAATTTTAGGATGATCGTTTCAGTGGTTTAGGCGTGAAAAGGTAACAAACAAACTTACTTTCGCATTTATAATATTAGTTAGGATTGCTATTGTGAATAATTAGTCTAACAACATTCTTTGTTTTTAAAAATAAAGTCGCTTTTTGTGTCTGTCTGTGTGACCGCTTAGATCTTCTAAACTGCACAATGGATTTTGATACGGTTTCACCATCATTAAGAGCATCAAATAATAATAAATAATTTATTGATCCAAGATATACATAGACATAGAGTCGTATACTAGTTACATGCTAAGACTTAATCAACTAACAATGGACACAAAGGAGAAAAATAATTGGGGAAGATGTATATGTACAGACGCCAGCACATCAAGCTACTACAATCTGTCAGATTTCTTTAATAGATTTTCGACTTTATTGCTAAAGCATTAGGTTCAATGTTGATTGGGAAAATCTGACAGTTTCGGGTAGGTTGACCTGCTGGCGTCTGTACAAGGTGTACTAGAAAGGTGTGGTCAAATTTAAGAAGGGTTTTACAGACCATCAAACTGAACAACTTTCTCCATGGGACCAACATCGTAATCGAGAAAAAATTATCAACTCAAGCAATCTGTCTAGCCTTTTCCCAACCATGTTGGGGTCGGCTTCCAGTCTAACCGGATGCAGCTGAATACCAGTATTTTACATGGAGCGACTGCCTATCTGACCTCCACAACCCAGTTATTGGGTAATACGATACCCCTTGGTAAGACTGGCTGTCAGACTTTCGGGCTTCTGACGACCCGTAACGACTGTCAAAGATCCACGAATGACAGCCGGAACCAACGGCTTAACGTGCTTTCCGAGGCACGGAGGAGTCTCGGTATGTAAACATTGTCACCCATCTACGGATCAACCTCGGCAAGCGTAGCTTAACCTGATGGATCGTCCCGTGCGGCTGTTATTACTTAGTCACGAGCTCCTCTCGAAAAAAAATATCAACTGTCCCAGACAAAACTGCAATATCTACTCGACCCAAATGTATGGGACGGCTGATAAATAATCAGCCAAATGTATGGGACGGCTGATTTCCCATACCTTTGGCTGATTATTTATCAGCCGTCCCATACATTTGGCTGATTATTTATCAGCCGTCCCATACCCCCCCCCCCCCCCCCGAATGCTCTATACTATTGAATTTGCCCATACAAATAAATATATTTTTATATGTTTTCAATAAAACCTGAAAACCTGGAGTGAATGTGATAAATAAATAATTTGGATCGCAAACAACCCTTTTTATTTTTATCGCGCCTTATTCTACCTTTAAATACGTAAAATATTATGTAAGGCGTTTTTTAAGGAAACAAGATTCGTAGACGTAAAAATATGCATAAATTATAACGGTAAGAAAGCTTAGGGAATCGGCATGTCCTAGAACCAAAAATACGAAGACTACAGGCCTCTCTTCCTCACAGAGAGGAGGCCTGTCTCCCAGCAATAGGAACATTATAGGCTAGTCGTCGAGCACTAAGGAAGGATTTTTGCAAATTTATTCCCATTGCAAAATGCCATGTTTGTTTGTTTTTAGGCTGTGCGTTGTCTATCAGTGGTGAATGAATGAATTTAAAATTGTTATTAAGTAGATGTAAATTTGGTGGATTCCAGAGTGACTAGTACTATTGAAAAAGTCGTAAAAACGTTTGAAATTTTAGCACAAACTTACACATTTTCATGTTTGGATACTAAAGCGCGAATGCAGTATAGCCCCACTTCAAGAAAAAGACAAGCAAATAAGAAACGAGTCTTGATGGCCACGCTTGCTTGTGTGTTAAAGATTTCAATAGAATCTTGAATTTTAATTTATAAAACAACATGAACTGAATATGAAGTGCAATAATTAAAGAAGCAACCCTTGTTGTAGATGCCCATCGAAATAAAAAGGCTACAGAGAATGAAAATGGCAAAGCTAAGAGCAACGTACAGAGAAACAAAGCGCAGGGGAATAAAAACACTACACGGGCTGCTGAAGATGAGAAAGATAACAGGTTACAGAAAAACAGAACCCGTCTGGCAAATTTCAAAGAGAGCGTACGTTCTGTCCTTAGATACACGAACGCTACACCAATCCGAGGTTACTGGGGCATCGGATATGCTTGCAACTACTGCAAATATCAAACCCCTGAAATTTCTGAACTGAAAAAGCACACACTGACAACACATTCCGGAAATGTTGACGAACTTGACAACGTGAAATACGTTCCAGACATGATCATTCAACTAGACATTACAGACCTCAACTGCAAGATATGTGACCATGAAATAGAAACTCTTGAAGATATCATGAATCATTTAAAAGTTATTCACAGGCAACCCATACATTTAGACACTACCAATCATATCATTCCGTTTAAATTCGGAAAAAATGATTTATCTTGCGCTCTTTGTGCTAAAGAGTTTAATTATTTCAAGCATTTATCTGAACATATGAATGAGCACTTCCCAAACTATGCATGTAAGGAATGCAATCGTTGTTTCATCAACCTACGCTCTTTACGAACTCACACGATCAGACATCAAAAAGGCACGTTCGTCTGCGCGTTTTGTTCTAAAATCTTCGACACCCGCATCAAAATGAAGGAACACGAAAGAGTCTTACACGTAAGAGGTTCTAAAAATCGTAAATGTGGGTATTGTGACGAGAGATTTATGGATGCTGTAAGGAAGACGGAACATGAGGTGAAGGAGCATGGCGCTCCAGTTCGTAAATTCGCCTGCAAAGACTGCGGGAAAGTTTTTGACAGTCAACGTTCTGTAAAGAACCATATAAATAATCTTCATTTGCAGCTAAGACCACACAAGTGTCCGGAATGTGACAAGGGATTTTATACTAAAAACGAGATGAAGCGACATAGGGTGAAACATACTAAGATCAAGGAGTTTCAATGCTTGGTTTGCTCAAAATACTACGTTTCTAGAGCTTCTCTTAGAGGTCATATGAAGATCCATGACAGTGAGAAGACCTATACTTGTGAGAGGTGCGGCGAAATGTTCATTCAGAAAAATGTTTGGGTGAATCATATAACGAACCATGCGAAAGCGCAAGCGCTGAAAACGCAGAAATTATGGAAAAGTCAAGAAAGCGCTGAAAATGCTTAGTTAGCATTAAAACTGTACTGTGTGATCAATACAATAACATGTCTTCACTCACTGAGTTCACTAACTGACTCATTATCGCCCAGTCCAAACCTTTGAACCTAGCTAGCCTAGCCAAAACTGTTTTGCACAGAGGTTCCCTTTATGATCTGACAAACTTTTTCGGGAATATAGAGCAGACGATGTCGCTGGCACAGTAATAATAATAATATAGCCTTCTTCATTTCCATAACCAAAAAAAGAAGTGATTACTAACGGCCGAACCCAATAACCTATTTTCAGTAAAAGACAGATCAAAATCAAAATCAAAAGTCATTTATTCAAACTAGGCTGAGAATCAGCACTTTTCGAACGTCAAAATTACATAAGACAGTCCCCCAAAACGCCCGCTCTTCACCACTTCCTAGTGCTTTAGCTGAAGAGAAGAAGTGGCGCAACAAACTCCCCAGCAGCACAGCTGTCTGTTCAGTTAAATAAAAAATATATATATATATTCTATACAACACTGTGCAAATTACATGCAAGTACATTACGCAACACAAACATTAAATTAAATTTAATTATTTGCTATAAGTCAGCTAGCACACGCCAATATACCTAAAAAAGAAGAAAAAAAAATCGAAAAATCGAAAACTATACTCAAGCAGAATCAAAATACAAAACTAAAAACGTAAGCAGAACTTTATACCTATATTAAATCGCTATTGATGATAGACAAAATAATTCTGTGTCCTTACGTCCTTTTCGTTCGTTAGTGTTCTTTTGTTTTGTCTGTCTTAAATTATTGGGCGTTTAAACCATAGATACATGGGTTTTCTATCTCCAGTATGTCAAAACTGGTGATAGATTGGTTACTGGGTTCGGTCGTAAAAATACAATGATGACTGTGTGAAAAACAACGTACTTACACTTTTTTTTTAACTGGGTTGTGGTCCCTTTTCGGGGTAGGCCTCCTCCTGGAGAAAATTAGAGGATGCTGGCACAGTCAATCAACCAATCTGCCTAGCCTTTTCCCAACAATATTGGAGTCCGTTTCCAGTCTAAACGGATGCAGCTGAATACCAGAATTTTATATGGAGCGACTGGAGATGCTGGCATAATGCTAGTATGAAATAAATATTGTGTATTAGTGACTTGATTTTTTTTTTCTACATATTTAAAGGTATAAATAACTAAAGCTTTAAAAATAACTTCTAAATGATACATGATGATGATAAACGATATTTAGTTGTAAATTGGTTTTAAGAAATATTTACCAGTCAAAAAAGTAATATATTAAAAGTAGATGCAGTCGATGATTCCTATTCGACTACACTGAGAAGAAACAACGAAACAAACAGAGGACACAGTCTCTTATAAAGTCTAAACATAATCTTGGTCAGATCATATGAGGACCATGCAGATTAGTGTGGTTTTGAGGAAAGAATACAGTTTAAATTGACCTGTCAAGTCAGTGGACGCATTTGTCAGTACCTAATCGACTGTTTTTGTTGTATAAAATAAATGTCAGAGATTTGGAAAATCTGTTTTTCTATTTGAAGCTGACCAGATGTATGAACGTAAACGAGGCAAAAGGAGTATGTAAGGATCGTAGCAGGTGGCGTTCTGTAGTATCTGCCTACCCCATGGGAAGAAGGTGTGAGCTTATGTGTGTGTATGTATGTACAGTACTGAAAATGCTTAGTTGCCATTAAAATAACTGTATTGTGTGTGATTTGAAATAAACTGTGTGAATCTGGTATTTTGCTTTTTAACCAACTACAAAAAAGAGGAAGTTCTCAATTAGTCTGTTTTTTTTTTCTGTTTGTTACACAATTACTCAAAGACGGATAGACCGATTTGGATAATGCGTTTATTTCCCACTTAGTTTATGTGGATGATGTTTTAATCCATGCGGATGATGTTTTAATAACTTCCTATCACTGTTATTTACATAGCAGGTAGTGGTATTCGAATTTGTGTGGGGTAGGTACCACAACTAAAAAGTAAAAAATAAAACCGACTTCCAAAACAAAACTCTACAAAGTGAAAAATAACTTTAATTTCGGTAGTCGGTGTCTTTGGTTTTGTATTTTCACTTTGTAGTGTTTTGTTTTGGAAGTCGGTTTTATTTTTTGCTAAAAAGTTTTTATTTCTTCTATTTTTTAAGATGATGAAAATGCTTGGTTAGCATTAAAATCACTGTGTAATTGTATATTGGTTTTTGTGATTTAAAAGAAATTATGTGTGTAACATGTAAAATCTGTTACTCTATGAGTTTTGGATAAAAATAAATATCTATTCAAAGTTCGGTTTTCAATTGTACCAGGCATTCTAAAATAAACCTAATTTACACTGACGTAAGGTAACATCAGTTGTAAAAAAAAGGAATTTGAGTACACCTTAGTTGAACGACACCCTATTAGATCAGCAGTGCTATTCTGTACAAATCTCACCGTGAACACTTAGGTGAGGTGAGCGTGGAATGAGCTGTCAATAGTGTCAATCCCTAGCATCAGGTGGATGGACAGCTCACTTCAAGTTCACTTTACCTAAGTTTTCACCGTGAGATTTGTACATAATAGCAGTGCAGATCTGCCTAGCCTTTTCCCAACTATTTTGAGATCAACATCCAGCTAACTGCATGCAGCTGAATACCAGTAGTTTATATGGAGCGCCTGACTATCTGACCTCCACAACCCAGTTACTAAGTAACACGACACTGCGTAGTGGTAAGACTGGTTGTTAGACTTTAGAGCTTCCGACTAGCTATAACGACTGCCAAATATCTACGAACGACAGCGATTTGATTTTAGGAGTTTACTAGCGTTTCATACGAATATAAACCTTATTCTTATGCGTATTATGTTAATATTCCTAAAAGCAACTGTGATCAAGCTTTTCATTATGCAACTGTGATCAAGCTTTTCATTATACGAATATAAACTCATTCGCATAAGGTTAAGACTAAAATTCGTGTGAAAGGATTACTCGCTTAGCAAATTCGAAGTACGCTTTACGTGTAAGAAAATTAAAATATTAAGGCGAAAGCGTCAGGTTAGCCCGCGAAATTCAAATTTTCTTACGTTTTTTGCAATTTACAAGTCTGTATTAGGTTTTATGTTGATTTGAATATGATTCGCGACCGTACCCAACAAATCTGTATTTATAGAATTATAACCATTAAAATCATCGATACATTTCTCTACGTTCATATAACTCTATTGAATGACTATTTTATGAAATCTTGACATTTGAGGTCTTTTCTAACGTATGAAGTTGTATTACTGATTCTAATGATTATTATTCTGTAAATATATGATTGTTACGGTCGCGAATTATATTTGAACCATCATTAAACTTAATACTGACCTTCAAATTGCAAAAAAACGTAAGAATATTTGAATTTCGCGGGCTACCTTAGCGCTTCCCCCTTAACCTGAAAACAAATTCTTTTCAGCCGGCGAAGTGGATTCGAACCGAGAGAAGATGTTTCAACTCATAAAAGAAATCAAAGCTATTCTAACGTTCACGAACGCGACCCCTTACAAGTCGAAGAACGTTCGATACTACTGCGCGTATTGCTCCACTGACGGACCTTATTTCGAGGACCCCGACGACCTCCGAACCCACACAAGGACCGAACACGTCGGCCACAGAACAGAGAAGATAGAATACGCCATGCGACCTTATTGGATGAACGAGGTAATCAAACTTGATATAGAGAACCTCCTTTGTACTGTTTGCTGCGTAGTCATAAACAATTGGAATGACATGTTCAAACATTTGAAAGATAAGCATAGTGTAATGTTGGATGAAGCTTATACTAGAGTCATTCCTTACGTTTTGAGGAACGATCTTCAATGCGCGCTGTGCAAAGAATCTTTCAGTAACTATCTTCATTTAGACGGTCATATGAACGCTCATTACAATAATTATGTATGCGATGACTGCGGAGACACTTTTCTAGCCCACAACCGTTTAAAACAGCACGTGAAAATCCATAACGTAGGCAAATTCAGGTGCAGTTATTGCGAAAAAGTGTTTACTTTAGAAAAATATAAGCGGAAACATGAAGAGTTAGTTCATCGGCAACTATCTAAGTTCAAATGCCAGTACTGCCCTGAGAAGTTCACAGGTGAGTACCTAAGACACTTACATTGCCTAGAAAAGCACGCAGAAAAAATTAAAACGATTACCTGCGAATTCTGTGGGGAAAGTTTTACGTGGAGACAGTACTATTTGAACCATATTAAGAAGAAACATGAGAATAAGAAGTCCTATGAGTGTGACAAGTGCGACAAGAAATTTTATGGTAACTATGAGCTGAAAGAGCATTTGTTAAGACATGTTGGTACGAAGAACTTTGAATGTCAAATTTGCCATAAGAAGTATGTGACGATGAATTCATTGAAACAGCATGGGAAACAGCATTTAAAGAAGAATGAAGCATAAACATTTTAACGATTTTCTATACATATAGCAGTTTCGACGGTAAACCGCCCAAGACTCGGACTAATCAAGGAAGAGCGCAGAGCTGCAGTTTATGATATTGAATCATGCACTTTATTATCATAGGCATAAAGTAGCTAAGGCGTCCCAAGGAGACGGCGTCGTCGATATTTGTACAACTTCATACTTTATGAGACTAAAAATTAAGTGCATTATTCGATGTCATAAAGGATTAATTGTCTCGGTGGGGTCCCGAGTTGTCCTATTGTAACTCGGGACATAGAGTATGGCTAGAGCAGTCTTTATTACTTGAAGTTTTCTTTTGTTATAATTTGTTAATCGTGTCATGCACTCTCACTGTAAAACTGTTAGAGGTTTGTAAATATTAAAAAAAGTTTACCGAATATAAAATAAGTACGTTTATTTTCGACCAAATGTGTGGCCAAGTAAGAGGACGTATGAAAAATGGTATAGTTTTTATTTTATTTTAAATATGATTATGAGTGCTGTCAATCTTGATGTTTATGTGCTACCTTTAATTATATGTCAGACTACTACAAACATTCACTACGTTTTGAACTTTATAGATTGGCCAAAACTTCTTTAAACTGAACTTTTTACGGCCTGAAGCCAAATGCGTGCGCGTGGCGTGTGCGTGCACGCATCGGTTGTTATTTATGTTTCTGTATGGAAGATAATGGTGCCGATTCTCTTGTTCAATAATTAAACTAAAATTAGAGAATCGCTCTTTTACTAACAGGCAGCGCGAGAAAAGGACGGCAATAGCTATGAATTAAGTTAGAGATCTCAAACTACTTTACGCCTTGCGCTTCACCGTGTTTTTACCCGACTGCGACGAAGCCCAAAAGGAGGGTTATGTGTTTAACCTGTATGTATGTTCGTTTCTTTGTTCCCTCGTAACTCCTAAACGAATGAACGGATTTGGATAAATTATACGTCTTTAGATTTGTCTTGGTAGCGCAAGTGTCACTGGCTACTTTAAAATAAAAAGAAATTAAAATGGCGGATATGGGGTGCCATATTGTGGAGTTCGAATTTTTTTTTTCTTCTAATACCACGTAGTGGGATATCAGAATGAATGGTTTTAAAAGGTGATTACAAAAAAATATATAAATATAACTTATATGGTTAAAAGTAATTCGAACTGACAAATCGTCAAAAAGCTTTTAAATAACTCTCACGACCAAAACTCCTTGCAAGAACTAAATCATCTGCGAAATCTTTTACATTTGTAAACTAGCTGGAAATAAAAAAAAAAGTAATTAAAAAAAACTAAACAACCCGGCTGCGGTAAAACTGAAAAGCTAAAAACAAGCCCATATTATAGGAGGTCGTGGGTTCGATTCCCACCCAGGACAAATGTTTGTGTGATGAGCATGATCATTTGTTCTGTGTCTGGGTGTAATTTATCTATATATGTATGTATTTAGAAATATATAAGTATGTTTATCAGTTGTCTAGTACTCATAACACAAGCTCTGCTTAGCTTGAGGCTAGACGGCGTTGTGTGATAGTTGTGGAATATTATTATTATTATTATTATATTAAATAAAAGTTGGAAGCAGGCGGGACTCCATTCCATTTTTATATTTTCAAACTCAAATGAGTCCCGCCTGCTTCCAACATTTATTTAATATAAACAGTTGCAATGGAATATATAAAATAGGTTTGTTTTTAGCTTTTCAGTTCTACCGCAGCCGGGTTTTTTAGTTTTTAATTAGTCGACATTGTTTTACGTGTAGTCCAAATTTATATAGAAATATTAGTTCAACTAAATTTGACAGCTCTAATTTACGTCAGTCTCTTTCTTGTTTTATTAGAGAGAAAAAGTTAGCAATAGCCTAAATTAAGTTTAGTTTGTGTACAACAGAATCGGCACCAATATTTAGTTTTAATACCGTTATCTAGATCCAGGCTTGGATGCAGGATGCGGCACCGCCCTCTCGCCCACAAACATGTACTCGATACGTATTTCGCTCTTCCACGGTGCATCCTCAGATGTTAACTCGTCGGTCGCTCTAATGAACGGGCTGCGTAGGTTTGAGTTGCAATAGAGTTAGTTATGTGGACCCGGCTGTAAAGTTCACTCATCTTCCATAAAAAAGGGCATCTTCCGACCAGATGGGTGTTGTGTTTTGTGGGCCGAGCGACGGTTGAACTTTGCTTGCGCGATGCAGGATTTTGTGTGACGTCAGTGTGATGCATACTTCGCATGTGGCGCTGTAAATGCCGCCACAGTTGCGTCATAATAACCGCATTTTCTGCTTGTGTATATTACTGCGGAATTAAAGCTTAATGTTTTTACAGTGTTGGATTTGGATTTCCACAAATTTACACCGAATTCCATGACTTTGTATGGAAGATCAATCTGTTACGTGCACGCCTCGCTGTTGGTCCGACATCCATAGAGTTCAGCATAGCTATTCACAACCATTCGATACGTTTCCCTGCCGAATTGAACATCAAAACAGACTGACAATTTTGACAGTTAAAACAAAATAGAAGACCGCTATTCTTCCGACGGCTATGCAAATCTGGTAACCGAAAATGTGTCATTTTCGACTCGCCTTACGAATGGTTGTGAATAGATGTGCAGATGGAGATATGTTTTTAATAATATGTTCATTATGTGTGTGGATACTCTTATTATTTCTTCTCTTTACTGCCTGCTCAAAACAGGCACAGAGTGTAGCCGAGTTTTTTATTATTATATTTTATAGATAAATAATCTAGATAGATATATTTTCAAATTAGCAGATACTATTATGCAAACAAACAAATATAAAATTAATGAGATAAACCTTTTGTTTTTAATATGTTTTACACAATTTAAGAAAATATAATGAATAAAATC
Source organism: Dicycla oo (assembly GCA_948252095.1). Classification (NCBI taxonomy): domain Eukaryota; kingdom Metazoa; phylum Arthropoda; class Insecta; order Lepidoptera; family Noctuidae; genus Dicycla; species Dicycla oo. The sequence goes on from OX411734.1 coordinate 9,064,471, forward strand.
ATTATTAAATCATACATTAATTTTGTCTGTTTATAATACTTTATTTCTCTACGAAGTATTTATTATAGTACTTAGTAATTATCATGTAACTAATTTTCACTGTTGAAAACTCAAGCGTGGTGATCCTCCGTTACACCCATATGCAAATATTTTTATCTCACGAAGTGGTGCGTGCTTTACTTTTGATAACCATGTGTACAAACACGCTGTGAATGTGTGTGTAATCACAGGAGCTCTCAGTACCGTCCGAGGTGTGTTTTGCTGACGCTACTCGTCTTCGAGCACACATTCACAACGTGTTTATACACTTGGTTATCACAAGTAAAGCGCGCGTCACTTCGTGAAATAAAAAGACTTGTCAAAAAGATGTGTATATAAAAAGATTTATGATACTATAGAGAAACTATCGCGATGTTTCAGTAAAGGCATATTGCGACCTGTCATGTGAGGCGTATGACACGAGACAGAACTAGACTGAGAGAGGTTCAACCAGCACCTTAATTGCGTAACACACTAGCAATCGGAATCTGAATCATTTTGAAGCTAACTGCTAATCCATTGCTTCATATTTAAACCGATTCCTACTGTGTGTTACTTAATTAACCCGCTGTTGATGTATGCAAGTAGGTTTCGATTTCGTTTTCTTTGTCCCGTCTATTGTAAGTAGGTATATTTAAATGTATCTGTGTGTATAAAACACGTATCATACATGTCTAGTATTTACAACTTGTTTTAGGACGAAAACAGAAGAAACAACATGTAGAATACATATGTTTTATACCTTGGTATATACACAGGGTTCTACGGTTCAACCAAATTGATCGAAATATTCAAAAATACATGGTATCGTCGAAATTAAACGATTCAATTATTTGTTATTAATTAATTTGTTGTTAGCAACAAAAAGTTTAAAGGTCATCATAGCACACATATCAACTCGAATACGGATCGTAACCGTATCAACTCGAGTCGTTTAGTATTCTTTGTATGAAACTCCCTACTGAAAAGCACACTAATCGGAATCGTAAACGATTCGCCTCGGGACGAGCTGACGAACCGCGGCGTAGCGCGTACTCAACTAGCGGTTCCCGCGCTTACGGCTCGTCGTCCCCACGCTTACGGCTCTCCGTCGCCGCGCTTGCGTCTCTTCGTCCACCCTTCCCCTCTCACCCCTCCCGCCGTCTGGCGAGCCGTAAGCGCGGCCATCGCCTAGCTGTAGCCGAGCCGACGACGTATTGGAGCTGCTGGTCCGCTTTGGTTACGTGCTTACGTTAGGTTGACGACTGTTCGACGCTCAGACTAAGTATCCTGTAGACGGAGCTATAACTTGTTGCCGCTCTTGTATCCGTGTGTCAAACAAAGTATTGTTCTCTCTGTCTATTTCACAGAGTTCAGGAACGAGTAAAAGGTACAGCACATGTATAGTCATGTATTGTACCTATGGACGCTTTTACCTTTGGACATTGATTATAATAAAAAAAAACTGGCAGTACTACAAATATAATATCGCAACACTGTGGTGGCATTTTTATTTACTAGCAACACCAGTGAGTGGCGTGATGCTATCGGTGTTGTGTGCAGTGTGAGGCCATTTTAGAGATAGTCTGAAATGTCTATAGGTACAATACAAGACCCTAAGTTTGGCAACGTCGCACTGTCTGTGTAAATCGTGTCAACAAGTGACCGACTTAGTCGGTCAAAACATTGCGGCTTGGTGCAATTTAAATGCGAAATATTAAATAATATCAGTGGTTTGGCTAGGACAAAATTAGTAAAGTGGAAATATGCTGTGTGCGGCTGTATATTATTCATCAAGAATAACGAAAGAAGACGTAATAGGCCCAGAATTATCATTTCACACGTAAGTCTATGACAACAATTTTATCGTTAATTACGGAGGTTAGCTGTTAGAAAATTGATAAACATTGAAGATTTACATATTTAGACTAAGATTGTCTTATATCATATTGATAAAAAACCAAGTTTTATAGTGTAAATTAATGTTTAACCTAGGCATTGTTTTAGGCGTGAACTGCAGGGATGTGTACAATATTATCGATAAAATCTATCGACGTTTGTTGTTGATATGGTATAATAATTTTTGCTTACTGTTGTAGGTTTCCATAATATTGTGAAATTAATAAGCAGTGAGTGGATTAAAGCTGTTAGACGTCAGAACTAGGAACATGAAATATTCAAGGCTTTGCTCCAAAGAAAGCCACAGCTATCCTGTTTCATAACGGGTTTATCTATAAAAAAAAAAAAAACTAAAGTCTGTTTCGGTGCCAACAGTATTCGAAGGATATCCAGAATATTGCCAACATCCAATTTGCAAAATAAACAATTTCATTTTATTTCATTGTACTCCAATATATGTAGGTACAGTCGAGTTCATTAATATATTGGCCCTTTCAGGCTTCAAAAATATATGACCGTCAAAAAAAATCATAATATTGTGACAACTATAAGCATCATTAAATTGTGGCCAAGATTTAGATTCATTAATATGTGACTGGTTTTTCTCAGTAACATGTATACAGCCAAAAGCACATTATTATATGAACAACATTAAGATCATATTATCTGAACATTGTAGAGATTCACAATTATGTATGCACACATGAATACAATAATATCTAAACAAGTAAATGTAATTCAAATTCAACCTTATTACTTACGTCATAAAGATGATTTTACTATCAATCTTAAAATTGCATGGTCAAGGAGTTTGCAACATTATTTATCACTGGCTAGATTAACTTCAAATGACGTTATGTTTTTCTAATAAAATTATAACTGACGCACATGTCATTCAACGATTTAATTCTACGATTTACTGGATTTAACGTAGGGATTTAATATACAATATTAATTCTATTGAAATATACCTACCCATTTAAAATAAAAATGTATAGAATTGATGAGCATACGAAACATAAAATAGTTTATATGTGTGAGGAAGGTGTTTCTAAATCAGCCATTGCAGAAGAATTAGGCATATCGGTAAGCAAAGTAATTTTAGGTATTCGTCCATGTTTTTCTCTGATCTCTAATGTGGTAATTTAATAAAATCGTTCTTTAACAGAGAAATACTGTTACATTATGGTGGAAAAGGTGGCAAGAAGAAGGAAATCTTACAAAACATGTATCTTTTGGCCGACCTAGGAAAACAACTCATGATCAAGATATGCAACTGGTTGAAAGTGTTCGAAATGCAAGATTTATCAGAACATCTACATTTGCAGCTGATCTGGCTGTATCCAGCTTAACTATACGACGAAGACTTAATGAAGCGGGAATTCATCACCGAATTCCAGCTAAAAAAATGTTACTAACGGAAAGGCATAAAATGTTACGTTTACAATTTGCTAACAGATATTTAAATTATGATTTTGAACACGTCGCTTTCATGGATGAGAAAGTTTTTGTCTCTTCGGCGGACGGGCGGATCTCTTTGTATCGTGCAGCCAATACACGATATGATGAAGAGAATGTATTGCCAAATAGACGCAGTGGACGCATTACTATCGGGTTTTGGGGGTGGATAAATTCCGGTGGACCCATAGAATTGTGCGAAATATCTGGCCGAATGAGGAGTGATACCTATTTAGATATTCTAAAAGACGTGTTTTTACCAAGTGCAAAAATTGTCTATCCTGATAATCATCGAATTACTTTTATACAGGATAATAGTTCCGTTCACAATGCCAGACGAGTTCAAAATTGGATAGCTGAGCAAGTAGACTTGGAATTAATAAAAATTCCACCGAAAAGCCCGGACCTCAACCCCATAGAGAATCTATGGGGGTTAATGGTACAGAATTGGGACTGTAATGAGGCTCGCACGGAAGAGAATTTAAAGGCTCATTCATATGACATCTGGAATAGTTTTAGAAATAGTGATTATTGCCACAATATAGTACAGTCAATGAGAGCCCGACTACAAGCAGTGATTGATGCGAACGGATCATACACAAGATATTAAGTAACTGTTCTATCATTTTTAATTTGGCCGCCAATAATTGTTTATAACTAAGATTAATTTTAGTTTAAGATAAAATATTGTTTGTTTTTTTTTAACGTAAGTCATGTGCTATTTTGTTGCATATTACTTTAATATTTTCTTAGATATACTTGTCAAATAATACAGTTTAAACTATAATGTAATGATATTCTTTTCTTTCCCGTGACGTGAAATTCAATTCTCTGCAAACAACTTCGTTAGTCATAAAAAAGTTGTGGTGGCAAAGTAATCAAATTTTAGGTCGAATCGTATTGCTATATAAATGACAGATGGCACATAATTTTTTTACAATTCTTAAATGGCCATGATGTACGAAAAATATACGGCATTGAAAGACACTCATTTTAAAAACAAACGCAAACGCGAGGAAAACAATGGAAACTACTGTCATTTCTGTAACAATGTAAACTAGATCTTATTTGTTCGAGCAAATAATTGACTTTCCCATGCATGTAAAGATAATTAAGAAGCTTACCCTGCTCAGATATTATAAAAGCCAATACTATATTTTTGAAAAGGGTGATCACATATTATTGCCTAATGCACAGCATATTGTATTATTGAACCGTTCATGATCACATATTATTGCACAATGCACAGCATATATTATTGAACCGTTCACATGAGGACATATTTTTGATCTATAGGTTCTATAGACTTTATTGAGCTTTCCAACGCTCACAATATTTTGAACCCTTGACAGTGCCAATATATTAATGAACTCGACTGTACCTGTGTAAATATATCACAATAAATAAAATCGTAAAAATATACGTCTGATTATTTATTTAAGTTAGACCCTTAATTGGTAATAAATGGTTACATAATACCATATTTATGTGCCCATAATTTTTATTTAACAAAGCACACATTTTATTATAGTAGGTAGGTACTAGCTTCTATCCGCAGTTTCACTCCTGTGCATTTTTCGTTAAGCAAAAAATCGATGCACTACAGATTCCATAGTATGCTTTGAAGCGTCGACCCTTCCCTAGTCACGCACACTAATACTACTCTAGAGCCGCACACTAACAAGAAATGGACAAGCGTCTCTCTTAAAGGCTCCGTCTACAGGATATTTAGTCTGAGGTTCGACGGCGAGGTGGAAGGCGATACGGTGACGATCCCTTTCCGAGTTGATATGTGTGCTACCTTTATATTGCCAAATAATAATAATATCCTGGGGCATTTCACACACGGTCATCTGATCCCAACTAAGCAGAGCTTGTACTATGAAAACCATCTGGTTTTGGAACAAACAAAAAAAAGAGTAGTATATCAGTTATTTAACTGATATACTACATATACTTTTTTTTTGTTTGTAAATACATACTTATATATAATTACACCCAAACTCAGAACAAACAGACATGTTCATGCACACAAATGTTTGTCCTGGATGGGAATCGAACCCACGACCTGCGATATCTTAACCAACCACGCCAGCTGGCCTGTCAAAACAAAAACAACAAACAAATATGTCAACATTCAACCAATTTCTCTAGCTCTAGCATATATTATAGATAAGTTTTATAAGAGCACCGTAGGTACCAAAGTACTATGCGTTTCAACTAAGCCAACTTCGCACGATAGCTGTCAAATTAGTACTGCCTGCAAAAAAACTGTTAACAAAAAAAAATACATTTTTTTATTCAGATTTCATTATTATTTCTATTCATTTTTATAAAATGTTATTTCTTGAATTCCATAAATAGATAATTTTGGATAAATTAATAATATATGGAAACAGTATTCATTAAAAAACTGAACCAATGTTATACCTACTTAACTTCACGAAATGCTAAGGTCACCCTAATATGTCGCCATATTGCATTTTTTTTTTTTTTTTGTTATCACTTGAATTTGTTTCTACATATTTGTTAAGTTTGTGCGTTAACTTTCAACTCAATATGAGTTCGAAGAGAGGGGCGGTGCTCCATCGTAGAGCACGAGAAATCGTTTTTAATGTGCACAAGTACTTTGAAAATGAAAAAAATCGTGCTAATCTGTCAATTTCACATTGAAATGAGTATAATTTTTCTTTATTTTTTTTTTGCTCACCTTACGCTTTGGTAATGAAGTTCGCGAGTATTGCTAAAGTCCTATTCTTATTTGGCACGCCTAGTAACTTAAGGTCATTGTACATTAAATCGTTTAAAGTTTGTGTTATGGAAATAAATACACATAAACATGAATAAATGCGCTTGTTTATAATGTTGTTTTATTTATATTATACACAAGCTTCTGCCCGCGACTTCGTCCGCGTGAAACTTCTTGTTGCCTCGACCCATCCCGTCAAATAAATAATCAAAAAATAAATAATAAATATATAATAAATCCCACCCATCACATCAAAGAGTAAAGTAATAATAGAGAGAAAGAGAAGCAACTCTGTGGTAAAATTTGCATGTATGGAAAGTGCTGCTACGTCTAGTTTGGTGGGTGAACTAAGGCTATAATAATATATACCTACCTATAGGTATATACACTTCTGGACACATCTATTGGCCCACCTTGTATTTTCAGTTTCGTTTGGTCCTAGCTAAAATTTTATATTAGGTCGAGCAAAAAGTTTTTATGCAGTTTTGAACCTGGCACATTCACAATTTCATTCAATAGTCTTTTTTTGAATTTCGAACACAGAATTTAAAGAAACAAAAGACAATTTGGAGCCTGTTTGTTGATATCAAACAATCGAATACTAAGAAAACTTGGTTTTATTGGTTTACTTGGATTTAATTCTTGAAAAAGTGATTGATATCTTTGGTTTTGCAACAAACATTACTTATTCTTAACATTAAGGTGAGGTTCTATCAATAATCTATGGATACTTCACCTGAAGTCGCCGCCCAAGCTGTGGCACTTATTCAGGCCGGACACAGCCAAAGAAACGTGAGTGCTCAACTTAATTTAAGTCGATCTGCGGTCCGAAATGTTTATCGGAGGTACCTAGAGACTGGCGGCTTTTTTCGTCGCCAAGGAAGGCCACGATCTCGGGTCACAACTGAAAGGCAGGATCGATTCATCGTGACGACCAGCTTGAGAAATCGTCACCTTACCTCCATTGAGATACAAAACCAACTTCGCGACTTCCACGGAGTATCTGTGAGCGCTCGAACTGTTCGGAGAAGGTTAAAAGAACGCGATATGGTACTACACAAGCCAGCTAATGGGCCCAAACTAACGCGAGCCCACCGAACAGCGCGCCTTCATTTCGCACGCAGTCATTTAAATTGGACACAGCAAGATTGGAGCCGTGTACTCTTTTCTGATGAGTCTAAAATTGTGTTACATGCCAATGATGGAAGGAAGAAGGTCTACCGACGTAAGGGAGAGCGTTTCGCACAATGCTGCTTTGAAGAGAGGGTTGCTTATGGCGGTGGCTCATGGACTGTCTGGGGCGGTATATCCGCGAGCGGCAAAACTCAACTTGAGGTTGTTACAGGACCACGGCTGCCAACATTAAATGCTGAAAGGTACATTCGTGAGTGCTTAGAACCTCACGTGATACCATACGCGGACTATGTGGGCCCAAATTTCCTTTTTATGCATGATAATGCAAGAGCCCATGCGGCCGGCATCGTCAGGGAATATCTTCGGGATGTGAACATCACAGTTATGGACTGGCCAGCCCAGATATGAACCCCATTGAGCACATGTGGGACGAGCTAAAAAGACGTGTTAGGGCTCGTCAGCCAGTTGCCCAGACGATGCAGGAGTTGAAAACTGCTATAGAAGAGGAATGGGAGATAATCCCTCAAAATTTCATAGAGCGGTTGATAAACTCTATGCCTAATCGTATGAGAGCTGTGGTAGATGCCCATGGAGGCAACACGCGTTATTAAATTAAACCTTTATTTGATAAAACATGTTTTTTATTCAAAAATCAATTGCCTTTAACAAGGCGCATATCCGACTTGTTAGGCGTAGCTCCATGTCTTATGGTATTCTGAATTCAAATTTAAAACAATACGATCGAAAAAGATGGTAAAATGTATCAGGTTTAAAACTGCATCAACAGTTTTTGTTCAATCTAGCAATCATATTTCGGTAGGGGCTATCGAAACCTAAACTCTAAGGTGGGCCAATAGATGTGTCCAGAAGTGTATTAATAAGTATGCATACTTACTATAATAATATGTAGCGAACGAGTCCTCTCACCTATTTATTATACTCTTTGAGCGAGTGTGTTATGGTAACAGTCAGGGGAAAAAAACACGTATGGAGTTGAGAAAAACGTCCTTTTATTATTATCAAACAAATTTTATTAATATTTATTCGTTTTAAACTTATTATACTTAATTAAATTAAATTCAGGAATAACATAACACTTTTTCTTGGTTATAATAAAGATAATACGGTACGGTATGGTAATAAACACTTACATAAAACATCACAGCCAAAAATACACAATATCTTCTTCGGAGTTCACTCATGTTAACAAAATAACAAACGAAAATCAAAGAGGTAACAATATTATGAAATAGAAACAAAACAAAACAAATAATAGTAACGAGAAACAATTTTCAACAGAATTGCGCATCAATATCGGGAAAGTCTGAGTTGACAATGGCGACAATGACATTTATTTGGCCAAGACAATATGGCTGCCAAGTTTTTTTTTTGTCACTAGACTGCAGATGTCGCTGTCGTCTACGGAAATTGATGACCTCAGACTAAATATCCTGTAGACGGAGCCTTTAAGAGAGACGCGTGTCCTTTTCTTGTTAGTGTGCGGCTCTAGAGTAGTATTAGTGTGCGTGACTAGGGAAGGGTCGACGCTTCAAAGCATACTATGGAATCTGTAGTACATCGATTTTTTGCTTAACGAAAAATGCACAGGAGTGAAACTGCGGATAGAAGTTAGTACCTACCTACTATAATAAAATGTGTGCTTTGTTAAATAAAAATTATGGGCACATAAATATGGTATTATGTAACAATTTATTACCAATTAAGGGTCCAACTTAAATAAATAATCAGACGTATATTTTTACGATTTTATTTATTGTAATATTTACACAGGTACATATATTGGATGACAATGAAATGAAATGAAATTGTTTATTTTGCAAATTGGATTTTGGCAATATTCTGGATATCCTTCGAATACTGTTGGCACCAGACGTTGGAAACAGACTTTAGTTTTTTTTATAGATAAACCCGTTATGAAGCAGGATAGCTGTGGCTTTCTTTGGAGCAAAGCCTTGAATATTTCATGTTCCTAGTTCTGACGTCTAACAGTTTTAATCCACTTACTGCTTATTAATTTCACAATATTATGGAAACCTACAACAGTAAGCAAAAATTATTATACCATATTAACAACAAACGTCGATAGATTTTATCTATAATATTGTACACATCCCTGCAGTTCACGCCTAAAACAATGCCTAGGTTAAACATTAATTTAGACTATAAAACTTGGTTTTTTATCAATATGATATAAGACAATCTTAGTCTTAATATGTAAATCTTTAATGTTTATCAATTTTCTAACAGTTAACCTCTGTAATTAACGATAAAATTGTTGTCATAGACTTACGTGTGAAATGATAATTCTAGGTCTATTACGCTTTCTTTCGTTATTCTTGATGAATAATATACAGCCGCACACAGCATATTTTCACTTTACTAATTTTGTCCTAGCCAAACCACTGATATTATTTAATATTTCGCTTTTAAACTGCACCAAGTCGCAATGTTTTGACCGACTAAGTCGGTCACTTGTTGACACGATTTACACAGACAGTGCGACGTTGCCAAACTTACATGTGCTGTACCTTTTACTCGTTCCTGAACTCTGTGAAATAGACAAAGAGAACAATACTTTGTTTGACACACGGATACAAGAGCGGCAACAAGTTATAGCTCCGTCTACAGGATACTTAGTCTGAGTTGATGACAGTATTAAGCTCAGACTAAATATCCTGTAGACGGAGCCTTTAAGAGAGACGCGTGTCCTTTTCTTGTTAGTGTGCGGCTCTAGAGTAGTATTAGTGTGCGTGACTAGGGAAGGGTCGACGCTTCAAAGCATACTATGGAATCTGCAGTACATCGATTTTTTGCTTGACGAAAAATGCACAGGAGTGAAACTGCGGATAGAGCTAATACCTACCTACTATAATACATATGGTATTATGTAAAATTAATGTAACAATTTATTACCAATTATGGGTACAACTTAAATAAATAATCAGACGTATATTTTTACGATTTTATTTATTGTAATATTTACACAGGTACATTATATTGGATGACAATAAAATGAAACGATTTTTTTTATTTTGCAAATTGGATGTTGGCAATATTCTGGATATCCTTCGAATACTGTTGGCACTGAAACAGACTTTAGTTTTTTTTATAGACGATGAAGCAGGATAGCTGTGGCTTTCTTTGGAGCAGAGCCTTGAATATTTCATGTTCCTAGTTCTGACGTCTAACAGCTTTAATCCACTCACTTCTTATTAATTTCACAATATTATGAAAACCTACAAAAGTAAGCAAAAATTATTATACCATATCAGCAACAAACGTCGATAGATTTTATCGATAATATTGTACACATCCCTGCAGTTCACGCCTAAAACAATGCCTAGTTTAAACATTAATTTAGACCATAAAAGTTGGTTTTTTATCAATATGATATAAGACAATCTTAGTCTTAATATGTAAATCTTCAATGTTTATCGATTTTCTAACAGTTAACCTCTGTAATTAACGATAAAATTGTTGTCATAGACTTACGTGTGAAATGATAATTCTGGGTCTATTACGCCTTCTTTCGTTATTATTGATGAATAATATACAGCCGCACACAGCATATTTTCACTTTACTAATTTTGTCCTAGCCAAACCACTGATATTATTTAATATTTCGCATTTAAACTGCACCAAGCCGCAATGTTTTGACCGACTAAGTCGGTCACTTGTTGACACGATTTACACAGACAGTGCGACGTTGCCAAACTTACATGTGCTGTACCTTTTACTCGTTTGTGAACTCTGTGAAATAGACAGAGAGAACAATACTTTGTTTGACACACGGATACAAGAGCGGCAACAAGTTATAGCTCCGTCTACAGGATACTTAGTCTGAGGTATTAAGTGTGCCCCCCCCCCCCTGCATCACATCGCCAGTCCGCGCTATTACTTCGGTTATGCTATGCGTTCTTTCTGAATTTGTTTTCATTTTGCTCGGCTCCTAAGGGTCCTAGCGTGATGTTAGATATAGCCTTCCTCAAGAATTGGGCTATCAAATGCAAAAATATTTTTTTTTAATCCGACTGAGGCAGTTCCAGAGATAAGCACGTTCAAACATACAAACAAGAAAACAAACTCTTCAGCTTTATTATTTTATTAGTATAGATAATGGTACAATAAGTTAAAACACTGGTAATAATGATGCATAGGAGTTTTGAAACTATGAAATAAAACTTATCTTTTATAAATTATCACTCATTTACTATGGGATCAAACCCGAAATCGCGAAAAAAATCAGCTGTTCCCTATTTATGTTCGCATAACTCGTTAAAAAGTAGGGAACAGTTGATTTTTTTCGCGATTTCGGATTTAGTTCCATAGTAAAAGTTGTTAATAATGATGAGTACAATTACTCCTTAAGAGGATGCCCATGAATTCAATTTCACCCTGTATATAAACACTGATTTCCGATTTTCCAATTCTAATTAATTAATAACAATTTTGATGACCATAAATAAATGGGTCGGACAGTAATTGAGATAAAATCGATTTAAAGCACGGAATCACAGGCAGCGCCGAAGCGTCTCAAAATCAAGTCAATCAATATATTTTGCCATAGTGCAAGTAGACGGTTATACACTTAGTTTGTATGGGCAAACGTTGACAATACCGTCTCCAGCAGGGACCGCCGAGGCGTCTCCGTGCTCTGTGATTCAAAGGTATAGCAGACATTTCATTATTCACTTATATGTTAGCACGATTCATGAAAGGCAAAAGTGAACCTTGTAGGGTAACCCATTCTCACCCACAAAAATCATCACTCGTCTATGTTGTGCCTAATAATCAATCAGAACACCCATATTTGAATTCAGAATCTCAGATAATATTCAAGTTTTAGGAACACAAACTCAATATCATACATGATAAAGTTCAAATACCATTGCAACTGTTTTTTTTTTTTTTTAATCTATTACTTGAATATAAAACTAAAGACTTATTTCTATCGGTGCAGCCTCTGTGCCAAATCTACGCGTTAATATAACGTTTAGATAAAACGACTTATATAATAATAATTATGCAAAATACTGACTTAAAAAAAAACTTGTTTAAAATGCAAGTAAAATTAGAAATGCATGAACAAATAATTTGTCATCTTCATCAATGCGAATGCGCTATGATATTATTATCACTATTGACTAGAATAAACATTGATAGTGCATTCAGCCAATGCCAGACGCATTACTTTTTGTTAATTTTTGCCTTTCATTGGACATCTTTCGCTCGTCTGATATCGACTTTAGTGTCAGTGGCTTATTAACTATTTAATAAATAAACATGGGCAACATGTACAAAATGACAGTGAATCTAAATTCACTGTCATTTTACATAACAGTAGGTACATCACTAGTACCATATTTCGGCAGGTATAACATAATAGCCAGCAACCGGCACAAATACAGACTCCTGGGGCTGCAGTCTCGACATAGATAGCGATCGCTATACGACCGAATTCCGTCGCAAAGTCCTAGTGACCCCCTAGACGGTCAAAATTTGAATGACGAAACACGAAAAAATCACATGCTTGTCAAGCAATTTTGACCCGTTAGGATTGCGACTGAATTCGGTCGTAAAATGATCGCTATCTATGTCGCAAATGCAGCGGGCTGCTACTGAGAAATCCCGCATGGAAAACCGCAGTTACACTTTGCCCGACTTGCACGCCAATTGCGTAACACACTCACTCATAATTCGAAGTATTTTGAAGGCAATTTTTAATCCATTGCTTCATGTTTGAAAAATTCGAATCGTCTGCTCGACAACGTAAATAACGAAATGAATTTTGTTGTACGGGGAAGAAAACTGCCAAATTAATAATAATAATAATATCCTGGGACATTTCACACAAGGTCATCTGATCCCAAATTAGTTCCGCGTAGATGGCGCTAAGTACTGTTTCTTTCATTTAGCTGCCAATGGAGTTCCTTGCTGAAAACTGTGTCGCGAGAAGGTGCTAAGTGTTTTTTCTTGTCGCCTATTGGTCGCTTTATCTTCAAGATTACTTTGACAAGTGACAAACACACCGCACTCTCTCCTAACAACCCCACTGTCAAATTGGATGGCATTGCCATTGTAAAGGCGCAATTACACTTGGTCGTTAGCCCGTGTTCGGATGCTCCAGTCTACTCGAATTCGCGCAGCTGCTGCATTAATTCCACTGGTCATTGTACTGGAATACGGGTAATACATTAGGCGCGGCAGACGCACATGTGCGTTTTCGGACGTTCACCAGGTGTTTGACGGCGCGTATGCGCGTCCATACAATTTACATAACTTTCTTCGAGTGCGGCGCGCCGCACCTGTGCGTTCGTTGTGCATCTCTATTGTTTCGAAAACATCGTAAAATAAGGGTCGGTAAGGGTGTAGCATAAAGAAGCGATTGCATAAAGAATTAAGCAGATAATGTGTTAACAAAAACGAGTAATTGGAATGAATTCGAGCCTACTCATTGTGCCGACTGGCAAAGCACTGATAGAACACATAACATACACGCCTCGTTTCCCCGAATGGTTGGGCAGAGGAGTACATATTATAGTACCCACACCTCGCCAGTTATATTTAAGTCCCATGTAATGGCGATAGACATCAACCGGGCTATAAATTGAGAAATTCCAGATATAAAAACCTAATAACACTGGGAATCGAAACCAAGACCTCATGCACTGATAGAAGTGAGAGGAAAACTTCTGGTATCCGAATTCGCATCACCGAAACGATGAATCTGGACTAGATTGCCCGAAGACGGGCGTACACGACCCCGTTCGTTTGCCCGAATTCCATAGATCGAATTCGGGAGATGCGCCATAAGTGTGTTACACAATAACCCCGCTGGGATTCTATTTCAAACCACTAAACCAAGGAGGCAGTCCTCTTAACTCTTATCATTTTTATGTTTCTTCATATGCATCGCCAGCGACCTATTCCTACCGTACGTCTTCTTACAAATTTGACATTCAAATCTCTGCGGACTCTGATGTTTGATCATATGGTCTTTCAATTCACTATTAGTATAACAAGCGTATTCGCATTCCTGACATTTTATATTTTTCTCGTCCATATGACAACGTTTCACGTGAGAGGACAAGCTATATCTTCTATTAAACCCTTTGTCACAGACATTACATTTATACAACAGAGGTGCTTCAGAGTGCACATCTACCAAATGCTTTTGCCTAGTAAAGTAATCGATGAATTTCTCCGGACATTTCGTACATTTGAATTTCTTAACATTTTTGTGAACGCCCTCGTAATGGAGGCGATACTTCATTTGTGTTCGAAAGCTCTTCTTGCACACTTCGCAAACAACGTTTTCGTCTTTATGTTGGGTGTAATTATGTACTGCCAATCTGTGTTTCGTTATAAATCCTGCCCCGCATGTTTCACACATGAAACTCCCAAAATGAGTATTCATATGTTTTTCAACAGCGCCAAAAGTTTCAAACTTTCGCCCACATGTTTGACACTCGAAGTCAGTTTCTTTCAACTTAAAAGGGATCACTCTGTCTGCGCTTGCGAATATTTTCCTTCCGTGTTTCTCAGTCAAATGAGTCCTCAATTTGTTGAGATTTTTTACCTTCTTTTTACAAATTGTACATTTTAAGTCTGTGATATCGGCATAGACAACAAATTCATCTGCATTGTACTTGGTGAGTAATTTGTAAATGCTTGCTTTTGGGTGTTTCTTTTGATGTTCTTTTAACTTGTTGAACTTGCATACTTCTCGACAGTAAAAGCAAGGGTATCCGTTCCGCATTTTAGTTTTGAAGGCAGATGCGTTGCTGTATTCAAAGATTGTGGTCGCGTTGACGGCGAGAGCTTGCTTTTCTGACATTAATGTCTCTTTTAATTCAGGTATCTTGAAATACCATTCTATTGATTTTGGTTCGACTATTTTATCTGAAATAGATGGTAAGTACATTGTTATTTCGTGTTAAGAAGATCCTTATTTTAAAAAAAAGTTCCCGCAGACAGGCGCGACTCTAGTAGATCAGTTTCTAAGAAACTTCATGGAAATGGTTCTACCAGAATCGCGTCGAGCTTGTCTGCGGAAGCCTTAAGTCAGTTCATTGATGGATTATTCAAACCATCTAATGCAATACGCTATAGGTATAGGGCCGGCGCAGACCTGGCGAAACGCAGCACAATGCGGTTGTTACTGCCAAACAAACATCAACGTTGCATCTCCTAAAAAAAATCTAAAAACCGCATACCTCTGCCCGCTAAGATGCTCTCTGTGACTAATGGAAGTTTAGTTATTTTTAACCTTATTTTAAGTAACGCAAAGTTGGTTTGCCATGCTGCCCGTCTTGAGCAAGCGTGGTGAGCAATACTCGTGCCTTCTCTGTGAAAAGAGGCCTGCAATAATAGTTTGGTATTATATAGGATGACTGGTAATTAGTGACCGATACTAAAACACATAAGTGTACTCAAGATAACAAATAACTTTTACTATGGAACTAAACCTGAAATAGCGAAAAGAAAATCATTTTGACGAGTTATGCGAACATAAATGTATGGAACAGCTGATTTTTTTTCGCGATTTCAAATTTGGTCCCATAGTAAAAGTTGTTTGTTATCTTGAGTACACTTGAGTGACTTGCAAATTGCAAAAAAAACGTAAGTAAATTTGAATTTCGCGGGCTACCCTGACGCTTCCTCCTTAATCGAAATAGTATGCAGCAAACAACTGTTTATTTTTTCTCGATTACGATGTTCGTCCCATGGACAAAGTTTGATGGTCTGTACCATACCCTTTTTGATCACGCCTTTCTGATACACCCTGGATTATTATTATAGTATAAATTACCTTCAAGTTTCTTCAAGTGCTCATCATAAACGGGGCATATCTTGGGCAGTTCGCTTCGTTTAGGCAGCGGCTGCGGAGCGGACGTAGGGAAGCGAGCCAACAGCTTTGTTTCTCCTTCTATTATTTCACATGGCTCGTCATCTACGGCACTAGTGGTACTCATTGTAATAGAGCTGTAGGTACTTTCTGAAAACATATTATTAATCGAACCTCTAGTAATTCCCATTCTGCACTCCTAAAAATATTATTAAACACTCTAATATAATGATTGCGCCTCATTTTGTGAACCACGAATAATTCCTAATTTAGGGTCCTAAAAATACTAAATAGCCAAGTAACTGCGACCAACTTGGATGTAGCGCGGTTGGTCGCAGTTCTAACCTAACCCATTTAGGTCGGGGTGGCCCGGCTTAGCTACTGCGAGCAATTTGGCTCTCGCGTGATTGGTCAAATTTCCAACCTAACCTAAATCGTTTGGTCGGGGTACCCTAGCTTAGTTACTGCGACCAACTGAAAAAATGCCAGAAAGTTAAAGAGGCTCGATGATTTAATTTAAAAAAGTGTCCATTATTAGAAGCGAATAAGTTTTTAGAGGATCAGTTAAAACCTACTATTGGGTTCTAGCACCTTCCCAGCGATATTCCCTATTCCGTGGAAATTTCGAAAATCCGGCCTTATTTCTTGTCTATATCATAAAGGCTAAAATTATTAAATTTCAGCTTTCTAGGTCCAAAGGTTTGGACTGCTGAGGCAGTCAGCCAGTGAGTGGGTGAGTCAGCCACTGAGTGAGTGAGTCAGTACCTACTTTTGTTTTTGTGTATTGAGTTCACCTTTGGAGCTCGTGGCTAAGTAATATCAGCCGCACGGGTCGATCGATGAGATTAAGCTACGATTGCCGCGGTCGATCCGTGGATGGGTGACCAACTTTACATACCGAGAACTCCCCGTGCCTCGTGTATCGTGTTACCGAGTAAGTGGGTTGTGTAGGTCAGATAGGCAGTCGCTCCATGTAAAATACTGGTCTCCAGCTGCATCCGGTTAAACTGGAAGCCGACCCCAACATAGTTGTGAAAAGGCTAGGCAGATTGATTTTGTATTCAGTTCATCTTTTGAAGTTAAGAAGGTTCTTAATCCATATTCGATCATTTAAGGTGGCTATGACCACGATATTCCATATTTAAATCCTTGTTTCCAATTGATAACAAATATCAACTTTAGTGTGAATTAAAATGATTTCAGAATGACGTTATTTTTAGTTGTGCGGAAATCGATTGTGAGGAATGAGGAAAATGCCGTGAGGAAAGTTTTGAGTATGAATAGCTTTAAGAGTAGACTATGTGAAAGATGATATGCTATATGCTAGAAAGGGTGTGAATAGTTGACTACTGAGATGAAGACTATGAAACAGGAAGATGCAAAATATCTATACGTTAGTGGTATAGTGCCTGAAGGATCAGTTGCTAGTCTACATGTCACGGATTTAATTGTCGCACCGAAAAAATATTTTGTATGACCTATTCTCAGACTAAATAAAAAACCCAGACATAGCGCTGCGAATAATACAGTGAAAGATGCTCAAAACTACACCTCGCTCTTTGCATACACGCTCACACGCACACATTTACACCATACTACAATTAAACTACACCTCATTACGTGCACATATGTTTACGAAACCTGAAACGTGCGGCCTCACGTCACTGTTGACAACGCCATGTCTTGCTGTTTTATGTAGTCTGAGGACCCACCTACCTATAGACGTACCCTGTGTGACATTTCGTGTTTGTGAATACGCCGAAATTACAGGAGAATTCACCGATTTATGCGAACATAAATGTATGGAGCAGCAGATTTTTTTTTTCGCTTTGAATTACACCTTGTATAAAAAGAAATAGCAAAAGAGATACTTACCACAATCGTCAACACCAACACCGTCAACATCGTCATCAGTATCAAAATCTTCGGAGTCTGTGCGTCTATTTTCTCTTGTCTCATCAATTACAAGTTCATTTTCACTGGACCCGCTGGACCAATCATCATCATCATTCATTCGTTCATCAATCATGCGTTCATAACTCGCCCGTTCATCATCACTCATCAGGTCATCGTCCGTCATTCGTTCTTTATCTTTAGAGCCTTCCAAACTGTCTGGTAATATATCCGGCTCCATGTCAATATTGTCTGCATCACATTCTATTTTAATTTCGGTTGTGAAGTTTTGTGGACCTGTAACTAGGCAAATTATAATTGTTTTAATTCAATTAATATCGTATTCTACATTAGAATCCCGGGATTAGACCTTATTCTTCGTACGCAAAGACGATTTTTTATCGCGCACTATACTTTCAAAGCACTGGTTGTGCGTTGTGAAAATCTATGCCCGATAAAAATCGTCGCGTTAATATCCCGCCCGTGCGTACGAGGTCTCATGGCTACGCAGCGCGTTTGGGTTTTAAAACCATAAATTAAGTAATACCTAAAACCTAAACCTAAAATTAGAAAGGATATAAGTACTGCCAAGTTTCGCCACTAGTTGCGCTAGCAGCACAAACAGTAAACATTGTCTTTTCATAGCATGTCAACTAAATCAATTTTAAATATTTGAATTGACATTTATTAAATGACTAGCTTCAACCCGCGACTTCGTCTGCGTGAAATTTCATGTTGTAACATTAAATATATCACTTAGCGTACTTACCTTGCTCAAGAATAGGGCTATCAAATGCAAAACGATTTTTTCAAATCCGACTGATAGTTTCAGACATTAGCGAATTCAAACAAAGAAACTCTTCAGCTTTATTAGTATAGATTTAAATAAAGCTAGCTAAACAGTGTTTGTTACTTGTTTGAAAAAGAAATTACTTCTTGTGCTAATAGCGCCATCTTTCGACCTCGTTTCGCATAATCTGTCTGCTTTAAAATAAAATGAGGAAAACCATGAACAAACATACCATCAACAAATTCAGTATCCGGATCGCTCTTAAAAATGACAGCATTGAGTAGCTGCTCCTCAGTGGCAGCCACCATCATCCGGAAACTGGTCGCATCACGGAGGCGATGCACGCAGTTCTCACATATCAGAGAACTTATACGATTGTGTGGAGATAGCTGGAAGAGAATAGCTATTACATTATACCCTGTCAAATTAACTTATTCAAAATCTTGGTATCCCAATTCATATGGGGTCAGCCCAACGTGTTTTCATCTTCTATACTTCTCTATTAGTTGTCATCTCAGTAGTCACCCCCTTTCTAGCTATATCATCTTCCAGACAGTCCATCCATCTTCCATCTTTGGTCTTCTCTACTCTTATAGCCATCCACATTCATACTGAAAACTTTCCTCATTACATTAACTTCGCCCATACACATGTTAATATAATATCAGAATTATCCCAGTATATTTCTTAGATACTCTATATAAAAATATTTACAACAATGGAAGTTGCGTTTCAGATGTCACCACAGTGGCAAAGTGTTAAGTGTTTTACTAATAGGAATTTATTTGTCAATAGCAGCAAGTCTGAACTTTGCTCTGTAAGTGTCTGAAATAATCTTGACCAGGGCGGTCGAGAGCACATAGGGGTTTAAACATATCTGACGAAATTTGGGCATACTCGTAACCCTCTGCTGACTCTTTCAGGAAAAATTGGCACGATATTATTTTTCTATATATACTAATATAATAAAGCTGTAGTTTGTTTTGTTTTTGTTTGAATACACTAATATCTGGACTAGTCAGATTAGAAAAATTATTTTTGCATTTGATAGCCCAATTCTCGAGGAAGGCTATAGGAAAAGTTAGCTTGGTTTTTTGTTTGAACATGCTAATCTTTCGAACTGCCAGTCATATTTGAAAAATTCGTTCAGTGTTCGATAGACCACTTCTTGAGGAAAGAGGAGAAAATTAAACATCACGCTACAACCCTTAGGCGCCGAGCAAAAAGAAAAAAATTCAGAAAGAATGCTAAGCGAAAGCAAAGTAATGGGGCACCGCTATAAGGTATAGTTAATAATAAAATAGGAAACACGCGGACGAAGTCGCGGGCAGAAACTAATTTTTAAATACATATACGTAGCGCCATGACTATATTTTAATTCTTGCGACTACCTATTATTTTAAGAATTTTGTAATTTTTTTGCCCCAATAAATGATTGTGTCGCTGACGACTGTAGCGCTCTATAATCATCTTAATCCATAACACAAGAAAACTGTAGTTCATCGAATACTTACTGATAAATTAAAACATTCCAAGAAAATATCTTTGTAAACCTCTTTTATATTGTTATAATAGTATTCTTTTGTCACATCTCTGTGCTGCCCAATAGCCATACAACAGCGGCATTGTCCATACATTGTTTCATCAACTTCTTCAACTTCCGCGTTATTTCTTGTAGAAAACATTTTGAATAAAAAAAAGTAAACAGTGCGAAAAGCGAAAGAAAATTGATTTTTATTTTGACGGGAACACTGACAGCTGTTGTATTTGACAACAGCAGTGACTAGTGATGTGCTTACTCAAAATAGTCGATCGATAAAATGCCGTCTCAGTGGAAAACCGTATTTCTTTTTTATCAACCTGTTTTATCCCACTGCTGGCCAAAAGTCTCCCCCACAGCATTCCACTCTTCCCTGTGTGTTGCCTTCTCCGGCCAATCTCCCATAAACACCTGTAAGTCATCACGCCAGCGTTACCTCGGCGACGACGCCCGTCTACTGGGTCCCACTGCATGACGACCCCAGCCCATCTGCCCCGATGCATCTTACATACATGGCCCGCCCAATCGCAAAACTCGTTGCTAAATGGCAGTGGTTTCAAATTCAGTTTTAGTCTCTGGTTTAGCACATTCTCTGCTGAATTCCTTATGCAAACGCTTCTTTATGCTACACCCTTACCGACCCTTTTTTTTACGATGTTTTCGAAACAATAGAGATGCACAACGAACACACATGTGCGCCGCGCCGCATTCGAAGTTATGAAAACGCGCATGTGTGTCTGCCGCACCGAATGTGTTAGGTTGTATTCAACCACTGTGTTTAATAAATGGGTATGTTGATGGTATTTTATTAAGTGTCCAGTTTATATTAATAATAATAATATAATATAATATACTGGGACATTTTCACACACGGTCATCTGGTCCCAAACTAAGCAGAGCTTGTACTATGGAAACCAGATAACTGATATACTACTTTTTTTTTTGTAAATACACAAACAGACATGTTCATGCACACAAATGTTTGTCCTGGATGGGAATCGACCCCACGACCTGCGGCGTGATAGGTGGTATCTTAACCAACCAAGCCAACTGGCCATATTAGATGGGTGTAGTACTGATACTCTAAATTAGGTTGGGCTGGTACTTTCTCTAACAACTTTTGCCTCGAATGCACAATTTTTCATTATTTTTACCATCCTTCACAAACCTTTAAATCTATGAATGAAACAAAACACCATAATTATATATACCACTATTTTATTTAATAAATAACCTACTGTACACTATATTCTAAATGATGCGTCTTCAAATGTCCCTTCAAGCTACATTTCTGCACGAACGCCTGCCCACAGACCGCACAAGCGAACCGGCGATCATTATTATGTATCCTCATATGTTCCTTTAACGTTTTCTTCCTGGCATACGACTTTTTACAAACGGAACACTCGAATATTCTTTCTCCATTATGCTTTATCATATGAACACGCAACTCGTTTTTAGTAAAACATTTATACGAACAAGTTTCGCACTGATAGTCGCGTTCTTCTAAATGGTCGCGTTTCATATGACGAGATAATGTATAGCGTCTGTCAAAGCTTTTATCACAAACATTACATTTGTATTTTAACGGGGCTACTCCGTGTACTAGAACCAAATGCTTCTGCCTCTTAAAGTACTCAGCAAAGCGTTCAGGACACTTAGTACATTTGAACCGTTTTAACAACTTATGAACCGCATTGACATGGTTCGTAATCTTTTGCTGGGTACTAAAAACTTTTCCGCATTGTTCACATGGGAAGTTTCCCATATTGTGCATGCTTTTTGCGTGCACTTTTAGACGGTATTTCGTGGCGAAACCTGTGCCGCATTCTTTGCAAACATAATTTCGGAAGTGTACGTTCATATGACGTTCTATGGAGCCAAATGTTTCGAAATTAAAGCCACAGATTTGACACTCGTAAACACCATTCTGAACTAATTTGAAGGGGATCACTCTGTCAGTATATTCTAGATGCAATTTCTTTTTATGTACATTCGTAAGATGACTTTTGAACTCGTTAATACTCGGTATGTTTTTCTCACATAAAGTGCACTTCAGATCTGTTACATCGACGTATACCACCAAACATTCTGCGCCGTATGTCTTTAGAATATTTTTAATTTCTGATTTCTTATGCTGGCTCGTATGCTCGCGGAGTTTGTCCAGGTTTTCGAAGATGTTGCGGCAGTAGAAGCAAGGGAAGCCGGTTCGACTTCTGCCCCTGAACGGAGTCACGTTGGAACATTCTAAAATGGTACCCGCGTTCGTTATGTGCGCTTGTTTCTCTGAAATGATTACTCGGCGCGGATTGCTCGATAATCGGCGGCTGTCTTCATCTTCTATTAATTTTAGGATGGTTTTTGGTAGTACTTTTATGTCTGGAACGTGAGAAAAATATATTAAATATATTTATAAATAAGAAATGAAAGCAAATACGTTTATTTGCGGTAAACATGACGCAAAGAAAGAACACAAACACAGAAAAGAACAAGTTGAGGAAAATATGCGCCACATCCATACAAAACGTCCATCGCTCAGCATAATGCTGCGACAGCTAGCGTTGACGTGATGACGTCAACCGGTGCAGCATTCCATGAGATTAAAATAACAAAATAAAATAAAATAAATACACAATACTTAGTTCTAAATGTTCAACTAAACATTATATTTAAAATGACAACACTCCGTGTCTATTTTTATACATTTACCAGAATGTAAAGAAGGCACATTCTTTTAGGGCAATTCGGAGGCCTATTTCTAGCAGCGTTACCCGGTTTTTGACTATTCAATAGTGTTGTTGGTCCCCTATAACTTGGCACATTTCGGTTTTGAACTCTAAGATAAGTAAAAACTTCATCGTAACTAATATTATAAACTAGCTGACCAGACAAACGTTGTTCTGAGTCACATAATTCGTGAGATACATTAACTAACATAATCACACACACATACAGACACACGCACACACACAAACACACACCCTATGCGCATACTATACTTTACTTTTTTATAATATGTTAACTTTATTAATTTAATTTTAGTATTAGTTATAATTATTTTATTTTAATTTCGTTTTTGATTTGGTCTTTGATTCTAATTTTGGATAAAATTTACAATATTGATTGTGATTTTAATGCTAATTTTTATTTTTATTTTGGATTATGATTTTGAATTCTGATTTGAATAGAATTATTTTTCATTATTATTTTTACTGATTTTTTTCTATTTAACTGAACTTGTATTGTTTCAAAATGTATCACATTATGTAAATGTAATTGTAAACCGGAAGAGCGGAAGTACCTAACAAACGCAAATTTTTGCTTAAAAGGTACTTCCTATCTATATAATGTTTTTCTTACATAAGCGAATGAAATAAAAATCTTTTTTTTTTTTTTCTGTCAAAATTTCAATTTTTCATACAAAACTCCCATAGACTTAGTTACACTTTTAGTTTACCCGAATTTTCCAATTTTCGCGGCAAGTTTTAAAACATTTTCTTTCACACAAACCTTGTCCTGACCATCGCTAACACAACAAAAAATGAATTAGCCAAATAGGTGCAACCGTTCTGAGTAATGCGCGTACATACATTCGGCAATTGATTTTTATTTATATAGACAGATACGTAAGTGAGTTTATTTGTTACGCTTTCACGCTAAAACGGCTGAACGGGTTTGAACGAAATTTGGCACATGGGTAGGTAGACCATGACCTGGATTAGGAGAAGAATTTCCGAATTCCACACGCGCGAAGTCGCGGGCAAAAGCTAGTAAAATAATAATATCTTAACATGTAGTTAGTTTTAGGTGTAAAAAAGTATATCGAATGTTTCTAAATGCTTTTTGGAACGAAGTTCCCTATCGCGGCTTGCGTTAGGAGTTGACTGGTAGAAATCGTCACGTGAGGAAAAAGCGTTATGCCCCCTCCATGCGACTTTCTCTCTCTCTCTGTCTCATTCTATTATATATGGTGACTGGTAATTAGTGACTGATACTTAACACATTGTCTGCTTAATTCTTTATGCAAACGCTTCTTTATGCTACACCCTTACCGACCCTTATTTTACGATGTTTTCGAAACAATAGAGATGCACAACGAACGCACATGTGCGGCGCGCCGCACTCGAAGAAAGTTATGAAAACGCGCATGTGCGTCTGCCGCGCCTAATGTATTAAACACATGATTGTACTCACGATAACAAACAACTTTTACTATGGGACCAAACATGAATTAGCAAAAAAAAAAAATCAGCTGTCGCATACATTCATGTTCGTCAAAATGTAGGGAGCAGCTGATTTTTTTTTTCATGTGTTTAAGTATCGGTCACTAATTACCAGTCACCCTATATACCTACCTGTGTGTGTGTGTGTGTGCGACTATCGTACGTTTGTTGTTTTTATAAATCAAGTTAAATATTGAGTGTTACGATATTAGTTATTGCAATCATCTATCTATATTAATATTAGAGGTAAAATTTAAGGAAGGTTATAATACGCTATTTAACATCACGTTACGACCCTTAGGAGCCGAGCAAAAAGAAAAAAGAATTCTCGCGATGTGACGGGGTGGGACGAGGGAAAAAGAAATTTCACGCGGACGAAGTCGCGATCAGAAGCGAAGCTAGTAATCAATATTTTAGTGCACTACAGAGCGGTATTTGAATGAATCAAAACAGCTAAATAATTGACAGCTATTAGCGACGTTGCTTCCTACGATTTCATTAACTAATTGGCCTTTGGCCGGTTTATGTTAAAGTGAAAAAAAATACCAGCCAAGTGCGAGTCGGACTCGCACAACACACACGCATACAATAAATATTTAATACTACATATTTTTTTAGGGTTCCGAACCTCAAAAGGAAAAAATGGAACCCATATAGGATCATTCGTGTGTCTGTCTGTCCGTCTGTCACAGCCTATTTGCTCCGAATCGAATGGACCGATTAAGTTGAAATTTGTTACACATTCTGTAACCCAAACACGGACGTGTAACGTAAGTTAAAGAATTTTGAATATGCGGGGCAAATAAGAAAATTTAAAAAAAGTTTTGCAAACTGTACCAATTTTTTTTTTTTTAATAATTTTAAAATAAATTAGTTCAAAGTTATTTAAGAAAATAGACGAAAACTTACCATTCCCTCCCCTTTATCTCCGAAACTACCGAGCATAAAAATTTAAAAAAAAAAAATTGTTCTATACCTGTAGATTACAGGAAAACTTATAAGAAGTCTATGGTCTTAAAATAACATGGTAAATCTCTCAATTTTGTGCGTATAATTGGAATGTATGGGAGAACATGTTTTTCAACTACGTTTTTTTTTTTTTTTTTTTTTTTTCCTTTTGGCTTCGCACGGTTTGTGCATTTAGCCAATGTCAAGTTTATTAATAATTTCAAAGTTAGGGAAACGAAAATATTAGTATGAATAATTTAACGGGATTTAGGATAGGACGGATATATGATCAGTATATTTATAAAGGTGAAGATAGTAAATAATGAGCAAATTACAATGAGGAAAATTTACAACTTAATATTATTTAGAGTGATGAATGATACTATACATTTATATACAGGAAAGCTATTTGTGCAAAGTAAAGAAAGTATTGAGGTAGGAAAAGGAATACGGAGGGACAAGAGGTTACTGAGAAAAGAAGAACGGTCATATAAGGGACAGGAGAAAAAAATGTGGTTAAGGTCGCCTACGTCTGTACCACACGAGCAGATGGGGTCGTCGATGATATGAAGTTTGGCAAGATGGGCTGGAGAACAAACATGACCCAGTCTCATACGTATTAAAACGGAGGTCTCCACCTTGCCAAACTTCGCCCTGCCAAACCACGGTTTTTCCGGAACGTCGGGCTGAATAATTGAAAAATAACGGCCCTTTAATTTACTTCCGATATCCCAAGCTACCTTCCAGGTGTCCCGAAGAAAAGTTTTAGGTAACATCACAAGGTCACTACTAAAATTAGTATAAGGAACTAAATCCCCACACTGCACCGCATCACCGGCAAGTGTGTCAGCAACTTCATTGCCATGGATTCCAGAATGGGCCGGAATCCATGCAAATTGCAAAGTATTACCTTCCGAAATGGTTCTGAACGCAAATTCTCTTATTAAATAAATGATTGGGAGCTGTGATTTGTGTTCAAAAGGGGATTTACTGATGGCTAGAAGAGCACTTTGAGAATCGGTAAAAATTATTGTTTTTTTGAGCTTAAGAACACGAGTATATTCTATGGCTTTTAAAATACCGAAACATTCCCCCGTAAAAACTGAAGTCTCCGGAGGCAGTTTTATTTTTTGGACAATGTTGTATTGAGAATGGTAAGTACCTATCCCAACACAACCCGTCGGCGAACGCTTGGCAGCATCAGTAAATATGTAGTGATACTCCGAGTGTTCAGCCAGAAAATTATTAAAACTTATATGACAATCGGGATCTGATTTACTTACACAGTTATATTTAATGATAGGGCTGAATTGTAGACTCTCATAACTACTGTTAAACAGGGGAAGTTTATTGGAATGGTGAATTGGAGAAGAAAGTGAAAGGAATTTTTTATAGCTTACAACTAAACAAGGAGCACGTTTATGGGACCAGTAATCTGACGATTCAATCTGTAACACTAAAGAGTCTAGTTTAGGAATGAGAGGATGAGTTGAGAGCTGAAGAATCCGGAACAAATATTTGTCAGATAGGAATTGTCTTCTAAGATATAAAGGAGCTTCCCCACATTCAATTTGTAGTGCATTAATGGGACTAGACTTCATGGCACCCGAAATAATGCGTAATGCTTTAGACTGGATGCGATCCAATTTTTTAAAAGCCATAACACTACCAGGCTCTAGAACGAACAATCCATAATCTAGAGTGCTTCTGATAATTGCGTTGTAAACAAGTTTCAAAGAAAATGGATGTGCACCCCACCATACACCAGAGAGGCATCTAAGCATGTTTAGGTGATTTTCACATTTGTTAACGATATAATCACAATGAGGAACACCACTTAATTTACAGTCAAGTATTATACCAAGATATCTGACTTTATCTGTAACTGGAATAGGTATTTCCTTATAAAAGAGGTTTACCAAGGGAATATTTCTTTTCCGAGTGAATAAAACAGCCGCGCATTTAGACGTGGATAAATCCAAACCGTTTAGATGTAACCATGACTCCAGAGTAGATAAAGCAGAATTGATAGCACAGCTGGCTTGTTCAACAGATTGGCTTGAAGAATATAATAATACGTCGTCGGCGTATTGAAGAACCTTAACATTGTTAGTAATTAAGGACGAGTCTAAATCGAAAGTGTAAATATTGTATAAGAGAGGACTGAGCACAGAACCCTGCGGGAGGCCTCTCCAAGCAAGATGGGATACCTCATGATCTCCTATTATCATGTTAACAGATCGTTCAGTCAGAATATTAATAATGAAATTCGACAAATTCAATGGAACTTGTAAGGCTTTTAATTTATTTTGTAAAACTGATAATACAACATTATCATAAGCTGCATCAATATCAAGGAAAACTGCAATAGTGGAATGGTTATTAGAGAAGGATAATCGAATATCCGATGTTAAAATACTTAAACAGTCAGTTGTACTTTTACCTTTTCTAAAACCATATTGTGATTCTGCCAAAAGACCCTTACTTTCAACATACCATTCCAGGCGATTTTTAATTAAGTGTTCCGCTAATTTCATTAGAATTGAAGACAACACTATGGGACGGTATGAAGAAACATCAGATGGGGTTTTATTCGGTTTAAGAAATGGCAACACCATTTGACGTTTCCATTCCACAGGGATGTTTCCTGTAATCATGATAGAATTAACAAGCTCTAAATAATAACTGAGGACATCATCATTTAAATTAGCAAAAAAGGAATACGGGATGCCGTCAAAGCCTGGTGCAGAATCCTTAGTCTTATGAATAACACCCTTTAATTCAGTGAGAGTGAATGGAAGATCTAGCGTCGTATGTTGAGTGTCTTGGTTATTGGATACGAGAGAAAGGTTAATAACCTCTGGAACCCAAGCTGGTGCTAATTTATCTAAAAATTCACTGGCTAAAGTGTCGGGGATAAGAGAAGGGTTATTATAAATGGACCTAAATCTACGAATATTGCGCCAGATAATCGTGGGGTGAGTATTTGGTGAAATTGATGAGCAAAAGTTACGCCAAGATTCAAATTTTTTCTTCTTAAAAAGTTTGTAAGTTTCATTAATTAAGTTAGTAACGATTTCAAAATTAATATCAGACATATCAAGGTTGTAATTGTATTCAGCCTCTTTACGTTTATTAATCAATTCTGTGCACTCCTGGTCCCACCACGGAGGCGAGGGAATTGTACTAATATTGTTATTTTTTACAGGAAAAACTTCATCTGCCGCTGCAATTAATATGAGTGCCAAAGCTTCAGCACAACTATTTTCATTGCCATTAGAAATGACAGGCAAGGAGCAAACCTTACTGTCAACAATATTCCTAAATTTGTCCCAGTCTTTATTATTATTTCTATTGGGTAGTTTATGTTTTAAGTTTGATCTTCTTAATGGTGCATTTGGTTTGGAAAGAGGATAAGAAATAACTATTGGAAAATGATCACTACCATAAGTAGAGGATAGAGTATGCCAAGTTAATGAAGAGGCTAAGTTTGGAGAACAGATAGAAAGGTCAATTGCACTTTGGTTCTGATTGGGATCTGAACGACGTGTGGCAGCTCCAGAGTTCAAGATGCATAAGTTATGTAAGTCTATTATATCTAGTAATTCATCGCCATAACAATTAGAAGTTGAACAACCCCATGATTGGTGATGGCAATTAAAGTCCCCCAATATTAAGAAAGGCTTTGGAAGAAAAGAAAAGAGATTATTTATCTCTTGAAGAATAGAAGAGGAAGGGTGAGGAATGTAAATAGAAACAAGACAAGTGTGATGCACTTTAATAGCTACAATTGAAATTTCCTCACTGTGAGGAGGTAATGTAATGATAGAAAAAGGGATAGAATTCTTGATAAGTATAGCTACTCCACCATACCCATCAGATCTATCCTCTCTAATGGTTAAATAACCATTAATTTTAAATATATGATTAGATTTGAGCCACGTCTCTGCTAAGGCAAAGGCAAATGGCTCATATTTGTTTAAAAGATATATAACATCACTCTTTTTGTTTACTAGACTGCGGCAGTTCCACTGGATTATTTTGGATGTGTTGTCCATTATGAATGGATGGAGATACATTGAAAGATGGGGCAACGTTGGACGGTGAAATGTTGAACTGAGAAAGAAGATTGTGTAGTGCAGAAAGAAAATCGTTTATAGAAAAATTTGTGTCTTTTTTTTCATTATTATGATTATTAGAAAAGGCACAACCATTAGCTGGTTGGGGAATGTTGAAATCGTTAATAATGGCATTGTGAGCTTCTTTATTATATCCTTGTACAGATTTGGGAGGGGAGCGTGGTTTGAGGAAGACAGTCTTTTTATAACTACTTGAAGTAGGCGGCATTCTATTAGGCGAAGAGATTGATGGAGTATGTGCAAAGTTTTTGGAAGGAGAAGATAGAAGTGTATCGGCATACGATTTAGTTACTGCAGGATGTACTTTTGCTGCTTCAGCATAAGATACTGAACTTTGTGCCATATATGTTTTAATTAATTTTTGCCTAGAAAATTCTGGGCAAGACTTATTAGTAGCATAGTGAAAGCCAGAGCAAAGGCAACAAGATGCACTTTCTTGTTCTCTTTCACAACTGTCCCCAGTGTGGCCTTGGCCACATTTATAACAACGAGGTTTGGACCTGCACTGAACTTTAGTGTGACCAAAACGACAGCAATTAAAACACTGTACAGTAGGGAAAATATATAGATCTACAGGTAAAGCATTATAGCACATAAAAATTCTTTTTGGTAGAACCTGCCCATCAAATGTAACAACTATGGATTGGGATGGTTTCCAAATGGTTGTACCATCAACAGTGGTTTTAAAATTAAGGCGTCTGACTTTTAAAATTGAACCACAACCAATTGGTACTGTTATATTATCAATAACTTCCTCCGGAGACCATTCCGCAGGAACACCACGTACTAAACCCATTCTAGTGACGTTAAAAGTTGGTATAAAAGCTTTGTAATTATGTGTCTGAAGACTATTATGGGTAATAAAGGAATTTGCGTCCAGGAAATTGGAAAAAGATAGTGATATTTTATTGCGCCCGATTTTTTTGACGCTACCGTTGATTATATTCTGGAAGGCGTTATGTTTCAAAAATTTGCCAAATGTAATCGGGTGCAACGACGTTCCATCATCTGGTGAAATTAATTGTTTTTGAACATGAATAACAAAAGGCGTACTGTCGGTTTTGTCATAGGTTTTTCGACCTATCTGAGTGGGAACATCTAAGGAAGGAGCAGGAATATCAGTAACTTTGTTGGATACTATTATTTCGGAACAGTTAGGCTCTGATGCAGGACGTTCTAAAGTAGATGATTCTACGCAACCACAACCCGACGATTCGGAACCGTGGTTTTTACGGGTACGGCGGCGTTTATTGCAGTGCTTGCAAATATGTACACGGCTTCTTTTAAGGTGACGAGCCGAAGACGACCCATCGGTATCCATGCCCGATTCATTTGATATTATGGTTACAAAATTGCCTGCCGGGGGGACGAATCCCCCCGGATCAGGCGGGTCGTTCATTTTGTTCTCCAAAAATTAGAAAAGACTTACCACTATCGAAGAAAATATACTACACTAAATTTAAACTATAATTAAAAGAAAATAGGACACTAAAACTACGACTACTGATCTTATATTACAGGTTTTTTTTAAATTATAAATTTTAACAAAAAGGACGCGTCCGCCAAGTTTGGAGTTTCCCGCGCTTTTTTCTTCAACTACGTTGTTAAGTTTGTTCTTGGGATATATTCATCCCAACTACGGAACCCTTCATTGTGAGTGGTTGTGGGGTACACTTGGGCGGGTTTTTTAAATACTTAAGTTAAAAAAAATAAATCGTAACCTAAAACACTTTTATGACCCCCTTTACAATTTTTCATTTTATTTTCTGTCTGCCTATTATGGTTCATGAGATACAGCCCGCTGAGAAGGCTTGGTAATAGGGTTCCGTTTGGCACCCTAAAAACAATGTACCTAGCAAACAGGCATGATAATACGCACTGCAACTTACCTTGCAACACATCGAGTTGGCGGCAGTACTCGGGACATATCTCGGGCAGCATCTGTCGCGTAGGCAGAGGAGGCAGCTTGACGCGCGCGAAACGCCCCAGTAACGCTGCCTCGCGGTCTACCAAATCTGAATGACCATCTGACACGTAATCTGGAAAAGACATGGATTTTTTATGTTATTCGGTGGGTGGTTAACAAGCAGGCGGACCACGCCTGGTATGCTAAGGTACAGGGTACCGGCACGGTTTTAGAGCTCTGACCTTGAATTACTTTAAGCGATTTTGGACCTTACTACTGATACAATACGTATGAGCAAACCACCCCCACCACTCCTGTGAGCGCTCAAGATTCGTGCTGGCAGGCGTATTAAGTTCTTTTAAGTTTTTGTTTCTGCTAGAATTTGAACAATGTCTTTGCTGGTATATAAGGCTATCTATTCTATCTATACATACATGAAATACTTTAAGGGGTCATTGTACTCATCATTATGAACAACTTTTACTATGGGATCAAACCTCAAATCGTGAAAAAAATCTGCTGTTCCCTACATTTTGACGTGTTATGCGAACATAAATGTACTGAACAGCTGATTTTTTTTCGCGATTTCAGGTTTGGTCCCATAGTAAAAGTTGTTCATAATAGTGAGTACAATGACAGGGGTCATTGTACTCACTATTATGAACAACTTTTACTATGGGATCAAACCTAAAATCGCGAAAAAATCTGCTGTTCGCTACATTTTGACGAGTTATGCGAACATAAATGTAGGGAACAGCTGTTTTTTTCGCGAATACAGGTTTGGTCCCACTGTAAAAGTGGTTCATATTGATGAGTACAATGACCTTTTAAGAGATTTCGTGTATGAATAGAATAGATAGACTTTATATTGGCGTGTGCTAGCTGATATATGGCAAAAATAATTTAATTTAATGTTTTGTGTTTCGTAATGTTAAATACTTTGCATATTCTATAGACTCTAGTTCTTCTAAGTTAACAGACAGATGCAGACGCTGCAGCAGGGACGTGCTGCTGGGGAATTTGTTGCGCCACTTCTTCTTCCCAGCTAAAGTAGTGATTTTTGTGCAGACGATTGAATTTATTATCTCCATTTGGATACTTACTCGTCTTTGTGAAGGCGGAAGTATGGAGGATTATATCTCAAAGATAACAAACATTGCACAGCAAATTGAATGATACTTTTATCAGAATCAGGTTGTTTTCACTGAACAGACAGCTGTGCTGCTCGGCAGTTTGTTGCGCCACTTCTCCTCAGCTAAAGCACTATTAAGTGGAATGGAGGACTGCCTTATTTAATTGTGACGTTCGAAAGTGCTGATTCTCAGGCTAGTTTGAATACTTATGCTTAGTTTGACTTTAGATTTTATTTTTATAAAATCTGAATCAACGTTAAATCACTGCCACTACCGTGGTAGCGAAGACGTTTCCTTTGTTTTATATATATATATATATTATTTATTATTAATAAAGGGGTGGCGGGCGGGACAATAATGGGCTGGTATTATTTACTGGGCGACAAACCTTATTGAAGCGGGTCGAAAAATCCTGAAATACGCCAGTGCACACGTGCGCAAAGTGCATTAAACCTATGTGGCATAGTCACTCCAAAATGGCGATGAGGTGACCATGCACGCTTTTTTTTCTGAAATTGGTCTGCTCTTGACCTCGATCTCGCTTGAATAGAAAAATTTAATTCAAACCCTTTTGAACATTCACAAATATGCCTAAAATTGTGGGATGAATTGGCGGAAGTTTATCGTTATGCGTGCGTGTATGACCAGATGTATGAACGTAAACGAAGCAAAAGAAGTATGTAAGGATTGTAGCAGGTGGCGTTTTGTAGTTTCTGCCTACCCCATGGGAAGAAGGTGTGAGTTCATGTGTATTCGTTTAGATAAGGTATCAGAATGTTTCTTACCACTGGCAATGTAATCAGACTCATAATCAACGACATCTTCATTCGGTTCTACCTTCACCTCCGTTTGTCGCTCTACCTTCACGTCTATTTGGCTGTCCAACGTGTTCTCTTCTACGGTCACTGAAATTATATAAACACGGAATTAAAATGAATCCTATACTATCAAATAAGCAATATTTGTATATATTAGGTCCTTAAATTGTCGTTTTACATAGAAAATGTTAAATGAAAACAATATTGTCATCATCTGCCTAGCCTTTTCCCAACTATGTTGGGGTCGGCTTCCAGTCTAACCGGATGCTGCTGAATACCAGTATTTGACATGGAACGACTGGCTATCTGACCTCCACAACCCATTTGCTGGGTAACACAATACCCCTTGGTCAGACTTTTGGGCTTCTACTATCCATAACAACTGTCAAATATCATCAAATGACAGCCGGGACTAATGGATTAACATGCTTTCCGAGGAATAAAGGGGCCTCGATATGTACAGAACTAATGGATGGTCACCCATCCACGAACCAACCAAGGCAGGCGTAGCTTAACCTTCGATCGACCCATACAGCTGATAATATTTAACATACCATTAACAAACACCGTATCCTTATCATCTCCAGCGATGGCCTGCAGCAGCTGCCTCTCCGTACTGACCACCATCATACGGAAGCTGGTCGCATCGCGGAGACGTTGTACGCATGTTGAACATATAAGTGTACTCAACACGGCATTTGTTGATAACTGTAACAGGTTTAAATAAATAGTAAGATTACAACTGGTACAAAATATAGAAATGGCTGTTTAAGGGAGGGGTGCAATTAGGGGGCTAGTTACCGTCATATCAGCTATCAATAATACGGGGCTCCCAAGCTTCAGGGGCCCCTCGATGCGAAGTGTGTAAGCAAAATTTCCATTTTTTTTTTTTTTTAATATAAAATGTGCTCTTTTTTTATTTCTATTTTTTTTTTTTTAATATGCCCATTTATGCTGAAAACCAGCGCCGTAGATTCGTGTCTTCGTGCACGGGCCACGCCATTATGCTGAGCGTTAGCCGTTTCGCGCGGTAGTGACGCATATTTCACATGTGACATGTGTGTGTACGCGTGACTTACTCGTGAATAAACAATTTTCTTTCTTTCTTCTTTTAAATTACTATTCGGAACATCAAATTTAATTGTTGAAGATATGAAAATAAACATAATTTGTTTTTATTCAACTCTCAAGCTCCTGAATTCCTCCTTAATTTAGTAAAATTACACAGGAAATCTAACCTACTTATCCATCTTAGGGTCCTAAAAGTTACCAGTTAAGCATTAGTCATTAGTTTCATTTATTGTGTAAAAACAATATCACGTTTTGGAGTTTCGAAGCCATCGGCTAAAAAGGGCCCTGACAAATTTTGTTACAGAGCCCCTTTAGGACTAGCTGGGTGCAATGCAGTGGAATGAATTATATACTGTAGTAATTGGGTAAAAAGGCTAAGGCTGACCACTGATAATTGTTTGATAGATGGGTATCACAGAAAGCTTAACATAACTAAGTATAGCAGTTGTTTTAAAACAGCGTTATTCAAAAGCCATTTCAATAATGCTGTTTTAAAAAGAAAACATTCTATCTGTAAATGAGTATCTAAACTTTCACACTGACATTCTACTATTAATATATTACTATTATGACAGGCCAGCTGGCGTGGTTGGTTAAGGTACCGCCTATCATGTCGCAGGTCATGGTTTCGATTCCCATCCAGGACAAACATTTGTGTGCATGAACATGTCTGTTTGTCCTGAGTCTGGGTGTAATTATCTATATAAGTAAGTATTTACCAAAAAAAAAGTAGTGTATGTAGTATATCAGTTATCTGGTTTCCATAGTACAAGCTCTGCTTAGTTTGGGATCAGATGACCGTGTGTGAAATGTCCCGGGATATTATTATTATTACTATAATTTGACAGATGATTGACATTCTTATTCTTAATAAAATAATTACTTGCTATGATTTATATTCCAATTTTATTTTCATTTATTTAATTAATGTTCTTATTCCCATTACCCCTACCCAAACGGGGATTAATCAATTATATTGCATGAGTTTTTTTTACATTGGCTAAGTAATAAGAGCCGCACGGGTTGATCGATCAGGTTAAGCTACGCTTGCCGCGGCTGGGTCGTGGATGGGTGACCATCTTTACATACCAAAACCCCTCTGTGCCTCAGAAAGCATGTTAAGCCGTCGGTCTCGGCTGTCATTGCAAACTATGAAATTAATAACTTAATCATAGTGCTAATAAAAAATAGGTATAAAATAAAGTATTGTATTTATACATTGTTTGTTGTTTCTATTTAATTAATTGCGGTATTTACAAATTGTTAAAAACCGACCATCTGTAATGTACTACAATTCTTGCAATTAAATTTGATTTCATATATTGATAGATCATGTGACTGTATTATGTATGTTGCTATCACGGCAAAATGGGTCAGTGGTTGTCTTAGGGGCAGATGTGGGTGTACTATGTGCACTTCTGCCTAATGCTTCTGGGAACACAGGTGTGACGTTATGATATGTTTATATGCATTGATAGACTAACTAAATAAAAGAAACTTGACGAATAGTAATAGACCAACCCATAAACTTGCACTTGGTTGATAACAACACATTCAAAACAGCCACTGCAAATACATCATTTCACTTGAAAACCAAAATAATACAGGAACAGAACTCCTTACAGTAATTTTATACAACAAATTTAACGGTTTGAAGCTAAAACTTACATATAAATTAAAGATTTCCATAAAAATATCAAAGTAAACTTCGCGTATGCCATTAAAATAGTGTTCTTTCATTAAATCTCTGTGTTGGCCCTTTGCTAAGCAACAGCGGCACTCCCCATAGCTCGTATTACTTTTGTTTTTCTCCATTGCTAATTATTTTATTCAATTTACTAGAAAATATACAAACATTTCAGGAAATGGGGACGCAACATTGATGTTGACGTTTGGTTTTTTTTTTTTTTTAATTAGTTGACGTTTGGTTTGGTTGGTCTTTGACATTTCTCTTTGTTGAATTAGTGATGTACACGCAGGTTCGTTAATTTATATATACGGTTTATAAGCGCATAATTTACGGATTTTATTCAAACATTTTTATTAATTTTCTAATGCATGAGCCAGTTGAAAAATTACAATTATTAATTTACTAAAATGTTTACTGAATGGTCAATTACACACACACAATAAAGCACCGAAACTGTTAACTATCATTAGTTTAAACTATATCTATGATTATTTGTATAACAATAAGAATTCGAATGTTCAGTAAACTTAACGTTACTAACCGGCTGCTTATTGGTAGAACTTACGTCAGCTTTTGCTGAGAACCCGTAGTTTCACAACTTTACCGCTTAGAATAATACTTTAGTTATTATTCTAAGCTTTACCGTGACGTCTCTTCTATAGTTTAATCGTATTCGTACCTCTTGTTACTACTGCTCAGTGGGCGATTTCTCTACAAGATATTGAATCAACAGCTAAAATTTTGACCTGTTACAACTAAATTGAAGATTTCTTTTTTGTATAATTTCTTGGTTCCAGCGGTAAAAGTTAGCTCTAATAAAGTTTTGGGTATGATTCTCTAAAGTGAATAACAACTAAACAAAAAATAACGACTTTGGCTAGCCACTAAAAATACGCAACACATCTGTTAACCTTCTTATTTTTTTGATAACTGTATGCAGAAGCCCAGGGAATAGGACATCTTTACATTCAAATAAAAACAGGTATAAAAAAATGCTCAATTATTTTTTTTATCCAACAGGTCAACATAGGCACAGTTAATAAGATCTTCATCCTTTACTCCAAGTTTCGTTTGTAAGTCCCGGGCAATGGTCTGGCCTTCCTCGAGGGTCTGTTCAGGTTGGAGTACCACCTCTAACTCCATGTGGTGTCCAAGATCTTGAACAGTGTCTATATGGATGCGGGTCTGGTCTACCATGAATAATTTACTGAAATAAAAGAAAAAATATTTGTCTACTGTTTGATGTTGTTATTCTGATTTTTGGAGGGTACCGCGAAATTCAAATTCTCTTGCGTTTTTACAACTTGCAGGTCAGGTAGGGTTGTATCTTGATCAAAATATAATTCGAATAATAAATATAATTCAAAATAAAATCAATAAGAAATATGAATACATTAATATAGATTTGCTCCAGAAATTTTGGA
Organism: Dicycla oo; assembly: GCA_948252095.1. Classification (NCBI taxonomy): domain Eukaryota; kingdom Metazoa; phylum Arthropoda; class Insecta; order Lepidoptera; family Noctuidae; genus Dicycla; species Dicycla oo. The sequence continues at coordinate 9,102,173 of OX411734.1, forward strand.
AATCAGACAAATCTAACTTAGAGAGATGTATTGAAAGAAAGAAATTTGTCAATAATTGACGCGAATCATATTTTGATCAATAACCTTACAATGACCTGTGAATTAAAACACAAGAAAATTTTCGCGGGCTACCACATTGGATCAACCTGTAGTAGTACATATATATAGATGAACTAAGTATAATCAATTTTTATCATAGTCAACTAACCGTTCCTTCACAACTCGGCCGGCTACCACATTGGATCAACCTGTAGTAGTACATATATATAGATGAACTAAGTATAATCAATTTTTATCATAGTCAACTAACCGTTCCTTCACAACTCGGCCACGAATACCCAAACACTTCTTCAGCATTTCATCTAATAATTTAGCTTTTACACTTTCGTTGACGGAGAAATCTATTAATTCGTAGTTGCTAAGCTTAGGACCCCCTACGTCCGCTCGATCGTACCTCACCAGCGTAGCTGAGGAATCCGCGTAAATCCTCATCTTCAACCGACCTTCATGGACGTTATAAAACGTATCGTCTTGATTAATTATTGTTGGAGGACCACCGCTCAACTCTTCTGCCACTTTGCAAATGTTATCATAGTCAGTGATTTTAGCTTTGATTTCTACGTTACGCATGGCTACTTGGTGTCAAAAGTCCTCTCTACTTTGCAGTAATCTGAGAATCAATGAGAATGGAGCACTAAAAAATAACAATAAGTAGATGTTTCCCCGCCGCGCACCCGGTGTTTTCGCTATTAGTTGGTCAACAAATTGAACAAATGTCAGCTTGCTGCTTTCGTTCGGAAAAATCACTGATATATATACTGGGAAAAATGTTTTGGTTTTTTATTTCTTCTGGGTTTTTAATAACTGAAATTGTAATGATCTCTGCGAATACATGGTGTGAGGATTATTATTTTATTATAATAATTATTATTATCTGCGTTGGGTTAGCACATTTACTTGAAAGTTCTTCAACATGAGACAATTGAATTAATTTGTTTCTGAACAGAGTAAATCAATGTCTAGCATTCACTGATAATGTCAGTCAGATGTCAAAGTGAAACGAACAAAACAAGAATGTATTGCAAAACACAATTTTTAACGTTTATAAAAATATAAATTAAAACAATGGATGTGGCGAACGCTGAGAGCTGGGCATCGCAGCCCGATGTATGCCGCTGCTGCCTGTCTACAAGCGGGACTTGGGATGTCACCGCATCTTATATTACGGAGGCCGGAAGCAAAGAGGTTTATTCCGAGATGTTACAAGAGTGCTATGGGATTTCGGTACGTTTCTAAAGCTTAATACTTTAAGGCAGAAAAGCTTACACATTAGTCATTTACCACTCACCGTTTACATGAATTAAATATTAAAAATCTAGCAATGATTATTGTTAACAGGTAGGTACAGTTAACCAAATAAACAAGTAACTAGTCATAGTCAAACAAAAAGTGTTTTTGTGCTATGCAGCAATATTTTATTAGTGACAGACTGTTACACAGTCAAACAATACATTTTCTTGACTTTCATCAGTCAATACTTACCATTCAAATCTGTTTCATCTGTTCCATTACAGCTATCGTGTCTCATGGAGTGGGGTCCAAGTAGAATGGTGTGTGCCCTTTGTGTGGGCCACCTGAGGGATGCACGCAGCTTCCGCAAACAAGTGGAAGAGGCAGAGAGGCACTTTGTAACTTATTGTGATAGTAGAAAAGGTAATATTTGTATACTGTACTAAGCTGATCCAACAGACATTATCCTGTCCTTTCAATCCATAAAAAAGCACTTATTGTTTTTCCAGGCAACTTTCCCATGTTTCCTTTCTTTATAACCAAAACTTTCCACTATAAAGAATTAAAATGACCTGTACTATCAACAAAACGGACGCCTTAACACCATAAAGTAAATTTTTGTGTACACTGATTCATTGAAAAACCCTGCCCCAATGTTCTTTTGTTTTACTTTGTCATAAGTACAGTTGCAGCTGGCAAGCATTGTTTCAAAATTTGAAAGGTGTAGCTTTTGTCGATTGTACACACTCGTACATAAATACCAACTTATCTACTAATTGATTAATAAAATATTCTAATAACCTATTTGGACTATTACAAATATTTATAATGTAAAAAAAAGCTTTTTAGCAAAAAATAAAACCGACTTCCAAAACAAAACACTACAAAGTGAAAAATAACTTTAATTTCGGTAGTCGGTGTCTTGGGTTTTGTATTTTCGTTTTTGCCACCGACTTCCGAAATTAAAGTTATTTTTCACTTTGTAGTGTTTTGTTTTGGAAGTCGGTTTTATTTTTTGCTAAAAAGCTTTTATTTTTCACTTTTTAGTTGTGGAACCTACCCCACACAAATTCGAATACATAATTGAGCACAATAATTGTAGATATAGCCATGTAAATAACAGTGATAGGAAGTTATTAAAACACCATCACATCATCCACATAAAATAAGTGGGAAATATACGCATTATTGAAGCTAACTCAAAAACTCCCTAAGCTAAGTTAATAAAATTTATATGGGACCACCTCGGAAGTATACCCTATCAAACAAAAAAGAATTTTCTAAATCGGTCCATCCGTCTTTGAGTAATCGCGTAACAAACATACAAAAAAAAAAAACAAAAAAAAAATACAGACGAATTGAGAACCTCCTCCTTTTGGAAGTCGGTTAAAAATAACTAAATCGGTCCAGCTGTTCTGAAATGAAGCTCTTACCAATAAATAGCATTTAATTTGTATTTATATAGATTTCTTGTAGTTACACAATGACAAGGTTGACCCCTTATTATTATTTTTTTGTTGCTCAGAAACATATTTTTATTTTTCTCAAAATTATTGATAAGATAGTTTGAAAAGTGTTTGGGTAACAAGAGAGGAATGAATTTGAAAAACGCCATTGTTATTGCATGTGAAAGAATATTGCACTAAAATGTGTGAGGCTTGGTCCAAATGCCCACAACTAACAAGACCTAAGTAGTTGACTGAATAGTGAATTAAATAAGGAATAACTTTTACTAAGACATCAATTTAAAAAAATCTGACAATGAAAAGTTATAGCTAAATAAAAATAGGTATTTAATTATTCATTGCAATAAACTTTAATTGTATTTGTTTTCAGATACCCCAGACACTATAAAGGCTGAATTAGATCAAATACCAGATAATGTAGATAGTCCACAATATTTTATGAATATTGGAGACAATAGTGAAGGTAGATAATTAAACTATCTGTAGCTGTACAGTATGGTCGATGACTCATGGCCGGTCTGAACATAGGCTCTCCGAACTTTCGCGCATGTTCTCTCACTCACACTCACCTCATGTCACCATTTGGTTCCTAAAAAATGTTATTGCGCAGCCTTCTTCGCAAAGGTCGGACCGGTCATGATTCATAGACCGTACGGTAAACTAGAGTTCAAATACTGCAATAATAATACTTTAATTCTTTTCAGATGACAATAAAGATATTTTAAAATCAGATTCAAGAATATTAGAAACAAAAAAACTATTGTTAAAAAACAAAATCCATTCTACAACCAAGAGAAAGAGACAGAAGATAATTCTAAAAGAGAAAAGACGGAGAAGAGTCGATTTGAAAGAAGACATGGATTCAGATACTCCTATAGCCGAGTTCTCAAAGAAAAATGTTCCTAAAACAGTGGAAAGTAAGGGAGAGAATGAAATAACAGACAGCTGGCTCAAAAAGAATGAAATCAATGATCTTGATACCTCAGTTGTTAAAATAGGTATGTAAATTAGTAATTATAAATACCACTTTATTAACTCTTTGTACAAAAATAAACATTTATTTTTAGTCATTACAATAAACAACCCTTTATGATTTTAATCATGCCTAGAAAGGCCAAGAACTCAAATCATCATCATCATCGGCCTAGCCTTTTTTCAACTATGTTGGGGTCGGCTCCCGGTCTATCCGGATGCAGCCAAGAACTCAAATATATTTTTGTTTTAAGGCTTTCAATACACGAGAGGACAGAATGGAGTGAAACAAGTTTCCGAGCGCAAACGCGTCATGCTGACGTGTGACACTGTCCTTAGAGACACCACCGCCTGCCCCTTCAGGCACCACAAGAGCTGGTTCCAATGCTTCTTCTGTCAACAAGACTTTATGGAAATAAACCTCCTCAGAGATCACATGCTAAAAACCCACGCCGACATGGACGTAGAATTAAAAAAAATAAAACGTTACCCGCGCTCCCTGCAAATTGAAATTTCGAATTTAGAATGCCGGCAGTGCAATTTGAATTTAACAGATGTCATTTCAATGTGCCGCCATTTTGTTGAGGTACACAAAAAGGTTATATATAACGAGTGTATTGCAGATTACAAAGTCGATGCTAGTCCCTACTCTTGCCACTTATGCGGCCAACAGTTTCATGTTTTCAGAACACTAACGACACATTTGAACGAGCACTACGCGAATTGTATCTGCGATGTATGTGGCAAATCATTTTTGAACTCAAAACGATTAAAAGTCCACAAACGGACTCACGAGAATGGCATCTTTCCTTGCGCGGAATGCGGAAAAATACTTAAAACTAAAACATCCAAAGCGAATCATATGGAAAGCGCTCATTCGAAACGCGTTATCAAGTGCCAAATATGTTTCAAGCCCATGAAACATTATAACGACAGAATAAAACATATGTCAGAGGCGCATAACATAACCCATAAGTTCAAATGTCCTATCTGTGGGCGGGAATATAATATAAAACATTATTTAGCTACACACATACGTCAGACACACGGACAAAAGAATAAGAATTGTTCCGAGTGTGGTATGGCGTTTATAACTAACCATGGTTTAAAAAAACATATGTTAAAACATAGTGGCCTGAAACCTTTTAGCTGTAATGTCTGTTGTAAATCCTACGCCAGGAGCTACACTTTGAGGGAGCATATGAGAGCTCATGACAATGAGAAAAGGTTTATAGAAACTGAGTAACGGAATACAAGGTGTAATATACCCTTCACGGAGCCCTCATGTAATGTTGGGGCTCCTAAGAGAAACAACTACATCTGTTGAGTACTATTTATTGACTAAATGAATATTTATAAAACAAGCGCATATGAGGTATAGTGCAAACTCAGCATAGGTACATGAACAGTTATAAAGGAGTGTACTTACTAAAGTAATGGAGCATACATATTATATTCTTACACTTCACCTCCTGGGCTGGCTGGGGACAGCGAGAAAAAAAAAAGTTTTTTTTTTACATCTTACTAATTTATTATAAGTTGCTTATTACAAATATGTGTACTTACCTATTTATCTTTATCATTACATACATAGCAATGTTATCTAAAATTAAATCTTACATTACATCTAATCTATTGACAAAAAGGCCTAGTCCTATTCTTATGTACTAATTCTATTTTATTAATTCTGTAAATCAAATGTTGTGCAAAAATAATTGCTGGGAAACAACTTTTATTTTTGGTGTAAAAATTCGCTGTTTATGGCAGTGCGAAATATTGTGCTAATGGGTGCAGGCAACGATACAGGGATCGCTGGAGTATTTAAATTAAAATAACATTTAAAACTTGTCTTCGTAAAAAAAGTGAACAGTGTTTGTCTTCAAAGTGAGAGTGAACAGTCTTCTTCTGGGTAAGCTCACTCCATTGTCGACTCTGTCTCTGTTGCGTCCGACCTAGACTAGTCAAGAGCGAATCCATAATTAAAAAAAAAAAAACAAATTCGACAGAAGTTGGCATTTTGACCTTCAATATCTCCGTAACCAGAAGGTTCCCTACCTGAGGACCAGTTCAGAACAAAAAATGATCATGATAACGGAAGAACATGTGACTTTAGGCTTCGTTATGGGTATTTTTTACTAGTGACCGACCGGAGGCTCGGTTTTGGCCTAAAACTGGCCGAATCTTCGGCTCTACCGAAACTGGCGTATGGCGTTCGTAAGCTGTCGCTTTTGATAGAATACGAACGATTTGTACAAAAATAAAAAATATTGGCGCCGATTTGTTCACAAACTACACTAAAAAGTTCGGTGCATCTTTTTCTTTCTATTTCATTAAGAAAAGGACACAAGATAAATATTAGTTTAGTCCTGTCAAATTAGTCAGCGCCTGACGTAAACCGACGAATTTTTAGTAGGCAATTTTATAATCACGTCTAAACTTGTCTATGGAGTATCTTAATTTGACAGGACTAAACTTTACTAATATTTATCATCTGTCCTTTTCTTTATGAAATAGAAAGAAAAAGATGCACTGAACTTAAATTAAGTTTAGTTTGTGAACAAGGGAATCGGCGCCAGTGTTTATTTATAAATAGAAGTCATTTGGTTCTTAGCAGACAAAAAAAAAAAATCTAGAAGACATGCTGCTAGTAGTATCAGCGACTAGGGATTTATTTGCTTTCTGGAAGATTGATACAAGCTCTAAGGGCAACAGCAGATGCATCTTAGCGACTGTGCGTTCGCTCACAATAGCAAAACACGTTTCAGCAATTAGGTACTTCCGACTCGTTCCTTTTGAGTTGAGTAGTTACGTACGGTTTAAAAATTGCGTTTTCTAACGAAGCTGAATAGTTTGTCGGAGAGATCGAACTTCCGAAAAGCGATTAAATCGCCGATAGCTAATGCTAAAATTATGCAGTGTTCAGCGTTGATCGAGCAAAAGCTAACAGTAGCATATCTGCTAAGGCCAATGTTTAAGTAAGGGCTATCAATCGTAATTTTTATATTTATAAAAATTTTCACACAAAATCTGGCAAGTGTTTTTATTTCTTTATAATTGAATATAAGTAATGAAAATAGTTTATTATTTCGTCTAGGTACACGAAGCATGTGTACTTTGCGGCTAGGTCTGGATACAACATCATTATGCAGCTGAAATTCATGCCTATTTTGGTACACAAAAATACAAATTTCAAAAATATACAGTGCTGGGAGAGTTAATATTTTTATTTTTTGAACAATGGAACACAGCTGTCCATTGGCTGCGCTCCACATATTGAGCGAATGCACTTTTTTTAAGCTCGAAACACTGTTAATTTCTACAGAATTACCCCATATTATTATGCTATAACATTAAGTACTCCTCTTGTTACGAGTATTAGAATGGCAGGCAGAGTTTGAAGCTAAAGTAGAAATACCTATAATGTAAAGACGACGATATAATGTTCGAATTATAAGTTCTGTTAGATGTATTTGTTTTTGGACCGATTAAAATATTTAGGAAAAATGATAGCGTTTTTTTTTTTAAATCTAGCTATTATTTAACTATTTTTTACTGCTCATTAAACATAAAAAAAATCGAGTTGACAACACTAGCGCGTCGTGATCATAACGCTCATGTCACAAGCAAAATGGCCTTCTCCACAAACTAGTAGGTAGGTACGCTTTCGACCGCGATCTCGTGACAACATTCAAGAATGCCGTGTTGTTCAGTGGTTTCTTGTAGAAACCGAAGCCAAAACAAAAACTATTCAAATCATGGAATCACTTATCACATGTAAGTACCTACAAGTATTTTAGGTCTTTAAAATCATGAAAAACAACAAATCGTATAATATTTATTGCTTTTACTACGTTAGTTTAGTTTTCATATCGCAGCGACTGTACTATTTTGCAGTAAATACATTGCTTCTTAACCACTACCTAAGTATATATATCGCTAAGTGACTGGACAAGCAATGCAAAGATCAAAAAACGATACCTACTTTAGTCGCTGTATCTTGCGACGAGTTAGTGATGTGCTTGTGCATTCAGATCCATTAACGTAGGCTATCGACAGCAATATTTAATTAAATAATATGTTTTAATGACAACTAATGTAATTGGCCTTGGCCGTTTTATGTTAATATAAATAAATAAATTTACTAAGGGGTTCTTGAAGTGAAAACTTCTTTAGGCGTATTTTGCCGCTCTTTTCTGAACAGTGAACGAAACCTGTCACGCTCGGGTCGGCGACGCTGAATCGCGTTTTCACTTCTATCGGTGGCGATAATAACGTAAAGGACACACCCCCACAAGAGTAGCCTATTATCTGCTCAGCACATGTCGAGCTTATGATATAGATAATTATGTGAATGATAAATAAGTTGCTGTCGTACCTTTTCAGCTTCCCAAAAGATGGGGATTTGAAAGAGAAATGGATTGATGCCACAGGAAGGCCACCTAGCTGGTTCCCTACAAGAACTAGCACCATATGCTCAGTTCACTTTGAGGCAGAAATGTTCCAGTCTTTAAAGAAAAGTCGCAGACTTCTTGAATGGGCAATCCCAAAATTAAGACTAAACCTGATTTTTGCAGAAGTGGGTTACATTTTATATTATTACATAATTATTGTATTACTGTATTTCCCGAAGAGTTAGGCAGAGTTGTGCCTCTTATACACTACACCTACATGTCACCAGTTATTTTCAAGTCCCATGTAATAGGGAGCGAGCCTATTGCCGTCAACAGGGCCCAAATCCAGACTCCGGTCTGCTACAAATTCCAGATGGAACTGAACACTGCCCGACCTGAGATTCAAACCCAAGATTCGCATACCGCATGTTCAGCAGTAGCGCTTGCCACCGCTAGACCAACGAGGCAGTTTATTTTATTTCTGAAAGCTATTCCCATGTTTTATGGAAATCATAAAGTCAGTCATTCAACTTTTCAGGATTCTCTAGAACTATTAACGGCGGGAAGTCATATACCCCAGAATCAGGCTTTGGTAAGCAGTTTTTAGAATAAATTCATGTAACTATATAATTTTATGTTTTGTTAATTTGTAAGAGAATGGAAATTATCATGAAAACAGCTTGTCTCACCGATGATAAATTAACAATTAAAACTAAAAATGTCAAATAGAAAGTCATGGTAAACTTAGTCACATTTCGATGCCCCCCACGCAAAAAGTCGGAACATTATTTTTTACAAAAATCGTTTTTTTGTGGCATTAGAACCCTGCTGAACAGTTTTACATATTCCCGAAATCCAAATTTTAATTATATTTTATAAATAATGAGTTTTTGAATTGCTAATAGTCTTAACATTTAAACGCTCCCGCGCATAAAGTCGTGCTGATAGTTCCGACGATGCGCTCCGATCTATTGGACGGCGGCCGGCAAATCAGCACGCAGTACCGACGTCGTATGACACGAGCGAAGTCTCTCAGTTTTGAATGTTAAAAATATTATTGATGTTGTGTTGTTTTTGTTTACTACTCTCCTGAAAAAAAATTTTTTTGGCCTTACGACCTTATGCGTGGGAGGCGTCGATTTTACAGCATTAGATCTCTTAGATAATATTAAATTTCACCAATTTGAGCTGTTCCAACATTATCATCAACTTCCTACCCTTGTCCCATGTTACGTGGGGTCGGCGCATCACGTTTACTTCTTCCATTCTCCCCTGTCAACCGTCACGCTATCATTCACTCCCTTCTCTTTCAAATCATTCCTCACAAAATCCATCCATCTTTTCTTTGGCGTTCCTCTCTCTCTCTCTCTCTCTCTCTCTCCATCCATCAACTTTTATGTTCACCACTCACGCACTCACAATGAATAAAATCACATAATATTGGTAGTGTATATTTATGCCGATTGGGTTACAGAATATCTAGGTTCCCTAACCTATATTTTGAAAAACATAACATGTATGTAAGTACGAAAATGCCCAAGGCTCGCAACGCATTTTTTCTAAAATGAGAACTGTAAAATATTTATATGGCAATGCCTTCCCAGCACTCAATTTGCCGACAAACACGACCAAGTAGTTACAAATAACGGTGCATGTCCGCGTACTGCAGTTTCTTTACTCATGTGGCCCAAAGATCCGATGTAAGTTGTACCGTGCACGGTAAATGCACGCTGTGTTTGGTGGGATAAGGTTTATAATTGACTAGCTAAGCCTAAAATATTATTTCGACATAAAATATAAATCCATAGGGCGTTTATGCACTACAAGGAATTTTACTTTCCGCCAGCCAATGATGTTATAAGTAAAAAGCCGTAGATAGGTTACCTACCCAACATTCGTGGAAGTAGGACGGCATGTCGTAAGTATCGGGAGCGAAAAAGAGACAAGACGACGAAAATGTGGCTAATTAGCCACATTTTGACGTGCCACTTGCGGAGCGTGTATAACCTATCTACGTCTTTTTACTTATAATATCATTGCCGCCAGCCCGATTTTTTACGGTCTCATCTTTCGTGGCACAACCTTTTCACCGCCGCCCCGATGACGCCCGGTCCCGTCCTGCGCAAAGACCGCATACCGCTAAAGAGACCAAAAATCGTGTACTGCGCAAGTCAAACCACATGGTGTGTCAAGTCTCTCATTTTTCGTGGCACGCAATGTACACCTACCGACCTATATTTATGTGATTGCTCTCAAACGGTGATGAAAATTATCGAGAGGAAACCTGCGTGCCCCAAACGATACCTACTTAATTCGTGTGAAGGCAGCCATTCCGCCATGGGCTCGCATTTATCTCTTACTGTTATTTCAGATACCTCTAACGAACGCCGAAAAGCGAAAGAGATATAGAGAGCGAATTACTTTACAAAAATCTGAAAAACACGATTTTATGAAAAAAGATAAAGAACGCGCTAAACGCAATCGCTAAACTTCTGTATTCTGAGACTACAAAGGCAAGACAGAAAAAAAATGTAGTGATCTATTTTTTCTTACCTACAGACAAACCGTGTGATGATAATAGCAGTACGTTACGTAATCGCTTGTATGAACGAAGTTTCTATGTGTGTGTGTATGGGCTTGTCGAAGGCATTGACCTCCGTCACACGCTCAAGGTCGTCGCGCGGTCTATAATGTAATGTCGATATTCGATAAGCTTGCTTGTAGACAAACAAACCACAGAGTACAGAAGGAAGCGGAGATCCCGCAAGGTAATAATTGCCTTATTGGCGCATGACCTAATAGGCCGGCCATGCGCCTTCAGTTAGGTCATGACGTCACAGTGGGCGGGGCTGCAAAGCTTAGTTTCGAGTAAATCGTCATCGCGTTCGGGTCCGTTGTATTTTGATAGTATTTTAATTGTTAAATTGTTTTAATAATGAAGTGCGCTGTTGTGGGATGCAATAATTGTTCAGGATCAAAACTGAAACATATTGATGGCATAACATTTCACGTGTAAGTCCATAAAATTTATATATATTATTTTAAAACACATTTTCTCGTTTGATCGCCAGATTGTTGTTAGAGACATCTGTCGTCAAAGAGATGCATTCTAACCACTTCTCATCAATTCCATGTTTTTATCATTATCAATACTTATTGTTGTACCTATTATTTGGCTCAAATAACTTGCTTAAGTGAATTTTGCTCACTCTAAGTTATTGCATAGATAAATTACCTTGAGACATGAAACACGAAGCATTTAAAATAAGAAAAATGCGCCATCTTACGGTAAGTAGTCGGTACTAACTGACAAATAAAAATGTTGTGCATCATGCATTGAGTTATAATGTACTACGTACCATTATAACTCAATGGCATCATGCCAGCAAGACCCTATTAATACATTAGGCGCGGCAGACGCACATGCGCGTTTTCATAACGGTCTTCGAGTGCGGCGCGCCGCACATGTGCGTTCGTTGTGCATCTCTATTGTTTCGAAAACATCGTAAAAAAAAGGGTCGGTAAGGGTGTAGCATAAAGAAGCGTTTGCATAAAGAATTAAGCAGAGAATGTGTTAATTTATCAAATTTATTATTTTAATGTAACTTGTTTGTTTTTTTAATCCTATCTTATTTTTTGTTATCATTTTAGATTCCCTGTTAATACAGATATAAGAAATGCATGGGTACGTATCATAAATAAACCTAACAACTGGACACCAACAAAGTATTCGAAAATCTGTTCACTTCATTTCGAAGAAAATTATTTCTATACAACAAAACACGGTTATAAGAAATTGCATCAAGGAGCGTTACCTAAATTGTTTTTACGTAATAATCAGGTAATAACAACGACATATATTTAAAATAAATTTATAACATAACATTAGGCGAGATAGGCCTAACAATAGTAAAAAAGAGAATGTTATATTTTAATATTTTTTACAGGAAGCTGAAGCAGTGTTTGAAGGATCATCACATACCATGCCAAATACTAGTCAAGTACAGGTAGGTAAGGATAAAACTACATTTCGCTTGCTACGGAAACCCAGCTGTGTCGGCGATTTGTTTGTCTCTGTCACGGTTATGCGTGTTATTACGTTTGTTGTCATAAGCGTAGATACGGGACTCAGCACCTGCCGATCTATTCTGTAAAACTCTCACCGTGTAAAGTTAGGTGAAGTGAACTGTCAATATTGTAAATCCCTAGCAACAGGTATGACAGCTCACTTAATGCTCACTTCACCTAAGTTCTCACGGTGAGAGTTTTACAGAATAGCACTGCGGCTGGCTTTGGCACTTGGCACTCAGTCAGTCGTGCACGGAACATCGCTGATTTGAATATACAGCTCAAAAATTTTAGTTTTTTTTTTTTTTTGTAATAAATACGCATTAAAATGGCCTTTTGTGCAGCTAAAATGTGTTTTAATCATAGAAGGAAGACAAATAAGATAAAAGGGATTATTTATCACACGTAGTACACAGTAGTACAGCCAAAATTATACTAATATTTGATGTTTGCTTCGCCATGTTTGTGCGAGCGATATAGATATTACAAACATGCGTGAGAGACACGATACGCACGCAATTCGGCCAACATTCGGCGGCTAACGCGATTTCGCTCGCACAACAGCGCCGACTCCTATCTCTGTCCTTGTCTATAGGTTTGCGACTGTGATCACAGATGTGTGAGTTTCGGAGCATGTAGTCGTGCGCCGAGCCCAGGTTTAGTGATTGCGATGTTAGCGCGTAACATATCTTCCTCCATAAATCAATGTTTGTTGTACAGAATTTCGTAGGAAAATTTTAAATTACTTTTTATTTCGTAATTTTTAGTTTTAAGTAAAAACTAAAATATTTGTTTGTTAGTTTTTGTTTTAAATAAGCCAGGCCATTACACAACACGTGTATGTGTGAAGGACAAAAGACAAAGAATCCAAAGTGATCCTGTCCTGTCCTGATAGTGAGAGATATACAAGCAGATTATTTCAAGAAGTCAAATGACTCCTCGCAGGCGCCAGATTTTACAAAAGAAAAACCGTATTATAACTACTACTTACTATAACTATAAGCGCGGGCACTAATACGGTTTTTCAAAATAAACAAAATGTTATCACCTACCTTCATATTTCATACAACACCGCTTTTGAATAAAGTAACTCGAAGCAGTCGAAACTAATCTCATTCAATGTTTATGTAGGTAATGTTACTTCGTTGTAGTTCGGACAATACGTTTCGGTTGACGTTTAGGTTTTAGTTGATACGATTTTATCAAACGATCTTGGCGCATACGATTCGATCTAGGTGAAGATCGCATCCTGTTGAATCGATTAAAAAAATCGGTAGATCGTATAGCCATGAATCGATATACTGGAAGATCGCTTCAGATCGGGCATCCCTATACTTGCTTGAGCGATAGAATGTCAGTTAGTAATATACCAGCCGGTCTATTCTCTAAAAATCTCACCGTGAAAACCAAGGTGAAGTGAGCTTAAAGTGAGCTGTCATTCCACCTGATGCTAGGGATTGACATTATTGACAACTCACTCCACGCTCACCTCACGTACTTTTTCATGGTGAGATTTATGCAGAATAGCAATAATAATAATAATATCCTGGGACATTTCACACACGGTCATCTGATCCCAAACTAAGCAGAGCTTGTAGGTAGGTACTATGGAAACCAGATAACTGATATACTACATTTTGTCTTAGGTATGTGGGAGGAGAAGTTTTTCGGTCTCGTCATATGATTTCTCAATTAGCCATTCTTTAACTGTGATTTTGCATTGGTGATAATTTTAACTGTGGATATGGAGAAATTTATTGATTTTATAGGTTGTGCGTTATTTAATTTACACCTAATATAAGATTGCCCATTACATGGAACCCTTACAGTACCTATTATAATATACAGTACCATTATAATATATAATACCCAATACCGTACAAACGTCGTGTACAGCCTTTAATAAATAAAAATGAATAAATAAACCCCCTGTAACTTCGTTGTGCAAAAACCTAGAAGCCTAATTTTTCAGAAACCAAGAGGGCATTACATTTATAGATATATTGGGTTGGCAAAAAACTAATGAGACACTGCAAAACTCTTCTACATTTCCTTTTTCAAGTTAATTGTTTTCGATAATCCGATTCGATATTTTCAAATTAATTGTTTTCGATAATCCGATTCGATAATTTCAAGTTAATTGTTTTCGATCCTGCACCAAAGTGTTTTCTGCTCGGCTCCGCGTATTTTCAATAACATTCCAAAGCCTATAAGAGCAATTACTGAAATAAAATCATTTAAAAAGTATCTCCATGAACTGTTAGTAAACAAATGTTATTACTCTGTGAAAGACTTCTATGCCGACAAATGACTGTTAGAATACAATCTGCCTAGGTCATGATGCGTTTTGTGGGTTTGGTTTTTAATATTTAACGGTCTAAGATTTGTAATGTATTGTTATAATATTATTGTTGACATGCATGTAAACATTTTATATGATATGTACCTACATTTATTGTACGCCCTAAGGGCAGGACTTAGCTGTTCGCAAAGCAGTAAATCAACACCAGTTGTATTATGTACACTTTCCTATGATCCACAATAAAAATTAATTGAAATGAATTGAATAATATTCTAGAATGTTGTAGAACATTCTAGGTACTTGTGATATATAAAGCCGCCCTCGCGATCGGTTTAGTCGTTATTGACCGGTTAAGTAGTCATGGCATGGCCTCTCCAGGCTAACTACGAGATGCTATACATAAAAAATTAATCGGTTCAGTCAGTTTGAAGGAAAATGGACGAGCGACAAGTTCGAATACTATACTTATACGAGTACTTGTTAGGCCACAGTGCGCGGGCTGCGGCTGTACAAGCCATGCGACGGTGTCCCGATGGTTTGACCCGTTTTAAATCAGGAGACAGGAGCCTTGAAAGTCAGCTACGCTCTGGACGACCACCCGCAGTGAATGATGATGATTTTCGCCGCTAACTGCAGTCGAATCCGGATGCTACCACTCGTAAATTAGCGGAAGCACAGCAGTCACCACACCGTGGAAAACCATCTGCATGAGCTTGGTCATCGAAAAGTTTTGGCTCGGTGGGTACCGCACATCCTTACACACGCCAGTCGTGCAGTCCGTGTCGCTATCTATCAATCACTTTTACTGCGACCCCGACGTAAAGTTTTTGTTTGATCTGGTTATTGGAGATGAATCGTGGATTCATTACGAGAATGATACACGTCGTGCTTTTTGGCTGCCTCCAGAAGAAACGCCACCAACTCGACCGAAGATGAGTCAAAAGAACCGCTTACAAGTTCTGCTTTGCTGTTTCTGGGACGCGCAAGGCATGCTGTATTATGAACTATTACACAATGAAACTGTAAACGCTAACAAATATTCAACCCAGCTCACCATACTACCTGCTGCTATCAAGAAAAAACGACAAAGACGAGTCAATGTAGTTTTACTACACGATAACGCTCGACCTCATATCGCATCGGCTGTTCGCCATCAGACTATCATTTGTTTAGAGCCCTGAAACAACATTTGCGGGGTAAACAATTTAATTATTTCTCTGAACTTTTTCGAGGCACAGCCATCAGAGTTCTGGGCGAAAGGCATCCAAACTATGCCGGTGATTACATCATTGACTAAGCTAATAATAAAAATATAAAACGTAAACCAAGTGTCTCATTATTTTTGTGCCAACCTGATATTTCCAAATTACATTAAATTTGAACCAGTAGTTTAAGAATTATTGCAAGTCAAAGTTCTTTAATTTTGTCACTGACTCACCGATCATCAATAACACAGAACAGATGAAAGAGGTTTATCTGTTCTGTGATCAATGACAATTCTAAAGTACTTCTAGCAGACCCACAAGCTACAAATTTTGAACACAGTTATTGTTTAGCAAGGAACAACTTTGACATTCCGAAGTTTTAGTCCCGTTTTCTAGATATACAATCTGAATAAGTAACTTTGTAATCCTTTATAAATCCCATTAAATTGTATGTAATTACAAAGTTACATTTACAGTTCTCAATTAGACTTCATTGAAATGGTTTATGTTCATTGCGAACAGTTTCCACTATGTATAGCCTATGCTATTAGATACGATACACAAGAGTCAAGGGCTAAGTCTTAATAGTGCATTGATGGACATTGGTTCTTCAGTATTCACAAGTGGTCAAGCGTATGTGGCAATTTCGAGAGTGATAAGTCTAGGCGGTTTACATCTAATCACTAATCAATGTCAACTTTGGTTGTATAAAGCGCAGGATTCTGCAATTTCTGAATTAGATGCTTTTACCGTCCAGATTTGTCAAAAATCAATACATCAAAGCCTCTAAGGAAAACCCACAGAGACAGGGAGTGGGTTTTGAAAAAGCCAGCAGCTGAGGCACAAGACATAATACCCGAAAAGAAGAATGTAAACTAAGTCTGTTAATTCGACACCTACCTATCTATGGGAGCAGCTATCCAACCACTATGTCATAAATTGATACATACCTTATTAGTTAGCTAACAACATTTTATAGTAACCATATCATTACCTACTACATTTTTTTATTTCTTTAGTAAATTGAGTGACTTGGCAATTGCACACGGCAACATAATCTACACAAAACAAAATCGATCAAAATATTAGCGCTTTGTGCTTTTAATTGTTTGAAAGTATCTTTAGGGAGGACTATTTAAATTACCAAGTAGATTATATTGTTGTGTGCAATTGCCAAGTCACTCTAATTATTAAAGAAATAAAGAAATGTAATATTGATATGGTTACTATAAAATGTTAGCTAACTAACAAGGTATCAATTTATGACAAAGTGGTTGGATATCTCCCCATACATAGGTAGGTACTGAATTAACAAACTTGGTTTATATTCGATTTCACAACTTTTTAGGGCAGAAAAACTGCCGCTGCTGAGACTTGTACATGTTATGATTTTGATGGGATTCAAATTTTCTTAGGTTTTTTTTTCAATTTGCAAGTCAGTATTAAGTTGTATGATAAATAAAGTATGATTCGCGGCCGTAACATATATGAATTTACATAATAATTATAATCATTAGAATCCGTAAGACAACTCCTTAAGTTAATATAATCCTTAAATGTCAAAGAATTACCTCTGGTCTTAAAGAGTTGTATTGATTACTTTAATGCATAATGATTATAATTATGTAAATACATACTTGTTACATAATTCGATAAATATGATCATTGATAAAATAACCTTTACTCAATTCCTGACTGTAATTATTACGCGGTGTTTACGGTTAATGGAAGAGGCCTATGACTTCTTCCGATCCCAAGACACTGTCGCAGGGTTAACCAAATACCTAAATTATTCAATTCACACTCATTACTGTGCACCTTCAGTCATCCTCACTCACACACACACACACACACACACACACACACACACACACACACACACACACACACACACACATACACGCATACCTTACACTACACCTCACTCAAGCGCGCTTCTTTTTTCCTTTTAGTTTATTGTTTTTCTACTAAATACATGTACTCGTATTTCAGTCTTATATAAATCGGTTAATGATAAGGGGAAGAGCGGAGACTCCTAACACAAGCATTTCCTTGCTTAAAAGGAGTCTCCAAACCATATAATGTAAGCCATATTATGTTAACTGAAATAAACTTTTTTTTTTTTTTTGTTACGGCCGCGAATTACATTTAGATCAAGGTACAACCTAATACTGACTTGTAAATTACAAAAAACGTAAGAACATTCGAATTTCGCGGGCTACCCTGACGCTTTCGCCTTAGCGCGAAACGCCACAGAATAAATAATATTAGGTTGGTGCATATGAAATTGCCGATTGCGCAACAAGGTAAAAGAGTGGGCGCGTATTACCGAACACGTTTTGACTTGTTCATTTTCGTGACTGTCAACAAAGTATCGACACTTGTTTAGTATTTTAAACACCATCAGAAGATCCAGACGTTAGACGTGATTTAATTTAAGTTATGCTTTCTTACCATGGATCCACAAAAAATTAGAGGTATCATGTTTTATGAGTTCAAAGGTGGATTAAGTGCAAGTGAAACAGCAAAAAAAATAAATGAGAGATTAGGCGAGAATAAAGTTTCTGAAAGGACAGTGAGAAATTGGTTCCGAAAATTTCGTTGTGGAGTAGAGAATTTTGAAAATGAGTCTCGCGGACGACCTTCGCGCGTACTTGATCTGCAAGTTTTACAACAATTAGTGGAGTCCAATGTGCATATAACCACGCGAGAACTTGCACAAGAACTCGGTGTCCATCATACAACAGTTGTACGAGGCCTCGGACAAATTGGTAAAGTAAGGAAGCTTGATCAGTGACCACACGAACTCTCAGAGCAAAATTTTCTTTAAGCATTTGAGCTTCAAGTACCGAACGCGATGTGTGCCCCAGCGCCAAGCTATAAAATAACGTATCTATAGTAAAAAATAGTGATGAGGGTAATTGTATTATCGATAAATGTTACAACATGTTTTTTTTTTTAAATATAATATACCAGTGGGCTTAGTAATGCATGACAATAGCATGACCACTTGCCTATCTCTACGAAGAGTAGGACATCTTTTTCTATACAAAGTGACATTTCGTTTCTAGCGATCTTTGTCTAGGTCCTTTTTTATGTAGATTATTTCGGAAGAAAGTTTTCTATCCCAAACTGTCAAAATCACACTGACCACTGATAGGTACTCGTAATTGTCTAGGGTAGTGAAAACACTGTAATCGCCATGCTAAAGACAGTAGAAAACTTAAGTACTTCTCGACGGCCGCAAAGTATATTTACGGTTATCTACAAAATATTATTTTTTTCTTTTGTTTTTCTTAAATCTCGAAAACTGTGTGTTCTATCGAAAAAATAATGAAAATTTTGCCCCCCCATTACAAGACCCATAACCCACTAATACTCTACATGTAGATACTTAAAAAAATTTCGTATTTTTAACCGACTTCAAAAAGGAGGAGGTTCGCAATTCGTCTGTATGTTTTTTTTTTGTATGTTTGTTACGCGATTACTCAAAGACGGATGGACCGATTTAAAAAAATCTTTTTTTGTTTGAAAGGGAAAACCGCTCCCCCCGCACGTCTTTCCCGCACCCCCACACTCCCCTCCCACACCCCCGCCGTGCCCCCGCACGCCACCTCACCCAACCGCCTGAATACGAAGTACGTATTTGAAAAACAACGAAATATTTCCCGTTTCTTTCATATTATTTTTCGGTTTTATTGGAAAAAACATGAAATATGTACCTACTGTCGAATTTTCTTGCAATTTTCAAATAAAACATTGAAAAAACCGGTCAAGTGCGTGTCGGACCACGCACAATGAAGGGTTCCGTAGTTGGGACGAATTTATCTCAAAAACAAACTTAATATTGTAGTTGAAAAACATGTTCTCCCATACATTCTAACTACAAATGTCTATACTTAAACGAAAGAGATCCAACCCATATTACACTTAATGTGGGTTGGATCCTTTTTGTTTAACTATGGACAAATGTAAGTTTGTACGCACAATGTTGAAAGATTTACCATGTTATTTTAAGACCATAGACTTCTTATAGGTTCCGTTTTTTCCTTTTGAGGTACGGAACCCTAAAAACGCAACGGAATTCGAAAGAAACCGGAATTTTCCTGTTTTTTTCAATGCTATTCCGAATCCACACCTTGTAGGATTTTTATAAGTTTTTCAGAACTTAATTCATTACCTTCACTCATTTTTACTATTTTTTATAACAATAAACACAATCCACATACAGAGCTGCACTATCTCACACTGACCTTGAGGCACTTACGTCTATGACGTCACAGGTTCTCTACAATTCAATGGCGCACGAGGCACGTATAATCAATAGTTTCGTTGTGGTACCTAAACTTCTTTCCATGAAAGAATAATATAGACATTCCTTTCTGAATAAATAAGTAATCCCGGGTTCCCGGGTAGCGTAGCGGTTTTCGATTTTTTTTACGAAAAAAAAATTCGACCCCTTTATAACCCCAACCCCGCACCCCTCACCCCGCTCCCCTCGCACCCTCTCTCCCCCCAAACTCCCTATACTAGCACGTATTTGAAAAACGAAATATTCCCCGTTTCTTTCATATTTTGCGGTTTTTACGGTTTCATTGGAAAAATCATGAAATATATACTGTCAAATTGTCTTGAAACTTTGGAATAAAACATTGAAAAAACGACGAAATTCAAAAGAAACGGGAATTTTCGCTGTTTTTTTCGGGATTGAACAACTTTAACAAACCTAATGAAATTATAGCAGTGGTAATTTTGATTTAGTATCTTTATTTCACTCAAAAAAAATGATAATGTGCACAATGTGGTCAAGTACTGAAAATTGATTTATCTATCTAACAGATTAGTGATCGAATCAACTAATTAATTGTATTTTATACGAACAGAAGGGATTCTGAAAGGCATGTCCGTATTATTCTTTCGTGGGAATAAAAGTGAAGTTTAGGTACTCCGATCACTGTTTATTACTGACGGGATCTTTCAATATCGATATCAATATTAACTAAAGTACGGCACTTTGTGTGTATTAAAAGTGTAAAAAAAAGTACATGTGTAGGGGCTAGCAAAATTAAGTACAGACGCCAGCAGGTCAACCTACCCGAAACTGTCAGATTTTCCCAATCAACCTTGAAGCTAATGCCTTAGCAATAAAGTCGAAAATCAATTAAAGAAATCTGAAAGATTGTAGTAGCTTGATGTGCTGGCGTCTGTACATTCTTTTTAAGGTTCGCTTTTTTTTTTCAAAACTCAACAAGTCGATTCGAAATAAATCAATCTGCCTAGCCTTTTCCCAACTATGTTGGGGTCGGCTTCCAGTCTAACCGGATGCAGCTGAATACCAGTATTTTATATGGAGCGACTGCCTATCTGACCTCCACAACCCAGTTATTGGGTAATACGATACCCCTTGGTAAGACTGGCTGTCAGACTTTCGGGCTTCTGACGACCCGTAACGACTGTCAAAGATCCACGAATGACAGTTGGGACCAACGGCTTACGGCTTGCTTTCCGAGGCACGGAGGAGTCTCGGTATGTAAAGATGGTCACCCATCCACAGACCAACCCCGGCAAGCGTAGCTTAACCTGATGGGTCGACCCGTGCGGCTGTTATTACTTAGCCACGAGCGATTCGAAATAAATACCTTTTTTTTTAAACTTTCGTATCTATCGACAGTTTAGAAACTTAATCAAGTAACCACAACACTAGACGTCTTCTAATAAAGACTACGGCGCCTGGGGCACGAAAAAAATATTGGCTAGTATATTTTTTTTTATTTTTAATATAAACAAAGACCCCTATTGAAATAAAAATTTTAGCTTAGGGTTTTAGGCAATAGTAAAAATACGCATAAAGCATTTGTTTATGTATTTTAATGTAATAAATGTTATAAGACAACATCTAATAATATAGACGTGGCGTGGCGGGCACGAAAACGTCTTGTCTTCTACAGAAGTCCGTGGCGCTCTAAAGGTTAAATCGGCAATATCATATGGACCAACCTAATAGTACTTAATAACTCTATTATAGAACAAGATGCACAATCAGCGACATTGATATAATAAAAACCCAATATACACACTCAGCGTCTCAAAATAAACGGCTTTAAATACCGGTATTTTTTTTATAGCGTTATCTTTATTTGACGGAGTTACCGTTAATATTAAAATAACGGTATTAATTTTAACGTTATTTTTTCTTTATTAACGATAGTTATATTTTAACGTTAAATTTAACGTTATTTTGTGACGGTTATAAGTGGGTGATTCACGACAATAAAACATATGTACCTAAGTACATATTTAATTATAACCATAATTACATTATATTTTTTTGTCTCTATTTCGGAAATCTACTTAAGTAATACATCAAATCTAAGCTGATTGATGATGATGAGTAAATGATTCTTACGGTTATAACAGTATGTAAATACATATTTGTTCTTGTCATCACATTTTTGATCAAGTTACAAACTGACACTGACCGGCAAATTGCAAAAAACAAGAAAATTCGCTTTACCGTTAAAACGATATCTGTCGTATTTTACGTTAATGTTAATTAACGTTATATAATAGTAATGGTAATGTTGTCAAAGAACGGTCATTTTTTGTAACTTTTCTATGGTATCACAATTGAAATAACGTTACGTAACGGTTATTAATTTGTTATTTAGTAACGTCAACAAGCCCTGCTCAAAACCACCCGCAATAAAAAGTTCACAATTTAGAATTACATTGTGCACTCATTTCAAATAGTATCGCGTCGCTCGCGTCACTACGTGCACGCCACTGTACGGTAAAAATGCCGAAGTGTTCAATGAAAAAGTGTAAACATATTGCGTCAAGGATGTTAAGGTGAAAAGATACGTCAATCTGCAATTATGACTTAACTTTGAAAACGAACTCCTCATAAGCGCATGGTTCAAATGCTGGGAAAAAAATTTATGATGTGTGCCATACAGTTTAAAATAAAATTGAAGTTTAGTTTTATTAATATGATTGTTACTTTTTACAGAAAAAAATATACAAAATTGCTATGTTTCATGTTTATATTTTCGAACTGCTTCCAAACGCATGAAGCAATTTAGATCATTCTTTCACCAAATTATAGACAAAAAATAGCTTTAAAATCTTGAAGTTCAAAAAATTCAGATAAGTTATGTACACGTGACAATAAAGCAATAAACTGATATTAGCTGACGCGATCATATCAACACCGGCGCGCGGGGACGCGGGCGGCAGTGTTTCTCTAGCGTTCGCACGGGGAGGTTGTGTCGCTCGTTGTCCTTGCTCTTGTCAGTTGCATTTCTGATTTTCGGGTCAAAGAAGTAACAACGCAGATAGTGAATTAGGCATAGTAAGATCGGATTGAAACGTTTCGCACATTTGCGCTCGGACGCTGTGATCAGTGATTAGTAATCCTTGTAAATATTTATTTAGTGATAATTTTGTTTGCGCTTGGACGCTTAGTGTTTTTTTTGTAAATAGATGTACATAGATAGTTTATATAAACACTGAGTAAATAATTTGTAAAAATTGGAAATAGTTGTTCGAATCTCGTAAAGGACATATTGTATAAAGATGCTATATCTCAGGCCAGTTCAATAAAACACGGGAAAGAAAATGAAAAAATTGCTATCGATCAATTAGAAAAACAAAAGAATGTTAAAATTACACCTTGTGAACCGTTCATGGATGAGGAAATACAACATCTTGGAGCCACACCCGATGATTTGATTAACGACGACACAATTGTCAAAATAAAGTGTCCTTTGACAGCATTTAAAAATAATTCAAAGAAGCTGTGAAAAAATATGCATTCTATAAAATTAACACAGAAGGCGAATTGGTCATAAATCAAGCACATAATTGGTATTTCGTGATTTGGCAGAGACCAAGAGTCGCTGTCATCATTCAACCGTCGAGGCTCATTTACACAAACTCGGCTGTCGTAAAGTAATGGCATGATGGATTCCACATCAACTAACTGACAGTCATCGTCAAGTCAGAGTTAGTATTTGTGGTTCGCTTCTTTTTCAGCCACATCGGAAACAGTTTCTTGAAGATCTGGTAACCGGTGATGAGAGCTGGATTCTCTATGATAACAACACATGGCACGCCGTCTGACTTCCTTACGACGCAGAGCCACCAACGCAGCCAAAGCCGAACCGTCACTCACGCAAGCATCTTCTCTCCGTTTGGTGGGATGCGAAGGGCCCACTCTATTACGAGCTTCTCTCTGCGAGAAGGACGATTACGACTTCCATTTATACTGAACAGCTTCAGAATCTGGCTGACGCAATAAGAGAAAAACGACCGAGACGTGTAATTGTTCACTTACTCCATGATAATGCGCTTCGGAGACTCGACAAAAAATCGTAGAGCTTGGATGGCACCCGGTTGCCCACCCACCGTACTCACCGGATCTCGCGCCATCCGACTATCACTTGTTCCGACCACTAAAGCTTGATTTGCGTGAGAAAAATTTTCAAAACTACGAAAACCTCAAAATGGCAGTGGACAATTTCTTTTCTGCACAGCCTCCGGAATTTTGGGAGCAGGGTATCAATAATCTACCAACTAGGGCAGGAGTAATAGAGTTATTTGGGGATTACATTACTGATTAATTATTGTAAATCACGAAGTTATCAATCAATTCATTAAGTCTTATAACTTGGTGCAAGACTTTTCCGCCAACCTGATATATAGAATGTATGCTTCCTGAATTGGTAGATCCAAGATACCCTGGAAACCAGAAAAAGAGAGATCCGCAATTAATTCAAGAAGCAATCAATGGAACGCAAAAACAGGAATATCAAATCTATTAAGAAGAACCTTGAGAAACCATAATATGACGAAAAATGTTTTAAAACGAAGAGAAAAAAAAACAGCAAGAAAGCGAACAACATAAAACTATCCACTTTTCATCTGTATACTTCAGAAATTTACAATTTGATGAGTTTTTAATTTATTTAAATAGAAGCTAATGAAGATTTGTTTGATTTGTGTGTATTGTGATGATTATTGATTATTTTGTGTCCGTATTATAATGTTATTGTGATATTAGTAATAATATTTGAGATTATTGTCAATGATGTAATGTGTGTTATGTATATTTTTTTAATAAAAATATCATTATGTACGATCTAGTTTTTTTTTTTTTAATTTAAATCACTTTACAAATCACAATAATCACTTAGAAACCTAACTGAAGTGACAGCTAACGTTCATATTTACCTACTTAGATATAGAGAAGGTACTTAAAAGACGAAGCTAAATAAAAGATAAAATTTCCACTAGGTACCTTGTGATTACTGCAGAAAAGCGCAAAATTTCAAAGGCAGCGGATCGTATTATCAAAAATGTGCGCGCTAGGCGCACGTATTTGATAATACGATCCGCTGCCTGCATTTGGTCGAGAGCAATGATATTACTAAAATATCGAGAGAGAGCGAGTTATAAAAGTTCAAGTAAATAAACAAAGTTGCACATCTGCGCTGCGATACGTGGACATCTTTGGTATCGGGTAGGTGTGCGGGGGCGCGCGGAGTTCGCGCTTGGCTCCGCCCAGACGCCAAAGGTCATTCACGTATATTATCGCCTTAAAAAAGGATGGGATATCGTACTTTCGGTAAGTAAAAGAGTTTATTGATTTGTTTTCATCGATCACTAATAAACAACTAGAGATACACAATCAGCGGCAAAAAATGTCCTCACCGAAAGTCCACCCAATTTAACATTTGGATGTACATACTTTTACTCTTAACTCTAGTAGCATTTGAACGCTCCGACAGTAAGCATGCCTCAGTGCTCGTTTAAAAAGTGTAAAAATCACACTTCCAGGGCGCAAAAAAAAGATGGAGTTTCACATTTTCGGTAACTATTAATATTATCAATATATAATTGTTATCACTGTATTGTAAATACTGATATTTTGTCAGGAAATCGTCGTAAAAACATTTTTTAATTAAGTCGTAATAAACAGGAGGAGTTATAAAGCATCTCAATTGTAAAGACTCTCAGTAAACGTAGTAATCATACTATCGCATGCCCGCTTAAATTGTTCGGGTTATGTGCGTTGATTCTGTTCCATTTGTGGAGACGCTATTGTTTCTTTAGTTTTTATTATTATTAAAGTACTACTTATGATTATTTTTTTGTTTAATGAGACTTTTTTTACTGTTTCTATAAATATTATAGTAACACAATCCCATGCAAAAGTTCTCGTCGCCAATTGTGTTTACGTAATTGTAGTTGAAATAAATATACATTAATGTAATTGAAACGTACCTGTCCAAGTGGGCATTCATTCGGTAAGGACCTTTTTTGCGCTGATTGTGTATCTAGTCCTTTATTAGTGATCGATCCATTCAGGTAAATTATAATATAATGATTACACATATACACCAAAGTAGAGAATAAAATGTGTTTTATTACGTACACTTTTTTTTTAATACATTAAGCTTAACAAAATTTGCAAAAAATACCTTTATAATAATATATAAATTAAAAAATATTGGACAATTCGACTCCACTCATTCCTTTGTCCTAGCAGTGAGCCTCGGTCGTAAAATCTATTGTTTTCTTTTTTCGCACTGTTATTCTGATTTTAAAACATTGTAAGGTTGAATTTGTTTTGATGTATGTTGACCAGCAAGCACCGGTCGTAACGGCTTTGTGAATATACATAACTATAAACATTGCACTTACGATTGAATTTACATTAACGTATATTTATTTCAACTAGAAGTAGGTGAAATAAATATACGTTATTTATAAGAATTTTTGTATGGCATTGTGTATCTAGTTGTTTATTAGTGATCGATGTTTGTTTTTATGACTAATTGGAGGGAGCAATATGTGTAAAACTTCACAGCAAACAATGGCCAAGCGGCCATTGTTTGCAGTGACACAACGATGCATTACAATCTCCTTTTAATTTAGTCGAATAATACAAACTAACCCTGTTCTTTTCAATGGAATTGTTTTATTCGGTTTAATTTTTTAAAATAATTTTATTAACTTTTGTATTTTTTTGCATTTACATTTTAATTAATAAGTATAATTATATTTATTATATATACGTATTTATAGTATTTTGCCGTCTTTCAAAAGAAGAAGAGGACATCGACTCGACGATTTTTTTTAAATGTTTGTCTAATGATTACTTATTTGGAATTGAGTAGGTTAGGTAGGTAATTCTTTTGATTTTCTTTGTAAGAATTAGTCTTTGATTGTGTCTGTATGAACATAATCATGATGAACTTTGGAGATACATAACGGTATTCATCATAGAACGTTATTATCAAATCTTTGGTAATAACGAATTTTGTTATGTTTATACGTGTTGTTGATAACCGTATTCCTCAGTGGGAGGGTGGGGCTGAAGAATTAACAAGCGTTGATTTTTTTTTTTTATGAATCAATTTGAATAATTTTGGTTTTCGATTGTAGGTAGGTACCTATCTTCTTATCTCGTATACATTTTGGGTGACAATTGAAACCACAGAACAGATAAAAGAGGTTAGAAGGATAGCCTTGTGGGCGGGGCAGGCGCGCCGCAATTGTGAGCAAACGCTCATAGTTAACCAAAATTTGCTTCATCGGCGAACAATCGCGCTCTTGTTGTGACAGCGTACGAAGTTCCGTGAAAAAAAAAAAAAGAATTATGCCGTCTTGCGCCATTATAACGTGTCGTAAAAGAAGCCAGGTGTGTAGTGTAGCCCGAGAAGGGATTTCTTTTCACCGATAAGTCCAAAAACCTTAAAATACAAGTGATATTTGTAATTATTACAATAGTATTATGTAGTTTGTAGACAAAAACGATACAATCGCAAACAGATGCAAAATTATACATAGCTTGCAATACATGGGTAAGCGATCGCGCAATGTATTGCGTTCACTGCGATGTCGCGTGTGCTGAGCCAAAGCTTGAATTCAGTGAAATCCATGCGTACCGATAGTGTTGTACCAAGTTGTAAACAATGTCGATATTAAAAGTATGTATGCGTACAAATGATTATTATCAGTAATCACTAATCACTGATGTAATATAAAAAAGGGAAGATTCGGTACGCGCGTATTATAATTAAAATAGCTTTGTTAATTATCACCAATTATTGTTTATTGTAGGTTATCAATTTAGTTCCTGAGTGGGTTTTTGTCTGAATTTTTTTTTGATGTTAGTTATAATGAAAACATACATTTTAAATTTTGTTTTTAGATTTCCAACAGATCCAGATACAAGATTACTGTTATTGTTAAAGAATATGTCGGATTAAATGCCAAATATTGCCTGTCTAGAGTCTAAATTACACGATTTCGGCCGGGCGCACTGACAGCTCCGCGGAGTTGCGCAATACAGGCCAAACGTTTGAGGGGTTATATATAAATCTGTGATTGAGGTTTCTGGTAGAATTAAATGGATACCTACTAAATGTAGCACTATTTGTTCTCAACATTTTGCAGAAAATGATTACACAACAAAAAAGTCAGGGCAAGATATTTAAAATCAGGAGCTACTCCGCACAAAAATATCATTATGCGCCTTTCAGTAAGTAGTATATAATTTATATTTTATAAAACTTTATTGGTGTTTTTGCGTAGCGTACCTAATTATTACCTTAAAATGTTGTCACCTAGATCATTTTTTGTGGATATTATTATATAAGGCAGTGTTTATTGGATTTATACAGCCGTAAAGCTGAAAATCCATGTTTGAAATCTATACAGCAGAAGTTTTTATTCACTACGCAAATTTTCAACTTTGTCTATGGGACCAACTCTGAAAACCAGAAAAAAAAATCTACTGTTTCATACATTTTGGTTGAGTAGGTATTGAACCTTTGTATGGAACAACAGATTTTTTTTTCTTGATTTCAGAGTTGGTCCCATAGTAAAAGTTGTTCATATTCATGGGTAGAAATTGATATATCGCACAGTACAGTTTGCAAATAGGTATATATTTTTTTATTTTCTTAATTGCCCCCCAAAATTGACCCCCATATTCAAAATTCATTAATTTACGTTACACATCCGTGTTTGGGTCACAGAAATACATAGGTGTACCAAATTTCAATTTAATCGGCCCATTAGATTCGGAGCAAATTGGCTGTGACAGACGGACAGAGAGACAGACAGACACATGAGTGATCCCATAAGGGTTCCGTTTTGTCCTTGTGAGATACGGAACCCTAAAAATGATAGAAAATTTGAATTTTGCGGCTATATTGGATGCCCCCCTTGAATGAATTGAATTTGACATTATTATTTATATGTATTTAGGAAGTCCATACTATTCGTACCCCGTCCCTTAAGAAATTAAAGCGAAAAATTGTATAACTTAAAGTAACAAAATTACAATAATTTTATCGATATAAATAATCGACCTTTTGGTCGCCGTAACATGTATGAGAAATAAATTGCTTTTGCGCGTGTGTGAGTGTACGTCAAGCGGAGTGTTTGCGTTAGTGTGACAACCAAAAGCAAAATGCGATTTAAGTGCGTTTGGCTTATTGGTGTGCGTAATGCGCGTACGTATTGGTCTCTTGCTTGTAGTGGGGTTAAAGAGTGGGAGATAACCGGCGACACGCGATCTAATACAAATCAGGAACTA
This sequence comes from Dicycla oo, assembly GCA_948252095.1. Classification (NCBI taxonomy): domain Eukaryota; kingdom Metazoa; phylum Arthropoda; class Insecta; order Lepidoptera; family Noctuidae; genus Dicycla; species Dicycla oo. The sequence continues at coordinate 9,131,476 of OX411734.1, forward strand.
TTTCCTTTCTAACCTTTTTTACCTGTTCTGTGATTGAAACGTACGAGTTGTTTTATTTGCATATATTATTTTTAATTTTGTTTTTATATTTCAGTTTTCCTCGTGACCCAATACGATGTGGAGAATGGACCTCAGTCGTCAGCCAGCAAAGGCGTGAAGTTTTTTTTAAGCCGATTAATTCAAGCATCGTTTGTTCAGAACATTTTCTAGACGAAGACATGTATGTCACTCCAAAAGGCTTGAAACGTCTTCATAAAACGGCTGTTCCTCGTGTAGCGGTAAGTAACTTTTGTTAGCCAGAAAAATGAATTTGCCAAATAGTAACCTATCTTCATTGGAATAGTTAATTAAATTGATTAATCATAGGTAATATTTTCTTTTACCATGTTAAGCCCCCTGGTGTCACAGCAATTCCTCTAAAATCAATTAATTTCCTGAATTCCCAGCAATTTATTAGAAATTCCTCTAATTTTCGTAAAATGGTGACACATTAGCGGAATCATACTCAATTCATTTCATATCATAATCATATTTGGTGTAAATGTTGCCGCATGAAATAAATAAAGACCGTAATTTTACCGGTTAATTATTCTTTACAGTTTTTATTAATCAAATATTGTACAGTTAATAATAATAATAATATAGCTGGCAACACCAATGTCAACAAGCCTCAAAATTTATTTTCTTCTTCTTTTCCATTTTTATTAATTTTAGTCGCAGTTTTTTAACTTTTTGATAAACCATACAACAAAACTAAAAGAAAAATAACCCAGATATAATTTTAAAATACCGTTATGAACCATACTACAGAATTTATTCAAAAACTGCCGGTGACATGACAGATGTCACCTCCTATCAAACAACAACCAACAACAAGAAGAAAATAGCAAAGAGATGAGAAGATGTTAACAAGGTCAGCAGCTCGTCGCGCACACCTTCCACCTCCGGACTCGTCGCTCAGCTCCGCCCCGCCGCCGCTGGTACCTAGCCCCATCGAGAGTGCTGTGACACCGGCCATGGCAGTTGCGTCGAGCTCGAGCGACGAGTACTTCTCTCCACCGACGTCGCCACCACCTGCACGTCGGCCGGGAAGAGGCCGGCCACCGAACGGCATGGGACCTAGGGGCCAACCGGCCCCGAGCCGGGTCCCCCCGGGTTATGTGCAGCGCATGAAATGGACTCAACAAATGAATGAGAACGTCATGCGCGCATATTACGGGGCTACAGAGGGGGGAACTAACCTCACTGCGTACCGCGATAGGATGCTGTCTCTGTTCCAGGCGCTTCAACCAGCCATCAACGTCTCGGCCCAACGGCTGTCGGATCAGGCGCGGGTTATCCAACGGAATCACAGATTGGACGACACTGCGCTTGATAGGCTGCGCTTAGAGGTACTGAGCAACCGTATCGTCCCTGGCCCGTCACAGACCGCGGTGCAACCTCCAGTAAGTGATATAATCCAACTGCGGTCTTATGTTAATGATGTGGAGGGGGGCGATGAGGTTGCTACGGTAAGTAACCAGTGTAACGACCGATTGAGGAGCGCGCTGGAGGATGCGATTCGGGAGTTTAGAATTGCCCCCGTCCAACTTAGACCTCGTTTACCTCGCTTGCCTATGCACAAACGGTCGTTGGTGTGTGCCTTGGATTCGCTGCTTGGTTCTTATTTTGAAAGCAGCGAAGACCTCTTAGATACGCACTCGATCTTGTATTGCGCGGCTATTGCGGCGTGTCGTGTAGCCAATGTTACATTTCCAAATTATGACATAGCTACACGACCAAAACCCGCCGTTCCAGCCTGGCAGTGCAGGATCGAGCAGCGTATCGAGGGGACCAGGGTGCTCATCGGCAAACTATAGTGCTTCAGGGAGGGCAATACTCGCCCTAGAGTGATGCGCTTTGTGAGGCGGGCGTTTTCGGGGACTGGAATCAGGCCTCAAGAACATATGTCCCGTAGAGCGCATTGACTTCCTGAAGCAGAAGGTCTGTGCATGGGCAAGCCGTATCCGTAGGTATAAGCGACGGGTTGAACGGTATACCCAGAATGGCATATTCCAGCGTGATCAAAGGTGGGTGTATAGAACATGGGAGCGACCTGAGCAAAATGTGGCAGACGTATGCCGCCCGGATGATGATGCCACTAGCATATTCTGGCGCAACATCTGGTCGGTGCCCGTCTGCCATATTGAGGCTGAATGGATGCGTGATGTTGAGCGCGTGTGTGAGGGCATACCAGAGATGGAGGAAGTAATTATTACTTCCTCCGATGTAGCCAGTGCAGCCCGTCTGATACCGAACTGGAAATCGCCGGGACCGGACGGACTGCACAATTTTTGGCTTCAATGGCTGCAAAGTTCACACGCGTGCTTGGCATCGCAATTCCAGTCGGCCTTAGAGTCTGGGTCGCTGCCACAGTTCTTTACAACAGGAGTTACCCACCTGCTCCATAAGTCAGGTGATGCCGCGGAACCCAAAAATTATAGGCCGATCACTTGTTGGCCGATGGTCTATAAACTTCTTACATCCATTTTGAGAGTGAAAATTAATTCTCATTTAGAAAAGAATTCTATTATGTCTGCCTCTCAAAATGGATGTAGGAATGGGTCCCGCGGCACCAAGGAGCTACTCCTCATTGCCATAAGCCAACAGGTCCGTCGATCCCGAAAGGATTTGTTGACATGTTGGATAGACTATAAGAAGGCCTATGATTCGGTGCCCCATACATGGCTCTTGAGTGTGTTAGAGTTGTACAAAATTGATACAACTCTGAGCACCTTCCTGGCGACGTGTATGGGGCAGTGGAGAACGGTCCTTCGCTATCCAGGATGTCGACAAATTCAGGGAAGCGACGAACCTATTAGGATTAAGCGAGGAATATTCCAGGGCGACAGTCTCGAGTCCACTGTGGTTTTGTTTAGCAATTGAAATTGACTTAGCCCACGAGATTGTCGCTATGTGGGATGTGGACTCGGCAATCATTGTGCCGATAGTCGTTACGGTCAATGGCCTTATCGCTAAGAGCCTCGACCAACATCTCAAGAGGCTCTCGTTGGGAGGCTGGGTGAAGGGCCTGATTCAGAAGGCAGTCCTCCTTGATACGGCGCGTATTGTGAGGAGTAAATGTTTTTTTTTATAAAAATATTTAAAAATGTAATAAAATAAGTTTAAAAAATAAATAAAGGAAATAATAATAATAACCTGGGACATTCTTCACATACGGTCATCTGACCCCAAAAACTAAGCAGAGCTTGTACTATGGAAACCGGATAACTGATATACTACATATACTATTTTTTTTTTTTTGTAAATACATACTTAATTACACCCAGACTCTGAACAAACAGACATGTTTATGCACACAAATGTTTGTTCTGGATGGGAAATGTTATTTTATTATAATATACTTATAACTGTTAAAATAACGCAGATAAGCCCTGAAAAGGGAAATTAGAAACTATAAAAACTTTATAGGCTGGGAACGCGTACAAAGGAGTTTTTAGTTTATCCCTTGATATTAGACATTAGTAATCTGTCTGTGGTTTTGTCAACTTCAAGTCAACTAGACGTGATCAACAAAGAGTATAATAATAATAATATGCAGTATTTCGTGCGAGTTGGATCGATTTTTATACAAAGTACGTGAATACTTGTTCATCGTAGATCAATATTTAATTTTATCGATGTGCAAAAGTATTCAAATGTACCTAACATTTTGTAGGAATGGAAAGGCGTGCAGCTAGAGTTTCTGAGACTCAATGGAACATTCTGCTTGACGTTCTACACTGTAAGTGGGAGCTCTATCGGTTTTGAGCCCCTTATCGAGCCCCAAGTTCTGGCCAGACTATTGCGGCAGCGCAAGCCTTAAGATATTACAATACTACGTACCCGGGCCGATGCTTCTTCGTCGTCGAACTCGGCAAACAACAACTAGAGAAGTCGCCACACATCACTACTGCGTTCCGTTCAAGTGCGGCCGGCCGACCGCACTTCACTCAGATGCTTGCTAGGTCTTGAGCGCCTAAGTCATTGTTAGTTTTTAAACGAAAAAACGTTCAAACGCATTAAATATGCCGTCGTGTGTTTTACGATATTGCACTAATAATTCAACTAATACGGCGAAGTGCAAAGGAATAACTTTTCATCGGTGAGTAACAAGATATTTATTTTAAAATTTAATTCGAACAAAATATTTGGTAGACGCCATGTTCCATCATTTGTCATAGACTAAAAATTAAGATGTGACAATTTGTGTAACAAGTGTAGGTAGAATTAGCTGACAATTCTTTTTATAGCGGAAAATAATAATCCAACATATATTTAGAAAAGAACTGACTGTGGTTATTCAATGAAAAAAGATAAATGGCCGCCCGTTCGATGTCCACCGCGCACAGGATGCATTGAAAGCAGCTCATGAAGTAATTTTTTGCTCCGTTGGTGTAATTGCTGTATGGCGTTCCAGTGGGAGGATAAATAAATAATAATAAATAAATTAAAAATGAAAGGTGGAAAATAATTATTGCATTGTAAGACATAATTTGTTACATTTTGTTTATTTAAGGTTTCCACGTTTGGGCCGTAAAGATAGGGAAAAATGGATAAAATTTGTCCAAAATAACCGCAGTGAACAGACCTGGTTACCATCCAACCATACATATATGTGTTCGTTGCATTTTCGCGAAGAGGATAAATATACCACCAAAACGGGCAGGCGTTTTCTGAAGAAGTCTGCTGTACCTTGTGTAGATGTAAGTAACAATAAAGGAAATAATACTCTTTCAATACAGAAGCTTCGTGTTCCAAGTGAATTTTAAAGGATCATGGTCATTTTGGACTATGAAAAAACAGAATTTCGTCCCAAGATGAGAGTGCCACCAAAATGTAGTACATTGTTAATGTAATTATTAGATATCATCAGTTTATTTTTAAAAGCTGGGGAAGTATAGATATTTTATATATTTATAAATAACTTTGCTTTATCAGAACGCAAAATATTGATTTTGAACGCATCTGTAATTATTAACGTTACTAGAGAAGTCCATACTTTAACTTGGATCTAAATCGATTTTATTTGTTTATCGAAATTAAATCCCTGGCAATGTCAACTGTTAAAGTAGTGATTTTACATCTAAAAATTGATACTGCATAAAATTAATTGATTACGTGGCCTCCCTATTTTTGACAAGTAAACAAAAGAAAGATTGACATTGACAGTTTTCTGCGCAGACCGTGTTTTAGTTTCGGCGATGACTGTGTTCTGTGCGATTTTATTTTCCTGAATTTCTGATATTTTGCATTGCTTACGGACACCGATTGGATCTCCAAATTCAGAGAGCCGCAGATTAATAATATACCACCTAACCTCAAAAAACATATTTCTTAATTAAGTACTTGACTCTCCCATCTTTTAAAAATATAATAAAGGCTTAGTTACATATATATAGGCAAATGAAACAACGTCTCTTTCATCAAGGGACGTTTTGATAAATTTTACTAGTCCAAGCATGTTAGGAGCGTGGCCATGATTCTTTCTCTACCTTTTCCAATTTGATATGTTTTAACTAATTGTAACCGTATAAATGAATAAACAAATACAAAAGTTTGTTTTACTTTAAGTACTAAGGGTAAATTCAATTAATAATAAATTATGAAAAAAGTGCGAATGAAGCTTGTTAGGTATAAAGCAATGTCACTTCTGTAGTCACTCAGCAGTTTAGTCTATATGAGTGATAAGTTGTTGCAGAACGTTGAACGAAACGCGTAAGCGCCATGAAAATCCCGGCGCTTCCGACCTTTTGGTCGCGAGAAAAGTACACCTTAGAAGCTTTCTAGCGATGCGTGTTTATAGTGTTTCGTTAGACGACTTTTTATTGTTTTAGCGCTGCAGCGAACTTTGGTTTAATTTTTTGTCAAAATGGAACATGTCTTTTGCTTATGATGGCTCCTCTAGTACGTTAGTACATATTACCTCAATAGTCACGACACACATTTTTATTTAGCTTATAAACCAACAAACTCGAAATCCGGTATTTCATTGGCTATTTCCAAAGAGTCGGCGATATAAAATGACCTCCGTAACACGCGTAATCTGCCATTATTACAATATTTGTTCACAAAATCCTCAATATGAATTGTAAAATATTGCTCTTGACTAACTTGTTATGATTCTGCTATTTGACATTAAACTTCAATAAAGCAATTCATAATTTAGGGAACATTTTACGAATCTCCATACAAAACTGTCCAACAGATGAATTGCGTTATACGAATTGTACGCAGATAATATTATGAATTGTCAGTTTGTGACCATTTTACGATTTTAGGTTTGATTCATAATATTATCCTAATATGATTCTGCCAAAGTGGCGGGTGACCTTAAGATTGTAGGTAACATTGAAGAACGGAAGGAACCAGTGCCGCTGCACCATGTAAAATATGACTTATTAAGTTATTATTAGGTACCTACTAGCTTTTGCCCGCGGCTTCGACTGCGTGCTTGTCGGAAAAAACTCTTAGCACACTACTAAAGTTTCTATATTATTATAATTCAATCATGATTCGAAAGACACGTGGCGCCATCTATTATCATAAGAACGTTATTGTTGTTTTCCTCAGGAACAGTACTTTTTTCGGGATGAAAGATACCCTATGTCCGTTTCTGTACACGTGACAACGTATATGCAAAATTTCGGGATGATCGGTTCAGTGGTTTAGGCATTAAAAGGTAACAAACAAACAAAGTTACTTTCGCATTTATGATATTGGTTAGGAAGTTAGGATACTCATCTTGTGTGCGAGACGACGCCGACGCACACAACTAGCGAGCCGCAGTAAATACCTATTTGCCGCCCGCCTTTTTCGATCGGCTGCCTCGTCACCGTGGAAGTGCAAAGTAGGTGCGGCACGCGTGCCACAACCACAAATAAGCGCTGTTACGCTTTCTTGGTCCCAGTCGTGTTCTAACATCGCATCGAGTTGCTAGTCTCGTGAAAAAAAAATATTTTACCGTAGTAATGCCGTTTTGTTCCATTTTGGAATGCAAAAATGATAGTAGGAGAAAAAATCTAAAAAATGGAGGTGTTTCGTACCATCGGTAAGTACGATTTTATTTGTTTTCTAATAAAATCTTAGTCAATTTTAACTTATTAATATTTGAATAGAACGTCTAGTTAAAATAAACCACGATTAAAATAAAGTTTATTTTGAATTGATTGTTTTCAACATTTCGTTCTCGAAAGTACTTCGCTACTCAAGTAGTGATGTAGCCAGGCGGGATGTTCGTTTTATCGATAGATATCATAAAAGAAAATAAGTAATTTAAAATGTTTGTTATATAACGTTACAATACAAATACATACATAAGGTTGCCTAACATTCATACACGAAATTTATTTTAAGAGGTGTATTAGGTTGCATAGATGGTTTATAGCAAAAATGTAATCAAACTTTTACGTAAACGTAATGATTATAATTTGAAGAATACTTGAGACGTTACATTGCATTGACCGGCTGGTCATTTCAGTGTGTAATATCATTCATAAACCGCCATGCCAGTTCCCGCCTCTAGCACTACAAATATTTCAACGCCACTCCAGTGCCACTGGACAGTTCATCGTTTTCGCTCAACGCCACTAGAGTGGTTTGGGTAGTTTAGTGGATAAAATAATTTCAAATTAGTTTTATTTATAAAGATAAGTATAATAGGTATTTTTTTTCTTTTGTATGGCATCTTTACCACTGCTTAAAATATGTATTTCGTATGTGAATGTAAGGACCATAAAGATATCAAATCAAATATTTCCATAAAAATTGTAGGTATGCTGCACTGCATTGCATACATCATTATTATTACAATGATCGTTTGTCTAGCAATTTCTTGAAATCACTAAATGGATTCAGTAGATCATCAGTAGGAACTCTAACCTTCATTTAAAATATTTTTAGGTTTCCCAAAGACGGTAGCGTCAAAGAGAAATGGATAGATGCAACGGGTAGAATTAATTGGATGCCATCCAAATTGAGCACGATATGCTCTGAACATTTTTTAGAAGTTGATTTTTTAATATCAAATAAAGGATATAGATACATGAAACCTACAGCGCTTCCATCTATAAAAACTGTTAAGTTTTTAAAAAAAGTAAGTTACCATATTTTATTTTTATCAGCAAAATAAAAAAAAAGGATTGAAAATGCTTGAAATATTACGTATATGCTAAATTACCAGAAAACGATGCTGCATTTACTGACTAAATATCAAATCTATTTCATAAACACACTAATTCATTTTTCTCCTGTTAATTTTTTTTTATTAGTATTGTTTTCACTTTTCAATAGTATTATTTTAGATTCAGCTGCATAATATTAATGTAGCCACTAGCCACTGCAGGTTCTTAAAAAAAAAACAAGAATTTATCGATATCGATAATCTAATTCAAAAATCAATATGTTACTGAACTGGTATGGCCTTGGTCGAGTAGCAATAGATATCGGCCTATGACGCGAATGTCAACCTTATGGCTAACGCAATTAAATTTATAATTGCGACCACTGAGGATAATACTGCCATCTATGTTCGAGTAGCGGAATTTACTCGTCAATCTAATCAAGTTCGACTTTAAATTACAAAACGTTGTAAATACTTTCTACACTAAAGCAAAATAAATCCTATCTAGAGCATGAAGGTTTATTTCCAGATGTAGGATCGGTGACTTACCTATGTTATTGTCTAAAATTAAAATGACATATCAACGGAATTGTTTTTGTAGTGCATTACGTATATATAATGATTATCGCTTTATTTGTGTGAGTTTTTTGTTGAGGCGACAACGGTTCCTATCCTATAAGGTTCCTATAACGGTTCCTATCCATTTTGTTGCATTGCACACGGAGTAAAAACATAGAGGAGACGGCCTAAGCAACTGTGCACTGTGATTCTAACTAGGTCCTGTCGTCATCATGTAGGCGTGGCCTTAGTCAGTGTATTGTTGGCGTTCGTCCTGTGCACAACATTGTAAACGTTCCCATTTCACAACATATTCGCGCTAGAAGAAAAACAGAATGAAGTGTTGTGTTTCATCTTGTAAAAACTACTCGGATAGACGTTCTGATGCTATGGATGGCATCACATTTCATTTGTAAGTAATTTTATGCGTTATTTATTAAAGTAGTTCTAGAAAAATCTCTTAGCGTCGGCGTTTCCAAACACAATTCTAACCGACACTAGATGGCGACACTTGGCGTCATGGGAACTAAAAGTATTTAGGTACGTAGAGCGCAGTACTAACAAATTTTAATAATCATATGTACTGAAATTTGTTCAACATTCATCCCTAAAGACCCTTTAATGACCAAAATATTATTTTTGTAGTTTTTATATCATTTTGTAAACAGGTTGCCATCTATCGTCCACTATGAACAACAAACAACAAAAAGACAGGGCCGTAATTACAATCCAATTATTTTACCAAATGTCCCGCCCGCGGCTGTCTCTTAAATGGAAAGTACTTAAAACATTAAAAATACGCAGGATATAAAAATACAATCTCCTTAAATTAAATAATCTATCTACAATCATTTATTTAAAGTACTTTCCCTCCGTGAGACAGTAGTATGTTAGTTGTTGTTTACTTAATTGAAACTACTTAAAGCCCACCTAGTAAAAAGTATTTTTAAATTGCGTATGTTCTAGATTTCCATCCGAAGATAATCTAAGACAGCAATGGATTACTCAAATTAAGGTTTTTACCGGCGCCAACGACCTTGCGTGTGTGGGCGGAGCTTTGTACTACTCCCCGCACCACCCGAACCTAAACATCGCGCGCGATGCTTCGCTAGGGTGTACACGATTACTGCCGCGCGCGACATACAGTAATTAATAACAGCCGTCTTATTACAAAAGATTTAAAAACATGTTCAACGCGTATTTTATGTTTTTTTATGTATGGAGTTTGACGTTAGACATGCGTTGAACATGTTTTTAAACCTTTTGTAGTAAGACCGCAGATGTTTTTATAAATACCTACATATAAGGTATTAAAAAATTAACTTTACAATCTTTAAGGAGTGGCAACACATAAAACATCTTGTTTAGATATTTCTTTATTAGTCACATCAATCACATTCTGAAATAAAAGTATGTACATTTCTACCAGTTAACAATTATACAACGTGGCGCTGCAATGGCGGCATGAAATCAACACACGTATACGGTTCCACGTTCTCGTTTTATAAGGATATATTTTAATTTCATTAAACGTTATTATTTATTGATTTATTTACAATTTTATAAAATAGCGTCTTATCTGTATAGCACAGAGATGAAATTAAAAAGCGAACGAAAAAAAGGGTAAGGGATTTTGAACACTGTATATGATATTAAATTCATGTTATGTAGGACCTGAGTTAGGACCTGTTAGTGGATATGCTCAAGAACCAAGAATATTAGTAGCTAAAAACAATCGGCATCGGCATTTATTTCAATGCCTGCACGTACGAAGTTGCGGGCATTACTGGTGCATCATAACATTTTTGTTGTTTGTCAAAAAGAAAACCAATATTTAACTTGTTTATTGACAGATTACTCAAAATTCATTAAAATTTCATTGAATTTCGGTCAATGTTTTCTTCTTTTTATTTGAACTTCTTCATCATCGCTTACTCGTATATTACCGAACTCTTGAATTGAAGCATTCGGAAAGTCAGTAGAGTAATAAAAAGTATTTTCTGTATCTTCTTCATTTATTTGAATCTTGCTTTCTTTCTTGCCAGTGTTCAAATGAACACAAAAGGAAGTACACGGATTTCCGTGTACACGGAAATCCGTGTACTTCCTTTTCGTGGTGTTTGTTTTCTAGTTTTCTACCTCATCATGTTCCTTCGTTTTTTTATCATTTATGAGCAAGTATGTTGAGAGGATCGTGTTGTTTCGCTGTCCCATTTTCTTCCCTGTTTCCATCTTTTCTGTTGCTCCGCCATTGTTAATAGTTTTACTTGCTTTGGTCTTTGTTTTTTTTTCCAGTTGTGATTTTTGTTTATGGTTATATTGCCATTTTCATTTAATTTTTTCTTACAGCCTCTTCAAAGTTGAATTGGTAGGCTGAAATAGGGCACTTTACTTCAATTGTCATGTCATTGCAGATTCCGTCAGTGCTAGAGCCTATGTAGGGCAATCGTTCGTCCAGAAACAAACCACACACACGGTTGTATTTTAATCCCTTCCTGTTTTGATGATTGCTCTAAAGCGATTTTTTCGTTGTCAACTCCGTGTTTTATAGATTTTACATGACTAATACAGTCTTTGTATAAAAGGTATTTAACAAGATTTCCGCAACTGACATTTGGACGTCTATTGATTAGTTGATTATTGAACAGTATGCCTTTGAACAAAGGTTAGATTTTACTTTAGCTTTAAACGCATTGAAGGGCAAATCTAGCAAAGAAGAGGGTAGCTTGTTATAAAAGGATATACCAAGCCCAACAAATGAGTTATGAACCTTATGAAGCCGGTGAAATCGAGCACTAAATTTGTCCTTATTTCTGGTGTTAAGATTGTGAATATCCCTGTTTTTAGTGTATAAATGTATATTTTGTCTTATATATAAGATGTTGGCGAAGATGAATTGTGATGCCACCGTGAGAATACCAATATGTTTAAAAAAAATCTCTCAAAGAAACTCTGGCACCGAGCTGGTAAATTGTTCGAACAGCTGGTTTCTGAAGAACAAATATATTTTGAATGTCAGCGGCTTTGCCCCAGAGCTGAATACCATATGACATAGTGCTATGAAAAATAACTAAAATAGACTAACCTAGCTGTATCAACGTCAGTGTATTGTCTTACTTTCGTGACAGCGTAGGCGGCTGAACTGAGCCTTCCCGCTAGGCTTGATATATGTGGGCCCCACTGAAGTTTGGCATCTACTGTTATACCCAGAAAAACTGCCGAGTCTAGTTTAAAGCATCTCTATCTAAAATGATGTTGGGTCCTAGATTTCTAACATTCGGTAAGGCAAACCAATCTGTAACCATTGAGAGTGCAGTGTTTACGTCGTCAAAATCTTGTCTATTCCTGTCTACTTTAAAAATAAGAGAGGTGTCACCTACAAACAGTACAACGTCACAGATACCCTTTAAATAGAATGGTAAGTCACTGATATACACTAAGAACAAGAATGGATCCAGTATTGAACCTTGAGGTACACCTAACTGAACTGGTAGCCCGGAAGATTTCACACCATTTACATCTACACATTGAATTATACAACGTGGCGCTGCAATGGCGGCATGAAATCAACACACGTATACGGTTCCACGTTCTCGTTTTATAAGGATATTTTAATTTCATTAAACGTTAATATTTATTGATTTATTTACAGTTTTCTAAAATAGTATCTTGGAGACACCATAGGGCTATACTAATTTTCGTTATTATTTAGTTTGTTTGAAATTTGTTTATTTTTTTCAATTTACGAATTGTTACTGGCCGCTAGCCCTATCCGTGTCTTGAAGGAATGTCGTCATTACCGTCAAAATCTTTTGTATTTAAAATGAATTTGATAGGATGATAAGGGATAGACAAACATCAGATATTTCCCGCACGATCTGATGCAGCCAGCAGAGACCATTGGACAGTACCTACCATTTGTAGGTGGGATTTTGTAGTAGGGATAGGGAATATTTACTTATTCTTTGGTTAATTAAGTACCGACCTATAATACATAACATGAAAATTACCAAAATATGAATTGAAGTAGGTACTAGAAACAACAAAAGAAGGAGACAGAGATTACAAGAGTAAGTTTCCTATTTCAATGTACCTAATTGAAATAGGAAACTTACTCTTGTAATCTCTGTCCCCTTCTTTTGTATAATTTTTTGAGATTTCGTTTTTTTGTCTTTGTTTACTTCCCATCTTGAACACACTATGCTTTAGAAAATGACTGTTAATTTTTTTACTATAATATAATAAAACACACTGAATACACTAATATTAACAAAGTAAAGGATGTATTCACACAAAAAAAAAATATAGTCACGTATAAGGTAGGTAAGATACCAAAAATTAAATGAAACTCTGTCCGTGTGGCTACACTGTTCACAAAAAAAACAATGTTTATCGAAGCGAGGAGGTCGTCACACAACGCGGCACAGGTCCGTCCAGCAACACGTCTCGCCCCGCACTGAGATTTTGGGCGAGAGCGGGGCGCAGCATAAATTTGCCGCTAATGATTTGCTTTGTAAATTAATTTAAAATCAAATAAAAATAATTTAAAAAAAGTAATGACATGAAATCATTTCTTATTATTTTGTAGAGAACTGTGTAAATTTATGAACACTTTTAATGAAAATTGTAGGAGTAATATGGTAAAAACTAGAAAAAATAGACCTGGGTTTACCTTTTTTTTTCTTTAGTTATATAAACTAAAGCAGATTTCTGGACACATGAAATCACTTCTTATGTATTGTAGATTATTATATATTTTTTTCTATCAAAAATATGCTATAGTTACTGTAAAAAATGGACACAAAGTTACTTAGTTTCGCCGTATTTTAGGGAGGACGGGCCTTAATAGACAAGACTGGTCCCCGACTAAATATACAAAAATTTGTTCTTGCCATTTTAATTATGAAGACTTCATAGTGACAAAAAAAGGTCTTAGAAAATTAAAGAAGGGAACTTTACCTTGTTTAAAACTGGATATATCGGTTTGTTTCAATGTAGTTTGTATTTACGAGTTTCAATTATTTTGGGAAAATAAGTAAATTTCATATTTATTGTTTTTATCCTTTATGTTACAGCTTAAAATAAAATTTACAGAGCCAACAATATCATCACCAAAGCCTACCACACCTACAAGTGATTTAAATGAATTTCTGATACTGCACGATACGCCCAGAAAGAAGAAGTTAAAGCAAGAAATATCACAACTTCGATGGAAAGTAAGAGCAGACAGATTAAAGATCATAAGACTTCAAATGAAAGTTAAGCGTTTGAAGAAGAAGGTAGGTACCTTCTTCTTCAAACGATTAACTTTCAAGCTTTACTTTCTTTTAAAAAAAACATCTTAAGGCACTGCGTGAGGTGAAAATAACGCCACTTAAAATAATGTAATACAGCATAGTCACTGCTATGCTGTATTACACGTTGCTTTTCCAAAATCTTCGTTTGGGGTATCACTGCTATCCGTTTCATGTTTCTTGTAAATCTCGTTAGCAGCCTTCTTGATCTTACTTCTTTCTTCAGCCGTGTTCCACCTAAAGTTGATTTCACTGTCGAAGTAAATCATGTCCTGATTTAGGTTGTCGTTACCTGTGTAAATAGGCCGGCCGATTTTTTCGGATTTGGCCTTGTACTGCATTGCTGCTAGGGCTTGCAAATATTCGACAAATTTAGGTATTCGAATATTTTGCTGGTCATATTCGGATATTCGAACAATACTAATAATAATAACGTTTATTTTCTCCACCACATAATGAAAAATTTGTACAATACATAATTTGTGTATACAAACATACATTGATGTTGTGGAGACTGGAGCCTGTACTAGGAATATCTGTGTTACAGGTCTCCAGGCCTCCAAACTACACGGACAAGTCACAGCAATATAAATAGATGGTAATGTTGGGATGGCAGATAAAACAATTTAAGACAAGGGAAAACAAATAATTAACTAGACAGCAAAGTAGGGTGTGTTGGTGTGGGTGTGTGGGTGTGTAGTGAGTGTGTGATATTCAAAACTGGTCTCCTAAAATGGCATATAAAGTCAAGCTGCTTTTTATGAGATGACTTCTAAGAGTCTCTCTGTATCTTCATAATCGTGAGATTTTGGACTTAAGTTTTACAATTGTCTATGGATAAGGGGTAGATGGAAATGGCTTTATTGACTTTATTGTATAGGTAATGTCCTAGGAAACAAAAGAATCTACAGCTGAAGCTGGTTTTGAAGGACCAAAGAATGTGTATCAGATTATTTCCGGTGCAGTTTTAAATGGTTGTGGAGACACGTTGTTGAGTTTTGACACTTAATTATTTTTTTACACTTTTTACATTATGCGTGGGCACCACTTTCGGTTAGGAGAAAGGAACGCCAAACTGAAGAAGATTTTTCTCCAGCTTTAGCATACTCTTTAAATATTAGTTTATCCTTCTCCCATGGTCAGTAAATACCTGAAACACAAACCATAAAAACACACTTTACATGAAATAATTAAAAGCACTTCAAAACGCAAAAGCCGTCCGGTTAAACTTGAAGTAAACACACTACAAACCAATGATATATTTATAGATGCTGGCGGGAAAAATTCCGAATCATTCCCGTCGAATATTTCGGAAGTATTCCGAAATATTCCGAAACTTTGGGAATATTTCAACGTTTATTCCCATTGAATTATTCGGGCGAAATATTCGGCGGAAACATTCGATTGCGGGGTACGAATGTTTCTCACGGGGGGGAAAACTTCTCCGGGGAGCATCACCCCTCTTACCGCACCCCACACCGCCATCGCCTGCACGCACGACTCGTGGCAGTCGCCAGTTGGGCGTGCGCGGCCGGCGCGGCGTCAGCGGCCGGCGCACAGAGGGGCAGCGGCGGCGGCGATCGTGTGCGTACGCGCAGCGGAATGTTGTTGAATTTAAAGATTTTAATTATGCAGATATTTAGTGTATGACGTCGTATAATTGTGTATGGTAAAAAAAAATTGTGCACGCAACCATTGTGGAGAAATTCACCAAAAACTGATTCCGCTGGGCGAACGTTGTCCTGGCGGAACTTTTTTTAATCCATAGACTTTAGAAGAAAAGAGATGTGTCCAAAAATTAGTGTGTATTTGTGTGTAATTGTGTATGTATGAATAATACTAGTGCATGCATAAACTTCGGAGAAATTCAAGTTTCCGCTACGCGAACGTTTGGCCATTAGCTAGTTTTCATATAAAGCGCTTACATAGAGAACTGTAGATTTTACATACGTTGTTTTGAATTTGTTTATATTTGTTTAAAAAACAGATTTAGAAAAAATCGTAGGGCTTAAAAGATAAAAATATAAACGTAAAATACGCTTATTAGGTCTTAGTTCTTAAAGTACCTATGCACTTTGGGGTCTAGATTTTCACGTTTATACAAACCTTGTAAGTGTCTGCAACATGTTGCCAAGTATCAATGATGTTCCGTTAGTAACTAAAGAGTTATAGGACAAATTTACCATGAACAGATCACTGTTTACAAAGCAGTCAAATATCACGACGTTCTGAAGGAATTGCATGGTAATATGTATGTCAATAATTAGTGTATTCATTCAACTATTCTTATGCAAAATTTCATGTCATTAAATTCAGTAATTAAAGAAAAACAATTATAATTCTGACGAAGCATCGAAAACCTACATAACCCGACCAAGTTCGGATGGCTACAAAAAAGCGGCCGTGCAATATATTTAGGTAACATCCCAAAGTTTACAGTATAATACCGGTATTGAATTGGTATAGGTGATAACACAATTGTTGTTTCGATATAATTTATAGGTCATTTATTTTTGTACACCTACTTTTTTAAATGTATTTGACTATGACAGAAAGTAGGTACTATTTACGTAGGTAGGTACTTTATTTAAGTATGCGCTTGAGACTTGAGATATAATCTAAATATATTATTTAAGACAAATACAATTCATACAGCTAATTTCTATTGAAGATTTCACGGATCAGGATTCTAACTATAGAAGAAATTAAATATTTACCACATGTAAGTATGTACTACTGTTTAGGTAAATATTTATCATATTGTAGCTTATTACACTATTTAACCAATAGACTAGGCATGCACGAGCGTTCCCCTTTGCAACTTTAGTGGATCAAACAATCTAATAACTTAAAAAAAAAACTACTTCTTGAATCGATTTTTTTTTCTTATGTATGTGAGCGTGTTCCCCCGCACCCCACCAAAATATGCAGAATTATTTTGTTCGAAGTTCGGTACGCTTAATCCTTTAGTTAAATAGTCTAAGTATTGTAGTTATGAATTGATCAAAAATATTCTTGTGTGAAAAAATAGACAACGCGCTGCGCGCAACGAGCGATAGGCGGCTTCCCGCTTGAAACGGTACTGTCATCCTTGAAGAAAAGAGAGGGAAATATGTTTTCGCGCGTATTCGTTTGCTGTTGAACTTGAACCTGATTTTGTTTCATCCCCAGTCACAAACAAATAAATGTGCAGTCAAGGACAATGTGCGTATGCGCTGTTGTTTTGCTATGCATCGCCAATTCTCTGTAATAATAATATTGACAAAGTGTGTTATTAATGTTATAGTGTAACAGTGAAGCATAACATAATTATGTAGTAGGAATATTGAGTGAATGATAGTGAGAAGCTGATAACAGATATAAGGTAAGATTTTATAATAAATTAATAGCTATAGACTTATTCATTTACGTAGGTAGTTTATTAGGCAGATAAATTATAATAATTGTGTTATGTTAACATTGGACAGACACCATAAACCCAAGTTAATATCTACTGATTGATCTAATTCTATATCTATTTACTTAAATTTATAATAATAAATTATACTAGACATATATTATAATATAATCGTAACAAAGTAGATGTTTTTCCTGGTTAAAGACAAACTACTGAATAGATCTAAACTACTAAACGACCGACCAGATTATAACGAAATGTTGAAAAGAAATATTGTTATTAAATAATCACCTTATGTTTATTACCTACATGTAATGATATACGTATGTGGGCCTCTCACAGATCGTCAACTCCTCGGCAACCTGGAACAACTTCCAGAACAAGATCACCACCTTCCTGGGTAAGGATAAACCGAGTAACAAGAACTTGCTCATTTAGTTGCAATTTTGTTGTAAATTAGACCTTAGGTCTATTGATATAGAGTTTAATTTGTGTACCTAATCGGTTTTTGAATTGAAATTTTGTGTGTGTTAGTACAACTCGGTCACATTAACTTGACGCATGGCGTCGATATAATAATGTCCAAAAACAATATAACAACAACAGAGAACTAGCCAAATTATTGACGAGCGTATCGATAACAAAGATTCTGACCATACCTGACACCTGCCGGGCGAGCTAAGGGAATGCGGGGGGAAGCGGGGGGATGTGAGTATTTCAGAGATGCGTCAAGTTAATGTGACCGGATTGTAATTATGAGTTCATACACACAAGCGGCATGTTGCACGAAGAGCTCGTGGCTAGATAATAACAGCCGCACGGGTCGATCTTCAAGGTTAAGCAACGCTTGCCAAGGTTGGTCTGTGGATGGGTGACCATCTTAACATACCGAGTTTCCTTCGTGCCTCGGAAAGCACGATAAGCCGTAGGTCCCAGCTGTCATTTGTAGAACTTAGGCAGTCGTTACAGATAGTCAGAAGCCAGTAAATATGATTCCAGTCTTGCCATGAAGTACCGTGTTACCCCAGTTAATGGGTTGTGGAGGTCTGGTAGGCAGCCGCTCCTCGTAAAATACTGATATTCAGCTAAATCCGGCTTGACTGGAAGCCGACCTTAATATAGTTGGGAAAAGGCTAGGTAAATGAAATGATGTAATGATATACGTATAAGGCAGATTTTTATTAGCTTCTTTCTTTTTGTGGGGTTATGTGTAGAGATGGCAATAACGGCTGTTTTTCAATAATTAATTATGCATATGATTCTATATCACTAAGACATACTCCCCTTAAAATGAAAGCAACTAATAAAGTATCACAATTTTACATTAGCTTTATGTATAAGTCCATATACGTAAATTCATACTTTTTATTAATGTTTCAGATTATAATGGCATCTTAATCTCACTAGAAGCGAACACCTCAACGACCTAATTCTACAAACCAAACCAATTCATCCAACACATCGCGCGGCGCTACCGATGGGAGGAAAAAATTAAAATGGCCGGCAGAAAAAGTACTATACCGTTAAGTAATATGAAAGTAGTAGTACGAATACATAAAGACACATTTGTTAAATCTGTTCCTTCTGTTAGCCATAAAGTGTATGACTGTATACAAAAGCAGTTAGCTGAATTATTTAATTAGGTACCACATGAAGACATCAAAAATGTAGTGACTAATACCTGTGCATTTGACGCAGTGGCTCAAGCTTTCGCAGTCGCATATACTGACCGTATCTCTTTCCGTCATTTTATAGATCCCTTGATTAGCAAAGATTCATTCACTCGTTTTTTTATCCAATTATCTAATACGAAAAGGAATTGCAAAACTTTATACGCAAAACGAGACATTTTACTAAATCCATTGTTTAATGTTAATAACAATACACTCGATGCAACACAGTGCCAAATTATAGATTGTGCGTGCAATGTCACAAAAATTATTGAAGACATCTGTTTGCCATACTTTTCTGGAAACAGAGAGAAATGTTGTTCAAATAAAGAATGCCTTGTTTCCATAAATAACAGCAATTTTAAATGTAAATACCTACCTTTAAACATTGATATCATTAAGTGTAAAGGCATTGCCAAATTGCAAGAGTCTGTAGAATCTGGTATGAGGAGTGACAATCCTCCTGTTTGTAATTTTTGTGGAATAGGCACTGTCGATTTTAAATATGATTTAAATGATTTGATTATCTTTGAACTACATAATTTGTACATAAATCTAGAGGACATACCTCGTAATATTGAAATAAATAATAAGCTATTTTTAATATTGGCTATTATTGAATATGTTCCACCTTTACAAATGCCAGGTATTGGTCATTACAAGGCGCATTGTTCGAGACCCCCGTACACTAATAAATCATTTCAGTGTTACGATGATTTATGTAGCAAAATTCAAAATAGTTCCAAAAACATGATGCCTCATGCAATAATTTATACAACTGAATAGTCTAGTTATGTGATCTGTGATTTTTTTAAAGCTAGAGTACATTATACTTAGAAATGTTGAGGTTATTTTCAGTATTTGCTACTCATTTAATAATTGGTATTGAATTGAAAATACCTTTTTTATACCAATGTTTTATTTTATAAGTACTTTTTAAATGTTGATTTATTTTTATATTAGGCAGACTCTCAAACCTAAACAACTAAATAGTCTAGTTATGTGATCTGTGATTGTTAATCTGTGATTTTATTATTGAAACTAGAAAATATTAGGTATACCTACTTAGAAATGTTGAGGTTATTTACAGTATTTGCTACTCATTTAAGAATATTTTCTTGAAAATACCTTTTTTATACCAATGTTTTAGTTTATAAGCACTTTTTTAATGTTGATCAAATCTAAACAACTGAATAGGTTAGTTATGTGATGTGATTTTAATTTTTATTGAAGCTCGAAATATTATACTTACCCTAAGTTTCGTCATCCACGCGAACGAAGTCGCGGGCAAAACCTAGTTCATAATCTATTTTAGTTAAAACACATTTAAGTCTATTGCTGTCATTGCAAGCGTTTGTTAACGTTATTATAATTACATAATTAAGTATTATATGTAATTAAAAATATTTTTGTACGCGGATATTTAAATAGAGAAGTACTTGTTAATTGAAGATTTGTTTTTATCGTAGATAGTGGCGTTATTATTAAAAAAATATTTTTCATTCAAGAAATGCAATTGTTTTATTTTTTCCTAACGCTTGTGTACGCAACTGTACCATATTAATAAATACTATATTGGAAGGTTAAGAACGTTTCTTAGATATATGGCACGGCCGCTTTTTTGTAGCCATCCGAACTTGGTCGGGTTATGTAGGTTTTCGATGCTTCGTCAGTATTATAATTGTTTTTCTTTAATTACTGAATTTAATGACATGAAATTTTGCATGTGAATAGTTGAATGAATACACTAATTATTACATTTTACCATGCAATTCATTTAGAACGTCGTGATATTTGACTGCTTTGTAAACTGATCTATTCATGGTAAATTTGTCCTATAACTCTTTAATTACTAACGGAACATCATTGATACTTGGCAACATGTTGCAGACACTTACAAGGTTTGTATAAACGTGAAAATCTAGACCCCAAAGTGCATAGGTACTTTAAGAACTAAGACCTAATAAGCGTATTTTACGTTTATATTTTTATCTTTTAAGCCCTACGATTTTTTCTAAATCTGTTTTTTAAACAAATATAAACAAATTCAAAACAACGTATGTAAAATCTACAGTTCTCTATGTAAGCGCTTTATATGAAAACTAGCTAATGGCCAAACGTTCGCGTAGCGGAAACTTGAATTTCTCCGAAGTTTATGCATGCACTAGTATTATTCATACATACACAATTACACACAAATACACACTAATTTTTGGACACATCTCTTTTCTTCTAAAGTCTATGGATTAAAAAAAGTTCCGCCAGGACAACGTTCGCCCAGCGGAATCAGTTTTTGGTGAATTTCTCCACAATGGTTGCGTGCACAAATTTTTTTTTACCATACACAATTATACGACGTCATACACTAAATATCTGCATAATTAAAATCTTTAAATTCTACAACATTCCGCTGCGCGTACGCACACGCGGCGATCGACGATCGATGCAAAAATGATTTTTCAGCAAAAAAAATAAAAATCTTAATTTATTTATTTATTTATTTATTGAGGATCTCCAACAAAGGATACACATAAACAATATAAATTTACAATAATAAAAAAGGTTCATTTACGTGTGCTCCTTCAATTACAGGAGACCACAGCATGCACATCTAACTAGGTGTAAACACGATAAAAATAGAGAAAATAAATTATGAATACAAGTTATAAAATTAGAAGGACAAAAAAAAAAAAAATTAACATATCAAGATTGAGCATTCATATTATAAATGGTGTAGGCAGGATAAAAATAAAAATTGAGAAATAACATTGAATGAATTTGAGGAAAATAATAATGATTAAAAATTAACATGTCAAGATTGAGCATTAATATTACATTGTTTAGTCTAATTATAATTAATTCACATTTCAGAGAGTAGTGACATACTATATACTTAGTTATTTTGCGGTGGCTAAATTAAATTAAATTCATTTTGAATAATTCTGATTTAAAGAAACTTTCCCAGAAGTATTCCGGAATTATTCAGAATTTTTCGGAAGTTTTGCAACTATAGATATATTAAAATGAGGCAGATATATTACTAGCGCGCGCGTTGTGAAGACTCGAAAACGTCCCAATTGGGGTATGTGTCTTTAGTCCGCGTCAAGCAAGGCGTAATAATAATACAGCACGACTCTCTTTTTTTTGGTCATTGAGCACGACTAGATTTTAAACGTTGCTTACTATGAACGTAACACATCTTGTGTATAATATCATTGGTGGGAAGTAGACGTTTCTCCCTTTCGTCTCTTCTATCACACATCTGATGGGACAGTGGAGTCTTGCCAAAAATCTGCCCTGTTGCTCTCATAAATAAAAACAATGGATAAGTTACCAGATCCTAAAATAAAGAATTGAGGAGGTAGTACATACCACTTCCAGAATGAAACTAGCTCCTGGTCGTTAAAAGCAATAGGGATGATGACTAAAAAATGTTTTTTTGTCCGTCTTGTAGATTATTAAAATATATTGGACACGTATTTTTTCTTTTTCTACGTAATCAAAAGATTACGGCGATACATTGAGTTAAAATGTGGCATGACGTCACGTCTTCGTAGATTTTATACGTAGAAGTGACGTAGCAAGCCCCCACTCCCGAACTTTAATGCGAGTTATCTAAGTCATTTTTTATTAATATGATAAAGCAAAAAATACGTGTCTAATATTTTTTTATTATCTGTCTGACGGACTAAATAGAATTTCTTTTTTTTTACCCAGGCATCATCCCTATTATGACCGTGATATCCACCACGTGGGTAAAAACATTTTTATAGAATTATAATCCCTACGGCAGAGAAGATGGATAATAATGACAAAATAAAAGATGGAGTCCCAACTGAAAAAATATAAATGGCCAATACTTACAATTATTATCAACAATATTATTGTAATTATTATCAAATTGAAAATAATAATTACTTCTATTGAGTTTGACTGTATGGAAATATTAAAACTTTTGACTTTCTCGGCTGGTAGATATTTCGGTAGTGCCCTACCTAGATATTCTGTAATCCAATCGGAATAAATACACACTACCATAAGAATATGTTTAATTTACAAATTGTTTTGGTATTCCGTTTGTATGAACTACGCATGCTTCGTGGGGTTATCCTATCTATTGTAAGTACTAATCACTAGTGCAACTTGTCGTCTTGTGTGCACACTCAGCACACTGCACAATATTGGTATGTAGAAATGTAAAATACTGATACAGCACGACCAGATTTTAAACGTCGGTTACTATGAATGTAATTGCGTAATATGTGTACAATATCGTTTTGTATACCTGCCGGCACGAATCTTGAGCGCTCGGTGGAGTGGTAGGGGTTGTTTGCGCATACGTATTGTCTCAAGTGTAAGGTCCAAAATCGCTTAAAATAATTCAAAGTCAGCATTCAAGTTCCGTGGCGGCAACTATATAGATTAAATATTGTGGTAGGTACTACCATAGGTTCTGGTAAACTTGGTAGTAACACGTTCAAGACGGGGCCCGATTATGGTTACCTATCGATGGGCCGGCCATAGGGTTTACAAGACCTGTTGGTGAACTTCAGTCATGGCCGGCATCAGGTTGAAAGGACCTGTTACACCTTTTGACATTAAATTCAAATATGTCATCCAGTTGAAGACTTACTTAAATATTTTTTCCTGAAATGCATTGTTATTGAATCACTGCATAACAATATTAAACCCGTTTTTGAAAAAATAATAATTAAAGGAGGTTAAATTAGTTGTAAAATTATAGGATCTTATACACCTGATCCCGGCACTAGTGTATATATGATTGCTAGTGATGTCAAATGAAACGACTATATACCGTGTAATTGACAGGTTGGCAAAAACTTAAACAGTAGCTTCAGACCATGATTTGTGACTGAAAAACGTTGGAATTTTCTTCAGGAAAATTGACGAATTTTCCGACCGTTTTTCAACTAGATTTGTGTTCTATTCATTTGTTACAACAAAATCCAGCCCTAAAAACATAATTTTAGTGAAAAAAAGCAAAAAACTTAAACTCGGCAATGTAAATAATAATATTTTAAAAAGAAAATTCATACATACCGCGCGGAATCAGCTGTTAGCTCTAAAAGTTTACTGGCCTCTGACAGTACCTACGACAGACAGAGAAAGCATACCGCTCGCTCGCTTGCTCCCTTTGTGTGCTGCGCGCCCGGCGCCTTTGCTTACGCGCCGACACTGCTAGGGTTGTACCGCGTATGGAATTTAATACTTGTCATTTTATTTTTATTTATGTAAAATGCTTTATTAATAATTAAATACTCAGGAGTATGATTACTTATTTATTCTTTCTTAATTCCGAAAACCTTATTTTAAATCGTTAACCTTTCGAGTATCGTAATAAGAGACACAATAGAAAGACAATAGGTGTGAGGACGCCGGCGTCCTCGCGGTACTTAACAGTTTGATCTACAGTATCAATTACGAAGCCATCCGAACTGTACTCACGCGTTGCATTACAGTAATGTAAATTGGTTTAGACAATTAAGTGGGATATAAAACATAAAAACATCGCGTCAATATTGCCAGATTCACATTCCTTACCCTGTCAATCCCCGAGCGAAAGCTGGCGTTCGAAAAGGTTTGCTTATTTTCGATATTTACAGAATATTATAAGAAAAACTTCTTATTTACGTTCTTGAACAAATACCCTATAAAAAAAAAACGCTTATTTTATAATCTATACGAACGTTTGCTTAATGTTTAGAAAATGGCGCGAAATCGCGCGCGTGCCGCTTGGGGATTGACAGGTACTAGGTTTAAACTTAGAAGCAGAACCATGAGTAGAAGTTACAAGAGATAGCGGTTATTACCGAAATAAAATGTTTCATTTCATATCATGTGGGCTGCCCTATGCTACACGTGTCACAAACACTCTCAAAGGTTTGCCGACAAACGAAACCGTCAGCACTCACTCAGCCGTCAGTTCAGCAGTTCAGTTTGCCGCGATTGCTGGTGCGTTCTGGACGTCTATTTCGTTTTCTTTCAACTGTCGGGAGTTCGGGACTGTGTTGTGCGTTGAGTTGAGTTGTGTGTTTTTGTGTTGTGTGGTATCGTCATGAATCGGCGTAATGAAACGTTTAGTGCTCGCGAATATGGCCAGATGTTAATGTGCTTGGGTGAAGCTAGAGGAAACGCGTCGTTGGCATTAAGGCTCTATGTTCAAAGTCACCCAAATGAACGACATCCAGCTAATAGTCGTACTATCACACGGGCATATCAACGTGTTTTAGAAAATTTACCTTTTGTGCCGCGGCAGGAAGGTGCTGGAAGGACAATCAGTGCTCGTTCTGAGCTGGCGATTTTAGATGTTGTCCGTCGAAATCCGCGTTTGGGAGCCCGTACTGCTGCAACACTTGTAAGGCGTAATAACGGACCCCGGGTTTCACATTGGGCTGTGCACAAAGTCCTTCGAAAGGACAAGGTAGGTATTGAATTTGTGTTTAAATTTTTTGATAGGTGTGTTTGTGTGTGTATTGTATTATGTATTTATTCCAAACGTCCCGAAGTACCTATTAGTATGAATGAACAACGCGCGGACATTGCAATACGCGCGCAATATAGGGTCGCGCGCGTATCGCAATGTTCGTTATACATTGCGTAGCCGAAATAAAATTGAAAATTGAAAAACGTTCACCTATCATTTCCGGGAAAATATTTCACTATCAAAATGTTAACAATACCAGTCTGAATTCATACTTTTCGTTTTTGCCAACCTGTCAATTACACGGATATTTGACAAAAAAATCAATTTATTTTCACCTCAAAAACAGTATGCGCTTCATTATAACAGTCATGACTATATGTTTTTGCACATTGGGCACAATGAGTCATCACTTTTTTAACTTATTTGGCAGCCTCTTTGCAACTAAGTGTTCTTAGTTTATTGTAGCACCCAAAACAATTCCTTTTTTTTGGACCTTTTGTCAAGGAATGCTTATTGGCTACGCAAATAGAATATCGCAACGTCTAATTAATATGCTCATCACTAATTAACTGACCTGTCACCAAGAGCCGGCTATCGGGTTATCAGGCATCGGGTCTTTTAGATCCGATATCCGTCCTGCAAGGACAAACTTTCTTTGCAGGCCGTATCAGGTCCACGGCGTCCTCACCTTCCGCCTGACGCAGGTCCTCACCGGACTCGGTTGTTTCGGGAGGTTCCTGTTTCGCATAAGGCGGGAGGAAACGCCCGGGTGTCACCATTGTGTGGATCGCTCAGAGGACACGGTGGAGCATACAGTGGAGGTCTGCCCGGCTTGGGCAGAGCACCGCCGTGTTCTCACGGAGGCGATCGGCGGCGGCGATCTCTCGCGTCCGAGCCTGGTCCAGGCCATGGTGCGGAGCGAGAGTGCATGGGAGGCCGTCACCTCCTTCTGCGAAGCGGTAATGCTCGCGAAGGAGGAGGCGGAACGCGTGAGGGAGAGGCAGCCTCACGGCCTCAGTCGCCGCAGGAGACGCCCTGGGCGGCGGGAATCGATAGCCGATTCCCGGCCACCGTAGGCGCGGGCTTGCGGACGGTGAGTAGTGGGTAGCTCGCCGTCCGGTGAGGACCAGGCTCGGGTCGACGGCGCGTTGTGTTCCACGCGCGCATCAAAGAGATGTCAGCAGAAGATGGGGTCCAATAGGGCCGATGCCGCTGGGGTCGCGGGTTGTTTGAAAAAGATACCGTGGCCCTGGCATAGGCAACTGAAGGAACACGGGTGGGTTTTAGTCAGTAAAAGTCTGACACGCCCTTCCGCTCCACCCAGAGCGGGAGAAGTTATTTGATGATTTCCCATCCACAAAAAAAAAAGGCCGTATCAGGTCTTCAAGATCCGATACAATATTTTTCCTTTTATTGGTACTATTTGGCGACAGAATACCAGTCAATATATCTGTCACACTCTCACTACAAAAAATCCTAAAGAAAACTACCCAGGCCAATGCGATAGCAATAGAAATCTCTCTCCGGCCCGCGCAAATAGTTCACTTCAGATGTTTTCGACCCGATGCCGTCCTGAACGTGTTAATACGCACTAAGATAAATGACCAGAGATCGGAATAGATAGATCATAAATACCTAAACTTCGAGGAAAGAAGTAACAAGAGTGGATACCTCCTATAAAATCCCGGAATGATAAACATGACGATCGCGATTAAATCTCGGGATTTAAGAAATCGCGAATCATTTATTATTTACTACTAGCTTTTGCCCGCGGCTTCGCCCACGTGGTTGTCGGAAATCATTCCACGGGAAAGCACTACCGAAACTAAAAGTACCCTATGTCCTAATCCAGGTCATAGTCTACCCATGTGCCAAATATCATCCAAATCCGTTCAGCGGTTTCTATTACAATATAATTCAATCATGATTCGAAATACACGTGGCGCCATCTGTTATCATAAGAACGTTATTGTGGTTTTCAACAGTGGTCAGGAATAGTGCTTCCAAAATTACGGATTTGCTAATTACGTAACTAGTTACGCATTTTGATGCTTCAATTACGTAACTACGTAATTACGTAACTGTTTTGATTTTTTAAAGCACGATAATTTCTGGGCTTATTAGGTATTTTAGAAGTAAAAAATCAATCAAATGAGAAAAAAATATTATATTAAGGAATTAAAAGTAAATTACAGATTAAAATGATAATTTTAAAATTAAACTCAAAATCAAAATCATCAATCAAATCAAAGCATTACGACTAAACTCAATCAACAATTCAAACAAAACATGTACCACGCACAAATGGTTTAAAAGTAAGAAACAATATAAAATACGGTTATTTTTCCAATCTTTGTTCTTGATAATATGATCTCATAAATGATAACGAATGCAATGTTCTGTCACCAAGGGAACTTCTTAGTTTAGAACAAAGATAGCCGGCAGAAGAAAATGCCCGTTCTGCTTCAACACTAGTAGGCATTATAGATAGTAAATAATTATAAGCTGCTGTTAGGAAAACTTCACGACCGCCGCCAGTGCTATCGTAGATACACATTTCAACTCTGATGATGGATTCAAGATCTGTGTTTACTCCAGATTTGTTTACTGTAGACATCGTTTTCAGTATTTCTTTTTCTAGTTCTGTGCAACAGTCAATTCGTCGCCACAACCATCATTAGCATAATTGTCATCTGCTTCGGAATCTAAACTCATTTGTGTACTTGTAGGCGGTGTAAATTTGAGCCTTTCTAATAAGTTTGCAACATATGTTCTAATATAATCCGACGTCGGTTTTGTAAAAGTTTCTGTTTCTTCGGTTTTATAATATTCTTCATTATTATGCAAATACTGCAAGACACCAGACACATTTGTTCGCCTTTCTTTTATTCTTTTTCTAAGGGATACAGCAAGCTTGTCACTGAGCTCATTGGACTGAGCATCAAGTTTATTTAACATAAACTGAAGCGCAGCATCTGCTGCTAACAATTTCGAGGCACGGCGACACAATGCCATCACTGTAGTTTTTATTATATCTAAACTATGATGAATGTTATGTAGATCTTGTATTTCTGTGTCTGTGAAACTTATATTTGATTTTAGGTCTAATAAAGCCCTAAATAAACTTGATTTCAATTTCAGAAATCGTCCAACCATATCTGATAAGCTGTTCCATCGCGTTTTGCAGTCTAGTATAAGATCAAGGCTTTTACCATGCTCTTCTAAAGAATATTTTTGCAACAAATCGGTCTTCAGTGGTGATTTTTTGAATGATTTAACAAGTTTTCTAACTTTTACTATAATATCTTTGTACAGAAACTCTGGTTCTAGAACTCTAGGTACTTCTATGAAAAGTCCGCCATCGTTTTCTTCAATTTCTTCAGTGTCAGTATCTGAAGCTTCATCTTCTAGTTCTGGTTCAATAGTTGTACTTTTCCGTGTCTTATATAACACCTCCAGCACTGCAAGTTGTATTCCGTGAGCAAAACACAACTGATGGTGACCATCAAAATTTTTGCACATTTTAACCATAACACTGGCTCCGTCCGTTTTGAATGCAATTATATCTTCAAGTTTCAAATAAAAGTCATTTAGATGATTGTTAGAAAACAGTACAGTTCCAACGTGAGCTGGCATTGAACCCTTTAATAATAATATCCTGGGACATTTTCACACACGGTCATCTGGTCCCAAACTAAGCAGAGCTTGTACTATGGAAACCAGATAACTGATATACTACATATACTACTTTTTTTTTTTGTAAATACATACTTATATAGATAATTTATCCTTATCCTTACTAGTCCTAATTTTTTATATTTAGCTGGCTCTAGGTCTTTATTATGAATATTTATATTCATATACCTCCGGTTCCGGGTAGAGGTTAGGGCATGAATCTCGGAATCTCGGAATATCGCAATATCGGAATCTCGGAACGCATGATCCGATTTTACAATTCCGATACTGAGTGATCCAATATCGAAATCGGACATTTTTTTCTAAATTTGGAGTTTTAATTTAAACTAAACCTATATTTTAAATCCGTGTGTAGCGCGCTACATATTCCTGTTGCCAGCTCGCTGAGCATGCGATACAAGAACAATAATAGTAATGTCTGTCTCGCTCACTCTTTACCTGCGCGGTACGTCTTGCTTATTCTCACAAACGAACAAAATATCCTGTCAATCAGTTGCGCTCAAACACTGTGTAAGTTAAGACGTGTTTGTGTTTTATGTGGCTACATGCAACGTCGCTTTATAAAATGTAAGACAAATTATTATCTAATTGTTGTTTATCAATTCAGTATAAACTAATGTGTAAATGGTTTTATAATTGTGCTAGCTCAAAATAAAACAAAAAAAGCCGAAAATGATTCTTTCGTTCGTAGACTTTTAAGATGCTAGTTTGTATTACATAGTAAAAAGATGGTTTCTCCATTTTCATTTAGTGAAATAAAATCGTAAACAGAAGTTAATAATTTATTAAATAAAGCAGAAAACTAATATTAAGTTAAGTAGAGAGAGAAAGAGTCATAAAACCTACGTATATAAGATGTTCGGTATAACGGACAACGACTACTGCTGAAGCCCAATTCGAACCATCCCTCCAGTATGGGATGGAATCCGCAAACCGCTCAGACTCAGAAAGCGACGATGATAATGATTCGTCAACAGAGTGTGATGGCTTCGAAGTAGAAAGCACAAGAGTTCGCACAGCTGATCCAAGACTTTACAAAGAGGTGATTGGTAAAGTACGAAATCTGGTGAGATCAATAAGAAAGTCACCTCTTAAAGCCGATGCTCTGAGAGCTTACGTCAGTAAAGAGTTTGGTGAAAACATCCAGTTGCAGTTAGACTGTCGAACAAGATGGTCCAGCATGAATGACATGATAGGATCGTTCCTGAAAATGAAGGACTGCATTTTCAATCTTCTAATTGACATTAAATCAGATATATCCTTCACAGATGTGGAAATTCAAACATTAACCGATATCCATCGTAGTTTGGAAGTGGTAAAAATGACAGTGCTATCTATTTGCAGACGTGATGCCACACTTTATACAGCAGACACAGCATTGAAATTTATGCTGAATAAACTTGACCAGCAAAACACATATCTGAGTTCAGTGAGTTCAAGTATCGCTGTGAACTTACGAAGACGAATAAAAGAAAGACGACTATTAATAGCAGGAGTATTACACTACCTCCATGATTCCGAAAGCTTCTCCAGTGCTTCAGATGACGATACATTTCCGAAACCCACAAGTGAAGAAATATGTGATGTTATTGTAAGCTTGTTAAAACGCCTCAAATATAAAAAAAACCCTACTAGTAGTCACAGCGTCACAGAAAGAGAGACTGAAACAACGACAGCTGTTTTATTATCTTCCGATGAAGATGATGAACCACTAGCTACAGCTAGTCTCGCTACAACGAGTGAGCTGACCCTGCAACGAGAATTTGAGAAGGAAATGGAGAACTGTAAAGAAAAGAAGAAGGCAGTGCTTCCGTCCGACGAATTTGATCTTTTGGGATTTGTAGTGACCGAAAAAGCAATATACGACAAAAGAGGTGAAAGAGGAGTTTATTTGACACAGGCATACACTTTCCTCACATCAATTTTGCCTACTAGTGTTGAAAGTGAGCGTGTTTTTTCATCGGCCGGATATTTTTGCAATAAAATATGAAGCTCACTATCCGACAAAATGCTTGATGCTTTGTTGTTCTTGAGAACATATTACCAAGAAAAACGAGATTTTAAAATATAAACATACCTAGACGTTTATTTCTGTTGATTTAAATTAGTACAAGTTACTTATATTGTAATTTAAACTACCGAACTATGAATCAACAAAACTTCTTAAAGTTTTGTTCATTCTGATTCTGAGTACGGTAGTTTAATTAGTAATAAGTATAGATAATAATGAGAAATATTTTATAATAAACAAATATTTCCAATAATTGTTGTTCCTAATTGTTGATTTTGCTTGCATATTTTAAATTATAAGAAGTTTTGTTGACTGAGTTCGGTAGTTTAATTAGTAATATGTATAGGATATAATAATGAGAAATATTGTAAACAAATATTTCTAATACCTAATTATTGTTCCTAATAGTTGATTTAGCCGATACATTTTAAATTACTTATAAGAAGTTTTGTTGATTTTGAGTCAGGTAGTTTAATTAGTAATAAGTATAGGAAAATAATGAGAAATATTTATGTAATTTAATAAATACTTAAAAACAACCAATGTTTGAACCAAATTAAAGAATACGATTTAAAAATGTTTTTTATTGCACTCAATCCAACCTCATACTGAATTTGTGAAATTTATAAATAAAATTAGCAATTTCTAAAGAAAAAACCAAATTCCGATATTAATATCGGAATTCCGATATTGAGATCTAATATCGAAAATCAGTATCGGAATTGAAAACCTTCCGATATTACATGCCCTAGTAGAGGTCCATTCATCAAACGTTATAGTAAATCGTTTTTTTTGGGACTTCATATCTTTAAACTGATTTATTAATTGGTTTTTTATGGCACAACTCTGTTCCAGGAATATTTTGGTAATAGTTGAAGGAGATTTCGGTAGATCATAGCCAGATTTTTTGAAAACATACCTGAGATCTTCAGAAGTACAAAATTTGCTTAATGGGATGCCATCCAATGCTGCCATTCTAGTCACTATAATGTCCAAGGAATAATCAGTGGAAAAGTAATCCGTTAGTTTAGTTTTCTTCGATGGAGGTTCTAAACTTTTTCTTGCTTGAAAGCACGATGAAGTACTTGCCCTTTGCGCATCTTGCTCTTGTGACATCTCGCCAATATATTTAGCACGCATATGTGTATGTAGTGCTCCAGTAGCACCACCAGGGGTCTTCAAAATTTTTTGACAATGTTTACATTGGACACTTTGCCCATTTTCAGCCCTCAAAAAGTGTTCCCATATAGCTGATTGTGTGCGTTTGTTCAAAAACTCCTTATAAATAGTCTTCTTTACTGCAGACCTAAAACAATATATAAATATTTCATAATTTAATAGTTAGGTAATACATATACATAAATAGCATCTATAGTTAGGCACTAAACTTAAAACGGGATACATTTACATACGTACCGTCAACTCATAATCAATGTGTATTTGCACAGAAATCTAACAAGCAACTATAAAATAAAATCGCACATATTTCATTTTTTTTAAACGTCGCACCACACTAGGAATTACCGCTGTATCGTGGGTGCACTCACAAACATGTAAACTAACATACACAAGACACCCAGACCCGGAACACCTATCTGTAGGTCATACAAATATTTGTTCCGTACGGGAATCGAACCCGTGACCCGCAGCGCAGCAGCCAATCACTCGACTACTGCGCCAACCGTGCCGTCAACAATATAAAATCAACTACTAAATTATATGTATAAACTCTCACACAAATACCCTAGAAACAAAATAAGTAGACAAGTTAAAATAGGTACTTACATTTTCGTTGAAGTATCTCTACTCGTGTATGGTGATATCTACTTAGAAACTTGTATTGTTATGAAAATCTTCTGAAAACCAAGCGTCAAACTTTGCGGCACATACACAAAATCACAAAACTCAATAAATTAAGCTTAGACCAGGACAGTATCTCGCAGGTGTACGTAAGACGATTGAGTACCGAGGATTTGACATTGTTTCTAAATTCACGAAAGTATAGAAAAATCTAGGGAGTTCCCTTAGCTTGCTCAATCCACAATATTAAACTCTATTATCTACGAGTTAGATCAAATACTGTACGACTAAGAAATAAAATCTTGCGGACTCAAATTGGAAGTTATAAAATAAACCCCGGGAATTCGGGGGATACCCACAGAAGGAGTGTTGTCATAATGTAAGTCGTAGGTTAACCTAAATTAAGGTAAATTGTAAATACACAGATAAACCCATGCCTTTTTCCCATGGAGTAGGCAGAAACTATAGAACTAAATAAATTGGTACCTAATTAATTAATATTATCCTATAGTTACGTTATTACGGACTTCAACTCTTCAGTTACGTATTTGTGAGATTTCTAAAATCTGTCCGTAATTACGTAATTACGTAATGGAAGCCCTAGTCAGGAACAGTACTTTTTTTCGGGATGAAATGTACCCTATGTCCGTTTCTGTATACGTGCCAACGTAAACGCAAAATTTCAGGATGACCGGTTCAGTGGTTCAAGCGTGAAAAGGTAACAAACAAACAAACGATAAACTTACTTTCACATTTATAATATTAAGTTAGGATAAATATTTAATTTGTTACGACTGTATTCAAAGTGAAATAAATAATTCGCAATTTCTGATTTCCCGGGATTTATAAATTGCGAATTATTTATTATAAATATTTAATTTGTTACGTATGTATTCAAAGTAGAATAAATAACTCACAATATACATATAAGATTGATGTTAATCATTCCGGGATTTTGTAGGAGGTCCACTCTTGTTACTTCTTTCCTCAAAGTTTAGGTATTTATGCTCTGCCTATTCCGATCTCTGTAAATGACAAAACGCCCCACGGCCCCACCACTCTAGCACTCACACTAACAAAGCCACGTAGCCGCGCCGCGCGCCGCCGTTCGCGCGTTCGTAAGTAGACGTACGGGGACGGGAACCAGTCCGAAACTCCGAACTCTCAGACAAAGTATCCTGTAAACGGAGCTATAGCTTATTGCCACTCTTGTATCCGTGTGTCAAACGAAGTATTGTTTTCTCTGCCTATTTCACGGAGTTTAGGAATGAGTAAAAGGTATATATATAGCTCATGTAAGTCAGGCAACGTCGCACTGTCTGTGTAACTCGTGTCAACAAGTGACCGACTTAGTCGGTCAAAACATGGCGGCTTGGTGCAGTATAAATGCAAAATATTAAATATTATCAGTGGTTTGGCTACGACTAAGTTTAAAAAGTGAAAATATGTCGTGTGCTGCTGTGTATTGTTCATCGAGAACAACGAAAGGAGGCGTAAAAGACCCAGAATTATCATTTCACACGTAAGTCATTGACATCAATTTTATCGTTAATTACAGAGGTTTATAGTTGAAAAATCGATAAACATTAAAGATTTACTTATCATGACTAAGATTGTCTTATATCATATTATTAAAAAGCCAAGTTTCGTAGTCTAAATTAATGTTTAACCTAGGCATTGTTTTAGGCGTGAACTGCAGTGATGTGTACATTATTATCGATAAAATCTATTGACGGTTGTTGTTGATACCTATTTTTTTTTTTGTTACTTTTTTTAGATTTCCAAAATATCTTGAATTTAGAAATGAATGGATTAAAGCTGTAAGACGTCAGAACTGGGAACCAACCAAATATTCAAGGCTTTGCTCCAAACACTTTGAGCAATCCTGCTTTATAACAGGCTTGTCCATAAAAAAACTAAAGCCTGGTGCGGTGCCAACTATATTCGAAGGATTTCCAGAATATTATCAGGTAATGTTATAAAATACTAACAAGTTTTTGTTTAACTTTCAACTCTCAGTGCGATGTTTTCCTTCATCAATCTATAGCGGTAATAATTAAGTTAATATTTTTTATGTGATAATTTATTTCTGTTACGCATAATTATGGTCACCAAAAGTCAGAGGTGGCCTTGGATTCGAACTCAAGGCCACTAATTTGGCCATCCGCCAATTCGGACATAAAACATAATTTTGCATTCTCATAAAATTCTGTTTAATAGATTTTATTAAAAATGGTAGGTATGTTTAAATGTAGGTACTTTATTTATTTGGTTTAGGTAGCAAAGAAAAGAAAAACAGGGACAATAAATGAAATGCAGATCACACCTAAAAGACGGAGGAGAATGCAAGAGACTGGTGTCGTACCAGACGATATTCCTACAACACACAGGCGAGCAGTAAAAATTATGACATCTCTGTCAAAATCTCGACTGGTGGCTTTGAAACGTCTTAGGGAAATTAAAAGACTAAGAGAAGCTAAACGCAGACTTATAAAAAGAAATGCAACTTTGTTAAATGTTATTAAAGATTTAAAGAACCAATCTTTATTAGATTCTGAATCATTGGATATTTTGTCTGGTATTGGCCGTAAAAATAAAGATTTGTTAGTTAGGTTAACGCTGAAAAATAACAAAGAACCTTTGCCGAAAAAGTATTCACCTGAACTACGGAAATTCGCTCTCACTCTTCACTTTCTTTCCCCACGGGCATACAGGTACGTACGTGATCATTTTGACTCTTGCTTACCCCATCCAAAAACAATCAGTAACTGGTACCAGGGTGTTGATTGTGAACCAGGGTTCACAAAAGAGTCTTTTGACACTCTTAAAATAAAGGCTCAAAAACAAAACATAATTGGGGCGTTGTCAATGGATGAAATGGCCATAAGAAAATGTATTCAGTGGGACGGATATCGTTCTCATGGTTATGTTAATGTTGGTAATCATGTTGACGATGATAGCGTTCCAGTGGCCACAGAAGCCTTTACATTCATGTTGACCTGTGTAAATGGATCTTTCAAAATACCGTTAGGATACTTTTTAATTAATGGATTATCAGGGTTACAAAAAGCGGAACTAGTGCGTACTTGTCTTAATTTATTGGCCGAATGTGGTGTCACAATAATAACGTTAACTTTTGATGGTGCTCCGAATAATATTGCTATGGCTAAGCATCTAGGCTGTGTTCTAGATTGTGATAATCTTAACACACAATTTAATCATAACGGCATGAAAATTTATATTCTACTCGATCCATGTCATTGCCTAAAATTGGTAATCAAAATAGCAAAGAAATATCATTTAAATACTTAAAGCAACTACACAAACTTCAAACTGAAGAACAACTTCATTTAGCTAATAAGTTACGGCAAGCGCACATACACTATTTCAAACAGAAAATGAAGGTATAATTAGCTGCCCAATTGTTCAGTCAGTCGGTGTGTGATTCATTAATGTTTTGTCGCAATAATATTAAGTTAGAAGAATTCGAAAATTGCGAAGCAACTTGCGAGTTTATTAATATGTTTAATAAATTATTTGATTTATTGAACTCGAGAAATTTGAACTCATTCGGATATAAGAAAGCAATTCTGCCCAAAAACATTGAACAAACATACCGACTCATAGAAGACGGTACTGAATATATAAAAAAACTAAAATTAGATGACGATATATTAGTTATTAATTCGCCGAGAAAAATTGGGTTCTTAGGTTTCATAATATGTCTACAATCAATAAAAAATCTTTGCAATGATTTATTAATGCAAGACTCTCCAAAAATGAAATTTCTATGTACATACAAGTTTTCACAAGACCACATTGAGCTGTTTTTTGGTGCAATTAGATCTATGGGGGGTTTTAATAATAATCCTTCGGCAAAGCAGTTTAGGGCGGCATATAAAAAATTGTTGATCCATGCTGAGTTCAAAGCTGCAGTAGGAAATTGTATTCCTTTAGAGGATATTCCCATATTAAATATAATATATGATAAATAATTCCTTACCAAAACATAGAATGTTGGATGATTTAGAAGAAGTAAAAGAAAAAGAAATACGCAATTATGATCATAATTATATGAGTGACCCAAGCCAACTTACAGAATATGCTGAGGAGGTTATTTATTACATATCGGGGTTTGTGGTAAAAAAAATCCAAAGAACCCTGGCATGTGAAGATCCTTTTAGTGCTGAGAAACATCTCAGCACTAAAAGGTCCTATAAAAATATCATTAATATCTACCAAAGATAAAGGAGGCCTAATTTACCCAAGCAATGATGTTTATTTTATTTGTAAATTATGTGAAAAAATTTTGCGTAAATATTTGATATCCACCCACCATAGTAAAATTAACAGTAAAGATGTACATACAATGATCCGTGACGTTATATTGACAACGCATTGTTCTAGTTATATAAATATATTCCTTTCTTTAAATGACCATTTATTAGATTTTGACTTTATGGAAGATCATAAATATCTTTTAATAAAATCTATATGCGAGAAGTATTTACAACTCAGATTACATTTTGTAATGAAAAACGCTGTAGTCGAAAACAGTGTTAGAAATTTATATAATAAACTAATATTATTCAAAGGTCATTAAACTCATTTTGTTGTACTCGCTAGATACAAACATCATTCTCTTTTTTATATTTTTTTTATATACATGTATCTTTTATTTTATAAGTAGTACTAATCATTATGAACAAGTTTCACAATGGGAACAAACCTAAAATCGCGAAAAAAAATCTGTAGTTCCCTACATTTTGACGAGTTATGCGAACATAAATGTAGGGAACCGCTGATGTTTTTTCGCGATTTCAGGTTTGCCCCATAGTAAAAGTTGTTCATAATGATGAGTATAATGATACCTTAAGAGGTTATGCGTTACTGAAGTTACATCTTGTATGTGTGAATTTTCCTACAATAAATAAAATAGTAAAAATATGCGTCTGTGTATTTATTTAAGTTGTACCCTTCATTGGTAATAAATTGTTACATTCCTTTACATATTATCATATTTATGTGTCCCTAATTTTTATTTAACAAAGCACACGCAAAAGTCAATGTACCTTCTACAGATTCCATCGATATGCTTTGAAGCGTCGACCCTTCCCTAGTTACGCACACTAATGCTACTCTAGAACCGCACACTAACAAAAAAAGGACACGCGTCTCTCTTATAAGCTCCGTCTACAGGATACTTAGTCTGAGTCCGAACTAGTGCCGAACCTATGACTATACAGCCACTTGACAGCTCATGCCATGAAGCCCGACTCGGGCTCACGACACTTAAATGAAATTGCACTTATGTTAGATGACAATATTATTATGAGTGGCCATTTTAGTTTTGACCAGTTATTGGATCTCAGCACACGCGGTTATTTTGATACCTTTTAAAACATTTCTGCATAAATAAAAACAGAATTATGAGTTCCTGTTCAATTAAATGGTGTGGGAAATCGTCTAGAACTTCCAGCTATGAAAAAGATGGCATAACTTTTCATCGGTAAGTAAAATATGTATATGTATGATTTAATGCTAAGTAATTGCAGGGCTCAAGCTAAACTGGTTGATTACGTAAAATGGCACAAAAATCTATACCACGTTGATGTCTTTTTGAAAAGTCTCTTTCTCTCACTGGGGTATTGTCAATACGTCTGTCCCTTTCTACCTGTACTAATGTTGTAGTGTTGTGACAACTTCAAAGCAAAGTCCATATTGACGATAAAAATTGTAGACGTTTTCTAATGGTAAAAAGTAATTAATAGTACTTAATGTTTACATTTTAGATTTCCACATATTCCGGAATTGAAAGAAAAGTGGATTAATGCTGTTCACAGGGAAAATTGGTTTCCAAAAAAATATAGCGTTGTTTGTTCAAGGCATTTCACAGCTAATTGCTTTGAAACTTTAAAGAACCGACGCCGTTTATTTAGTTCAGCAACACCGACCCTGTATTTGCCTGTTTTGGTAAGTTTTATCTATACATATTACAGTTTAATATTGTTACTTTTTATAAAAATAAGTTACATATCTAAAATAAAAACTTTATAATTTACAGGCTTTATTTGCGCCCAGTTAACACCACAACAGTATAGTATTTAAAAAAATGTAGATTTATACACGTCGATTTAATCGATATCGATATTAATGTTGCAAAACTGGCTCATGCCATGCACTATGTTTGGAACATTCGTACTGTAACTGTTATATACAGTAAAGAGGTCGATGTCGCGCTAGCGCGCGTAAATTGATGCAAACAAATTCAGACGATTGTTGTAATTTGATTTAGTCGGCTAATAGCAG
Source organism: Dicycla oo (assembly GCA_948252095.1). Classification (NCBI taxonomy): domain Eukaryota; kingdom Metazoa; phylum Arthropoda; class Insecta; order Lepidoptera; family Noctuidae; genus Dicycla; species Dicycla oo. The sequence continues at coordinate 9,170,817 of OX411734.1, forward strand.
CCAGCGAAACAAAGCGTGTCCGTGGCGTGACAATAATATATCTAAAATGCCAAGTTGTGTGTTAAGAAAGTGTAAAAACTATGGTTTCAAGATAAATAAGAGTGAAGGAATTTCATACCATACGTAAGTGCGAGTACTTTGTATAAAAGGACGGCATATAAGGCATATTTGTATTTTGTCACGATTTTATTTTTCATTGTACAAATAAATTTCGAATTATTAACATGGTGGTTGGAACAGGATAGAGAATACGATGGCAACTGCAGCGCGACAAGGACAAATAACATGCGTCATAGACTAATCAACCAGAAGCGAAATCGAAGGCATTCGTTAATTGTTTGATTGCGAAACCTGAGTTTTCTTGTTAGTTAGTGAGCGTCATTCTAACAATAATATTGTATTACGAGTAATAAGTTCTGGCTTTCAACGTTTTATAATGAAGAAGATATAGAACGAGATAAGTTATATCAGGCTATTAGATATTTTATTAGTAATATTAGACTCTATGTAATGCCTAGATAAAACATATACTTTTTCTTATTATGTTTTATTATTTTCCAGATTTCCAAATGATGATTTTACAAAGCATAAATGGGTCAGCATAGTTCAGGCGGAAAGAAGTGAGCATGACTGGATACCTACAAAAAGTAGTACAATTTGTTCTGCACATTTTAAACAGGAAGATAAATATACTACTTCGAAAGGATACATGCGTCTGAAAAAAATTGCAGTACCTGTGATATCCCCGGTAAAATTTATTTGTATAAAAATCACGCTACTTCATTATTTTAACAAAAATGAAAAAGAATAAAGCCATAACTTCTGTAATTTCACCGTTTATTTCCAATATCCGACATGGATTATGTGTTCGACACCCCTAGAAAAGCAACGCTAAAAATGCGGGTTCGTAAATTATTTTTTGAAAAAAAAAAAAATGTTACAGAAAAAAATAATGTTCTTAATATCCAACATAACAGATTATGGAAAAAAAAAAATTCGAAGCATGGATAATATTTTAAAGGTTTTGAAAAAAAAAAAAGAATTAACTCACGGAACAGCTATTTTCGGAGCTTAACCTAAAAGCAGAACCATTAAACTTATTTAACAGAGTACTTCAAATAAAAAAATCTAAGAACAATTCTGTAGGTGAAAGCTAAAGGACCTTAAGTCACATTTTATAAATTATTCAGTAGAGCTCATTAAAGATGTCTATAGGTACCCGAAATTAGATATTAAAATCGACCGTGTATAAAAAGTAAATAGTGTATCGTTGTATAAAAAAATTATGATTATGAAGATTTATTAAGCTACTCGTATTATATTGTGATTTTTTTTTTTTTGACAAATATTGTTCCATAAGGCTGTAAAAATAAAAATGGACTTCAGGTCCTTTAGCTTTCACCTACAGAATTTTGGAAAGCAACTCTTCGCAAAGGAGATGTTCCAAAATGTATGGATCTTGGGCCAGGTACAACGTGTACACTATACATAAAAATAGGGGAATAATAGAGACACACGCGCGATAGCTGACAGGCCAGCTGGCGTGGTTGGTTAAGATACCGCCTATCATGTCGCAGGTCGTGGGTTCGATTCCCACCCAGGACAAACATTTGTGTGCATGCACATGTATGTTTGTTCTGAGTCTGGGTGTAATTATCTATATAAGTCCGTATTAAAAAAAAAAAAGTAGTGTATGTAGTATATCAGTTATCTGGTTTCCATAGTACAAGCTCTGCGTAGTTTGGGATCAGATGTCGGTATTTGAAATCTCCCAGGATATTATTATTATTATTATTATTATTATTAATAGCTGTGGGGCACTTCCACCGTTTTTATTATTCCGTGGTTCTGGTAATACCCAAGAACTACGTTTAGTTCCTAAATAGAGTAAGTACGAAATTGTCAACAAAATGTTTTTAACCTTAATGCTTAGTTTTTAAGTTTCATTTTAGACTAAATATTTTTTTGTTCTTATGACTATATTTTCAAGTGACATTTTAAATTTAATGCTTTTAACCTTTCTCCGATGACAGAAGGACTTAAATATAGATATTTTGCAATTGTAATTAAACTTTATGTTTGAGTGTTAAGGTTTATAATAAACCGTAAATTGTAAATGACATTGAACTTTTTTCTACATTTCGTAGTATGAAATCTAAATCGACCGTTCCTATTAACAATGTCGGATATACATTTTTACCAATATTCACTTTTTTACATAAATCGAATTACAATTTAAAAAAAAAATCTTCACTGTCAAAACAAACATTGAACTGAGGGCAGTTCAAAGTTTGCCCTAACGATAAAAAAGAATCTTTATGATATTAACAATGTCAGTTCTGCGAAAAAGACCACTGTTCAGTAGGGACTAAACAGTAGTCTCCCTGCAGAACCGACATAGTTAATAGGGACGGTCGAAATGTTTATGTGTGTGCAAACGTGGCCACTTGAGGCACTCAGTGTTGTTCCTGCAGTGCCATTCTGTACAAATCTCACCGTGAAAACTTAAGACTTAGGTGAGGTGAGTGTATAGTGAGCTGTCAATAATGTCAATCCCGAGCATCAGGTGGAGTTACAGCTCACTTCACCTAAGTTTTCATGGTGAGATTTTTACAGAATAGATCGGCTTATCCTTAATCTAGTGCTATTATTGATCAAAGATGTAAGTACATTTGTAATTGTCGTTGAACGTATGAAAGTAGCGTATCGTTCCTTTATAGTGTCATTGTCCCCGGACGGCAGTGGTGAGTCGTGTCACCGATTAAAACTCATTTCAGACTATACTATACTATTCTGCTATACAACATTAAAAGCTATATAGCTATACTATATAGCATTGCGTTCACATTATGCGATATTATCGCAAGCAAATATGCTTTATAGCAAGCTCAGTTGACCAGTCGTGTCGATTCGTCCCGCTTGCGGGGCCAGCGGGGAAGAGAGCGCCTCGCGATCATAGCATAGTGTATCGCTTAATTTCATAGGGCAAGCCAATAATATGTAGAATAGCATAGTGCGAACGTGTTTTAAATAAACGTATGGCGAGCGATATTGTTTTGCTATGAACTATAAATAGTAGCGTAGTTTGAAATGAGCCTAAGCTCATTTCAGACTTATTACTATAATGCGCAAAGACTTTTTCCCCAACCTAATATAATATGAAAGTATCGCTCAGTCGGTCGAAAAACATTTATAGTTTGAGATGTAATATATCCGTACAAGGCGTGAATAAGTTGATAAGTCGACTTGCACGAAATTTTGAATTGTATAAAAATGGCATCTGGAATCTAATTCATATTAACATAAACAAGTGCAGTTTGCCGAGAATTATGAACTTATCGACTTACTAATTTTTATTCACCATATAAATTAGGCATTCCATGCCATTTTTATACAATTAAGAATTTCTTGCAAGTCGACTTATCAACTTATTCACGCCTTGTACGGATATATTACATCTTAGTGTAAAGGGTTCCATTTAAAAGTACGGTGAGCGATATTAATCTATATCTCGAGGAAAGTGGGCTGTAGAATGCCAAGTACGCCCAAGAAGGTATTAGAGTTGGACTGAAAGGTCAGTCCAATTGTACAAGATAATTTACGGACGCCATGGTCGGACGGTAAACAAACATAACCAGTTGAATTGTCAACCCATACCATAATGTTAAAAACCGTATTATACCTGTTCTACTCGTATAAGAAAAAAAAATATACAAAATACTGTTTTTATGACCGCTAGTATTCTGAGCCTTAAAACTTATAAATATAATGTAGAGATAGATAAAATAGAGTAAAAAAAAATACTGTTTGATTTTCTAAAATACTGTTCGTTTTTATTTCTCTGACCTTGATATAAGTAGGTGCCTACTTTATTTCTCACACAAAAAGTTGGGAAATCTAACCGGTGCTACTGTCAGTTTTTGGCACCTATAGCTGAGTAACTTAAAACGTAAGTGCAAAAAAAATCTGCATTAATTTTGTACAGCAAGAATACGATTGTAACTCAAAATGGCCTAAAACTGAGTTACGATGTTATTCCTTGCAGGTTTCGAAATTACAAATTAATGATTTTCGGACATTTTCTCTTACTTGAAGCAAGGTCTCGACCTTGCTTCTTGCAAAACATGATTCTAGGTTAACGATAAGAGTACTCGGTTTTGATTAACTTGCGAGTATCAAAATATGTCGCATAAATGGCCGTATTATTTTGCGTTGATTTAAAAGCTTGATTTTTTACCCGACTGCGGCGAAGCCCAAAAGGAAAATTATGTGTTTGACCTTTATGTAAGTATGTGTGTATGTCCATTTTTTTTTGTTCCCTCGTAACTCCTAAACTAATGAACGGATTTGGATAAATTATACGTTTTTAGATTTGTCTTGGTAGCGCGAGTATCACTGGCTACATTAAAATAAAAAACAAAGTAAAATGGCGCGGATTTGGGGTGCCATATTGTAGAGTTCGAATTTTTTTTTTTGGTTTTAATATCATTGAGTGGGATATTAAAATGAAGGGTTTTAAAAGGTGATTGCGGAAATACTGGATGATTATTTTTACCGTCTTGAAAAAAAATGGGTACAATAGGAGAATGGAGCTGAATGAAGCCTATGGCACACATAGTTTTTTTTTTTTTTGTTTTTTCAATAGTTTAGACCCAAATTGCTCTATCAATAAACACTACATTTGAAGTAAACAAGAGCAATAAAACCCGAAATTTTGAAAAAACTTTATAGATCGTTATAAAATATCGAAATTCAGGTGCGTAGTGCGTATGATTACAAATAAAAAAATAGTTAAATAAAACTAAGTATGCCATAGGCTTCTACTCCGTTCACCCAGTATATACAACTTATATGATTAAATTACTTAGGTATAATTGAGTAGTTCCGATGGTCATCTGCGGACTTCATCATCAGTTCCACTTCACCAAATAGTGCTTTTCGATAGTAAATGCACCAGTTACTATAAAAATAACTGACAGGAAGTTATTAAAACATTATCCACATAGATTAAAATATCATCCGAAAAATACGCATTATTGAAGCTAACTCAAAAACTATCCAAGCAAAGTTAATAAAATTTATATATGGGATCACCTAGGAAGTTAAAATAAAAAAAAAAGAATTTTCCAAATCGGTCCAGCCGTCTTTGAGTAATCGCGTAACCAACATACAAAAAAAAAAACAGTCGAATTTGGACATCCTCCTTTTTGAAGACGGTTAAAAAGAACGCTAAGCGAAGACGAAGGCAACGGCAGGCAATGCGAATAATGCGATGCGACGAGACCAAAACTTCTTGCAAGAACTAAATCGTCTGCGAAATCTTTCACATTTGTAAACTAAAAAGCTGGAAATAAAAAAAAAACAGTATTACAAAAACTAGAAAACCCGACTGCGGTAAAAAACCTATGCTAAAAGAAAAACTGGAAAGCTAAAAACAAGCCCATTTCAAACTAATTAAAATGTGTAAGCAGGCGAGACCCATCCAATTTTATATTTTCAAACTGAAATAATAATAATAACTTTATTTTCCAATTTTACAATTTACTTTTAGGCGATATGTTAATACTACCACAATAAATGGGTCCCTCCTGCTTCCTTCTTTTTATAATTTAAAATGGGCTTGTTTTTAGCTTTCAGTTTTTTTTTGTTTAACTTAAGTTTTGTACTGCAGTCGGGTTTTTTTAGTTTTTTTTTTTTAAATTACTTTTTTTCATTTAGAGCTGCAAGGGGCCATACACCTACGTATTTGACATTAATTTCCGCTTAATACATACACGCGTTCCTGAGAAAAGTGGACTTAACAGACTGACAGACAGACGGACAACGAAGTGTTCCAAGGATATCGAGGGATATGCCTTGGGGGCGTGGCACGTGGCGCCTCGATATTATAAAATTGGTCCTATGTTCGAACGGCGGCTGAACGCTTCATTCAGTCCAAAGACTACTATAGTATTCAGTCGCTTTGCAACTGCGTAGTGTACTATTGATGCGTAAAAAACCAAAATGCCGAGTTGTGCAGTAATTATATGTAAAAACAGGTCAAATACCATCAACCTGAAGACAAATGGCGTGTCCTACCACCGGTAAGTAAACAATTAAGTCACCGTTTTGTATTTTAAATCAATTTTTAAATGTTTTACTAACTTTCGTCCGGAGCGACACGAACTAGCCCGAATCTTCCCGAACGCGACGAGCGTTTTGTATTTAGAGAGGTGCAATCGAGTGCGTGCGGCTGATTTTATCGATATGCGTATTATTGCAGTTGAATATTTTTTTACAGAACTCAATGGATATTCTCGTATTACATGTATAGTTAAAGAGTTTAATTAGTTATTAATTTAATGTTGTTTGAACCAAATTAAGACATTGTTATTTCAATACAGTTACACGTGAAGTGTAAAAACTTAAATTAATATTATGCCTAAAGATTTTGACAAATGAAGTTTTTAATTTATAGTACAATATGATAAGTAATATGATAAATACATATTATATTTCATCCAATTATTTATTTTTGGTCAAAAAATTACAATAATTTGTGTTCGATATGCAAAAATATTCAATTATTATTTTAAAAAAATCTGGCTATTTGGCGATTTCGTAAGGTCGGCTCTAGATGATTAATAATATTGCGCAATATTATTGACCTAGTAAGATTAATATTGGAGATTGCGATGGTTAAATATTGTTGAAAATAAAAAAAAAATATTTTGCGTAATATTATTGTATTGATCACTAAATCGCAAGCCCACTTAGTCAATCATAAGGCCGAGCAGCCGTCAAGGTTCAAAGTTTGAATTAGAAAATTCACGGTCCGTCGCTATTTTGTCAAATCTTTGTCTATAATACTGAGGGTATCACATTTTATTTTATTTCTTTACAAATGTGTTAAAAATGTCGTATAACTCGCGCGAAAATTGTATTATTACGCTCTCGGCTCCAATCCGGCCTCAGACGTAGTAACTTAGCTCACATATAATAATTGTATACTATAGTAATACCCACTATACCTATAACAATTACAAATTCATTTTCAGTTTTCCGAAAGATCCACATCTGAAACTTAAATGGATAGAAGCAACAGGTAGAGACAATGATTGGTTTCCTACTAATCAGAGTGTTATTTGCTCTATACACTTTGGAGAAGATTGTTTTATTCAATCAGGGACAAGACGCAGGCTTTTCGAGTGGGCTACACCTACATTGAAATTAAAATACATATTCGACTCCGTAAGTTTAACCCGTAACTACTCTTTAATTAATATTTTTTATTACTTTAAATTAAATTGTGAATCACTAGAAGATAGCATAAATTCATATAATCATCATAAAATCATTAGTCGATATGTATGGTACAAACTTGACAGACAAACCACGGAAGCCGAAATTATGGGCATAAGGAACAAAGACAGCCTTATAAATTCTCAAAGAAGGCGCATTAAGCGTCTTCAAAACACAAAGAGACATATGGTAAAAAAAATAAGTATTTGAAAGAGGTTTTTGAGTCATTACGGAATACAAAATTAATTAATGAAGCTTTACATTTGGCAAATACGAATGTGAGTATTCAAGACCTTGTCAATAGATACAATACCCAGATGGTTTCAGGGCGCATAGTAAGAACAGAGTACCCTGAGAGCTTCAAATCTTTTGCCATGACGTTGCACTTTTACTCACGAAAGGCGTACGAGTTTGTGAGACACAAATTTGCAACGTGTCTACCACATATAAGAACCATTAAGAAATGGTATCAATCGGTCAATGCCAAACCAGGATTTACCACGGAATCATTGAAGAAAGCATTAGAGATAAAAGCAAAATACTCTGATAAGAAAATTGTCTGCAATTTAGTTCTTGACGAGATGGCTATTAGGCAAGGCATTGAATGGGATGGGCATCAAATGCATGGCTATGTTGATATTGGCAACACACAGGAGGGTGACTACTTTATGGAAGCTAAGGAAGTGTTAGTTTTTTTAGTGACTGCAATAAACGGTGCACTTAAAGTTCCGGTTGGCTCCTTTTTTGTTAATCGTGTTTCTGGGGAACAAAGGGCCAATCTCGTTATACAATGTTTAGAACTGATAGACAAACCAGGCATTGAAATTTCTTCCTTAACATTTGATGGCTGCCCTGCAAATGTAAAAATCTGATGCCTTCAATATTGTGCTAATGAAAATAAAATCACTTTTAGAGAAGTAGAAGGTACCATCAATTTTATTAAAATCTTTTTGGCAATAAATGTGACACCAAAAATTTCAAAGCGTCAAGTGCTATCCAAATATTTACATTATACTGGACAATAAATAATTCTAATTTTATTTGATTTTTATTTTCTATTTCCTTATTTTTATTATTACAGTTCCCACTGCTAAGACTCAAGCCTACTTTCTGTTATATGCGCTCCACACTCAATTAAACTGAATTAAACCAAACCTGAATGTAGGTAGGCATTTTTGATTAAAATCATTTTTGTTTATAATTAAGTAATATATTATATAAATATACAGCATGATATTTAACAGAGAGCGTTCCCTTTAACCGATAATACAATATAAAAAAAAATATTCCCATTTTATTTCAGTAAAAATAAACTATATTTTCGGATAGCTACTTATATATAAAAAAAATATATATTTAAAGAAAATTAAACAAGTTATTATAATACAAGAATGTGCTAAAATTAAAAATCGATAAAAATGATCGACCATCGCTTTCGACTCCCTAATTGCATGGCATTGAATGTTCGCAAATAGCAAATGTTTACAAGTGAATGCCCCACCCATTCTATGTATGTGTGCTATTAGAAATTGATTTAGTGTAGCTGCTTTCTTCTTAGTGTGCGTGTTCAAATTTTAAGTGTGTGTCGTAAGTACACTATTTGTTAATGTTGTAATTATTTGGGTGGGAGATAAGCGGTGGCACTAGGACTCCTTACTATTGAAAGTCCTACTCTCTCGGCTATTGAGATATCCTACAGCACAGTTGTATGCAGAATCCAAAGTGCTATCAGTCAGGCAACTGTATATCCTCCAGTCTATGCTCCGTAAGCACTCAACTCGTCCGTTATTAGAACCAAAGGGTAGGATCAAACACACGGTCTTCCCGTTGGAGTCGTATAAGACAACCTTTGCTAAAAGGCATTATTACATCAACATTACGAAACTTTACAACCAGTTAAATAAATTATTAAAAAATTTCCCAAAAACTAAATACCAGTGTAAATCTGAGTTACGACAATACCTGCAAAAACTTACCTACCGTATGATCGAGGATCTTCTGACTGGTAACTATTCCAACCTCAACAGACAGGCTATTTAGCTCAAAATGAAATACATCCATAAGTTGAATTTAACATACATACATCACGCTCACACCCACTTTACAAACACATACACACATACACTTAACTTACTCACAAATAATCAATATCAAACACACACTTCACCATTTAGTTAATCAAAATCAGTTTTATTTTTCTCTCTTTTATTAAGTTCCTGCTTTTTATTATATTTCCCTTTAAACCAGCCTAATTTTGTATTGTATCTTTTATTTTTGTTTTTTACTCTTTTATTTTGTACTAGCTGACCCGGCGGCGAACTTCGTACCGCCTAACAGTCGATTCTTTAATTTTTTTTTTAATACTTATTCTGCTATATTCATGACTACTACTATTCAGGAATACTAACGTCACTCAATTGTTTTGCCTTCCCGGAACCTCTCCACTAACACTTAAACTTTATGGTATGGTATTAAAGTTCAAATTGACTTTTAAGTATTTTTACGAATCGATTGTATGGGAGATTAGATAAATGTTGTTTTTAGACCATTTCAGGCAGTTTTTTAAATTTTTCTCTCCGTAAGAACCATCCTCGTACTTCAAGGAATATTCTAAAAAAAGAATTAGCTAAATCGGTTCAGCTGCTCTCGAGAGTTACGCTTAGCAACACATTCAGCGATTCATTTTTATATTATAGATTAGATCATTGTGTCCTATCTAGGTATAAATTATAAGGCTTATATCCATGCATAATTTTGAAGGTACACTGACTTCTAAGATACAGGTCTTTACCTAGTTTAGAGGTCAGGGTCTTTTTTACTGTGAATCACTTAGATTAAGCCATTTTTGTTTTGTTTCTTGTTAAATGTAATGTTCGTGCATTTTTGGGAGTAATAAAGATTTATTTATTATTTATTTATTTATTCCGCAATGAAGGCATATCTCCGGATATCTATGAAGGGTTCCTATAAGGTTCCGTTTTTTCCTTATGGTAGAGAACCTTAAAAATAGGGCGTACCTACTACCAACTTTTACCCAGTAGGTAGTTGTACAGACGCCAGCACATCAAGCTACTACAATCTGTCAGATTTCTTTAATAGATTTTCGACTTTATTGCTGAAGCTTTAGGTTCAAGGTTGATTGGGAAAATCTGACAGTTTCTGGTAGGTTGACCTGCTGGCGTCTGTACACTAGTCATTTCCCTGAATTTACCTACCTATACCTGTTTGTTTTTTCTTGCTTTCGGGCATTGGCGTTGATTAAAAGAAAATATTGTTTCAGGGGATGGACCATCACGACGCAAACTCTGACGTCGAGGACATCCCTGGAACATCTTCTCAAAATGTGGTAAGTCAATAGATTGTAACATAACAAACTTAGGTGAAGTGAGCTGTCATTCCACCTGTCATTGACACTAGCGGGATTGACACTATTGACAGCTCACGTCAAACTCACTTCACCTTTGTTTTCACGGTAAGATTTTTACAGAATAGATTTGTGGGTCTGTTGAAGTCTGTTCCGAAAGTACCTATCTGATTAAAATTAAAATGTAAACAACTGCGAGGAAATTGCGTAACACACTATCAATCGAAACTCGGAATCGGTTTCAATTTGACAGTTCAACAACATTCATTGCGTTATTTAAGTTGTCGAGCAGACAAATTCTTCGAACATATGAATTAGCAATTTGCTTCAAAATCATTCAGATTCCGAGTGATGTGTGTGACGCAATTAGGGTGTAAATAAGGGACTTGTGGATGCCAATATGCAATGCCACTTACAAATTGAGAGCTTTGACTGATTATTTGAATACTAACTTTAACCTGAAATTCTAATTATTTTATATTACCATAAACATGTTCTACACAATTGAGGTTAATATCAATTTTCGTCGATGATTTTTTTAATTACAATTTAACAATGTTATTCAAACAATATTTGTTGGAAGAAGTTGTTAGATAAAAAGTTACAAACTTCTACCTACATGTATACCGATGACATGTGTCCGTAATTCCATTTAGTGCAATGATATTATACAGATATGTTACTACCGCGTGTTTTGTGAAGACTCGAAAGCGTCCCAATTGGGACACACTGGGCTATTGTCTTTAGTCCGGCAAGCAAGCGGTAATAATAAAAAAACACGACCCTCTTTTTTTGGGACACTGAGCACGACCGGGTTTTAAATGTATAATAATGTTACTATGAACGTAACACATCTTGTGTATAAAATATTATTGATTTAGTGAGTGATTTTGTATTGATGACTATAATGGCGCCGATTCCATTGTTCACAAACTAAAGAAAATTTAAGTTCAGTGCATCTTTTTCTTTCTTTTTCATTAGTTTGTTGCGCCACTTCTGCTCCCCAGCTAAAGCACTAGGAAGTGGTGAAGGGCGGGCGTTTTGGGGGACTGTCTTATGTAATTTTTGACGTTCGAAAAGTTCTGATTCTCAACCTAGTATGAATAAATAACTTTTGATTTTGATTGATTAAGAAAAGGACAAACGATAAATATTAGTTTAGTTTTGTCAAATTAAGATACTCCAAACAAGTTTAGACGGGATCAAAAAATCAGCAACTAAAAATACCTACGTCAAATTACGTCTGGTCTTGTTGAGACTGCTCCTCTCAACATCGCCGCGCGCTGGCGGCAGTGAACGAGGAGTGCGGGGTCAGCGACGAGACGATACGGGTGTCAGCTGTTGCACGCCTCCGCGCACGGCTGCGCTTACGCGTTTTTACATTTATTGTTTGCATTTCAACCGACATATACCGTTGTAATCAATTTCTTCTTATTCATTATACGTACTTACATGTTATACAGTCCACTCATTGTTAATTTTGCTCCACCAAGACCTATCGTCGCGAACACGCTGACTAATTTGACAGGACAAAACTAATATTTATCTTGTGTCCTTTTCTTAATGAAATAGAAAGCAAAAGATGCACTGAACTTAAAAGTTTTGTTTGTGAACAAGGAAATTGGTACTTACTTGGTACGTTCGTGAATCATGTTTTGATCTACATAAACCCCTGACCCATTGCAAAAACGTAAGAAAATTTGAATTTCGCGGGCTACCTTAGCCACAGTTACTTTAGGGACTATGGTATGCCTTAGCGCATCACTCTTATTCTGTTGTTGATTTGTTGTATTCAGTGGCAAACTGGCACCTCGCACCCTGTTTGTGAGTTACCGACTGGAGTTTTGTGAAAACGCATGAAACATGGGCATACGAGTATACCTCTTTTTACTTATAGTTATTGTATAATAATATCATTGGGTAGCTACATAACCTGCAGGTAGGTACGCAAAAAATGCGCGGCCGCCAAAATATTTCATGTTAAATAACCCAGTCCCAGTAAAATATCTTCAAGGGTATTAGGGCATTTGATGTCTCGGAAACCCCTAGCAATTTAATTCCAAGGTTGTATACCAAACAAAGGATCAACAAAAAAAGGAAGATGGAGCGCTGCGCGCTGCGCCGTGAACATCAAGTAAAGCCACAAAACCGTGCTCCTGCAAGTAAAATACTTCAAGGGTATTAGGGCATTTGATGTCTCGGAAACCCCTAGCAATTTAATTCCAAGATTGTATACCAAACAAAGGATCAACAAAAAAAGGAAGATGTAGCGCCGCGCGCTGCGCCGTGAACATCAAGTGACGCCACAAAACCGTGCTCCTGCAAGTAAAATACACGCTCACAGTGACGTATTTATCATCGCTCACACACACCATGCTCACCGCTCTTGTAGACTGTAGTACCGGTAGGGTAGTGCGTGACGAGCCGTCGTCTAGTAAACATTGTTAAAAAAAATAGAATTATGCCTTCCTGTGTAGTGAAAAGTTGTAAAAACAACAGTAAATCACATAAAAAGACTCACGGAATCACTTTTCACTTGTAAGTACTTGAAATAACATTGTTTTATTCGATTTTTATTAAATAAACTACGAGTTTTAGGTTACTTAGAACAAAAAACGTCAACGTACGAACCCAGTGACATAAAGTGCGTGGGTTGCCATTATATGGTTTAAAATTTCCCCATTCGAATTAAACAAATTTAAATAATATAATTTTTTTTAAATAATATAATTTCTTACATAATATAGTATGTAATATTTTAGATTTCCAATTAATACTGAAACAAAAAATAAATGGATAGTAGCTATAAGAAATAGTCGGAATGATCCAGAATGGCTGCCATCGAAAACCAGCGTGGTTTGTTCCGATCATTTTGATGATAACGACCTTTATACAACTAATCGTAGACTTTGCCGTGTGACCAAAAGCGGATATCCTAAAAAGGTATGTACAATTTAAAAAAAGGAGATTAAATGAATACAATCATTAAACAGGCTGTATTTTTTTATTGAGTTAGTTTCGCAGCTTAGACTAACTAATTAAAATACTACTGTCCCAAACTTTTATTGTTTATTTTATATTTTAGATGTTATTTCCGTCGTCCGTGATTGCTGAAAACACAGTGTCTCAAAGTTCATCCTCTACGTTTGTTCAAGTATGTACTAATACTTCACTGTAACCTTCTTAAAAGGGTTTTAATCAAAAGCTGTCATCACTCGTGTAATTTTGTTATAGGATTTACCAGACTTGCCTGATATAACCATTGACGATACGGCATTACCAAGCGCATTCTCTGTGTCTGTTCTCGTACGTATTTTCATGCCTCATAGTAATTGTTTTTAAAATTCAAGACTTTATTACAAGTATGCAATTTATTTTGTAATATTTTTGTTATAGGACTTACCTGATTTACCCAATGCCGTTGTTGATTGCACGGTATTACCAAGTGCATCCTGTGCATTTGTATCCGTACGTATTTTCCTATCTCTTATTACTAGTTTTTATTATAAATATGCAATTTATTTTGTAATAATGTTGATAGAGGTCTTACCTGACTTATCCAATGCCGCTGTTGATTACACGGTATTACCCAGTGCATCATCTGCATTTTCTCCGATATGTACTCCCCGTTAAAATTATGAAAAAGTTGTATGTTGTAAGTGATAATTATATATATATATATTTTTAATGTTTGTGTAAAGTGTTACCTGTCTCACCTAAAACGTTCAAGCTACTACAATCTGTCAAATTTATTTAATAGATTTTCAACTTTATCGCTAAAGCATTAGGTTCAAGGTTGATTGGGAAAATTTGAAACTTTCGGGTAGCTTGATGTGCTGGCGTCTGTAATAAAAAAAAAAAAAAACATTAGTCCGGAATAGCCCGAAATATTGCAATAATTGACATTCATTCAGTGATTTAAACAGAAAATAAAATAAAAAAGAGCTTTAAAATACACTCTAGCAGTAAAAAAAATTGTCTAAATTTAAATTACCACTCACCTAAAGCTTATGAGTACTTACGTAAGAAACTCTTAATAATACTTGCCTCCCTCATCCGAAAACACTGTAGGTGGCATGGATCCATAAAAGGAGAACCAGGATTCACAGAGGAGGCTTTTCAGGCCTTGACAGGCCAAATCCCAAGTAAGCGACCATCGTCCTCTCTGTTCTTTGGTGTTCGATGAAGTGGCCATTTGGTCTCAAAAAATTTGGGATGAAAAAAGTACATAGGATTGGTGGATATGGGTTCCGGTGTGGACGAATCAGCACCTTTAGCTACTCACGCTTTAGTGTTCTTGTTGGTAGGAATCGACCACAGATTCAAGATACCTTTACGATACTCTTTTAATTTTTATTTTTTTTCGTCGTTTCGTTTTTTCAATTTGCAAGTCAGTATTAGGTTGTATGTGGATTAAAGTATGATTTCGACCGTAACATATATGTATTTATAAAATTATAATCATTAGAATCATTAATACAACTCCTTAAGTTAGTATAATCCTAAATGTCAAGAATTCATGAAAAAGTCATTAAATAGGATTACTGTCTTGGTCTTAAAGAATTGTATTGATGACTTTTGAATGATTATAATTCTGTAAATACATACTTGTTACGGTCGCGAATCGTACTTTGATCAACATACAAGGTAAACTTGCAAATTGCAAAAAGCTTAAGAAAATTTTAATTTCGCGAGCTACCTGCAGCTTTAGCGTTAACGAAAAAGTAATATCAAGATATTACTTTTTCTTTGAAGTCAGTGAATTAGATTTGGTGGTTTGTTTAAAGTTTTAGATGTTTTTTGTTGGTATATTGGTGTGCTATCTGACATGTGGCAAATCATTTAATTGAATGTGTGTTACTTAATGTTAATTATTTTGCATACTATTGTATAGAATCAAGTTTTTTCAAAATGAACAGACGGCTGTGCTGCTGGGGAGTTTGTTGCGGCACTTCTTCCCAGCTAAAGCACTATAATGAAGGGGGTTTTAGTTTTGAGGGACCTTATATAGTTTTGACGTTCGAAAAGTGGTGATTCTCAGTCTAATTTGGATAAATGATTTGATTTGATTAGAATTGAATGAAGTTGATTGAAAATATAATTACCTAGGTACTTATATTTTTTCAAGACAATTTGGCGATGTAAAAATAGAAAATAGAAGTACTTGTAAACAATTGAGGTAGGTACAATACATATTCAATAATACTCAACAATATCTTACAATATTATCTTACCCATACAATATTATTCCCCAAATTATAGGGAAGAAAACTGAACAAATGGCAACCCTTCGTTACACACTACCTAGTAGATAAAAAGGTGGCTTCACTTTTGATATTCGGCGCTCCATCTTGCTTTTTTATTGATCTTAGAGCATATAATTGCAGTCTCTGTTGTATATAGCGCGCACAACGAAGTGGGAACAGTAGGCACGGGTAAGAACAACACGACGTTCCCGCCGCCAGCGCTTGTAGTCGTGGTTGAGTGCTAGCAGTGTGCGTTCCTCCAGAGATTTTTTCATATTTATAGATCAAAATGGTCAAATGTGCAGTTCGATCTTGTAAAAACGATACTAGGAAACACACAAAACAGAAATCCAGTATCACATTTCATCGGTAAGTCGATTTTTATAATTACTTTTATGAAAACAAATCACGCATCGCGGGAGTGAAGAAGTGGGAGGCGGGCACGCACTGGCGGGACTGGCCTACCCGCGCACCGCGATCGCACGCGAGACTGTAGTGATGTGACACGACCAACGCTGTAGTCGATATTTAAAATATTTTTTGAAAAAAATTCGACCAATCCTGAAATCGCGAAAAAAAATCTGCAGTTCCCTACATTTTGACGAGTTTTCGAACATAAATGTATGGGGTAACTGATTTTTGTTTTCGCAATTTCAGATTTGGTCCCGTAGTAAAAGTTGTTTAAAATGATGGTCTCATTAAATACCCTAGAGTTATGGTATATAAAAAAACACGTATAAAAAAGTAGCTAACAAAGATATTTATTTACATAAGTTATCGATAGCTCGTTGCCGATCGACACGTACTAGTGAGTTTTATAAGAACGTGACCGGGATAAAAAATAGTATTCGAGAGTTTATTGTGAAACAAAAAATACGAGCAGGTAGCCCAACATTTACCCACAATGCATCAACATCAACAAACATAACCAGTTCTCGCGTTGGCGTTGCACAGAGCGCACGTTTCCCGAGGTGAGTGTTGCTTACCACTATGAGGCAGTGTTTCTTTGTTCGCCTCCCAAAGGTCCCAAAATGTCACACGGTCAGGCTGCAAAGTAAATGAAAAAGTCTAAGGTGTTCGTGACGAAGTGGTTGAACCGATATTTAGACGTCTAACATGTCGATGACCTACTTGAACGTGGTATAACGAGAAGGACTACACAACTATCCTTGAAAAATCCACGCATATCTTTGCGATCCGCACAAGAAGAATTGAAGAAAAAAGGACTAAATATATCTGTAGCTACAATTAGAAGACGTTTAGCGGAGAATTAGCTAAAATATCAAAGCACATCGAAGAAACCTCTTCTTTCAGAAAAACACATAGAAAAAAGAACGGTGTGAGCAAGGGAAACCATAGACCGTGACGGGGACAAGATAATCTTATCTAAAAAAGCTTCGTTTTGGGCAAATACTATTGCAACAGACTTGTCGAACGAACTGTTAAACACCCAGTAAAGGTGCATGCTTAGGGAGGGATGCTTCTCAAAGAGGGGATTTGGTAATGTGTACTTGTTTACCGGGACTCTGAATGCTGTTAGGATGAACTAAATATAAGCATTTTTACCATCTGCCCGAAGACTGTTCCCAAGGCCAAATGAATCATGGATATTACAAGAAGATAACGACCCTAAACACCGAAGTCGACTGTGTACCGTCTGGAAACAAGAAAATCACATTGAGGTCTCGAACAGGCCCTCACAATCTCCTGATGCAAACCCAATTGAAAACGTTTGGGCGTTAATGAAGCTTAAACCTCGAGGAAAAAAAAATCACTAACTGCCGCCGCGCTTACTCACAATTGAACGGCCATTATGAAGATTATTATCCCCTTTTTTTTTTTTTTTTTTTGTGGATGGGAAATCATCAAATAACTTCTCCCGCTCTGGGTGGAGCGGGAGGGCGTGTCAGACTTCTACTGACTAAAACCCACCCGTGTTCCTTCAGTTGCCTGTGCCAGGGCCACGGTAACTCTTTCGAACAACCCGCAACCCTGGCGGCCATCGGCCCTAGCGGACCCCTTCAGCTAGTGCTGACATCTCTTTGAGGCGCGCGTGGAACACAACGCGCCGTCGACCCGAGCCTGGTCCTTACCGGACGGCGAGCTACCCGTTGCTCGCCATCCGCAAGCCCGCGCCTACGGTGGCCGGGAATCGGCTATTGATTCCCGACGCCCAGGGCGTCTCCTACGGCGACTAGGGGCGTGAGGGCGCAAAGATTGCCTCTCCCTCACGCGTTCAGCCTCCTCCTTCGCGAGCATTACAGCTTCGCAGAAGGAGGTGACGGCTTCCCATGCACTCTCGCTCCGTACCATGGCCTGTACCAGGGCCGGACGCGAGAGATCGCCGCCGCCGATCGCCTCCGCGAGGACGCGGCGGTGCTCTGCCCAAGCCGGGCAGACCTCCACCGTATGCTCCACCGTGTCCTCCGGGCGATCCACACAGTGGTAACACCCGGGCGTTTCCTCCCGCCTTATCCGGAACAGGAACCTCCCGAAGCAACCGTGTCCGGTGAGGACCTGCGTCAGGCGGAAGGTGAGGGTGCCATGACGCCTCTCCAACCACTCCTCAAAGAGGGGACTTATCGCCGCAATTGTGGCGTGCCCAAAGATTATTATCCCCTGACTACGCTGTAATATTAGCCGAAAGTATTCCTCAAAGATGCCATGCCATTATGGACAACGGAGGAGACTAGACACATTATTAAAAAAAAAAAATAAAGCATCCAGGTACAGATAAATAACTACGCGAATTTTTAAACGCTTAGACTTATTTTTTAACCGACTTCCAAAAGGAGGAGGTTCTCAATTCGTCTGTATTTTTTTTTTTATTGTATGTTTGTTACGCGATTACTCAAAGACGGATGGACCGATTTGAAAAATTATTTTTTTGTTTGAAAACTTCCGAGGTGGTCCCATATAAATTTTATTAACTTTGCTTGAGGAGTTTTTGAGTTAGCTTCAATAATGCGTATATTTCCCACTTATTTTATATGGATGATGTGATGATGTTTTAATAACTTCCTATCACTTTTATTCACTATATCTACAATTATTGTGCTCAATTATGTATTAGAATTTGTGTGGGGTAGGTTCCACAACTAAAAAGTGAAAAATAAAAACTTTTTAGCAAAAAATAAAACCGACTTCTAAAACAAAACACTACAAAGTGAAAAATAACTTTAATTTCGGAAGTCGGTGGCAAAAACCAAAGACACCGACTTCCGAAATTAAAGTTATTTTTCACTTTGTAGTGTTTTGTTTTAGAAGTCGGTTTTATTTTTTGCTAAAAAGTTTTTTTATAGATTATGCCGGTCACGCTCTTGTATTACATAGTGTAATTGCGTGCGTCTGAATGGCTGGTTGTCTGTATCGGTTCGCGTCAGGCTGGTGACCAAAAATTGCTACCTATTTGCTTCTTTTTACTACCTATAGTCAATTAATTGCTACCTAACTTTGAAACAAATTAAAGGGACTTCAAAATGACTAGCCATTCTAATATCAGGATAGTTTGTCAACTCTCCGTTTGTGTAAACTATTCAAATTCACATACATCACTATCTGTCATATACACTCTTGAATATAAGTATCTATAACTCACTTGCGTATGCTGCGTACTAAGCAATTTGTGCAATATGCGACCTCGATATTGCTTGCTGTAATGTACTCTAAGATCTGAGACTCTTTCATGGACCATGTCCAATGAAATCACATAATAATATTAAAACAAATACAATTCTAACTAGTGTGCGCCGTTGTACCATGTCAGCCTTGCCTTGACAACTGTTTGATTGAAGTCATTGAACCGGGCGGCGTATGTAAAATGTCCTCACGCCGCGACCTTGTTGCAGCGGCAACAGTCTGTTTTATATTATGTCACCGTAAGATTGTGAGAACCAGTTTATAATCTATCGGTGTTATTTCCGTTAGATTATAAACTGTCGAAAAATTGTGACCTGGGTGAAATGGGTTAGGTTAGGTTAGGTAGGGTTTGTCTCATGCACACAGCAAATAAATAATGAAATGATCAACATAATATCTACCGAGACATCCTTCTAGGCAAAGTTGTGTCTTTTACGTACAGACGCCAGCACATCAAGCTACAACAATCTGTCAAATTTCTTTAACCTTTAACTACCGACCTATACGTCTCACAGACGTAATAAATTTTAATTTTGAAATATTTCTAAAATCACGCCACCTTCAGCGTCGCCCTTCCCGCTACCTTTCTCCCTCCGCGTCGCAAGCCATCGGTCGACGCTGCGCCCGCAGCGAGTGCATACGTCTCCGTATTGAAGCGATCGACGTCTCACAGACGTAAGTACGGTGTTTATGTACTAAATTTCGTACGTCTCTTTGTCGTCACCTCGGTATTCATGTGTGGTAGCTTATAGTGTCTGATTGACGTCACATCGGCTTTAAAATTATACTTTTAATTGCAGAATGCCTAAAAGGAGAAACATCACGTCTAGTGAGCGGAAAAAACCTGCAAATGATGACGGTTCAGTTCCCGAGAAGCCTCCGAAACTGCGAAAACAGAATAGGCGTTTAGAAGATAAAGAGATATGTGAAAATCTCATAAACGAGAGTGAAGACAACTGTAGTGATTTTGACGACGATGTAGGCGATCCTGATTTTATTTTAGAGAGCGATCACAACACGGAATCCGGACAATCCGATGATAATGATGTTGAGGTCGCGTATCTCCATGTTGAGGAAGTTTCGGAGAAGAACTCGACGTTGGCCTATGACTTTGTTTTACAGGTTGATAGATATGAGCGGTGTTAATACTTATGTATTGTACAACAAGTGCACAAACAAGGGCGACATCAGTCGTGGCCGATTTTTACTCCTGCTGGCACGTGAATTAGTCCTCCCGGAAATGAAATTACGCGTCTACAATGATAGGATCCCAAGAGAATTGCGGCTAAGTATCGAGCGAGTTATTGGACCCGCCGATATGCCCGAGTCTCCACCACCAAAAACTTATCAGAATCCAGATTCAGGTGTTAAAAAGACATGTGCAATCTGAACCAGTCGGTTGAAAAGGCGAACGAAGTACTGTTGCTGCGAATGCAAGAAACCAATGTGCCTTACTTGCTGCCTACAAATATGCATTGACTGCAAACGTACGTAGTGAATGTACCAAATATTCGAGGGCTGTCATTATTTTTATTTTTTAACTAAGAAGTAAGATTTATGTTTTATTTTGATAATAGTTTATAGAAGATAACATATTTTAAGTTCATTTGTTGTTAATTACTTAATTTTAGAGAAAAACGAGACTGAAGTAAGTCCTTAAAATTTAGTGCCAAATAATTGTGATCTCTCGAATAAATGTTGATTTTACCTGAAAAATAGCGTGTATTTTTTTTTTATTCTTCAGTTTGTTACCTCAAACACCAATCTTTTTAATGTATAAAATAGAAAAATGTAGCATGCAAATACACATTTTATTTCAGTACTTAAAGTTTGACGTCTCACAGTCGTCACGTCGGCGTAAGTGCTACGTTTAGACCAGGTCGGCAGCTAAAGGTTAATAGATTTTCAACTTTATTGCTAAAGCATTAGGTTCAATGTTGATTGGGAAAATTTGACAGTTTCGGGTAGCTTGACCTGCTGGCGTCTGTACAACTTTGCCCACTTTGACTTTTTTTTTTGTTCTAGGCGCGACCCCAGGGGGAGGGGTCATAACCTCTGTGACCCTCCCTCTCCCCCTGGGGTCGCGCCTGGAACAACTTTACACTATATAATACCTTATCATGCAAAATATATTATCAATAAACTAAAGAAATCTTTCGCATGCAGCACCGTACCTATTTTAATTCATTCATCAAATTTTAAGGAAAACCGTATACTTTTACACTGTTTGTGAATACATAGTGAGCACCATGTATCTATCACATAATTAATTTATCTGTCAATGCTTCATTTTTAGGGTTCCGTACCTCAAAAGCAAAAACGCAACCCTTATAAGATCACTTCGCTGTCTGTCTTTCTGTCTGTCCACAAGACGCTTTTTCTCAGGAACGCGTTTAGGTATCAAGTTGAAATTAATATCCAATCCGTAGATCTATGGACCCTTGGAGCTCTTCTAAATCGACGCACTTAAATTTGCAATTGGAGAATTGATCGAGACGTACCTATCAATGTATGGGAGAACATGTTTTTTAACTACAATGTTAAGTTGGTTTTTGGAATAAATTATTTTCAACTAATTAAAAAACCCTTCATTGCGCGTGGTCCGACACGCACTTGGTCGGTTTTTTTAATTGTTTTTACGTATTGTGGTTTAGTAATGTTATTATAAGTGCACCGTCTTCGCATATAATCATTCGTGGGTTTGTATTAAGCGACATCTTGGCCGATAATGAGTTACAAATGTTATAAACTCCGTTCTGGGCACTATCCATCGGCAAAATTTGCATTTCTTATGAAAAAGGCTGACTCGCCTAATTGCACAGTTTGCAATAAAATCGAAGACGTACAACATTTGCTGATGGAGTGTGCTCGGAACGGAGTAGAACGTGAGTTATTCGTAAAGGATTTTAAAATAAATAAATTTGATGTAGGCATAATCCAATCCATCTTATCTATACCATCTTCGGAGATTATTAAAAAGTTGTGCCAATTAATTATTGTCCTGCACGAATAACTCTAATTCAATATTATAACTAATACTATTTAAGTGAGCCTATTAATGTAAAAGGGTACGATGGGGCTGACATATCTTTGATTAAAGCCCCTAAATAAATATAGATTAAAAAAAAAAAAAATGTTTAAATCATATTCGAATTCGAATAGGTATGAAACTTTGAAGTGTTCTATTGTAAAGTTCCAAAAATGTCGCTTAATACAAAGCCCGTAAACCCTCAAATATATACAAATGTATACAAATTTTGTAAAACATTTTAAAAGAGTACCTAACGGTGGAGTTTCTTGCCCATTCTTCTTCATACAAAACTACCTTATGAACGGTCGACTACAATAGATTATTATTTTATTGTAAATTTTGACGTTCAAAAATGCCTTTTATGTGCCTATTTGTCCAATATTACCGAATCGCTGCCGCCGCGCCGCGCTGCCTAAGGATACAGCCTGAGTGCACGCTCGACTGGAGCGTCCGCCGGGGCGGGGCGTGCGACGTTCATGTTAAACACATGCAAACACTCGCGAGTGTCCTGTCGTGAGTGACGACGTAGCGGCGCTCGGTGAATTTGCACGCAACGCTGAACGCCCGTCCAGCGGGGCGTTTAGCGTTGCGTGCAAGAGGCGAAGAGCGTTCACCGAGCGCCGCTCGGCCGTCACTCAGGACACTCGCGAGTGTTTGCATGTGTTTAACACGAACGTAGCGCTCCCCGCCCCGCCGGACGCTCGAGTCGAGCAAGCACTCAGGCCGTACACTAAGGTAAAAGGATGACTCACGCTAGACCGTGTCGGGTCCGAGCCGAGTGTCGGCCGTAGCACGGTCACCGAGCCGGTTCCGTGTCTGAAATTACTAAGACGGGCCTCGACCGGGCAATCATCGTTGCGCTGTGATACAGTACACTCGTCCGAGAAAAATCAGTGTTGTAACTAAACTACAATCACAGTAAATATACAGTAAAACATCTTCATACCACAGATATTATAATACTACATATTCATACAAACGTGCCGCTCTCGGTTTGAATGTGTGCGTGCGCGCCGCGCGCCATGTCGGCACGCGATTTCACGCACACGCTAGCATAATATATGGGGGAATAAGGTGGCGGCACGCGGCAGTGCGGGCTGTGCAGCGCGACTGTGAGCACGCGCGTACGCTACATGACCGCTTGCGTTCGTCAACTCTCGCCGGCGCGGGCGGCGGACACTTGTCGTAAATTACGAGTATCATGACTTCAAAAAGGGGAAAAAAATATTGTAGTGTTTTCGGGTGCCTCAATAATGATTTCGCAAACCCGGACTTATCATTCTTCATACTTCCTACTCAACCAGAAATGTAAGTACCTACTTATACTTAAATATTATTACAAAATATGGTATTGTATTGTTTATTTCACAGTTTATTTGCTTTATTAAGAGCGTAGCCGAGTCGCATTTTTCTGAATACTATGTTTAGAGCTAAAGTTTATTTTAAGAAGTCTAGTTTTACTATAAAATAGAGGATTGAGTACGAAACATCGTTTTGGTAAACATATTTTTCGCGTAGGTATAGTTGTAATAAGGACAATTTCACAATAATTAATATTGCAAATTAATTACTTTTGAAATTATTATTTTTTCTATTGTCTGATGTGTTGTTCAATCCAAATATGGTTCCGGTAGTCTGACGATCGACTTACTATACTTGTGTGTACATCGCATTTTTTTGGCCGGCGTTCGGGTCGGCCACTTGACACTTGTTTTTGTTTCGCTTATCGTATGAAAAAAATGTGTTAAGAGGTCTGTTCTTTTTGTTTATTATTGTAAGGTGATGTGTATTATACTAAATGCAACAGTTATTTTTGATATGGTTTCATTTTGTAAATATAACGACTTTTGTATACAAAACTGGGAAACCTGGGAAATAGTCCATCACGCTACCTTCAAGTTCAAAGGAGAATGAGCAACTTACTATGGCACTTGGTTGCGCAACTTTTGACTCAGTATAGTAGTGAAAATTAGACACAAAAAAGGGTTAGCGTCATACTTTAAAACAAGGTTAAATTCAAACTTAAATATTGTGGGGCTTTTGAAAAAAAAAAAACTTGTGTACCTGTTGAGGTTATGTACGTTAGGTTATGTTACCAAGGAATCCGTTGCTTCTCTGATTTGGCATCTAGGGAGCGGGTGTGCTAATAAAAGAGAACAGTTCACACAGCGCGACATGTTTTACGCCTAGAACAAATCACCGTGAACGTAAAAAAATGTTTTAACAATACACTTCGCAGCACACGCACAAAAAGAGTCGAATTGCTCGATGTAGGAGATAGATTTGGAGGAATCCTAAAACTCAACTCGACACGAATTTATATTTGTTAGCAGAAAAAAGCTAAAAACATTATTCTCGGCTTAACCGGCACGTTAGTTAACAAGGTAAACAGAAAATACCATTTTGTTTGAGACATTTTATCGAAAAGTGTTGTGACCAAATAGATTACGGACGCGGAGTCATGATTATAGATTATATCTTAATTGTTTTATTTTTGCCTAGAAATTGCTTTTTAACGCAAGAAATAGTAACATAATTGAAGAATAAAGATAATGACAACTCTCAATACTTTTTAGTTGCGATTGTAGATTATTTTGTTGTTCCACGATTTATGTTAACGGTTAATCGATCGATTACAATTGAAAATAGTGTCGCTTCACTATTATGCAACAAATGACGTATTTGTTGAATTAGATACTAATTAAAATGAAAATAGAAACCCCACAAATGTTTTCAATGAATTTATGTAAGATATCATTAAAAATAATATTATGAATTATACATTAACTCTAATAGCCATACGCGTCAAAAAGTGAAACTATTGGTGCCCAATTTCCTTTGTAATACATTATTAGGTGAATCTACACAAAACCCTACGTCATCAGATAGTTAGATATTAAAGTAAGGTATCATGAAAGAAAAATAATAGGTGATAAATATTTTTTTACATATTCGCGAAAATACGTATGGAACTCTCTATTTATTTCACTTGACCAATTTGTTTAATTGTTTCAGACGCTTACAGTGGCTACGGTTAATTGATCGCGAAGACTTATCTAACAAGTCAAAACATAATGAACGAATATGTGAAGTACATTTTAAAGCAGAAGACATTTCTATGAACTCTCAACGAAAACGATTAAAGAAGAATTGTTTACCGTGTTTACGTTTGCCTAAAAATAAAAAAGATAAAGGAACTCATGTTGAAATAACGTCAGTCACCACTTCAACCCAAATTGATCTTCCATCATGCAGTTCTTCATGCCAAATTTATAAATTGGTAAAATATTCAATCATAATATGCTTTTTATTTTATAAATTTAGATCAAGTGCTGCTTGTTCGAAAATATTAACTAAAAGTAAAAGTGACAACCCTGGGTATCAACGCAAGAGTAAGCTAATAACTCGGCGGGCGGCCTTAGATAACCTACTGTATATTTATCTACTGTGCTACAATCATGTTCAATTTTAACGATCTGGAATTAGCGGCTATTGCGATCGCTCTGGATGACGAAGAATCTGAAGAATCTTCAACTACAAGGAAATGGAGTGTGCATCCACAGCGGGACCGAGTTGTTTCCGAGCGTTGTCCGTTGCTCGGGCGTCACTCGGTTACCGCTCGGTATAACGTGAGTGTGTTCATACAAAATATATGTAATATTAGTTGACCGTGCTACGGCCGACACTCGGCTCGGACCCGACACGGTCTAGCGTGAGTCATCCTAAAAATTACCACAATGCAAGGTTACAGGCCCAGCGTGTGCAATACCGAGAGCCGTCGCGTCGTCGGCGTCGCCACATGCCATGGTGCTTGAACTGACGCGAGTGCGAGCGAGAAGCACATTGCGTTGCGTACCAATAGCGTTATCCTTGTCTCGCTTGATGGGCTTAGCTCGCCCCCACATCCATGTTTGTACATACCTATACTTACGTAAAGTCTGTCTCACGATTACTCACGAAAGAAGTCTCGCAGACGCGGCGTTACCTTAGCAAATATAACCCAGGCTTACTAACACTTCACCCTCTGTAAAAGTACAAGACCAAATTTTCTAGTACCTACGTTCATAAAAAAACTACTTTCAATTCAAACCGATTCAACTTCCGCTAAAAAGTCAGTCTAACGCACATCGGTAATCGTAATCGCTATCGAGACGCGCCGCGCGCGGTTCTCACTTCTCATCACAGACATTATCTTCTCATTCAGTGAGAATGCCTGGCTGTGCTGTTAATTGCTGTAAAAATCGTTCAAATACGTCAAGCTTAAACAAAGATGGAATAACCTTCCATATGTAAGTATTTTTTATTAAGTATTTAGTTATATTGAAAAGCTAACCTCATAAATACATTATTTTAGATTTTTCACTCGATTCAACCACGAATCAACACTAAACAAGGCATAAATGAGTCGAGTATTTTTTCCTCACATCGCTTTTGTGACGTTACCGAGTCTCGCTACACCTCGTTTTTATGTTCATAAAGTTTAAAATATTTTTCTTTTGTATTACGAAAATATAGTTAGGTACTTACTAGTTACGTCAAACCAGCAAAATTGACATGCACTTGTCATGCGATTATGTTTGTAAAAATGCTAATGAGACTACGGTAGAGCTGGGGTCGTGTTTGAAACTAAAATTGACTTGTCGATAATTTCTTAATAGGTACCTGCGTACCTACTTGCAATCCAGTTCGGATTCGGATACGCAAAGCTATCAGGAGAATAGGTATTAGTTATAAAGTTTGTTGTTTTATTGGTACCAATCGAAAATCTAATCTAAGAAAACTCTTTTCAGATTTCCGAAAAATAATGTAACCTGGGCAAAGTGGATTAAAGCTTGTAAGAGACAAAATAATTGGAAACCTACTCGTACAAGCACTATATGTTCTCGACATTTTGAACAGAGTTTCTTTTTAAACTTGTCCAATAACAGGCGAGAATTAAGCGAAAGTGCTTTTCCTACTTTATTTTTATCTGAAGATGTAAGGACTTTTTACACGACTACCCGAAAAAAGGAGTGTAATGTTTTCAGGGTTCATGTATGTTGTGAGTTTCTTTATTCCACCATAACATTAAAATGCCTGAACAGATTTGGATGTATGTACGATCGTTAGAATCCTTACATTATCCCGAGTGACACTAGATTTCATAAAAAATTGCTCCATTTTCAAATGTGAAAAAAAAATCAATTATGGGTATCAAATTGAAGGACTTGATGAGCACATTAAAAAAAAATGTTTTACTGAAATATATATAATTAAAAAAAGTAACAAACACGACTGCCCTGCCAAAAAACGAACTAAAAAGTAAAAAACCGGTCAAGTGCGTGTCGGACCACGCACAATGAAGGGTTCCGCAGTTGGGATGAAGTTATCCTAAGAACAAACTTAACATTGTAATTGAAAAACATGTTCTCCCATATCGCACACCTAGATCAAAAGTAGCACAACTCAAAATAGGAACCCCTTTTTTCAGGCACAGTAAAAAACGTTTTACTCGTTTTCTATTTGATCAATTTAAAATATTTTTGTATGATGTTGTAATTCATTAATGGAGATTGGTACCCTGGTGTCTTTGAAGTCAATCAGTCAATGTAGTTTTCAACGCAGAGTCCGATAATCGCAATAACTCGATTTTGGATTATTTTGAGTTGTGCTACTCTTTATCTAGGTGTGCGATATATTCCAACTACAAATGTCCATAGTTAAACGAAAAGGATCCAACCAACATTACACCTAATGTGGGTTGGATCCTTTTTGTTTATCTATGAACAAATATAAGTTTGTACGCACAATATTGAGAGATTTACCATGTTATTTTAAGACCGTAGACTTCTTATAGGTTTTCCTGTAATCTATAGCTATAGAATTATTTTCTTTATTTTTTTCAAAATTTTAAGCTCAGTAGATTCGGAAATAAAGGTAGGAATGGTCAATTTTCGTCTACTTTCTTAAATAACTTTAAAACAGTTTATTTTAAAATTATAAAAAAAAATACATTTGAGACCCTCACAGTAAGCGCTTTCATTTGATATATCGCACGGTACAGTTTGCAAATATATTTTTTTAACTTTCTTATTTGCCCTCCAAAATTTACCCCTATATTCAAAATTAATTAATTTACATTACACGTCCGTGTTTGGGTC
Source organism: Dicycla oo (assembly GCA_948252095.1). Taxonomy (NCBI): domain Eukaryota; kingdom Metazoa; phylum Arthropoda; class Insecta; order Lepidoptera; family Noctuidae; genus Dicycla; species Dicycla oo. The sequence goes on from OX411734.1 coordinate 9,199,518, forward strand.
ACAGAAATACATACGTGTACCAAATTTCAATTTAATCGGTCCATTAGATTCAAAGCAAATTGGCTGTGACAGACGGACAGACAGACAGACAGACACATGAGTGATCCTATAAGGGTTCCGTTTTTGTTTTTGATGTACGGAACCCTAAAAACAAGTTGTATTAGTTAATCTGTATATACAAAGCGAAAGGTCACTCTTTTCCTCCCTGATTAAACAGATAAATAAAATCGTCAGAGCAGTCGGGGGACCTCTTAGATTTTAATGGTGTTCCACAGAACGGTTCCCCAACTGCAATGACGATTTTATTTATCTGTTTAATCAGTGAGTAAATGTGTGACCTTTCGCTACATCTGGTTTTTTTTACTTTTTAGTTCGTCTTTTAGTCGTGTTTTTTTTGTTTTATTAATTTTATAGTTTTTTCCCAAAAGTTAACCCCATATCAAAATCCATTTATTTACGTTACTCGTTCGTGTTTAATTCGTTGGTGTACTAAATTTCAACATAATCGGTCCGGTAGATTCGTAGAAAATCCGCTGTGATAGACAAAATGGACAGTTGTGACACACGAGTGATCCTATAAGGGTTCCGGTTTTCCATTCGGACGTACAGAACCCTAAAAATGTTCCTATTACTCGATACCCACTCGCTATTATACACATCACTAGGTCGCCGGGTGCTCCGTAAGTCCAATGAGCACGAGCGAGACCAAGACAGACATAAAAATGATTTTATGACCAGACGAATAAAATAAATGGAAAGAAGATACGTTTATTTAAAAAAAAAAAAAAAAAAAAACAACGAAGTTAACCGGGCGGCCCGACCATGGCGAGTATACTATTACAATTTCATGTCAATGGTCTCTGTAATTTGAGTCAGTGGTATTCTCGTTTGGCACTGATGATGGTGCGGTCATTGTCGGTCATACGGTGCAAAGAGTAGTAATAAATAGGGAGGTACGTTGCGTCTGTGTGCAAGCTTCCCCTCGTCGATATCCGTCCAGACGGGTCGATAACTAGGGTGTGAAGGGGCGAGCGGTGTGGAGTGAGGGACGGGGGCGCTATGTGGGGTGAGCGGCGACGGTGACCTGTGTCTGCTATTTTTTATTAATTCGTCATTCCAACACGATCCCATTGTCATTTTGCTAAAGTTGTTTAGTGTTACGTCGCCATCGTCGCACTAGGATTTTAATAAAAGTTAGTAAATATCGTCCATGCGTCGTGTTCTGTCTATGGTTGTATGTTTCATCAGTTTCCAAGAGCTGCGGACAGGGCCGGCAGTCTCGACATTCGTAACGACAGCTTTACGAATGAAATCGCTCGCTAAGTCCTAATGGAGTACTAAGACGGTCAAAATTGCTTGACAAGCACGAAAAAACCATTTACAGTTTCAAACCAGTTGCGGCGGGAACCGTTTTTTTATTTAATCGTGTTCTCCAATTTTCCTCGTTATTCAAGGTTAATTTGAAGTGGCCGATAATTGTCTTTGAAAAAACCTAACTATTACCATTTTGCCCGTCTAGGTACCCCATTAGGATTTAGCGAGCGATTTCAGTCGTAAAGTTATCGTTACGAGTGTCGAGACAGGTAAGCGATGACTTTTTGTTGTTTTGACGTTGGAACATAGTCCTGACTACTGACTCCTGCCTGCAAGCCTGCGCTTACACACACATTCACAGTGCGGCTGCCCCACGTTAACGTTTAAACGTTAGTTAACGTTAACGTTTTAAGGTCCTAGTAAGTAAGGGACACTTTTTACAAAAATCGTTTTATTGCATAATCTTGCTAACCTAGTAAGTCCCTACCAAATACAAAAACAGTTTAAAAACTCCAAATAAGCAGATATATTTAAGCATCGAAACCTAAGTGCCCCATTCACTGCCCCGTGACCATTTTACGTTTTTGCGCTCTCCTGTGATATTTCGTTTTAAGTCCTTACTAGGTTTTGAAATGGGGCAGCCGAGTGGGTTTGTAAACTTGCTTACCAAAGTAAAGCGCGCGTCTCTTCGTGAGATAAAAATACTATACCCATCAGCGGCGAGGTGTAAATTTTTGTTAGAGAGAAGCCGGTTTCAACTTACCAATAAAGTAAGAATTAAAATATTAACTTTAAAATAAAAGTCTTTACTAAATTTAACACCATCTATCGTCAAATAGCACAACCAAAAAAACGCTATCACTACACAAAAGAATCTTTCAATGTTTTAGAGACACAAACACAACTAAACTGGTAGGTACTATGATTCTAAAATTGTTACAGGATTATAAAGAATCAAATACAATACAGTTGAACAAGTGATAACTAAATAAAATGTGCAATGTTACTCCATCACATTATCGCTGACGCATTTTTCTATATCTGTCTATCGTAACCCGTTGTAAGTACAGCGGCTTGCTCTCGTTCATTATCAAGCGGTGCCACGTGATCTCAAGTGACGTTATGACGGGATCGCTATTGTATGAATTTATTGTTCGCGACTATGACGTTTAGCGCCGGATTAATTTAGATTTTTTTTTTTTTGTTGTAATACAAAGCTAGGCGTTAAAATGCGTTTTTGTTGTTTGAATGTTATTGTGAATTAGATATCGAAACTATATTTTTGGCAATAGTATTGACTGTGCCATTTTTCAATAGCGGTAGAGTAGCGAACCTCCGAAGGGAAGCCGGTTGGAATCGTGTTATATGGTGCTTTCGCCACTGATACCCATTTACTTATATACGTATATTACTGCGTAAGGACCGGGCTAACCGCACGACGAAACGAGGGACAGCGCCGGCCCTAAAATGTATGTTTAGGGCCATCGCAACTCAGTCGACCGCGGTCCGTGTGCAGAAGCTTTGCTTGTAATAAAAATGCCTAGTTGCGTAGTAAAAGGGTGCAAAAATTACGATACAAAGTTGAAAAAGGAACATGGGATATCGTATCATCGGTACGTAACCTTACATTACGTTTGTTGCAATTAAATTATTAAATAAACACATTTCTAAAGCGATAATTTTACTACCGAATTCCACAATGGCGGCATGGCACTCGCTGTCGGCGCCTCCCGTCCGCGCGCGCGATGTTAACGAAGTAACATTGTACGGACCTCATTTTTTATTTGTGTTTTATTTTCGTCTTAGAAACATAGTGTAGGTAATTTTGAATTTTGGTACCTTATATACAATTTGTGAAACAATATGAGTACAACAATTTAAGAGGAAGTTTAGAAATGATAATTGAACACGAAAGTCGAATTAGTAAAACATTTTGAAATGCTGTTTTTTTTTCTTCACGCAAACTGATCGGTGCTGCTCTTAGAGAATATAACATTGGAGAAGCCTTACGAACACATCCCCCTCTGTCAAATAGTGTTCTTGTACTTTAGTCTTCTAGTACGTTCATAAAAACTACTTTCAAATCGATTCCAACGCTCATCGTAAATCGTTTTCGTGGCGCGCGGCTCTCATTCAGTGCTCCGTGAAATTGCCCGATTGTGCTGTTAAAACTTGTAAAAAGCGTTAAATACCTCAAACTTAAATAAAGACTGAATACTTTCCCTAAGTAAGTGTTTTAAATATTTAATCATGGTTTTATTGAAAATCAAAATCCTAACCTCATAAATATTTTGATTTTTCATTCGATTCAACAACGAGTCAACATGGCGGACGGCATGAATCGAGTAGTTACCTAACATTGCTTTTGTGACGTCACCATGTCTCACTACACCTTGTTCACACATGTTCATAAGGTTCAAAATATTTTCTTTTGCATTACGTACGTAAATATATGTCAAATCATCAAAACTGACATGCACTTGACATGCGATTATGTCTTTTAGCAAAAATGTTAGACAGGCTACCGAAGGGTTGGGGTCATGTTTGAAACCAAAATTGACACAATAGGTAGGTATATCGATAAATATTTTTTGTTGTAAAAAATGTTTTTTTTTTTCGAACGAAGTTCTTTAACACTACTTGAGGTAGCAGTCGTCACGTACGGAATTTGCGTTATGCCCCCTCTATGTGATTTTTTCTGTATCTCAGATCTTTCTACTAGCTTTTGCCCGCGGCTTCGCTTGCGTTAATTTTGATTTTGACAATCAATTCACATTACTAAACACAAGAAACTTTAGTAGTGTGTTAGTAACTTGAAATGTTATCTTAATTTATCTAAAAATGACCAATTGTTATATCACCATGAATTAATTGTAATTGACATTTTAGATATTATAATTCAATCACGATTCGAAAGACACGTGGCGCCATCTATTATCATAAGACCGTTATTGTTGTTTTCCTCGAGAACAGCAGTGCTATTATGTACAGACGCCAGCACATCAAGCTACTACAATCTGTCAAATTTCTTTAATAGATATTCAACTTTATTACTAAAGCATTAGGTTCAAGGTTGATTGGGAAAATTTGACAGTTTCGGGTAGCTTGACCTGCTGGCGTCTGTAATCTCACCTTGAAAACGTAAGTGAGGTGAGCGTGGAGTGAGCTGTCAATAGTGTCCATCCCTAGCGTCAGGTGGAATGACAGCTCTCTTCACCTAAGTTTTCACGGTGAGATTTTTACAGAATAGACCGACTATACTTTTTTCGGAATGAAAGGTATCCTATGTCCGTTTCTGTACCTACACGTGACAACGTATATGCAAAATTTCAGGATGATCGATTTAGGTGTGAAAAGGTAACAAGCAAACATACTTTCGCATTTATAATATTAGTTAGGATATACGAGTGTGTGTAACTCGTGGCTAAGTAATAACAGCCGCACGGATCGATCCATCAGGTTAAGCTACGCTTCCGGCAAGCGTAGCTTAACCTGATGGATCGATCGGTTGGTCTGTGGATGGGTGACCATCTTTTCATACCGAGACTCCTCAGTGCCTCGGAAAACACGTTAAGCCATTGATCACGGCTGTCATTCGAGTATCTTTGACAGTTGTTACGGGTCGTCAGAAGCCTGATAGTCTGACAATTAGTCTTACCATTATTATATTATTTTTTAATATTATTTTTCGACATGGGTGTCATTTTCATAGTTTTCGAGGGCGATGAAAAAATGGGGTCAAAATTCAAATTCAAGATGGCGCTAACGACAATTTGCTAATTTTTAGCTAGGGTTCATTCATGGTTTTTCATAATTTGTGTTACTTTTATTTAATAGTTGTTATTATTAAAAGAACAATGGCAGCTTCCCATACATTGTTTTATTTGAAATTAAATCACTATGTCTTGAAATGAAAAATACCTTATTTAACTCAGCGTCATTTTCTGATAGTTTGTGCAACATTTTTTGTTAGAGAAAGGTCGGATTAATAGTTAATCAGTGTTGAACTTTTAAACAACATAGGACAAAGCCACAGACTACATAGAGATACAACATGTCAATTGACAGCAACAATTTCCTAACCTTTTAGAACGAAGGAGTCAAAAAACTTTTCATTAAGCATAATTTTTTATTTGGCCTTAATTAGATAATTATGATAGCATGAAAGAACATAGATAATAAATTGAATTTCTTTTCTATAAGTGTCACTTTTAGACGTTTAAATTTATTTAAAATAAGATTTAATGGATTCAAACAAAATTCCGAATGAATCTATTAAAAAAAAAATCGGTGGTACGGACTTCTCTTTCCGGGCGAGCCGCTTTTGTTTTGTTTTAGTAGCTACCTCGTCCCCCGTTAATAGTGACAGACTTTTTTGTTCAGAATATTGCGCGTATGCCTACTCCAGTGTGATATTGTCTAAGGTGCTGTATCAAGGTTCTGCTAAATTCATGGATAAACAATGTTTATACAAATATGCTATGGCGAATTAGGTACGTTTCAAATAATTTTTCAATTACAGATTTCCAAATGATACAATGCGTAAAGAGGTTTGGAGTTGCATTATTAGAAAACAACGAAAAGAGCCTTATTTCAAGCCTCATAAAAACGCACGAATATGTTCAGTTCATTTCTGTGACACAGATGTTGATATTTCAAAAACTGGACTACGGAGGCTAAAAGTATCGGCTATACCGCGATTTGAGATTGAGGTACAGGCCTCACGCGTACTTATCTACAATAAAAGTAAATGTTGTTTGATTGTTCTCCATATTCAGAATCCTAGCTACTTACATTTAATTATTATTTACAGGTTTATGAGAACGAAGAACGTCCTTTAACGCCAGCACAAATTTCACAAGTAGAGGAAATTGATCTTGATATTAGCGATCTCAATTCAATATTTGACTCGCCAAGGAAATTAGAACTAAAAAAACGAATTATTAGATTAGAAAACCGTCAAAGTGATGCAGCCATGAAGGTAAAAAAAAAATACAGAACCAAAATACTAGGTTAAGAAAAAAAAAACTAATCACTGCTATATATTATTAAAGATTTGAAACAGAAGAAGTACAGACGCCAGCACATCAAGCTACTACAATCTGTCAGATTTATTTAATAGATTTTCGACTTTATTGCTAAAGCATTAGGTTCAAGGTTGATTGGGAAAATCTGACAGTTTCGGGTAGGTTGACCTGCTGGCGTCTGTACATTATTGAGGAAATTGAGTCTGCTCTTGGAACAAATACCGAAATAACAGAACTTTACAGGCTACAAGTGTTAAAAAATAAATACATTAAATATTGAAAACGGTTACTTAAGAATACGAATTTGAAATACGAGGTATTCAGAATGATCAGTGAGGATTGTGAAGTGCCGATACGCAGCGCGATTTTTGGAGGCAATTACCTACATTTCATACAATTACGAGTATCTACATAATTATTGTTTCGGGCGATAACGTTTTCACTCCCCTAAACCTTTACGAAATGAGACAATTTTGGTCTCATTATATTCAGTACACTTCAATCTAGGTCTGTACGTTTTTTGTATTTAGTAATTCAATTTAATTTAATTTAAAAAAATAAAAATGCTCGAGGATGTTTTTATGTCAAAAATATAGATATTTAGATGCTAATAACTTATATCGTATGCAATATTTCTTTATAATAAAAACGTACGGACCTAGTTTTTTATTATACCTACAACATTGCCAAAAATTATGAAAATTAGACTATGTTTACGGGGAGAAAAACGTTCTCTTTTTGTATGAAAATTTACAGCTTCACAATCCTCTTAAGCGAACAAATTTCTATTCGAGTAACTATTTTGCAGCTGACATTATATTCAACATCTGGCATATTATATTTTATTCCAAGAGTTCTGCCTTATATCCTAATCGAGGTGTTTCGTATATTATGTTGAGCAATGAACCAAAGACAATAAAACCTTAAACTAACTTATAAAATAAATTAATAGTTTCAAAATCACTAGAAAAACACACTTTTATAAATGGACGTAAAAACCAAAAATAAATTATGGATCGTTCAAGTTGTCTCTATTTCTGGGCTGAAGTGTAAACTATGTGCTTTTAATTATAATATTTGATTGTAAAAGCGTGGGGCGCTGGAACAGGAAAGACTTTCTTGTATAATTTGCTGAGAAATCAAGTTAAGCGATGTGACTGGAAGCAGGTTATAGAGATCGGCGCTCCAACTGGAGTTGCAGCACGACTAGTAGGTGGCTCTACGACAGTCTTTGCGAAAGTCTTTCCTGTTCCAGCGCCCCACGCTTTTACAATCAAATATTATAATTAAAAGCACATAGTTTACACTTCAGCCCAGAAATAGAGACAACTTGAACGATCCATAATTTATTTTTGATTTTTACGTGAATTTATAAAAGCGTGTTTTTCTAGTGTTTTTTATACTATTAATTTATTAGTCTTTGATAACGAAATATTTTTAACATTTATACATTTATTTCACGTAGGCGAATGAGCCCGCATCCTCTCCAACTCCGCCAGTGCGTCTGTATTGCATGGTGTTTTATTACAACCTTGAAACCTGATCGTGTTCAAAGTCCATTACTTGACCTTTCTCACAAGTGCAAACACGACTATGATATTATATTCCATCATGGAATGTCACTTCCTGTCTTCCGGCTTCATCACCAGACCTTGAAACTTAATCGTGGTCAAAGTTCATTACAAGACCTTTCTAACAAGTCCAAAAACGGCTATGATACGATATTCCATCATGCATGGAATGCCAGTACCTATTTTCCGGCTTCATCATCAGACCTTGAAACCTAATCGTGGTCAAAGTTTATTACAAGACTTTTCTAACAAGTCCAAACACAGCTATGATACGATGTTCCATCATGGAGTTCCAGTTCATATCTTCCGGCTCATCATCAAATCAGTTCGACAGTACCATATTATTGTATTGTCATCAGAACTACATACAGCTGCCAATTTTCATGACGCTACGATCCTTGGAAGATGGTTAAATTAGATTCCATTACATACTTAGTTACACACAGGTCGACCTAATAAAAGCGTGTTAATAACAGATTGGTGTATAGTATACGGCTTCACAATACGTTATGAAAAATTATTTAAAAAAAAGTAAGAACCGACTTCAAAAGGTTACAATTTAGTATCGTTTGGCAGGAGGGGCGTGGGAATAGCGTAAAAATAGGCGCGTAAAAGAGTGGAACTCACTACATGCGTTCGGAAACACAGACGCAGGTAGAGAGTTGTGGGTTGTTCGAAAGAGTTACCGTGTCGCTGGCACAGGCAACTGAAGGAACACGGGTGGGTTTTAGTCAGTAGAAGTCAGACACGCCCTCCCGCTCCACACAGAGCGGGAGAAGTTATTTGATGATTTCCCATCCACAAAAAAAAGGTCAATTGAAAACAACTTTCCCCCACCCTGTCACAAAAGCAAATAAGTGACGTTCCACGGGAAAAGGTACCTTATGGTGGTTTTAGTTTCGGAGATATTAAATGTTTCGTAAAAATATGTCAATAAATTGTGTTTGTTTTTTATTGCTGTTTCGTAAACCATAAGATGTAATATTTATTTTCCTATATGTATAAATGTCAGAATGCATCACGAGTCTATCACGGAAAACACTGGGAAACGAACTGAAAGACAATTTTTTTTTTTTAATTTAAAATTAGATTAAATTTTAGGTAGCCCGCGAAATTCAAATTTTCTTACGTTTTTTGCAATTTGCAAGTCAGTATTAAGTTATGTGTTAAATAAAGTATGAATCGCGGCCGTAACATATATGTGTTTATAGAATTATAATAATTAGAATCAGTATTACAACTCCTTAAGTTAGTAGGTCATCAAAAGTGAAGATTTCATGAATTAGTCATTCATTAGCTGGTTTTGTGCTCCGTTTCATTACACGACCGACGCACAAAACAAGTGGAGAGCGCGTGAGTAGGCTACCGCGGGCGCTAAACATACGCTATGTCAAGTGTAAGCGGCGGAGTTTTTGTCAGTCGCAGCTGTTGTAGGCTTACGTACGAACGTCTCACGCTCCCGTTTTTAGAGCAATAAAACGAAAAGTAATGCCTAGTTGTGCAATTAAATGGTGTGGAAAGTGTACTACTACTTCAAGTTACACAAAAGATGGGGTAACATTTCACAGGTAAGCCATTTTCTACTCCATTTATTCAATTTGATTAAAAATGAAAAATAAAATCAAATATTTTAAATTCTGGAATGTTCGTGTTGCTATCTCTTTCTGGTACACTAATTTTCACATTAGCAGTTGTCTCTTTTTTTCTCGATAGTGCTGTTCGCAGCAACGCGACGATTTTATCGATATAATTTAAAATATAGGTATTATTTATATGTTTTTATTGTATTATTTTGCTTTATTTTAAAACATGCTTATGCCTTCGGCTCTGCTCGAAAATGTGCAGAAAAGAGATATGTTGCAATACGAAATACTGGTATGAAACTTGTTATAACAGAAAAAAATGTGAGTGTATGATATGCCTGCCTTTTACACCGGTTAGTCCCCCTATGCTCGGCTCGTAAAATACATACTAAAAACTTTCGCTATGCACGAAATCACATTCGCGGGCAGTGATGAAGAAAACTGTTAAGAGTGTAATATTTTAATTAACAATTTAAGAGTAAATTCTACATTCAATATCAAAATTCAAGAAAAAAATCAAGCATTTCCATCGACAACCAAATTAAAATTTGACAAGATCCTACGAAAAGAAAGATATCGGCCTGAATATCTTTTAGGATGCCATCTCCCAATAACTTTTTTTTTTTAAGATAAAGCAAAGAATAATGAAACCAAAACCTATTTATCAAGAAAGAAATGTCAATTTAAAATTAGTATGTACTAATAATTTATTTTAGCTTACGCATAGACGAATAGCGCTATAAAAATGTTTACTTGAATTCAAACACTTTTCTTTCCAACTGTACCTTCCATTGTTTACGTAGAATCGAAGAATTGCGTGCATAGCGAAACTTTTTTAGTAGGTATTTTTCGAGTCGAGCATAGCGGAACTAGAGCATAGGGCGACTAGAGAATAGCGGGACTAGAGCATAGGGGGACTAGAGCATAGCGGGACTAGAGCATAGGGGGACTAACCTTTTTACACAACATTTAGTATAAGATCATTTTCAGTTTCGCTAGATAATTTAGTTTGACCCTGTACGAGCATAGGCCAGGATCAGACATTGGTGCCGATTCTCTTGTACACCGAACTAACCTAACCAAAACTAACTAAACTATCACTAAAATTTCTTACTTCTGACTATGAGAAACATAAAAGCTATTGGGGAAGTACGTACAAAATGACATATACGGACAAAACGACACATCCGTCATATTTCAAATTCTGCCGCGTCTAGCCCGCCATTGACAACTATACTTATCACGTGACCCTACCGGCTCATACCAACCTGTCAAAACGTGAACTCGCGCCAGTCTTTCGTTCGGGTGCTATGGCCGAAGACAAATATTGGTAAGTTTCGAGTTTTTTTCTTATAGGAAGGAGTTTCTTGTTTTAATGTTAGATTTTTCATGGTTTTACCTTGTGTGCACATTTATTGCACCCCTTAACTACTTATTGTTGCATTTAAATAACTTTTACCTTAAATAATATTGATTTTACATTTCTTGTTGAATTTTGATTTTTATAACGCTTTATGGACAAAATGACACATATAGGTAACGGACAAAATGACATACGTATGTCGTTTTGTCCATAAGATAAGACTCAATGAATTAATTGTACCTACCTTTATTTAACGCTGTTAATTTCTTTGTTAATTGTCGTTTCTTTGTTAACGTTACATAAGTGGCCAAGGAAAGCGTAAGCCAAAGAAACGACAAACCGCTTTGATTTTGACTTCTACTCCAAACATGAACGAAATCAAGTCAAAAAATGAACCTAAAGCTCCTCCAGAGAAGAAGAGACGAAACGTTACCAAATCTCTATTCGAAGAAGACAGTGATGAAGAAAATTTGCCAAGCAACGATCAAGATGACGAAGAGGATTGCGCTTGCATATATTGCAATGATCTTTTTTCCCGGTCAAGACCTAGAGAAGACTGGTTGCGGTGTTTAAGTTGTTCGCATTGGGCCCACGCTTCTTGCGCGGACGTGTCTAAACGAACCAAGCGATTCATTTGCGAACTTTGCCTTTAATTTTATAGTTTCGTCGTGTATGCCATTTAGTCCATATGTGTTATGCCATTTTGTCCATATGGTATGGACAAAATGGATTTTCGTTGATCTCAGTTTAATATTTTTTTATATTTTTTCTAGTTTGTTTATCTTTTAAATGGCTATTATAATTCATCGGTATAAAACCAAAGATTACTAGAGTACAATACGAACGTGCTGTGATTTGATAATAAAGAGTTATGATTCAAAAACAAAACCATATGTCATTTTGTACGTACTTCCCCTATGCTAAAAATTCTCTCTTTTAGATACAATTTTGACTCACCTATTATCGAGTTTGACATTGACAAGCGCGACTCTATTTAGTACTTTTTTTTCTTTTGACTTCACATCCTTTTGCCCTAGGCCGAGAGTGTTTTTTAGAGACGGGGGCGCGCAGGGAGTGCAGGGCAGCCTCCGCCCGCTGTAAGGATAGGTTCCACTGACGCGGAGCTGGTCAGTGAAAAGTGGGAAGTGTTTCCACTGAAGCGGAGTGGAGATTTCGAGCACTGTGATTGGTCGCCCTGCTCGACTCCGTTCTGTCCAGCTCGGGGCCACGTGTGTGATTAGGGTATACCGCCGTTTACCCGAATTTTATTTGCCCTAATATCATTTGCCATAATAGTCAACAGCCATAATATCATCGACTCGGACAGGTTAGGTTAGAAGGGGATGGCGGGGTCGTGTGAGCGAGCGAAGCGAGCGAATAGACCCCGCCATCCCCTTCGTGGTTATTTTTTTATAAACCACACAGAAGTAGGAGCCCCGCGAAGCGGGGCTCCGTCGACCTAGCCCACCATCAACCATGCACAGAAAAAAAAACCATGCACAGAATAAATAAGTTTATTCTTATTATACCAAACATTGCGCACCCATCGACATCGACAGCCAGAAAGCTAATAAGTAGGTAAGTATTAGAATTAAAAACAAGTTTAATAATCAAACTATATAATTATAATTAGGTAGTACAATTTCTTTTTTAATGCAAATACAAATTTGATGCTAAAGCACGCAAAAATTCTTCTTTTGTCTAATACTTGTTATGCCATTTAAATATTATGCCATTTAAATATTATGTCTAATAATTATTATGGCACATAAAAATAAGGCAAACAATACTTATGGCATTCGTACCTTATGGTATCTAAAATTCGGGCAATTAAAAGTATGTCATATGTCTTTTAGGGCAAATGAAACATTCGGGCAAATGAAATTCGGGAAAATAATGATTATGGCATATAATCTTCGGGCAAACAATAGACAACCGTGTGATTAGTCAATTCATGATCCGCTCCTCTTCACTCCGCCTAGCTCCGCGTCAGTGGATACGCACCCTTATAAGGCGCACGCACCAGCGCCGGAGAAGATGCGATTCTCAACGTGTTTTGTATGGAATTATTCACTTTTTGTATGGAAAATATGAAAAATTATTACCTGCGTGTAGAGGTTTAAGAGCTTTATAAAGAGGGTCGAAATTTTCACTATTTTTGCTATAGGAGGCACCGTTTTCGAGATATAAATAAAAGAAAAGAAACAAAATATACAGTACCGTTTTACGAAATTTTAAATCATGACAACTAAATTTAACCCACACCTGTTTAGTCGCGATTAAAAATAGTCCGAAATAGTTTGACAATCAAAATTTTAGGTGAAAAACGTCAAATTCAGAATAGCGAAATAGTCATTTTCACTAAACTAATTATCATAATGAATCTTAGCGCTGTCAAACTATACTCGTAATATATTTGTGTCACTTTAGTCAATTTCAGAATGAGAAATCGTCGTTTGACAGGAATAAACTAAATTTTAGAGATTTTTAGTCTAGTTTAGACGCATTTGTGACAAGAGAATCGGCACCATTATCAAGTTTGCTTTTGGAGTAAAAATGACTGAAAGCGATCATCAGCACTGCTGGCGTTAGCTATCGGCCAGTCCATCATGAGAACGGGGCCTCAGGATATTTATAAAACATGTATTTTGTATGCATTCAAATTTGCAGATTTCCCAACAATGACATCGAGAAGAAAGACATTTGGATCAAAGCTACACATAGAGACAATTTTTTTCCAACAAAGTGTAGTGTCGTATGTTCTAGACATTTCACGCCAGATTGCTTTGAAAGTTTAAAAAATAATAGACGCCGATTATATAGGTCATCAGTGCCTACTCTATGTTTACCTGCTCTGGTAGATATTTTTTTTAGATAGTGATAGTGAGTAGATACTTTAACATGGGCTCACTTTTTGCTAAAATATTTATTTTTTACAGACACTTCCAAATGCTTCAAAAATCACCCAACATCAATCGTCTCTATTAAAAGATAAGAATGAATCTTCTAAAAGCACGGTAATATTCATAAATAACAGTGATTATTTTAATCTTTACTTTTTTCTGTTAGTTTCCTCAACTGATCTGATTTGTAATATTAGGAATTTACAGAATTTAGAACTAAATAAACAGTATCTTAATTTTTATATATTCAGTGTGCATATTTTTTTTAGTACCTACTTACTAGGCTAATTTTAAATATTTGAATATTACAAATAAGATAAATTTGCAGGCTCCGTCAGCAGATTTAATTAATACCCAAACTCAACATTATTCATCAGGAGATTTGGAGAATAAACCTTCTACAAGCAAGGTAATTTTCGTGAATTTCTCCAATGAAGCAATTATAAAATAGTATTTCTAACTATACTTTCAGAGTTTAGATGAACAAAATTATAAGAATCCTGAAGAACAATACGCAGATTTATCACCAAGAAAACAAAAAATGAAACGCCACATTGATCGTATATAAATAAGCACCTTACCTACTGTTAATATTTGCATGCCAAAATATGGCGAAATGTGTCATCGCACAAGAATATTTTATTCATACCACCATTGTATTACCTACCACATTTAAAGCAAATAAATGACTTTGACTTTGATCATCTCATATATAATTTGAATAAAAAGAAAAAAAGATGTGAAGACAAAGTAACTTCAAGACAAAGCAAGGAAATTAAAAAAGAAAGTCGGAAGTTTACAAGAAATTTTAAATACACTTACTAAAAAATCATTATTAAATAAAGAAAATGAAGATATTTTAAAAGGTATCGGTGTAGAAAACCAGGAAAATGGTACCAGTCTGTTGATGGACAACCCGGATTTACTAAAGAAGCTCTCAGTGCTCTTAAAGTAGTAGCAAAACAAGGGAACCTTATGCTACCATAATATTTGACGAAATGGCAATTAAAAGCGGCATTGAATACCATCCTCGAGGAAAAAGATTCTATGGCCATGTTAACTATGGAGCTGCTTTGGAATCAGATTGTCAAATTGAAGCCAAAGAAGCGCTAGTTTTTCTTCTGGTTCCGGTAAATGCTTCTTTTAAAATCCCCATTGGCTATTTCTTGATCAAAGGGATCAGTAGCAATCAAAAAGCGTCTCTCCTCACTCAAGCAATACATTTGATTGAAGAAATTGGTATCCGAGTAATGGCCGTAACTTTTGATGGTTGCCCTGCGAATTTGTCTATGACTAGAATAGTAGGCTGTACTTTAGATCCGTATAACTTAATTATTATATTTAAAAATCAATGCAATAATACGCAAATAGCAGTTTTTTTAGATCCTGCACACATGATAAAACTTGTAAGGAATGCTCTTGAATTTTTTCGGATAAAGATGGTCAAATCATATCTTGGCAACATCTGGTAAATTAAGACAATTTACAGACAGAGAGAGAACATTTTCATTTAGCCAACCGGTTGAGGGCTGCTCATATATTTTTTTTAAATGTAAAATAATAAAAGTGAGTCTAGCAACTCAGATTTTCAGCAAGAGTGTCGGAGATGCTATAAAAATCAGCTTTATTTACCACAATTTCAGGCAACTACGGGTACAGTAGATTTTTTGAAAATGATGAATGACCTCTTTGATATTTTACCCTCGCATGTTCATGGTTATGACTTCAAGATAGCAATAAATGAAGAAAATGCTGCTACGCATAAATTAGACGTGGTGAAACATGAAATTCTGAAACTTTCTACTGAATTGGTGAAAGGAAATGATAAAAAAAACTGTTAAACTTATTGATACTCCACGACAAACCGGTTTTCTGGGATTTTGTATCCGCATTGAAAGCGCCAAACATTTAATTCAGGAGTTGGTTTCTTAATAAGGAATGCTCAATTAAATATTTGCCATTGCACAAAATAAGTCAGGACCTCCTTGACCACTTTTTTGGCAGTGTTAGAAGCCACAGTGGATCGAACAACAACCCAACCGCTCGAGTATTTGAGAGCATCTATAAAAAAATATTGACTTATGCCCAAATCAACAATACGAGAACCGGTAGTTGTGGAGCACTTAATCAAATTTCGATTTTACAATGTACATCCGCTTTAGATCGTATTATATTACTACACGGCGCAAGGATCAAGTTACTGTATCAGAAACCAGTGACGATTTTGATGTTGAATTGCAAGAAGAGTTTTATTTCACAGAATTTAGCATGAAAGTGGTTGAATACATAGCAGGTTATATTGTCCACGCTTCGGTAAAAAAATAAAATGCCAAATTGTATTGTATTGGGGCGTTGCTTGGAGGGCCAAAAGAAGATAGTCTACAATATCAGAAAGATGTGAGGGACAAACTTATGTATGCTTCAATAACAGTAATAACCATATGTCGCCGCAGTGAAATGTACATCAAAAGAGCCTTGGCAGAATGAACTTTTACATCTAAATACAATTCAGATTACTTCGCAATGGTTGTTCTTAAATCTTTTGTGGGATACGATTTATTTCCAGATTTTAACTTTCATCAATTTAACGTAGAATCTACTAATCATTTAATTGATTTAGCTTCAAGTGTAGCAAAAAAATATATTGATACTCGACTGGCATTTATTACGAAAAATAATTCAAATCCAAAAGTTATAATCTTTAAGAAAAACATATTCAAAACTAATCCATTTTAAAAACCAGTAATTTAGTAAGTAATTTTAATTTAGCTTTGTTTTAATAAATACCCGTTTTATTTCTAAATCTAACCCGTAATCTCTGTATTAAAAATAAATCCTTGTACTACTAATAAGTCAAACAATAAATGATATTAGCGATATCGATATTTTTTAAATTATTTTTTTGGAATCCCTAGAGATTCAGTTGTCAATTCGTCACCCAATCACAGCGGGCGAACCCTACTTCTTCCCCACCGTAGATTGGTGACTTTGATTTAGAACGAAAACGTGCCGATGCTCTCTCCACAGGTTTTGTGCTCCGTTTCATTAGAATTACCTGTTCTTAAAGAGTTGTATTGATCACTTTAATGATTATAATTATGTAAATACGTATTTGTTACGGCCGCGAATTATATTTTGATCAACGTACAACCTAATATTCATTTAAAATTGCAAAAAGGTAAAAAAAAATTAATTTCGCGGGCCACCCTGACGCTTTCGCCTTAATCATTCGATGGTCCCTATTAACAATGTCGGTTCTGCAGAAAGATTACTGTTCAGTCCCTACTGAAAAGTAGCCTTTTTGCAGAACTGACATTGTTAATATCTTAAAGATATTTTTTTATCGTTAAAACAAACTTTGAACTGCCCTCAGTTCAAAATTTGTTTTGGCAATTAAAAGAATATTTTTATTGTAATTCGATTTATGTAAAAAAGTGACTATTGGTAAAAATTTATATCCGACATTGTTAATAGGGACCATCGCATTATTATACCAATAAGTTGTTTACAATTTCAAATAAAGCTCATTGAATTTAATTTGTTTTACTTACGTTTTCTTTGCAACTTACTTATTTCCGATACAATATGATAACAAAAATCATGCATGTGTATAAGGTTACGTCGTCGTCGACCTATGCAACCCGCCGCAGTCGCGTAGTTTGTATGAGTTATCATCAGCGATGGCGCTACGCGCTTGGGTAAAATGTTCAAATGGGCGTATCGTTCCTTTTGAAATCATTGACCACAGAGTACATTATAAGTACTCATTGACTATACTGCCGCGCCGTGTCAACGGCTAAGAACTCACGGAGCTATTTTCACCCGCGCCCGTCGCGGTTGCGGGCTCGCAGCTCCTGTAGAATGCAAATATATATGTATGTAAAAAATTAAAGCACATTTCACGACGTGGTTTACGCCCGCGGTGTGCGCGGTTGTATGCGGCTCCCGCTGTACACTACAATTAGTAGAATCGCGTGAGCCGCGGTCACCCACAGCCTTCATGTGTGTCAGAACGGCTGGTTGCCTGTGGCTTTGGTCTATGAGAGTTGATTAGAAAATTGCTACATAATTGCTTATATTTGCTACATTTAATAAATAATTGCTACATACTATATATATTTAGAAATAACATATTTTTTTTGTACAGCCATCCTGACGTTTGGTTGGCTGGTCGCCTCCTAGTTTAAAGCCAAGCATGCAGAGTTTCCCGAAATGTATTGCGTCAATAATTGCTACATATTTGCTTCATTTATCTAATTTAGTTGTATCTTCAAACATATGTTAAATAAAGGATGTAGCAATTATTTTAATTATCCCAAGGCAAAGTGCCTGATAAAACAATAAAGGCAAATACTTAGTTATGTTGAATCGGTTTAATCGTTTAGGCTCTGGCAACAGCGTAAGTAATGCGATTCTTGTGTTAAAAAAAAAATATGTACCTACCCTCAATAATCCAATAATTATCATTATAACAATTATTCTTAGTCATTGCTAGTGCGGATATCGTATTGGAATCACAGTCTAGGCTTATTTAATTTTATTCGACAATTTAAATAGATCTATGATATTATAAGGAACATGTACCTACCTATAGAATCAATTTTTAATTCGTGTTTTGGGTAACTATTATATAATCTGTGGTTTTGGTGTTTGTGACGATGAAGAGGGGAAGATAGTTCGTTGTGCCACTCGAAGAGCAAAAAAAGGTTTTCTTGCAATACAAAAAGTATTTTTCAAGTAAGTCAGATTTACCAGCATCTACTGCTCCACTGTTTAGTGAAATTAGTACTGCCTTAGACAATAAGATTACGAAACAGGCACTGTACCTTTCGGTGAAGAAAAATTTTGATTATTTCTTTAGCCCAAATGATAATATTTGCTGTGAAGAACCAAGCCCAATTACTTTTTATAAATGTGATAATAGAGAAGAAAAAAAATGCAAAGACGTGAACAACAAATCGCTTGGAAAAACAGTCATTTATGATTTTTTAATTGATACGTATCAATGGGAGCGTCTGCAACCATTAGCTAAACGCATAAAATTAAATAAAGGATCTGAGTCTGTTTTTAGAATGAGAAATCTTTTGCCTAAACATCAGTGGGCCCATCAATTGCGTGAAAAAATTTGGGAGGTCCATCCAATAGCACACACTTGGACATTTAAACAGTATTCTATTTCTATGAACACCAATATAACGTGCATCGGATCTTGTAAACAATGTGAAGCTGATGCGAAAGTTATTATTAGCTGGCCTTCGGATAAAATAGCTCAGTGCAAATGCATAATAACAAATTACGACGAAAATTTCATTCATCCTCCAATGAAAAAAATAAAACTATCACCTGTAAAACGAAATGAAATAGCTGAAGAACTTAAACATGTATCCGCTATTTCATATAGTAACTCAATGGCAAATTTAGTTGTTAATTCCGATGAGCCTGAACCTACTCATTTACCAACAACAGGGTGCTTACGTCAAATAAAACACGAACATAAGAGTAGCTCACTTTTTCATCGAAACCAAATACTTTCATTATGGCTAATGACCCAAATATCGCCTTACAAAGAAGCTATTAAACATATCTCAGTGTATCCATTTTATATTTATTATTGGGACCCTTGCCAAGATCAATATTGCCAAGAATTTAAAAAAGCTGCTAAATTGATTGTTAGTATAGACGCCACCGGTAGCATTTTCAAACCATTTGGCCCTTTAAATAATGTCACAATCACCAAACACATTTTGTTTTATGTATGTGTCATGAAAACATATGAAGGTCACAGTAGTATCCCACTTACCCATATGGTATCAGAAAGCCAGTCTATGGACACTATATACAAATGGCTGGAAGCATGGCACGTGAGCAATCCAAAACCAGACGAAATCTTCGTCGATGAGTCATCCGCGCTGATTGGTGCTTGCGTAAAAGCATTTACGAAACATAACTCTACTAAAAAATATGTTACAGAATCTTATAGGAAACTGGAGGAAGACGAAAAAAGTGACGATTGCTACATTAGAATAGACACTAGTCATTTTGTTAAAATCATTTTCAATTTAACTTGTTTTAAACATGTCGACAACAGAGTAAATTTATATTAAATGGCTGTTAGCGTTGAAGGAATGCGTAAATTTTGAAAAAGCCAAAGAAATTTTGAAAGATATTATTACAGTTTGTTTGAATGAACACGACGGCATTAATAAATCCAATACTCCTTGTAGGTGTGAGTTGGCTAAGAGCCGATTAAAAACATTGAATCAGTTTCAGACTTTGGATACAGAGATAGTGATTCAGGATAGTAATAAAATAAATGATCTGCCTAAAGTTGTGGAAAAATCAGTGTTTGAAAATAAAACCAATACCAAATTAAGTGAAGAGAACAGATTTTTTAAATGGTTTACCACAAAAATTGAAACAGAAAAATTACTCGTAACACTAGATACTGAAGATATAGGCAGTCATGACAATTTGTACCATTATCCTGCTTTTATAGGAATTTTATCACGTTTACTGACATTGTTTCCTTTGTGGTCAAACGTAATGAAGAATATTTATGATTCCGATATTGAGGCACCTACTTCTTCAAATGTTCAATCATATTTTAAAACTATAAAAAGACTGCTATTACATCTAAGCACCAAATCTCACAGACTACGAACAGATGAATTCATTATGAAACATTTAGAATTCTTAAAAGGAGAGATTAAAGTTGCACCGAGAATATCGTTACTGCCGAATCTTACTGTACAAAGAAATACTGAAGCAGATTTTCCTAAGAAGGAAATAAAACGGGATTCCATAACATCTACGCGGAAAAGTAAATTACAGTCTAAGGAGCCCAAGGAAGAGTTTACTGCTGATTCTATTTTTGCTGAGGACCCTACCTTCATCGAAAACTGGAAAGGGAAAGGGAAAGGAAATGTTACTAAAAAAAGAAAAACTTTGAAGCCAGTTATTTTTTTTGTCTAACGGAAGCAGGCTACAAATTGGTAAAAAATATATTATATTGAGAAATACTTGCGCGATTGATTCGGTATGTCAGGCTTTAGCTATAGTATATATCGATGGCTATCGTATAAGTCAAACAATACATGAGAGTGAAAATTTATTCTGTAAACTTGTCAAACTCATGAGTGGAAGAGATACAAAATAAGATCTGAAATGGGGCCAGTCTATTTTTCAAAAGTTGAACAAGAATCTTCTGTGGAAGTGAGATGTGAGTGCAATGTAAATAATATATTTGAACGCATTTTAATAGATTGTATATACAGTGCAGATGAAAGTGAACATTGTACAGAATCAGATTGTGAAATCAATAGAGTTCAGCGTAAGATACCTGTTGTACACGTTGATATAAATTCAACCATTAATGATTTACAAGAAGCCGCAAATACTTTAATTAATTCTCAAGAACTTACAGAATGCCGGCGTAGTAAATGTAAAGGTGTTAAATCATTTAGTGTATCTTTACGAGATCTTATTGCATTTGAATTTCATTCCAATCAATTCATTTCAATAGATGATACACCAACATCTCTTTTTTTACAAGGATCAGAGTTTGATTTTCTGTCTATAATAGAATTCGAGCCCCCAGTATGTGAAACACTAATTGGTCACTACAAAGCTCATTGCAGACGAAATTCAGAATGGAAATGTTACGATGACCCAATCGAAAAAAGTTACGAAGAGTAAAAAGAAGCTAATACCACATTGTATAATATATGCGAAAAAATAATATGGAAATTAAGTAAATTAATAGTTGAATATTTTTTAAGTAAATTGTAATATTATTAAAATGAATCTTATGAACGACCCGACGTTTTTATTTACGATATCCTTTTAATGTGCTTCCACTTGCCACCACTTCCACTTACCTACTCATAACATAAAGTAGCAATAATAGCCTCCTAAAGTAGCAATACCGTTGACTGAAGACACACTGCAACTATTTGCCTTTATTGTTTTATCAGGCACTTTTCCTTGGGATAATTAAAATAATTGCTACATCCTTTATTTAACATATGTTTGAAGATACAACTAAATTAGATAAATGAAGCAAATATGTAGCAATTATTGACGCAATACATTTCGGGAAACTCTGCATGCTTGGCTTTAAACTAGGAGGCGACCAGCCAACCAAACGTCAGGATGGCGGTACAAAAAAAATATGTTATTTCTAAATATATATAGTATGTAGTAATTATTTATTAAATGTAGCAAATATAAGCAATTATGTAGCAATTTTCTAATCAACTCTCATAGACCAAAGCCACAGGCAACCAGCCATTCTGACACACATCAGCCTTCGGTGGCTTGGCGGGATGGGTGTAACAAATAATCCATAATGATCTCTATCCTGAATCAGTGGATGCACCCAGAACCTTCTGGACCTTCTTTTTTTAATTTTTCTGTGAAACGCAACAGCTCGTTTCTGGTGTGCATCCATGGCGGTCTGGACTTCAACTGATCGCTGCGTAACCGCACAAACAACCGGTCTCGTGAGTTTAGAAATAAAACAGCAGCGGTCCCGCCACCGCGGCGGTTCGAGTGAAAATCGTTCCGTGAGTTCTTAGCCTAAATCTTTTAGCACTGTTTTACCTATGAACAGTACATTGTGTCACTGTCTTTCCGACAGTGTTTTAAATAATATCTTTAGTACTTACTTAGGTCTGCAAAGCTTACGAAGTTTGATAAAAACGTTTAAATTTTCCGTTTTTATTTTACAGTACCAAGACTCCCCTTCGAGTGGAAATGAAATCAAAGTATTTTGTCCAAAATGCAACACGGAAGTACCGCACACTGCCGAAGGAATGCAGCAGGTACCTACCAACATAGTACATACAACTATAATACAATGTACAGACGCCAGCAGGTCAAGCTACCCGAAACTGTCAAATTTTCTCAATCAACCTTGAACCTAATGCTTCAGCGATAAAGTTGAAAATCTATTTTAAAATATTGACAGATTGTAGTAGCTTGATGTACTGGTGTCTGTACAAGGTCATATCAGTTCCTCGTCGTCCTCATCATCTGCGTGCCTCTTCCCAACATGTCGGGGTCGTCTTTCAGTCTAATCGGTACCCGTATTACGTATCTTGCAGAAGCCTAGCGAGATGCAAAATTTGCGCAATAATTGCTTTTCAATCGCAAATCGGTATTATGTATCAGCGATATGTCATACTGATTTGCGATTGACAAGCGATTGGAAAGAAATTATTACGCTAATTTTGCTATCGCTAGGTTTCTGCAAGATACGTAACAAGCCTGCGGATGCAGCTAAATACCAATATTATACTTGGAGCGACTGCCTATCTGACTATCTACCCAGTTACTGGGTAACACGATACCCCTTGGTTGTTGAAATTCGTGCTTCTGACTACCCGTAACGAGACTGTCAAAGATCAACAAATTGATGACATCCTTATCAACTGCCTAACGTGCTTTCTGACGCACCGAAGGGTCTCGCTCGGTATGTAATGAGTGGTCACATTGGTCACCCATCCACAGACCGACCACGGCAAGCGTAGCTTAAAGCCATTGATCGACCCATGCGGCTGTTATTGTGTATTATACAATATGTAACAATAACCCTGTTGTTATTTTTAACACATGATTGTACTCATGATAACCAACAACGTTTACCGTGGGACCGAATCGGAATTCGCGAAAAATAAAATCAGCTGTCGCATACATTCATGTTCGCATAACTCGTCAAAATGTAGGGAGCAGCTAATTTTTTTTTTTCGCGATTTCTGGTTTGGTCCCATAGTAAAAGTTGTTTGTTACCATGAGTACCTACAGTGATGTGTTAAAAAGGAACAACAGGGTTTTTGTTCCATATTTTATAATAATGTCTGTATTCTCCAAAGACGTAGCTAAGCTACCCACCTATACAGAATACTCCCATTTCACCATTTATGTAAAACTAGCGATTGCGACCCGCCTCGCCTTCGCTTGGGTGCAATCTACTAATGTGGCGACATGTTGTCAAAACAACACAAGATTTGTATGCAATGCCCAAGTTAAATATTAATGCATAATACACATAAAGCTGCCGGAATAAATTATCTATATGATGGTAAAAACCGCATCCAAATCCATTGTGAAGTTTAGCAGAACTACGGACACATCAGTCTGCAATCAATCTGACTGCTTTTTCCTATGTTGGGGTCGGCTACAGTCTATGCGGATGCAGGCAGATGCCAGAATTTTGCATGCAGCGTCTGCCAAAGATTTATGAATGACAGCCGGAACCAACTGCTTAACGTGGTTTTCGAGGCATGGCGGGGTCTTGGTACGTTATGGATGGTCACCTATCCACATTCTGACCTCGGCAAGCGCTGCTTAACCTTGAATATCGACCCGGGTTGCTGTTATTATTTAGCCACGAGCCCTAAGGACACATACAGACACGAAAAGAGACATTGTTTTAGTTATATAATATAGATATTCCCTCTCACAATAATGTAAGTACTTACTTATTAATATTTCCTCAGGATCAAAAAAAAATACTCATCGCAAAAGTGTACCATTACTTCGAGCACGAGTTTGAAGAATTAAAGAAGATGTACGGAGACCTGGACCTGACTCCTCTGTCGAAGTTCCGCCAACGGACTGCGCTGGCCACCGGAGTGAGCGAGACGACGGTACTTCAGATACTGAAGGAGGAAGAGGAACGGAATGCAGAAAAGCTACAGGAACCGTCTAAGAAACGACGCAGAGCTCGCAAGAGATCTAGACAGACGGACAGGTATGTGTTAACACTGTAATACTATATTTTTAACATCACTAATAGCGACATCTGTGTCGCAACTCAGGAACCTCTAAATCAAACGGCGTGTGAACTATGAAGGAGGCGTCATTGACAGATGGAGCCACTGATTCCTGTATCGCGCAAGCAAAGTTTGACGCTGAAGTTAGGTTGGAAGAGTATTCAGTCCTTATTGAGGTGTGATGCCCTTTCTTCATCTTTTAAATGAAGAAGATAAGGCATCACACCTCGTTCCTCTATAGGCGACCACATTTCACCAGCCCCCTTTTACCATCGGACATCTAGATCATCATCTACATCTATCTTTTTTGCTTTTTTGTTTTCTCTCAATTATTTTTAATCATGGTCTGGCAGTTTAAGTAATTTATGCGGCCTACCCCAATGTTCTTTCTTTGGTGTTGTTTGTCGAATCGTGGAGCTCCTTAGGTTCTGAGTTGAGCTGTGCGATTCCTGACAAATGCGTGCACTGACTGGACAGGTCCTCTCCATCTGTGTGGCTCTTTCATCAAAAGACCATTTCAGACACCAATCCACATGAAGTGACCTCTGAGTTTGTTTCGGCCTTTCTTCAGAGTAATCAG
This sequence comes from Dicycla oo, assembly GCA_948252095.1. Classification (NCBI taxonomy): domain Eukaryota; kingdom Metazoa; phylum Arthropoda; class Insecta; order Lepidoptera; family Noctuidae; genus Dicycla; species Dicycla oo. The sequence continues at coordinate 9,224,634 of OX411734.1, forward strand.
ATAAGAAACGCCGACCTCATCTAGTTTAAAATAAAAAAAAACATGATTGACTTGTAAAAGTGTTTGTACAAATCTACTTACAGAAATAAAATCATTTATCATTAATCATTGGACGCACTGCCAGTTACCATCCCTACCTAGTTGCTATTCCACCAATTCGCACTAGGCGATTCCAAATGTCTTTTTTAATGCGCACAGTAAAAGAGTGGAACTCACTACCTGCGTCTGTGTTCCCGAACGCATACAACCATAATCCCTTCAAAGTGAGAGTGAACAGGCTTCTTCAGGGTAAGCTCACTCCATCGTCGACCTTGTCATCTCCGACCTAGACTAGAGTCAAGAGCAAACCCATCTCAAAGGGCGGTCTGCGGGAGCTATACTGAATCGATATTTAGCTATTGTATCGCTACTCAATCGCTTTTGTCGTGTGCGACAAACGGCGAAAAGTAGCGATGTAGACGCGCGTTAACGAAATGCGCTCCTCAATCGCAGCAAAAAGTCACCGTCGGCGACCGCCCTAAATAATGATTAGTAGCATGCATTTTCTCACAAATAATCTCCCCTGTATCGTTGTTGCTGTACCGGTTGTAGTAGGTACACATCAATCTATATTATTATACAATACAATCCTAGAACAAGCATATTCTGTCGTAATTTAACATTACCAAGTTGGTCAGCGGTACTGCTAAGCATGAGGTCCTGGGTTGGATTCCCAGGTCGGGCCAAGTGTTATTAGGTTGTTCCTTCAGGAATTTCTCAGTCAGCCCGGAGTCAGGATTTGTGGCCGGTTGATGCCAATAGACTCGCCCCCTATTACATGGCGCATAACTGGCGCACCTATCGCCAGTTATGTAAGTCCCCTGTGGTGTACTGTAGGTGCACCTCTGCCTAAGCCTTCGGAGATTACAGGCGTGATGTTATGTTTTGTTCCACAAACAAAAAAAAAACACCATTTGTATTTTCTAACCACATTATATTTTTGTTTTAGTTCAAGCGAAGAAGATAGTTCGGATGACAATGTCGACGATGGCGGACAATCAAGCATCGTTCAAGTGTGAGTTTGGTTTGTTTTGAACATCCACAGGAATATTATAAATGCGAAAGAAAGAACCGCTCGTAGTTTGACAGGCAGGCAGCCTGGACTCTGGAGAAGGATATAAGTAGGCTATTTGTCATCCTGGTTATTCGGAAGACACCTAGTGTATCATGGAATATCATCGAGTTATCATCACATATTCACACACAGTATTGGCGTTACGGGTAGTCGGAAGCCCGAAACTGACAACCAGTCTTACCAAGGGGTATCGTGTTACCTAGTAACTGCGTTGTGGAGGTCAGAAGCAATCGCTTAATGTAAAATACTGCGGTGTTCAGAATCATCCGGTTAGACTGGAAGCCGACCCTAACATAGGAAAAGGCATCGTAGATGATGCTTCACACACAATAGTGTGAAGACTTGTGACAGCGGCAGTACCTACAAAAGAACCGCGAATACAAAATGGTTTATAATGTTTTTATTTTTTTCAGAGCACAAAATGAGCCTGAAATTGAGACGTTGGTAGTGAAGTTAGAACCTCCCGAACACTACAAGTAAGTAATAATTACCATCATCAAGTTTGCCTTATCATCATTCTCCTGCCCTTATCCCAGTTCATTTGAGGTCGGCGCAACATTCTTTTCTCGTAGTCACTCCCTTTTTAGCCATATCATCTTTCACACAGTCCATCCATCGTTTCTTTGGTCTTCCCCTACTCGTATAGCCATCCACATTCATACCTACTCAAAACTTTCCTCATTCCTCCGTATCACAAGCCCACACCATGGCAACTGATTTCCACACAACTTTTCAGTCACCGGTGGCACTTTCAGACTTCCTTTTTTATACTAATTTCTTATGCTATCCATTCGCGGAACCCCACACGTCCTCTCGTTATCATCACTCTTCATTTCTTAGCTTTATTATCATCTCAGCTGCATGAAATTGTCTTTCATTCATACCTTTTGTGGCCCTACATACTATTGATCCATACAGGATATCAAGTTTTCCTTAAAACCAAAAAGTGTGCTCAAGAACTCCACGACCTCATTCCACCGGCGCAGCCACCATTGGACATATAGACGTACTGCCAGATACCATGCCTACCTAGTTGCTATTCCACCAAGTCGCACTAAGCGTTTCCAAATGTCTTTTAATGCGCACAGCAAAGGAGTGGAACTCTCTACCTTTTTTTTGGGTAGGAATTCATCAAATAACGTCTCCCACTCTGGGTGGAGCGGGAGGGCGTGTCAGACTTCTACTGACTAAAACCCACCCGTGTTCCTTCAGTTGCCTATGCCAGGGCCACGGTAACTCTTTCGAACAACCCACAACTCTCTACCTGCGTCTGTGTTTCCGAACGCATACAACCCTAATCTCTTCAAAGTGGTGAACAGGCTTCTTCTGGGTAAGCTCACTCCATCGTCGACTTTGTCTATGTCACCTCCGACCTAGACTGGAGTCAAGAGCAAACCCATCTCAAATAAAAAAAATAAACCTCTATTTTAAAAGTCTTATTAATAGTTTTTTGATGTCAAACATGGTTCAGACCGGCTGTTGTCGTAACTCTGCGACTCTCCCCACTCGGCTCGGCGATCCTCCCTTTCTCCCATCGCGCTGAGCTGGTTTTCTTAAAAAAAAAATCCGAATATTTTGTTTTGATTACGACATATGTATTTATTTCCTTTAATAAACCATCCTTTCATGCATAATATTTGCTATTCAAAGCAGTTTCGATGTTTTACATCGGCCAGGTGTCCCGCGACGGCTCAATTTTATTTTTAGGGTTCCATAGCTCAATAGGAAAACACGGAACCCTTATAGAATCACTCGTGTCTGTCTGTCCGTCTGTCACAGCCAATTTGCTCCGAATCTAATGGACCGATTAAGTTGAAATTTGGTACATCTATGTATTTAATAAATAAAATTGAAATTTGAAATTTTTGTGACCCAAACAAGGACGTGTAACGTAAATAAATGAATTTTGATTATGGGGGTCAATTTTGGGGGCAACATAAAAAAAAGTTTTGCAAACTGTATCGTGTGACATATCAAATGAAAGGGCTCACTGTGAGGGTCTCAAATATTTTTTTAATATTAAATTAAATCATTTTAAAGGTATTTAAGAAAATAGACGAAAATTTACCATTCGAAAAGTACTGAGCCTAAAATTTTGAAAAAAATAAATAAAATAATTCAATACCTATAGATTACAGAAAAACTTGGCAGAAAAACAACATGGCAAATCTCTCAATAATGTGCGTAGTCTGACACGCACTTGGCCGGTTTTTTTCAATAGTGCATTATTTTTTATTTGTAGGGAGCAAGCTCAAACTGACCCAATTTCGACAGAAGTAAAGGAAGAACCACCGGATGTTGACGTGGATAAGTAAGTAATCTCTGTTCACTATTTTAGAAGTTGTTCCAGTCAGACCGGCTGGTCTACTCTGTAAATACCTCACCGTGTCAAGTGTGGTGAAGTGAGCTGTCAATAGTATCAATCCCTAGCATCAGGCGGGTCACGTCAAGCTCGCTTCACCAAAGTGTTCACTGTGAGATGTTTACAGAACAGATCGGCAGAAGCAACGCTTTATTAATGAATCGTGTTCTGGAAGCTCGGTCAACACTTCAGATTAGATGGCCGATTCCCTCCCTCATATATTATTATTTAATCAAATATTTTATTCACAAAATTCAATTCATAAGGTTCGATGGAAGCCATAAAAATTGTCTGCATAATATTTAATTGGCACTAAAAATATCATCATGTTCCTGCCCTTGTCCCATGGTACGTGGGGTCGGCGCAGCACGTTCTCTTCGTCCATTCTCCCATGTCAACCGTCAAGCTATTATTCACTCCCTTCTCTTTCATATCATTCTTCACACAATCCATCCATCTTTTCTTCGGCCTTCCTCTCCCTCTCCATCCATGAACATGTATATTCATCACTCTTTGAGTCACATGCGTTTCGTCCCTTCTCATCACATGCCCATACCTAGCCAAACGATTTCTTTTAAATTTTTCTGTCACTGGCGCCACTTTCAAACTTCCTCTTATATACTCATTTCTTACTTTATTCATTCTCGTCACTCCACACATCCATCTCAACATTCTCATCTCCGCTGCATGCAATATTTTTTCATCTGTCTTCTTCGCGGCCCAGCATTCAGCCCCATAAAGTACGACAGGCCTTATCAGTGTCACTGACTATGGCAGGGCCACCATCAGGGATTTTAATTTTGAAAACGCAAAAAATTAGTCGCTAATTAGTCGAAATTAGTCGCCAAATATCAGAATTAGTCGGTCACTGGTTCAAAAGATATAAGGGTTTATAGGTGGCCCTGCTGGAGAGACTCTCCCCAGCAGGGCCAAATTTATATCTCAAAAACTAGGACACCTAGCGAAGATCTGTTTTCTCCCATATTTAGTCGCCAATTAGTCGGAATTAGTCGCCAAATATCAGAATTAGTCGGTCACTGGTTCAAAAGATATAAGGGTTTATAGGTGGCGCTGCTGGAGAGAGTCTCCCCAGCAGGGCCACATTTATATCTCAAAAACTAGGACACCTAGCGAAGATCTGTTTTCTCCCATATTTAGTCGCTAATTAGTCGAAATTAGTCGCCAAATATCAGAATTAGTCGGTCACTGGTTCAAAAGATATAAGGGTTTATAGGTGGCCCTGCTGGAGAGACTCTCCCCAGCAGGGCCAAATTTATATCTCAAAAACTAGGGCACCTAGCGAAGATCTGTTTTCTCCCATATTTAGTCGCCAATTAGTCGGAATTAGTCGCCAAATATCAGAATTAGTCGGTCACTGGTTCAAAAGATATAAGGGTTTATAGGTGGCCCTGCTGGAGAGACTCTCCCCAGCAGGGCCAAATTTATATCTCAAAAACTAGGACACCTAGCGAAGATCTGTTTTCTCCCATATTTAGTCGCCAATTAGTCGGAATTAGTCGCCAAATATCAGAATTAGTCGGTCACTGGTTCAAAAGATATAAGGGTTTATAGGTGGCGCTGCTGGAGAGAGTCTCCCCAGCAGGGCCACATTTATATCTCAAAAACTAGGACACCTAGCGAAGATCTGTTTTCTCCCATATTTAGTCGCCAATTAGTCGAAATCAGTCGCCAAGTTACAGATTTAGTCGGGTCTTAGTTTAGGAGATATAATTAGTTCAATTAGTAAGGTATAGTCCAAGAGCTAGATCGAAGAGTTCACGAAAAATTACCAAGAAAAAATATTTCTATTAATATGTGTAATATACTTTTAGTTTTATCGGTCTAAAGTCTTTAGAAATGTCCGAGAGAGATAAATTGTCAATTAAATTCATGATTTTATGTTTTTAATTACTAGTTTAGAGTGGTCTATTTGGTGTCAAGATGTACAGTCGCATGCAACTGTTTTACCAGTTTACAATGTTAACGTTAGAATAATAAAAAATATCGTACCTTTAGTAAAATGTTTAAAATACTAAAACGTTGAAAACGTATTGTCAATTGTAATCAAATTTTATTTTATAAAAATGAATTTTCAAAAAGTTCGTTTGATGTGTGTTGTGTTTGTGTGTATTTTGAGGTGATTGTGAGTGTTGTGTTGTGTTGTGGGTATGGACGGGTGGAGTTTTTATTTTATCTTAATTTAGGTTAGAATAATAAAACTTCTGTTGTCGAAATATAAAATGATTTATTACCTTAAAATTATTGGACTTTCAAAAAATGTTACAAATACCTATTTATTCAATATTATGAACAGATACAGTTTGTGAGTTTGGATGTTAGGGGTTTTATTAACATGTTCTTCCATTTCTTCTTCCGCCAAAAGCACAATTATAATCATATCCCAGTCCACCATCGTTGACGAACTTTCGCGACAAGCTGGCATGTTTACTGTAGCTGTAACCGAGAACGGTTTACTCGCGCAGGCTCGCGAGGTCGCGCGCAAGTTCGAACATACGCGATCCGTAAAGAAAATACCCGAGACCGTGCGGGGATTATTCCTCTCTGTCTGCGCTGACCCTTTAACTTACGTGACGGGCAACTCGTTCTAAGCAGCTCGTCTGTACACGCGCATCTATCTCTTTCTTACTTACCGTAAATTAAACGGAGCGCAGCGATCTATCTGCCAGCGACTAAGTGGTAAGTGCACATTGTGTTGGATAAATAATGACACATACACATACACACATTACACACACACACACACATACACAATAATGTACGATGTAATCGTACATTATTGTAGATTTGTTTATAAGTAATGAATACAGCATTCCTATGGTGGGTTGAAATTATAGACTAAGTTTATATTTATTTAATTCGAAACAAACATTCCTCCATAAGACGTCATAGATGAGGATCTATGACGTCTTATGGAGGAAATACTATATGTATTTTCTAGATAGTACGAGTGTACTATCTAGAAAATACATAAAGTATTTTGTACTCGCTTGTACCACTGTATGGGGAAATTGAATTCTTTAATATCTTTTTGATTACACACCGACTAAATCTGTAACTTGGCGACTGATTCCGACTAATTGGCGACTAAATATGGGAGAAAACAGATCTTCGCTAGGTGTCCTACTTTTTGAGATATAAATGTGGCCCTGCTGGGGAGACTCTCTCCAGCAGGGCCACCTATAAACCCTTATATCTTTTGAACCAGTGACCGACTAATTCTGATATTTGGCGACTAATTCCGACTAATTGGCGACTAAATATGGGAGAAAACAGATCTTCGCTAGGTGCCCTAGTTTTTGAGATATAAATTTGGCCCTGCTGGGGAGAGTCTCTCCAGCAGGGCCACCTATAAACCCTTATATCTTTTGAACCAGTGACCGACTAATTCTGATATTTGGCGACTAATTTCGACTAATTAGCGACTATTTTTTTGCGTTTTCAAAATTAAAATCCCTGATGGTGGCCCTGCCAGAGTCAGTGACACGCCTTATCACGGACTTATAAATTTTCCCCTTTAACTTGAGGGGCATCCGTGGGTCGCAACTTGTTCCTGTGACCTGTCGCCATTTCATCCATCCTGAGTTGATCCGGTGCGTTACGTCTCGGTCTACTTCGCCATCTCCTTGGACAAGCGACCCGAGGTACCAAAAGTCGGAACTGATCGGTAAGGGCGTTCCGGCGAGAGATATGGGCACAGGACTGGAGAGACCGCCAAAATCACAAAACAGATACTCAGTTTTGGTCCGACTTACCCTCAGGCCAACGGTCTCGAGTCGTTCCCACCACACCTCCAATCTGCTCTGGACCTCTAAGCCGTTCTCGGCAATCAGCACAATGTCATCAGCGAACAGCATACACCAGGGAGCCGCTTCCTGGATATCAGATGTAAGAGCATCCATTATCAGCACGAAGAGGTAAGGGCTGAGTGCTGATCCCTGGTGCAAGCCGACAGCCACATTGAAGCTGCCAGTAGTGCCCACTGTAGACCGGACATCGGCTGTACATCGCTCTAATCAACTGCACATACTTCCCTGGCACACCTTTCTCCTTCAGCGCCCACCACAAAACTTCACGAGGCACTCGGTCGTATGCCTTTTCGAGGTCAACAAATACCATGTGCAAGTTTTTATGCGCACCTCTGTATATCTCGCACAGCTGGCGGATAGCAAAGATGGCATCTGTTGTTCCTCGACCAGGCATAAAACCGAATTGGTTTTGCGAAATTACTAAAACTCATTTCTTCATTTATTCATATTCGTCACTCCACACATCCATCTCTCACTAAAAATATCATTCTATATTCCTGTCCCACTCTATTCCCCCCCCCCCCCCCCGTAGGACGCGTCATTTTAGAGTGGACAAGCTCTACTCGTCTGTATATTTTTTCCACTAGCACTGAAAATGACGCCCTGTATTTTTTTTTTCCAATGACCCTGAAAGTATCCTGTAGTTATTCTTATTATTTGTTCCATCTTAACCTGTAGGTATAATATTATTGTTCCATTGGCTCTAAGAAAGTTACCCCAATTAATATTTTAACTGATAATGCCACTAAATGTATCATCTTCTATTATCTTTGATTGCAGTGCAAACGAGACACTCGCACTAAATGAACCTACTGGAACTAAAAGTAAAGCAAGGAAAATACCAAGAAGTGACGTCACATCCACACGGTAAGTACATTTTGTTATTTGAGGAGGTACTTTCCTTTCTACACTAACATCACGCCTGTAATCCCCGCAGGGTTAGGCTGAGGTGTACCTACAGTACACCCACATGTCGCCAGTTATGTAAGTCCCATGTAATAGGGGGCGAGCTTATTGCCATCAGCCGGGCACAAATCCAGACTCCGGGATGGACTTTTATTGTTAAAGTTGATTAGGTATTCCACTTTATTACAAAACAAAGTCTATATTGAGACCCATGTTTAAACCATCGAGCCATTTTTGATATTCGTTAAAGTTCTAATTAAATTCAAAGCATTTTTTTCAGTCAGTAAGAAATATGAAGCTAATAGGGATAATGACAATTTTTTTTTATTTGTTCGTAATGTAGAATAGTAAAAAATATTGGACACATATTTTTTTTCTTTTTTTACGTAATCAAAAGATTACGGCGATACATTGAGTTAAAATTTGGCATGACGTCACGTCTTCGTAGATTTTATACGTAGAAGTGACGTAGCAAGCCCCCGGGTGAATATTCGAGCGTTTTAACCGCCGTCATTACCTTCCGCCAAAAGTTGATGAAAGAGAATATATTTAATGAAATATTTCAGCAATTCCTGATTCTGGTCCTTAAGCAGATTCTGGGAATTGATGAAATATTTCATTAACGATATTCTCCTTCATCAACTTTTGGCGGAAGGTAATGACGGCGGTTAAAACGCTGAATATTCACCCCCCCACTCCCGTGTTACCTAAGTCATTTTTTATTAATATGATAAAGCAATAAATACGTGTCTGATATTTTTTTATTATCTGACTGACGGACTAAATAGAATTTTTTACAGGGGCCCATTCCAAAGCGTAGTATTACTACTATTACTATTATTATTAGTAAGTATATCAGTTATCTGGTTTCCATAGTACATACAAGCCACGGAGTAAATACAAAGGTATAAGCTCTGCTTAGTTTAGGATCAGATGACCGTGTGTGAATCATTTCATTTATATTACATATATAGGTACAGGGTTATTGGTAAAACAGCAACAACCTCTTAAAGGGTCATTGTACTCATCATTATGAACAACTATTTCTATGGAAACAAACCTGAAATCGCGAAAAAAAAATCAGCTGTTCAGTACATTTATGTTAGCATAATTCGTCAAAATGTACTGAACAGCAGATTTTTTTTTCGCGATTTCAGGTTTGGTCCCTTAGTAAAAGTTGTTCATAATGACGAGTACAATGCCCCCTTAAGAGGTTGTTGGTGTTTTACCAATAACACTGTATATATAATAATAATAATACAGCTGTCCATTTGGGTCGAGTAGTTAATGAAGTTTTGTATGGGACAGCTGATTATACCAATTGATGTTAGTTCCATGGAGAAAGTTATTCAGTATTATAATCTATCTTTACCACCCCTTAAATGTGGTTTTTTTGTAACCACTCCTTTCTTATACACCCTGTATACTCATTTCTTATTCTATCATTTCAAAAATTTAACAAAGAATGTATGGTTTTTTCATTAAACAGAGGCTAAGGCCTCTGTTTAATGAAAAAACCAATAAAACCAACCTGAAAATTCTATAAAAATCTGTTTTAAAATAACAACCAATCTTACCAAGGGGTAGGTATCGTGTTGCCCAGTAACTGGGTTGTGGAGGTCAGATAGGCAGTCGCTCCATGTAGCATGCTGATATTTAGCTGCATTCAGTTAGACTGGAAGGCGACCCTATAATGGCATAGTTGGGAAAGAGCTAGGCAGATGATGAATATGACATTGTATACTTTTGTGCAGGGAACACACACGCGGCGAATCCTCGAGTACGGCGGCCGCGAGTAGCGTTCGACTCACGGAAGAACTAGACGAGTAAGTACATGAGTAAGGCATTGTATTAAGGAGAGAATTCATGATTGTCAGGCAGTATGAGTACTTCATGCGGCCAAATGACTTAATTTTGTATTTTTCGTCGGATCGTTGAGCTCCTTAAGTTCTTTCTCTCTATTCCTTCTCGGAGTAGTCAGATAGGGAACACCGACCTCATCTATAACGAGAATGTGACCTCTGAGTTTGTTTCGGTGTTTTTCTCAGAGTAGTCGGATAGGAACACCGACCTCATCAATAACGAGAATGTGACCTCTGAGTTTGTTTCGGTGTTTCTTCTCAGAGTAGACGGATAGGAACACCGACTTCATCTATAACGAGACTGTCACCTCTGAGTTTGTTTCGGTGTTTCTTCTCAGAGTAGTCGGATAAGAACACCGACTTCATCTATAACGAGACTGTCACCTCTGAGTTTGTTTCGGTGTTTCTTCTCAGAGTAGTCGGATAGGAACACCGACCTCATCTATAACGAGACTGTGACCTCTGAGTTTGTTTCGGTGTTTCTTCTCGGAGTAGTCGGATAGGAACACCGACCTCATCAATAACGAGAATGTGACCTCTGAGTTTGTTTCGGTGTTTCTTCTCGGAGTAGTCGGATAGGAACACCGACCTCATCTATAACGAGACTGTGACCTCTGAGTTTGTTTCGGTGTTTCTTCTCAGAGTAGTCGGATAGGAACACCGACCTCATCAATAACGAGAATGTGACCTCTGAGTTTGTTTCGGTGTTTCTTCTCAGAGTAGTCGGATAGGAACACCGACCTCATCAATAACGAGACTGTGACCTCTGAGTTTGTTTCGGTGTTTCTTCTCAGAGTAGTCGGATAGGGAACACCGACCTCATCTATAACGAGACTGTGACCTCTGAGTTTGTTTCGGTGTTTCTTCTCAGAGTAGTCGGATAGGAACACCGACCTCATCAATAACGAGACTGTGACCTCTGAGTTTGTTTCGGTGTTTCTTCTCAGAGTAGTCGGATAGGGAACACCGACCTCATCTATAACGAGACTGTGACCTCTGAGTTTGTTTCGGTGTTTCTTCTCGGAGTAGTCGGATAGGAACACCGACCTCATCAATAACGAGACTGTGACCTCTGAGTTTGCTTCAGTGTTTCTTCTCAGAGTAGTCGGATAGAGAACACCGACCTCATCAATAACGAGACTGTGACCTCTGAGTTTGTTTCGGTGTTTCTTCTCAGAGTAGTCGGATAGAGAACACCGACCTCATCTATAACGAGACTGTGACCTCTGAGTTTGTTTCGGTGTTTCTTCTCAGAGTAGTCGGATAGGAACACCGACCTCATCAATAACGAGACTGTGACCTCTGAGTTTGTTTCGGTGTTTCTTCTCAGAGTAGTCGGATAGGGAACACCGACCTCATCTATAACGAGACTGTGACCTCTGAGTTTGTTTCGGTGTTTCTTCTCGGAGTAGTCGGATAGGAACACCGACCTCATCAATAACGAGACTGTGACCTCTGAGTTTGCTTCGGTGTTTCTTCTCAGAGTAGTCGGATAGAGAACACCGACCTCATCAATAACGAGACTGTGACCTCTGAGTTTGTTTCGGTGTTTCTTCTCAGAGTAGTCGGATAGAGAACACCGACCTCATCTATAACGAGACTGTGACCTCTGAGTTTGTTTCGGTGTTTCTTCTCAGAGTAGTCGGATAGAGAACACCGACCTCATCTATAACGAGACTGTGACCTCTGAGTTTGTTTCGGTGTTTCTTCTCAGAGTAGTCGGATAGAGAACACCGACCTCATCTATAACGAGACTGTGACCTCTGAGTTTGTTTCGGTGTTTCTTCTCAGAGTAGTCGGATAGGAACACCGACCTCATCTATAACGAGACTGTGACCTCTGAGTTTGTTTCGGTGTTTCTTCTCAGAGTAGTCGGATAGGGAACACCGACCACATCTATAACGAGACTGTGACCTCTGAGTTTGTTTCGGTGTTTCTTCTCAGAGTAGTCGGATAGGAACACCGACCTCATCAATAACGAGACTGTGACCTCTGAGTTTGTTTCGGTGTTTCTTCTCAGAGTAGTCGGATAGAGAACACCGACCTCATCTATAACGAGACTGTGACCTCTGAGTTTGTTTCGGTGTTTCTTCTCAGAGTAGTCGGATAGAGAACACCGACCTCATCTATAACGAGACTGTGACCTCTGAGTTTGTTTCGGTGTTTCTTCTCAGAGTAGTCGGATAGGAACACCGACCACATCTATAACGAGACTGTGACCTCTGAGTTTGTTTCGGTGTTTCTTCTCAGAGTAGTCGGATAGAGAACACCGACCACATCTATAACGAGACTGTGACCTCTGAGTTTGTTTCGGTGTTTCTTCTCGGAGTAGTCGGATAGGAACACCGACCTCATCTATAACGAGACTGTGACCTCTGAATTTGTTTCGGTGTTTCTTCTCGGAGTAGTCGGATAGGAACACCGACCTCATCTATAACGAGACTGTGACCTCTGAGTTTGTTTCGGTGTTTCTTCTCAGAGTAGTCGGATAGGGAACACCGACCACATCTATAACGAGACTGTGACCTCTGAGTTTGTTTCGGTGTTTCTTCTCAGAGTAGTCGGATAGAGAACACCGACCTCATCTATAACGAGACTGTGACCTCTGAGTTTGTTTCGGTGTTTCTTCTCAGAGTAGACGGATAGGAACACCGACTTCATCTATAACGAGACTGTCACCTCTGAGTTTGTTTCGGTGTTTCTTCTCAGAGTAGTCGGATAAGAACACCGACTTCATCTATAACGAGACTGTCACCTCTGAGTTTGTTTCGGTGTTTCTTCTCAGAGTAGTCGGATAGGAACACCGACCTCATCTATAACGAGACTGTGACCTCTGAGTTTGTTTCGGTGTTTCTTCTCGGAGTAGTCGGATAGGAACACCGACCTCATCAATAACGAGAATGTGACCTCTGAGTTTGTTTCGGTGTTTCTTCTCGGAGTAGTCGGATAGGAACACCGACCTCATCTATAACGAGACTGTGACCTCTGAGTTTGTTTCGGTGTTTCTTCTCAGAGTAGTCGGATAGGAACACCGACCTCATCAATAACGAGAATGTGACCTCTGAGTTTGTTTCGGTGTTTCTTCTCAGAGTAGTCGGATAGGAACACCGACCTCATCAATAACGAGACTGTGACCTCTGAGTTTGTTTCGGTGTTTCTTCTCAGAGTAGTCGGATAGGGAACACCGACCTCATCTATAACGAGACTGTGACCTCTGAGTTTGTTTCGGTGTTTCTTCTCAGAGTAGTCGGATAGGAACACCGACCTCATCAATAACGAGACTGTGACCTCTGAGTTTGTTTCGGTGTTTCTTCTCAGAATAGTCGGATAGGGAACACCGACCTCATCTATAACGAGACTGTGACCTCTGAGTTTGTTTCGGTGTTTCTTCTCGGAGTAGTCGGATAGGAACACCGACCTCATCAATAACGAGACTGTGACCTCTGAGTTTGCTTCGGTGTTTCTTCTCAGAGTAGTCGGATAGAGAACACCGACCTCATCTATAACGAGACTGTGACCTCTGAGTTTGTTTCGGTGTTTCTTCTCAGAGTAGTCGGATAGAGAACACCGACCTCATCTATAACGAGACTGTGACCTCTGAGTTTGTTTCGGTGTTTCTTCTCAGAGTAGTCGGATAGAGAACACCGACCTCATCTATAACGAGACTGTGACCTCTGAGTTTGTTTCGGTGTTTCTTCTCAGAGTAGTCGGATAGAGAACACCGACCTCATCTATAACGAGACTGTGACCTCTGAGTTTGTTTCGGTGTTTCTTCTCAGAGTAGTCGGATAGAGAACACCGACCTCATCTATAACGAGACTGTGACCTCTGAGTTTGTTTCGGTGTTTCTTCTCAGAGTAGTCGGATAGGAACACCGACCTCATCAATAACGAGACTGTGACCTCTGAGTTTGTTTCGGTGTTTCTTCTCAGAGTAGTCGGATAGAGAACACCGACCTCATCTATAACGAGACTGTGACCTCTGAGTTTGTTTCGGTGTTTCTTCTCAGAGTAGACGGATAGGAACACCGACTTCATCTATAACGAGACTGTCACCTCTGAGTTTGTTTCGGTGTTTCTTCTCAGAGTAGTCGGATAAGAACACCGACTTCATCTATAACGAGACTGTCACCTCTGAGTTTGTTTCGGTGTTTCTTCTCAGAGTAGTCGGATAGGAACACCGACCTCATCTATAACGAGACTGTGACCTCTGAGTTTGTTTCGGTGTTTCTTCTCGGAGTAGTCGGATAGGAACACCGACCTCATCAATAACGAGAATGTGACCTCTGAGTTTGTTTCGGTGTTTCTTCTCGGAGTAGTCGGATAGGAACACCGACCTCATCTATAACGAGACTGTGACCTCTGAGTTTGTTTCGGTGTTTCTTCTCAGAGTAGTCGGATAGGAACACCGACCTCATCAATAACGAGAATGTGACCTCTGAGTTTGTTTCGGTGTTTCTTCTCAGAGTAGTCGGATAGGAACACCGACCTCATCAATAACGAGACTGTGACCTCTGAGTTTGTTTCGGTGTTTCTTCTCAGAGTAGTCGGATAGGGAACACCGACCTCATCTATAACGAGACTGTGACCTCTGAGTTTGTTTCGGTGTTTCTTCTCAGAGTAGTCGGATAGGAACACCGACCTCATCAATAACGAGACTGTGACCTCTGAGTTTGTTTCGGTGTTTCTTCTCAGAATAGTCGGATAGGGAACACCGACCTCATCTATAACGAGACTGTGACCTCTGAGTTTGTTTCGGTGTTTCTTCTCGGAGTAGTCGGATAGGAACACCGACCTCATCAATAACGAGACTGTGACCTCTGAGTTTGCTTCGGTGTTTCTTCTCAGAGTAGTCGGATAGAGAACACCGACCTCATCTATAACGAGACTGTGACCTCTGAGTTTGTTTCGGTGTTTCTTCTCAGAGTAGTCGGATAGAGAACACCGACCTCATCTATAACGAGACTGTGACCTCTGAGTTTGTTTCGGTGTTTCTTCTCAGAGTAGTCGGATAGAGAACACCGACCTCATCTATAACGAGACTGTGACCTCTGAGTTTGTTTCGGTGTTTCTTCTCAGAGTAGTCGGATAGAGAACACCGACCTCATCTATAACGAGACTGTGACCTCTGAGTTTGTTTCGGTGTTTCTTCTCAGAGTAGTCGGATAGAGAACACCGACCTCATCTATAACGAGACTGTGACCTCTGAGTTTGTTTCGGTGTTTCTTCTCAGAGTAGTCGGATAGAGAACACCGACCTCATCTATAACGAGACTGTGACCTCTGAGTTTGTTTCGGTGTTTCTTCTCAGAGTAGTCGGATAGGAACACCGACCACATCTATAACGAGACTGTGACCTCTGAGTTTGTTTCGGTGTTTCTTCTCGGAGTAGTCGGATAGAGAACACCGACCACATCTATAACGAGTCTGTGACCTCTGAGTTTGTTTCGGTGTTTCTTCTCGGAGTAGTCGGATAGGAACACCGACCTCATCTATAACGAGACTGTGACCTCTGAATTTGTTTCGGTGTTTCTTCTCAGAGTAGTCGGATAGGGAACACCGACCACATCTATAACGAGACTGTGACCTCTGAGTTTGTTTCGGTGTTTCTTCTCAGAGTAGTCGGATAGAGAACACCGACCTCATCTATAACGAGACTGTGACCTCTGAGTTTGTTTCGGTGTTTCTTCTCGGAGTAGTCGGATAGGAACTCCGATCTCATCAATAACGAGACTGTGACCTCTGAGTTTGCTTCGGTGTTTCTTCTCGGAGTAGTCGGATAGGGAACACCGACCTCATCAATAACGATACTGTGACCTCTGAGTTTGTTTCGGTGTTTCTTCTCAGAGTAGTCGGATAGAGAACACCGACCTCATCTATAACGAGACTGTGACCTCTGAGTTTGTTTCGGAGTTTCTTCTCAGAGTAGTCGGATAGAGAACACCGACCTCATCTATAACGAGACTGTGACCTCTGAGTTTGTTTCGGTGTTTCTTCTCAGAGTAGTCGGATAGAGAACACCGACCTCATCTATAACGAGACTGTGACCTCTGAGTTTGTTTCGGTGTTTCTTCTCAGAGTAGTCGGATAGAGAACACCGACCTCATCTATAACGAGACTGTGACCTCTGAGTTTGTTTCGGTGTTTCTTCTCAGAGTAGTCGGATAGGAACACCGACCACATCTATAACGAGACTGTGACCTCTGAGTTTGTTTCGGTGTTTCTTCTCAGAGTAGTCGGATAGAGAACACCGACCACATCTATAACGAGACTGTGACCTCTGAGTTTGTTTCGGTGTTTCTTCTCGGAGTAGTCGGATAGGAACACCGACCTCATCTATAACGAGACTGTGACCTCTGAGTTTGTTTCGGTGTTTCTTCTCAGAGTAGTCGGATAGGGAACACCGACCACATCTATAACGAGACTGTGACCTCTGAGTTTGTTTCGGTGTTTCTTCTCAGAGTAGTCGGATAGAGAACACCGACCTCATCTATAACGAGACTGTGACCTCTGAGTTTGTTTCGGTGTTTCTTCTCAGAGTAGTCGGATAGAGAACACCGACCTCATCTATAACGAGACTGTGACCTTATCTATAACGAGACTGTGACCTCTGAGTTTGTTTCGGTGTTTCTTCTCAGAGTAGTCGGATAGAGAACACCGACCTCATCTATAACGAGACTGTGACCTCTGAGTTTGTTTCGGTGTTTCTTCTCAGAGTAGTCGGATAGGGAACACCGACCACATCTATAACGAGACTGTGACCTCTGAGTTTGTTTCGGTGTTTCTTCTCAGAGTAGTCGGATAGAGAACACCGACCTCATCTATAAGGAGACTGTGACCTCTGAGTTTGTTTCGGTGTTTCTTCTCAGAGTAGTCGGATAGAGAACACCGACCTCATCTATAACGAGACTGTGACCTTATCTATAACGAGACTGTGACCTCTGAGTTTGTTTCGGTGTTTCTTCTCGGATTAGTCGGATAGGAACACCGACCTCATCTATAACGAGACTGTGACCTCTGAGTTTGTTTCGGTGTTTCTTCTCAGAGTAGTCGGATAGGGAACACCGACCACATCTATAACGAGACTGTGACCTCTGAGTTTGTTTCGGTGTTTCTTCTCAGAGTAGTCGGATAGAGAACACCGACCTCATCTATAACGAGACTGTGACCTCTGAGTTTGTTTCGGTGTTTCTTCTCGGAGTAGTCGGATAGGAACTCCGATCTCATCAATAACGAGACTGTGACCTCTGAGTTTGCTTCGGTGTTTCTTCTCGGAGTAGTCGGATAGGGAACACCGACCTCATCAATAACGATACTGTGACCTCTGAGTTTGTTTCGGTGTTTCTTCTCAGAGTAGTCGGATAGAGAACACCGACCTCATCTATAACGAGACTGTGACCTTATCTATAACGAGACTGTGACCTCTGAGTTTGTTTCGGTGTTTCTTCTCAGAGTAGTCGGATAGAGAACACCGACCTCATCTATAACGAGACTGTGACCTCTGAGTTTGTTTCGGTGTTTCTTCTCAGAGTAGTCGGATAGAGAACACCGACCTCATCTATAACGAGACTGTGACCTCTCGAGTTTGTTTCGGTGTTTCTTCTCGGAGTAGTCGGATAGGAACACCGACCTCATCAATAACGAGACTGTGACCTCTGAGTTTGCTTCGGTGTTTCTTCTCGGAGTAGTCGGATAGGGAACACCGACCTCATCAATAACGATACTGTGACCTCTGAGTTTGTTTCGGTGTTTCTTCTCAGAGTAGTCGGATAGGAACACCGACCTCATCTATAACGAGACTGTGCCCTGTGAGTTTGTTTCGGTGTTTCTTCTCAGAGTAGTCGGATAAGTACACCGACCTCATCTATAACGAGACTGTGACCTCTGAGTTTGTTTCGGTGTTTCTTCTCAGAGTAGTCGGATAGGGAACACCGACCTCATCTATAACGAGACTGTGACCTCTGAGTTTGTTTCGGTGTTTCTTCTCGGAGTAGTCGGATAGAGAACACCGACCTCATCTATAACATGCTGAGCATGAGGTCCTGGGTTCTGGTCTAGTGGTCGCTAGTGCTACTGCTGAGCATGAGGTCCTGGGTTCTGGTCTAGTGGTCGCTAGCGCTATTGCTGAGCATGAGGTCCTGGGTTCGATTCCTGGGATTTCTATCTGGAATTTCCCAGTAGTAGCCCGGAGTCTGTATTTGTGCCCGGTTGATGGCAATAGGCTCGTCCTCTATTACAGGGGGCTTAAACATAACTGGCGACATGTGAGTGTACTGTAGGTACACCTCTGCCTAACACTTCAGGCATGATGTTATGTTATCTTCTTTGTTTCAGAAGCGGTCTGTTAGGAGAGAGTGAAGTTAAAGTGGAGAACATAGAAATAGGAGAAGAAGGATTTAGTTAATTTTTATATTGTCAGGTGTAGTTTTATGTGATCAAAATTTATCATTATTTTTCGCCATGTAAACTGATGATTTGTTGAGTTTGATGTTAAGAATGAGCACTTGCATCAATGTTACTTTGTTTTAAGGACCTACGTATCTGCGGTCAGCAACGAAAGTCAGACAACACTTATTTTTTTACAGTATTGGTCCCGGCTGTCATTCGTAGATCTTTGACAGTCGTTACGGGTAGACGCCCAAGTCTGACTACCAGTCTTACCAAGGGGTATCGTGTTACCCAGTAACTGGGTTGTGGAGTTCAGATAGGCAGTCGCTCCATGTGAAATTCAGCAGCAACCGGTTAGACTGGAAGCCGACCCAGCATAGGAAACAGCTAGGTAGATTGATTTCAAAATTGACGAAATTATTCGATATTCTGATTAAAAAATGTAGAAAGTGGATTTCTGTAGTCAGGAATAAAAGTTATTTTAATATTTTGTAGGTAGATCCTTTTAGTTTTTTAAATTGCTCTTGGATGGTCAGTATTGTTATAATTACAAAGCTGAAGTGCTAACTGTCTTTGTGGCCGACTGTACTATTATACATAATTTTGATCGCTAATTTTTTGTATTTCTTTTTGAGATTTTTAATCTGCTTATGTGCGCTGTTTGACCAAATACCTACGACTGACTATTAAGTCTAAAGTCAATTTCATTCCTATGGAAATGGATAGTTTTACGTTTTCTACATAAAAATTAAGTTTTAATTTTGCTGTGAATAGGTAGACTACCGTAAGACACCTACAGTCAATGTTTTGTAATTACCTACTTTATTGTATAGAAGCTAAGGTCTATTTTTCTACCTTTTTTACTAATATAAGTACCTACTATGTTTATTGCAATTTAAAATATTGTTTGTTGATTGCATTGCTAATTGATTGATTGGTTTAATTTGACGTACCCACTAATGTTCTATTTTCTTGATAAAAATAAAATATTTTGCTCTGGACGATGTCGTTTTATTTTTCTATCGGTGATGTTTATTTCCCGCCATAAACACCAGTTTATGGTTGGAAATATACATCACCGACGACGTACCAACACAATGTAATCGCAACCACGAAATCGCGACATAAGTTGTATAAAGTCAATAAATTGGTGCTAGCATGACTATACATCTTATAGCTATTGTATTAATGTGATCACTACGTACAAAATTGGTTTGGTAGACGTTTTGACAATTACGATTGAGTAAACGTTTACAATACGACACAAGTATAACGGTACTGAAAAGTCGTATAAGATTGTTTTGTAGGCGTTTTGATAATACCAATACATAACGATCGTATAGTTTGATTGGGTAAACGTTTACAGAACGTATTAATACGACACGGATTAATGAGGACTAAATAGTCGAGCGTAACACTTTTAAAGGACTCCGAAGAAAGCTTAGTACTTTTATATCGATATTTTTATAACTTATAGTCGTATATTGTTTTATTATATGATATATTTTGCTCCTTGGGACGTTTAGTAAACGCATCACGGAAACCATATTTTTATTTGGTTAATTTATTTAATTTGGGAGTGGTAACCTTCAAAAATGTTCTATGACGCTCTCCAAAGACGCTAACAATCTCAGGTGGATGTACACTGAGCCAAAATCTTTCTATGTAATTTATTAATTTTTCCACATAAATTACATTACATTCGGAAATGATATATTAAAAAGCCTCTCGAATGGTATGATGGAAGCAGTGGTAAAACTGCTGTTAGGCCCACAATTCTTCTTTCAGCCTTTGTTTTAGTACCCCAAAGACTTTGCTTTTCGCCATATTTAACCCTTTAAACGCCGACACCGTAATATTACGTGTTCTGAAAACAGTGCACGAATCGCCACACACGTATAATTACGTTATTTTATTGGAAAAGTTCTCATAGTGTTCTCCTTAGAAAATATGTCAGTTTTAAGGTGTAGGGTATAATCTTTATTGTTATGGAACTTTTTTAATGTTTTGAATGATAATGTAACGGACGCCGAGCTTAATGGAAAAATTTGTCAGTTACGCATTCCCAACAGCAGGCGGCGCCACTTGTACCATGGCGCCATGTAGTTTAAGTAGTGTAAGAACTTTACCTTAAGGAGAACCGTTTTAGAAAATCGTAATTTTTAGATGTAAGATAAGGTTTTTTGGACACTGTTTTTTGTATATAGTCAACTTAGAAACATTCCTATACAAGAAAAATAAGAATTAGATTGTACGAGATAGCATATAGTAAAAACAAATTGTAAAGTATGCTCCCATACAAAACGCACATTAGTGCCGTGTGCAAACTTGGAGCGCTCTGATTGGCTGGAGCAATCTAGAATAGGGCCGTGTGCAAAATTGCAGTAACCTGATTGGTCAGAGCTACTGCAGGATTTTATATATAAAGAGGCCATTTTTAAATGTAGTCGTAGTCGAGTAGTCGCAGTCAAGCAGTCAGTTGGCCTCCAGCTCTAGAAGAATAAATAAGAAGAAAGAAAAGGAAGAAATCTTTTATTTCCACAACACCCATATACAGTCCACTACAGTTTCTGGTCCTTCGAGCCGGATTTAAGAACGAAGAACCCGCGGCCACCACAGTTTCTGGTCCTCCGAACGCCGGATTTAAGAACGAAGAACCCGCGGCCACCACAGTTTCTGGTCCTCCGAACGCCGGATTTAAGAACGAAGAACCCGCGGCCACCACAGTTTCTGGTCCTCCGAACGCCGGATTTAAGAACGAAGAACCCGCGGCTACAGTGTTTAGTCCATCGAGTGCCAAGAGCGAAGAGGAAGCCGACCGACCGACCGGCTTCGAACCCGACCGGTTGCTGCATCATACGAGCGGACCAGGTTTGAACCACCCGAACCAGGTTTAAACCCGACCGACCGTTTTGAACTAACCAGGTTTGAAACCGACCGGCCTTGAACCCGACCGGTTCACCGAACAGAACTGAGTGGTTCACGAACCGAACCGAACCGACCGGCTCACCATACCGAGTCACCAGTATCACCAAAATGGTGATGATCACACGAAGCCAAGGAGACCCAGCGGAAGTCGAAGAACAGCGACGTGTCCAAGAAGAGGAGACACGCCGCCGAGAAGAGGAGCTGATTGAACGAGAGCGAAAAAGAAGACTTTCACTGGACCCGCCGGCGTCACCGTTTTTTAAGTCAACGGACGTCAGTACGGCGGGACCCTCCGGACTTCAAGCGACAAATACGGCAGTTCAACGAAGAGCGTCGCCGACTAGATCAGTCAGGTCAACAACAAGTATAACAACACGACTACGGATGGCAGAATTAGAAGCAGCAGAGAAGCTAGCAACTATAAGAAGAAGGGAGTTGGAACTAGAGGCTGACCTAGTGAAGAAGAGACTAGCAGCTGAAGTATCTGCAATCAACGATGAAGAGAGCGTACACGAAGAGCCCACTCCTCCCCGAGAAGAACCACATCAGAAGGTGGACAATTGGCTGAGGACGAACCCCCTCAGCTTACGGGGGGAGGAAGGAGCCCGGGGCAGAGAAGAACCCAAGCAAATACGCTTCGAACAACCACGAGCAAGATCACCGACTCCAACCAGAAGAAGCAGCATCGAGCACCTGGCCGCCATATTAGAGAGGATGGCCAAACCAAGGCTCCGACACACCGACCTGCCTACCTTTTCTGGAGCAGCCAACGAGTGGTTGCCGTTTAAAGCAGCAGTTCAAGACACGACCGAAATGTACCAAGTGTCAGCAGCAGAAAACATCCAGAGACTGAGGAACTGTCTCAAAGGGGAAGCAAGAGACGCCGTGGCCGCCCTTTTACATACAGCCACTGATCCAGACGTCATTATGAAGACCCTCGAGCAGTGTTTTGGAAGACATGAAGTCATCATTGACCGAGCGCTGGAAGACCTGAAAAAACTCCCGAAACCTGGTACAGACGCCAGCAGGTCAACCTACCCGAAACTGTCAGATTTTCGCAATCAACCTTGAACCTAAAAGCTTTAGCAATAAAGTCTAAAATCTATTAAAGAAATCTGACAGATTGTAGTAGCTTGATGTGCTGGCGTCTGTACATCGGCAACTGAACTTAACAGTTTCGCCATAAAACTACAGAACATTATCTGCGTGCTGAAAACGATCGACCGAAAAGGCTACCTATTCAACCCCCTGATGACGCGAGAAGTACTGGACAAGCTAAGCCCGCACCTTCGATCCCGTTGGTGCGACTACGCCTACGACCACGAAGGAACAACGGACCCAGAGATCGTCGTCATGTCTCGCTTCTTGATGCGAGAAGCAGATAGGGCATTGCGATACACGTACGCCCCATCTACAAGCGCCGCAAGCCAGAAGAAGGAGACTCGACCAACCGCGACACTCAAGAAAAAGGCTAGCGTCTTTGCTACTATCGAGGGAACAGAAGAAGAGAAGAATAGGTGCCCCAAGTGCGAACAAGCTCACGTCTTAACGCAATGCCCGAAGTACAAGGCACTCACCGTGAACGAACGATGGCGCTTCCTAAAGGAGAACAAGACGTGTTTCAAATGCGCCCAGAAGCAACACAGGCGCATACACTGCAAGGCAAAGGCGTGTGGAGTGAATGAGTGCCGCCGCCCGCATCACGCGACCCTCCATCAAGAACCGGAGACAAAGACAGAGGACCCAAAGAAAGGAGAGCCGAAGGAAGAAGCAGTCCTGTCCGTAGCAACCCGTCCGACTGCTGGACCGAGAGCAGTCCTATTGAAGATGTGTCCTGTCATCATAAGCGGACCACGGGGGGAGGTGAAGACATACGCCCTCTTAGACGAAGGGGCTACGATCACCCTCATCGACAAGGAGCTGGCGGCAAGCATCGGAGCGGAAGGACCGTCGCAACCTCTTCACCTGAACGGGGTCAACATGTCGCAACGGGAAATGGAGAGTCAGCTGGTGGACGTCAACATCAGAGGACTGAAGAGTAACGAGAGCCACAGGGTCAGAGCGAGGACCATGAAGGATCTCCGGCTCCATCGGCAGTCCATCCCTGACACCCTGTTGGACTACGAGCATCTGAGGGATCTGGCACAAGAAGAGGTATGCTACGAACTAGCGCGCCCTGGAATCCTAGTGGGGACAGACCACTGGGAATGCATCGTATCCCGCGAGCTCCGAGTCGGCGGCCCTGATCAGCCGGCCGCATCAAGAACGCAACTAGGATGGGTGGTGCACGGAACCGCGCCACGCAAAGCCATCTACCAAGAGGGAAACGTGCTGCACATCTATGAGCCCGACCGAACAACGGGAACGAGCAGCCAAGAACTCCACGACTTGGTCGAAGCCCACTTCAAGATTGACGCACTCGGCATACAAGGCAAGCCGAGAGTAAAGGAAACGGATCAACGGGCCATCGACATCGTCAGAAGAACCACAAAAAAGATTGACACCGGGTACGAAGTTGGACTACCATGGCGACGAGATGACGTCACTATGCCACCAAGCTACAGTCAAGCGTTCCGTCGATTGAAGAAGATCGAACAGAAGATGGACGCAGACCCAGAGCTCGCAGCCGAGTACTCGAAGCAGATCAACAACCCCCTGGACAAGGGGTACGCAACGCCGTGCGACGGATCAGAAGGAGCGAGCGCCATCTGCTGGTACCTGCCACACTTTGCCGTGAAGAACCCGAACAAGCCCGGCAAGATCAGGCTGGTATTCGACGCAGCGGCTAAGAGCAACGGCGTTTGTCTGAACGACGAACTACTGGAGGGACCCGACCTGCTATTATCACTGCCAGGGATCCTATTCAGGTTCCGAGAAAAGACAGTAGCAATCACGGCGGACGTGCAGGAGATGTTCCTGAGGATCAAGATAAGGGCAGAGGACCAACCAGCGCAGCAGTTCCTGTGGCGGGGCAACGATCGAGACAAACCTCCAAAGAAATATAAGATGACCAGCATGATCTTCGGCGCAGTGAGCTCCCCGTACATGGCCCACTACGTCCGCAACCACAACGCAGATGTATATGGGCAGGAGCACCCGAGAGCGCTAGAAGCCATCAAGAAGAGTCATTACATGGATGATCTGGTAGCCAGCTACGAAGACGCGGAGGAGGCATGGAAGGCGGTTGAAGAGACGAGAGCAGTACATGCACACGCGGGGTTCACGCTAAGAGGATGGAGCAGCAACGACAAGACGGTGCTGCGCGACGTGCCTCCGGAGCTACACGCCACCACGCTCACACAACTGGGGGGAGATCAGCCTGAAAGCAAAATCCTGGGGATGTACTGGAACGCGGAACGAGATGAGCTGGGATTCAACACGTCAATGAACCGAGTTCCAGCCGAAGTAAGAGCGAGAACTCGTGCGCCAACCAAGCGTGAAGCTCTCAGTGCTGTGATGTCCATCTACGACCCTCTCGGACTACTGAGCCAATACACCATACGAGCAAAGATCATACTGCAGAACCTATGGCGCCTCCAGATGACGTGGGACGAGCAGATTCCGGCGGAAGAAAACGAAATATTCGCGTCCTGGCTCGCGCATCTACCCGAACTCGCCCAGCTTCGATTATCAAGATGCTACCTGAAACAGAAGTACGAACGCATCGACCTACACATCCTATGCGACGCCAGTGAGCAAGCCTACGCGACTGTGGCCTACTGGAGAGTGAAGAACGTCGACGGGAGTATAAACGTCGTGTTGGTGGCCGCCAAAGCAAAGGTGGCGCCTCGTCGAGTCCAGACCATACCACGCCTGGAGCTGCAAGCTGCAGTCATCGGAGCGAGACTCGCGGACACTATAAGAAGGGAGCATCGAGTCAACATCGGCCAGACGACCTACTGGACCGACTCATCCACGGTGGTACACTGGATCCAACAGGACATGCGACGCTACACGCCATTCGTCGCGCACCGGCTGGGGGAGATCGCAGAGCTGACCCGAAAGGAGGAATGGCGTTGGCTGCCCACCTCCTGCAATACAGCCGACGACGCCACCCGGCTTGTCGACATGCCCATCAGCACAGCAGACCGGTGGTTCCAGGGACCGGACTTCTTGTTTCTGCCCGAAGAACAGTGGCCCATCAAGTCAACAAACGAGCCAGAGGATGTGGAGATCCACCACGTTAGCGAGAAGACAGAAAAGGACAGCTGGTTGCCAAACCCAGCCCGTTTCTCGAAATTTGAGGTCCTGGTGAGGGCCATCGCTCGAGCAATCGCCTTCACCGACATTTGCAGACGAAAGGCGACGACCATGGAGCATCGTCATATCCAGCGTGCCGAGGCTGAGCTGATTCATCAGGCGCAAGAGGACAGTTTCGGCGAAGAACTAAAAAGGATTCGATCTGCTCGCCCACTGACAAAGACAAGTCGGCTGTATCGGCTGGATCCAGTATTAGAAGACAACATCCTGAAGGTGCGGGGCAGAATCGAGGCTTCTTCCGCGCCGGCCGAGACGAAGCGACCAGTCATATTAGATGGCCGCCATCAGCTGACCAAGCTCCTAGTACTACGGGAGCACTGTGCTGCAGGTCACGCCAACAGGGAGCGCGTGACGAACGATCTGCGACAGCGGTACTGGATCATTCACCTACGACCCACGGTACGCGCCATCGAGAAGAACTGCGCCTTTTGTAAGAGACGCCGAGTAACGCCGCAAACTCCGGCTACAGGTGACCTGCCACACGCCCGCCTCGACCCCTTTCACCGCCCGTTCACTAACTGCGGGCTAGATTACTTCGGACCTATGATGGTCAAGGTGGGGCGCCGACGAGAAAAGAGGTGGGGCGCACTCTTCACATGCCTTACAAGCCGATCAAGAGTTACGCAACGTCTACAGCGAGTGGATGCCTGCCCTGCGAGACGAAGGGCTACTGCATCGGATGGAGTGGCGTTTCATACCTCCTGGCGCGCCCAACCAGGGAGGCGCATGGGAACGGATGGTGCGCTCTGTGAAAACAGCCCTCAGCATCACCCTGCGAGAGAAGGCGCCGGCAGAAGAAGTCCTGAGAACTCTACTCACCGAAGCCAAGTTCTCCATCAACGCAAGACCGCTGACCCATGTCAGCGTGAACCCCAACGACCCCGAAGCCCTGACCCCAAACCATTTCCTGTTGGGGTCATCAAAAGGACTGCCAACAACAGGACCCTGTGACGAAGCGGACAGAAGAACCTGGCGAGCCAGTCAAGCACTCGCCGACCACTTCTGGCGACGCTGGCTACGCGAGTACCTGCCTACCCTGGTACCTCGCGGCGAGCCACAGAACAACGCGCGACCAATACAAATTGGCGACGTGGTTCTCGTAGTCGACAATACGCTGCCCCGGAACACCTGGCCGATGGGAGTCGTCGAGCGCACGCATCACGGACCGGACGGCGGCATCAGGGTCGTCGAGGTGCGCACCAGGACCGGCACCTTCCGGCGTCCCGTGAGCAAGCTCGTCGTCGTTTTGAAAAAAGAAGAGGCTACGCAGGCTGCGCCGGGGGGAGAACTGTAACGGACGCCGAGCTTAATGGAAAAATTTGTCAGTTACGCATTCCCAACAGCAGGCGGCGCCACTTGTACCATGGCGCCATGTAGTTTAAGTAGTGTAAGAACTTTACCTTAAGGAGAACCGTTTTAGAAAATCGTAATTTTTAGATGTAAGATAAGGTTTTTTGGACACTGTTTTTTGTATATAGTCAACTTAGAAACATTCCTATACAAGAAAAATAAGAATTAGATTGTACGAGATAGCATATAGTAAAAACAAATTGTAAAGTATGCTCCCATACAAAACGCACATTAGTGCCGTGTGCAAACTTGGAGCGCTCTGATTGGCTGGAGCAATCTAGAATAGGGCCGTGTGCAAAATTGCAGTAACCTGATTGGTCAGAGCTACTGCAGGATTTTATATATAAAGAGGCCATTTTTAAATGTAGTCGTAGGAAAAAGATTCGACGCTCGACACTCGCCGCGAACGGTCGCCTGCTCCGCACCCGCCGTCTGCGCTCTGAGTCAAGAGTCCGCCCCCCGTTGCGCCCCGCAACGCCCCTCGTAGTCGCCCGACTACTACCGATCTTCGAGTGATTAATTAAGCAATTAATTAATCGACTCGAACGTCACACAAGTGCCTTTTTCAAGGCAAATACTATTTCTTAATCCCGCGTGTGTAGCTTCACCAGGCCCCTTCTGGGCAAAACCACAGTTTCGTGGTCCTCGGTGGAAACCTTACGGTGCCAACGAAGCCGAGTGGGGTGTTGACCCAATAACACCCGCCGAACCCCTTCAGGGGGAGGCAGTCAATTGGACGGGTCCCAGAGTTAACCGGCCTTGGGGGATCTCCTAGTCGGCTCTGGTGTACAGTTTTCCCTCCTCAGCTACACACCTAGTGTCTTTAGGGTGTGTCTACACCCTTCGCGCTAGACTGGTCAGGGCCCCGTTCGCACATTAAGACTGGCGACGGATTACAAGCTTAGGGCTCACCAGTAGGTACACACCTCCCTGTCTGACCCGACAGGGAGGGTTACTCATCCCCGGGCACACCCACCCGGGGAGTTAGGCTCTCCGGAGAATTCCTCCCCCCCCCCTCCCCTGCCTCCTCATGGCAGACATATTAGGTCTCCTGTCCTTTGTGAAAAGGGTCATCCTAAATGACCCTTACTTCACCGAGAAGTACGGCTCGGAGCTTGCTGCTCTGCAGCTCCCTTCCGCCCCTCCCAGTTCCGACATCCCCGATGTCGCTCCCCCCTGCCCGACCGTCTGCATGGACACCGATTCGGTGTCCGACCGCGCCCCCTCCCCGTCCGACAACGAGTCCGCCTCTGGCTCCGACGAGGAGGCCCCAAGTTCTGAGGCTTCCGCTTCCTCTGCTTCCTCGGAGGACGATGGCTTTACGCCCGTCCTCCGTAAGGGAAGCAAGAAGAGGAAGTTGAAGGGCTCTAAGGCCCCCTGCCCCTCTGCCCCTCCTAAGAAGGCTACGACTGCCTCAGTCCGTGGCCCGACCCCTCCCCCCGCCCCCGCCCCAGCCCTAGCGGTATCCCCCGCTACTGCTGACCCCGCCTCTCCCCCTGCTCAAGCGGCTTCCCCCGCTTCCGCCCCTATCCCGACCTCTTCATCCTCCTCGCAGGATGCCTCTCTTCGCAAGAAGAAGTTAGCCCCCCCTCCTCCCTTGTTCATTCAGGACAAAGGGAAATGGACCGATGTGTCCAAATGGTGCACCGATCGCAAGATCAGCTATACTAGTGCCCGCAATACCCAGCAGGGTATTAAAGTCCTAGTTCCCTCGTCTCATGACTACAGGGAACTCTCCAAGCTCCTGAGGAGCAGAGGTGTGTCTTTTCACACCTATGCCCTCCCTGAGGAGCGTCAGACCCGAGTGGTAATACGCCGGGTCCCAAAGGAGATCCCTGTGGAGGAGATAAAAGCCGACCTTCAGTCGCAAAATGTCCCGGTGGACGAAGTCCACCGCATGTACCGCGCCAGAGGCGGTGCAAAATATGACATGGTCCTCGTGGTATGTCCACCCACCGAGGGCCATCATCCCATTTTTGGGGTCAGATCGATCTGTTGCCTTACAGGCATTCAGATCGAGAAACCCGATAAGAGCAGCATCGTTGGCCAATGCCACCGATGCCAGCTCTATGGCCACTCGCAGCGGCATTGCCATGCCACACCGAGGTGCGTAAAGTGCCTGGGAGAGCATGGCACGGCCGACTGCCCCCGGCCAAAAGACCGTTCCCTCTGCCCCGACCCACCCAGCTGTGTGCTATGTGGCCTGTCGGGGCACCCAGCCAATTACCGTGGCTGCTCCAAAGCTCCAAAGAGCTCCTCCCCTAAACTGGCCAAGCGTGCCAACGCTCGCCAGCAAAGGGAATGCCCTTCTTTGGTACTCCCCTCAACCGAGATGCCCACGCGACTAAGTCCTCAGAGACCCAGTCCGTGGAATTACCTCAACCACCAGCAGGCCTTCCCTGCTCTGGCTGCTTTCCAGCCTCCCCCTCCCCCCCCTCTTATCCCGGCTCCCACGGATGCCCGGAAACCCACAGCTCCTCCCAGAGCTGCTGCCCCCGCTCCCGCTGTCTCAGCTCCCGCTGTCTCAGCTCCCCCCCCTCCTCGCTCACCCGCAGGAGCCAGTCAAGGTCTGCCTCTAGATAACTTTAGCGTTATCTCCGGCACCTTCCTGACCTTCATGTCCCCTCGAGCTACCCAAATGGCCACCGAAATCGTGGCCGCTAGGAATGCCTGTGATCTCTTCAGGATCCAGAGCATCTATAATGCGTACCCGGAGATTACGCAAGCTCTGATGGCCTTTACCAAAAAATAAATCAACAATGGATAAAGGCATCTTAGCTAGATTCAAACCCCGTTCCCTCAAGTTAGGTTTTTTCAACGCCAATGGCATTCATAGCCAACGTACTGAGATCGCCACTTTCCTCCGCGATCACCAAATAGACATCCTCTTAGTTCAGGAAACCTTTTTAAAGCCTCGTCATCGAAACCCGTCTATTGCCAAGTATCGCATAGTTCGCAACGACAGGACTCGATGTCACCTGGGCGGCACCCTTATCTACTACAAGAGAGGCCTATACTGCATCCCTATAGACCCTCCCCCCCTCTCAGACTTAGAAGTGACTGTCTGCCGCCTAGGCATGACAGGCCACCAACCGATCACTCTAGTATCGGCCTACCTCTCCCCGACTTCCTCAGATAGTTCCCTATCTGCTGACCTTTCCACCCTTTTTGGCTTGAGTGAATCCGTTATCATAGCGGGTGACCTCAACGCCAAACATTCCGCCTGGAATAGTACCAGGACCTCTCGCAGAGGTAGACTTCTGTTCAACCTCTGCTCCCTCCTGAGTTTCGATGTCATCGCCCCGATGACTCCTACTCACTTTCCCCACAACCCTGACCACACCCCTGACGTACTTGATGTAGCGCTTCTAAAGAATGTCAACCTACGGTTGGATTCTATAGAGGCGATACATGAACTGACCTCTGACCACCGACCAGTCGTTGTAAACCTGGCACCCCGCATAGGTCTCCGTGACCCCAGCCAACCCCCTCTCACTCAAAAAGTGACCGACTGGAGGAAAGTAAGCGAATGTCTGAAATCCACCACGTCCCCCCACTTAGACTCCATCCCCGACCACTTTGACTCTATCGCTGACACGACGGCCGCGATCGACTCATTCACAGAACACGTACAATCTGTCCTGGACGATTGTTCAAGGGAAATTCCAGCGATGGAAGACCATCGCTGGAAGTTGCCGGACGATGTGCGTGAGCTGCTGAATGAGAAGAACGCGGCTGTCCGTGCCTACAGCAGCTTTCCCTGCCAAGCGAACAAAGCCCATATGCGCTCTTTACAGAGATCTGTAAAGAAACGCATAGAGGAGCTGCGTAACACTGGCTGGGATAAGATGCTGAGCGACCTAGAGCCTACCCACCTAGCCTGCTGGCAACTCCAGAGGAAGCTCAGATCCCAAGAGACTGCCTCTATGCCCCCCCTTATCCGCCCTGACAAGACCATCGCTTTCGATGATGTCGACAAGGCTGAATGCCTAGCCGACAGTCTTGAGACTCAGTGCTCACCCAGCTCCCAACCAGTAGACCAAGCTCACCTCTCTGAGGTCGACGCGGAAGTCGAACGTAGAGCCTCCCTCCCTCCCGTTGAAGACCCTGATTGTCCCCTGCCCCCCGTCACTCCAGACGAGGTGCAGGACATAATCAAGGGTCTTAAACCCCGTAAAGCCCCCGGCTCAGATGGAATTACCAATAGGGTGATCCAACTCTTCCCCGCCCACCTTATAATGCTCATGGTCACCATCTTCAATGGTGCCATGAGCAACAACATCTTTCCTCAAGCATGGAAAGAGGCCACAGTAATTGGCATCCCCAAGCCCGGTAAGCCCAAGGCTGAGCCCTCTAGCTACCGCCCCATCAGTCTGCTCAATGTGCTCGGCAAAATCTATGAGAGGCTTATTTATAAGCGACTCAGAGACTATGCCGAGACAAAGGGTCTCATCCCTAACGAGCAGTTTGGTTTCCGAACGCAGCATTCCTGCGTTCATCAGGTCCACCGCATCATCGAACACATAAGCGTTGGCTTCCAACGTGGTTTGATGACGGGCGCTGTCTTCTTTGATATAGCGAAAGCGTTCGACAAAGTCTGGCACAACGGCTTATTAATAAGCTCTACCAACTTGGCGTGCCGGATCGTCTCGTACTCATCTTACGAGACTTTTTGTCGAATCGCACCTTTCGCTATCGCATAGAAGGAGCGCTATCCTCCCCCCATCCCATCCGTGCAGGAGTCCCTCAGGGCTCTGTGCTCGCTCCCCTCATTTTCACGCTGTTCACCAGCGATATCCCGAAAAGTAAAAAGGCGCAGTTAGCTCTGTTCGCAGACGACACGGCCATTTACTATTCGGGCAGGGACCAACACCCGATATCTCGCACTCTCCAAACCGCAGTCGATAATCTCGGCGCCTGGTTTAGGAAGTGGAGAATCGAGGTCAATCCCGACAAGAGTCAAGCGGTTCTCTTTCTGAGACCGCGTCGCACTCGACTCCCCCCCCGACCGATCACCATGTTCGGCAAGCCGATCCCTTGGGAGACGCGAGCCAAATACCTCGGTGTGACCCTCGACCACCACCTCTCCTTCGCTGAGCACATAAAGCAAGTGCGTTCGCGCGCCGCTTTCGCTCTCGGTAGGCTCCACTCCGTTCTGAATGCACGTAGCAAATTGTCACTTAGGTGCAAATTGCGCATTTATACAGCGTGCATTCGCCCCATCATGACCTATGCGGGTTCAGTGTTTGCGCACGCAAAACCTCACCTCATTCATAGGATGCAGGCCCTCCAAAACCGTTTCCTCCGAAAGGCAACGGGAGCCCCTTGGTTCGTTCGGAACGAAATCCTCCATGTCGATCTCGACATTCCCACCATCTCCCAGTTCTTGAAACGCAATTCCAAGCGTTTCTTCGACTCAGCCACCAACCATCGCAACCCTCTGGTTGTCGAGGCGGCTAGCTATGTCCCCTCTCTTATTAGTAAGGTCCGCCGCCCCAGGCTTGTCCTCTCAGATCCCGACGACCCCATAACTCTTCTCCAGGAGAGCAGTAGGGACCGTAGGAACAAAAACAAATCGACATTCCGACCTCGCCGCCGAGGTCCCTCGCGACGACCCCGTAATAATGGTCCTCCCCCCCGTCCCTTGCTCGGGTATGATGTGCCAGCTGGTGGCGTAGCTGAGCCTGTAGCTTTAAACTCCCCTGATAATAATAATTCAAATCTGATCCAGCCTGTCCCATCTTGCTGTCCTCCCCCCAGCGACGCCCTAAGCCGAGGCCCGTTCCCCACAGGGGGAGCCCTTAGCGTGTAGTCGCTTAGTCTGTAAGTTTTTTGCCCCTGGCTGGAGGCTTTGAGTTTTTCTTAAGGCAGCCACAGGATAGTCCGGTTAAGTAGTCTCGACCTCTCTAGGTCAACTACGAGATGCCATTCACAAAAACAATGTAGTCGTAGTCGAGTAGTCGCAGTCAAGCAGTCAGTTGGCCTCCAGCTCTAGAAGAATAAATAAGAAGAAAGAAAAGGAAGAAATCTTTTATTTCCACAACACCCATATACAGTCCACCACAGATAAATACTGTGAATTTTGGGATTTAAATACATTGTGATCACTGATCTCCTTGCTTGTATCGCCAATCACGTAATTTTACGAATACTAGGGATGGGGCAAATTCGTAAAATACTTTATAGGTTGGCTAAGAATAAACAAGGCTCTTTAGAAATTACTGTCAGTATTTGCAATGAAAGTGGGTACTTTCATTACAAAATAACCATACTGTTACTCCGATATACAAGTATCTGTACACAATAAAATGTATTTAAGTTTAAAATTATTTAATTTTTACGACAAAAATATAGAAATCTCGTTACGCGGAACCTCACTAGTGCAGACAGTCGCCGGTCGCCGTCACCGTAATATTACGTGCGGCCAAGGAGCTTCAAGGTTATATCGCACTGTATTGTCAGTTGCCTCAGCGCCATCCCCGTAAAATCACGTGAAAGCTGTATCGCTCTGTGCAACTAGTGTTGTAGGGGTTTTTCGTGTTATCGTGTAGAACTTTAAATGCAAAAGAAATGCTGGAAGACGAAGAGTTATTAAATATTTTGCAATCGAATCATGAATTGCCAAGCGACGACAGTTCTAACACAGAAAGTGATGTTAATTTGGTAAGTTTAATTTATTGGTTAATTCGATAATTTAATTTGATTAGAAATTTTGTTTGTGTTTAATATAGGTAAGTACCTACTAGGGTTCATCATGAATATCAACCAAAATTTAAATTGTAATACATTTATAGGCTGAGATTATTTTATTTAATATTAAAAAGGTACCTAGGTACCTATTGTTTAGATACTTATTGTAGAGGTAGAGGTACTTATTGTTTAGATAAATTACCTTTAGTATAATTAATAACAGCAGATCTCGTACTGTATTTTTATAATAATACCTCTGTGTAGTATAAAAGTTTTTACCAGTAAAATGATTCCAGGTACAATGCATTTCTTGTTAAGAAATATTCTCCTACTACCTACTTGCCATTCGCAATTTTATAAACTTTTCTTTAACTTGGTTAACTTATTAAAACATGTAATTTGGCCTAAAATAACATGCCTACTTCTGTTAAAAATATATTTTTGTATTTATTGTTTTAGGAAGAGGAGGAATTAAATAACAGATGGAGTTCGACAGCGTTCGTACCCGAAATTCATGGATTCGATGATTTTGCTTCTGGAATTCTAACAGAGAATATATATCTTAGTGCCGAATCAACAGAAGTGGATTTTTTTAAGCATTATTTTGGCGAAGAATTTGTATTGAAGTTGGTTGAATTTACAAATGCTCAGCATCAAATCTTTATTCGGAATTGTGACATAAGGCTCCATTCAAAGATTGCAAGTTGGCGAGAAATTACTATTGCGGAAATGTATGTATTTCTAGCCGTAACTTTTTTATTTACCAGAAATAAACATTTAAAAATCGAAGAGCATTGGTCAACTGACCCTTTGCTACAATCGCCAATATTTTCTAAAACTATGTCTCGTAACCGCTATACGACCATTTTGGGTTTATTGAAGTTTTCGTCGCCAAATACAGAATCTTCCCGCATTTTGAAAAACGTCTTGCCATTGGTAAAACACACTAAAAAAACTTTTAGAAATTCATATGAACCTCACCAAGACCTTTGTATAGATGGGAGTATAATGCCATTTAAAGGGTATGTTGCCATCAAGCAATACATACCTAACAAAAGGAACAGGTTTGGTATCAAACTATTCATTTTGTGCGACGTGATAACAGGACTTATTATGGATTATATTATTTATTGTGGATCTAGAACCGAGATAGAGGATTCAGCTAACTTAGGTATAACAGGCGCTGTGGTAACAACCCTGTTACAAGACCTAATGCATGCGCATAGACGCTTGTACACAGATAACTGGTACTCGAGTCCAAAATTGTTCGAATACTTGTACCAACAACAGACATATGCATGCGGTACGTCTAGAATTGATCGTTTAAAGAAAGCCGGTGTCACAAATTTTAAATCTTTGAAAAAGGGTGAAATTGATGTAAGATTCAAAAAACCACTTATGGCATTAAAATATAAAGATAAAAGAGATATACACATGTTGTCTACCTTTCACACAGCTGAATTCGGGCCTACCACTAAGTATGATAGAGAAACTGGACTGCCTAAAATGAAGCCCGAAGTTATAGTTGACTATAACTTAAAGAAAGGAGCAGTTGACAATACAGACATGGTACTACATTCGGTTCAGTGCATACGGAAAAATAGACAATGGGACAAAAAACTAGGCTTGCATTTAATTGATTTATGCATGTTAAATGCTCATGCATTATATAAAATACTGCATACTAATAATAATTCCATCGCCGATTTTCAGTTGGCCGTTATTAGACAATTAATCGCAAAATATAAAGCACAAGAATTAGAGTATTCTATACCGACGACGTCTAGATCAGCGTCTGCCTTGCGTTTAACTGCATCACACTTGGCTAATCACAACACAGAAAACAAAAAGTCAAGATCATGTTTTGTGTGTCAACATACGACATTAAAGAAAAAATGCCGCAAGGAATCTCGCTTTATGTGCGAAGTATGTCAGGTAACATTATGTGTAATTCCATGTTTTAAAATTTATCATACAAGTGAAACATTTTGAAAAATATCGATATAATTATTATTATGCCACGCATCCCTAGCACCAAATTTGAGTAGTTCAATTGTCCACATTCAGTTGTTGTTTTCGCTTCTGAAGGAGAGGACGTGCGTCATGTCGAGTAATGAAGAATCGCGGTCTGCGTCGCCTTCGATTTTGTGTCCACGTAAAATTATTTCAAATAATACTTCAAATAAATCGACGCAGACTAAACCAAATTTTGTCCATTACGCCCAGTTAAAAGATGGTGATGTGACTGCTTTTATAAACTTGCCAGACGCAAACTTTTTTGATCAAAGACCAAGTGATCCACGCAATGAATACTTCGCGTCATTAATAGCTTTTGAGCTGGAAGCTGTACGGCCTGAAAAACGTTCAGAAGTTTACATGAAAATATTAAATTTAATACGGCAAGCTCGTGGAGAATCGTCACCAATAGAAGAACGAACGTGCCCATCTCCCGAGTACTGATTTGTGTTAACGTAGTTAATGACTGAAGACTGGATAATGTTAGATTATTAATTAAGCAGGTAAATAAAACATTGATTTTATTTCTGGCTTTTTATTCATGAAACCTCAAGAGAACACCAGTGTCCGCAAACCTATTCTCTTTCTATTGTGTCTCTAATTACGATAATCGAAAGGTTAATATTGTTAATAAATAAAGAATTAATGTATCGATATTAAGTATTACCAACACTATTCCAACTTATGCCTAAAGTGACTTGGCGCTGGAGGTAAGTCAAAGGTATCAAAATCTTGGCGATTAAAGGGTTAAAAACAATAGAAATACGTAGATTGTCACTTTTGAATTAAGAATTTTACAGCTTCAACAAGAAGAGCTGACTAGGTACAACAATAAATACTTATCTACAAGTTAGGTCACATTTCCCTGCATTATTTGACCTGGGGGTGCCATGGGTCCGAATCCAAGTTCCCCTGGCACCAGGGGTATGACCTCACAGAGAGGAGGCCTGTGTCCCAGCAGTGACGTAGTTCGACTGGAACAATGATAACCGCACAGAGAGGCCTGTGTCCAGTGTCCCAGTAGTGGGAACGTTATAAGTAGGCCGATTATGTTTTGGACATCGCAGATAAAAACAATAAAACAAGTACTCGCAACATTTATTATTTATTATAAGAATCTTCATTAGTCAGTTCTGTTGAAACATCAATTCTACTAATTTATAAATGTGAAAGTGTGGATGTTTGTTAGGTACTCAATCACGCAAAAACGGCTGAACGAATTTGGATGAAATTTGGCACACAACATAATATATAATACTTGTTATTCCTGTAAATTACATGAAATTCTGAAATCCACGTAGACGAAGTCGCGGGCAGAATAATAGTCAACTATCAAGTTGAAAGTATAATATGTATATACCTATACATTTATAAGTATTATAAACGAGCTTTTGCCCGCGGCTTCGTTTGCGTTAATGTAGATATATCTGGATGAAAATACACTATGTCCTTTTTTGTATCCCCTTTTTTGGGTGGGAAATTATTAGAAATATACCTAAAAGTTTTACTTGAAATATATGATTCTAGGTGGCAGCACTTTCTATATGGTTGTAATTGAGTGTTCTTGCAATGTGCTGTGTAACGTGTACTATGCGTTTCAACTAACACTAAGAGTAGGATCGCGCTTGCTGCCAACTTCGTACGATAGCGGTCAAATTAGTACTGCCAGCAAAAAAAACTGTTAACAAAAAAAAATGTTATATTTTTTTATTCATACATTTCATTATTATTTATAATTACTTATTCATTTTTATAAAATGTTATTTCTTGAATTCCATAAATAGATAATTTTGGGTAAATTAATAATATATAGAAACAGTATTCATTAAAAAAATGAACCAAAAAATGAAATAAGTAGGTATATATACCTACTTAACTTCACGAAGTTTTTTTTTGTTAACATCATTGTTGACTTTGTTTCTTCATATTTGTTAAGTTTTTGCGTCAGAGTAAACTTTCAACTCAATATGAGTTCGAAGAGAGGGGCTGTGCGCCATCGAAGAGCACGAGAAAACGTTATTAATGTGCACAAGTACTTTGAAAATGAAAAAAATCGTGCTAATGAAATCTGTGCAATTTTACATTGAACCGAGTATAATTTTTCTTTATTGAATTTTTTGCACACCACTTTTTTTGGTAATGCAGTTCACGAGTATTGCGAAACAAAATGGCGTCTTGATTCTTATTTGGCACGCATAGTAACTGAAGAGAATAAATAAGTTTTTGTACTGTTTCTAAATAAATTGTTTTCAATCAAAAACCCATAACCCAATAGGTTACGGGCCCAGGAAACTCTGAAGATAGAAGTACAGAAGAAATCAGTAAAGAAAAAGTTACAATCGTGTTTGAGAAATCATTGACAAAATAACCTTAAAATGGATTCCATGCAGGCAATGAGTCTAGAAAATTTTGTCAGTGGAAATTCCAGATAAAATGTTCTCTAAAAGCTACGAGTAAAGGAATAGATATTTCGAAACCAAAACCACAAGGAGACTGTACAGATTGGTTGAAAGGTGACGGCATGGCCATGTTCATCATAAGTTCTTGTATGGACTTCAAACAAATTACACTAATAGAAAATTGCGAAACTGCCTTAGAGATTATGTTAACCTCCCGTCCGCTAATAAATCTCCAGGAGATTTCTGTCAAAAAACGCGCGTCTGGTGGGAATCTCCTGGAGATTTCGTGGACCGGGTCGGATTAAATGCCAAATATTGCCTGTCTAGAGTCTAAATTACACGATTTCGGCCAGGCGCACTGACAGCTCCGCGGAGTTGCGCAATACAGGCCAAACGTTTGAGGGGTTATGAACAAAAGAGTGAACTGTGCAAAATGTTGATCCACGAAAAGTTTTATCAATACAAGATGTCGCCGGCTGACAGTGTAGCTCA
Source organism: Dicycla oo (assembly GCA_948252095.1). NCBI lineage: Eukaryota > Metazoa > Arthropoda > Insecta > Lepidoptera > Noctuidae > Dicycla > Dicycla oo. The sequence goes on from OX411734.1 coordinate 9,263,226, forward strand.
ACACATTTCAAAAGTGGAACATTAGTTAAACAGCTGAAAGAAAGTGGTGAAGCTATTAGTGACATGGCAATCATAACAAAAATATTGGGAACTTTGCCTTCCAAGTACAGATCACTGCGACAAGCATGGATGTCATTGGACTCAAAACAAGAAACTATTGTTAATCTAACTGCACGTTTATTGGATGAAGAGGCGAGCTTAGCAGGTAAAGAGGAACAGGAGACAGCTCTCCTTGTTGCCAATAAACGGTAAAAACAAAGCCTAAACATAACAAAAAAGTAGCGAGTGAGAGCAATACAAATCAGAACAATAAAGCAAATAAACATCGGTTCGAATGCTATAGTGGAAAACGGGGGCATTTCGCCAGAGAATGTCGTGGTCCTAGACAATTCAAGACTAGAAAACCTCAGCAAGAAGGTGCAGATAAGTTAGATTTTTATGTGGAAAATAACACTGCGTTACACGATTTTGGTACCCTCTTAACTGATAGCTGGAATGAATAGGTAATGAGTCACAGATGAAATGTTCCAAACATATGTGGTATCCATCACGTCTAGTTTTCGAGGTACAGTCAATTATATCGTAGGAATACCTTTACTTTGGAAAAGTTGTTTGTTTTTATCTCCTTTATTAAAATATGATGTAAAAAAAAATTATAACTACCCTGTTACCGCTTTCGATGTATTGTACTTTTTAAATATTTTGTTTTGTTTAGTAATCGTTTCCATTCGATAACGTCGACATCTTTGTGCATATTTTACTTGAAAATACAAAATGAATACTGGACTAAGTGGTCGTCGCAACTGCTCAAATGCACCAAATAAGTTTTGTTACGTTTGCGGACAGTATATTGTGAAATCACAAACGAAAAATGTTTCCGAAAAAGTGAGAAGTGCATATTTACTATATTTTGGACGTGCTATTAATCAAGATAAACCATGGATACCAAAGTTTTTTTGTGTTTCGTGCTATGCTACTCTCATATCTTGGTTCAATGGGAACAAGACATCAATGCCATTTGCCATACCAGCTTTATGGCGGGAACCTAGTAATCATTTTAATGATTGCAACTTTTGCATGACTGACATACGTGGTTTTACAAAGAAAATCAAGCACAACATCAAGTATCCTGACGTTCCTTCAATGTCGAAACCAGTACCTCACAGTGAAGAAATGCCTCCTCCTTTACCTCCCTCCAAAAATGAAATTGAGGTTCCAGAAGAACCAGATTTGCCAAATGTTGTAGAATACAGTGAAGAAAGCAGCGAAGACCCCGAGTTTTTACCTTCAACAAGTTCTCTTGGCCGTCCACATCTGATAAATCAAAATGAATTGAATGATTTGATACGAGACTTAGATTTATCAATTAGGCAAGCTGAATTACTAGGATCTAGATTAAAAGAGGGGAATTTGTTGGCTCCTAACACAAATGTATCTGTGCAACGAAAACGTAATAAGAAACTGGCTTCATTTTATTCAAATTTTGAAAACATAATGTTACTGTAACGATATCGAAACTTTGATGAGTGAGTTGAACATTCCTTACCAAACACAAGACTGGCGTTTATTTATTGATGGTTCAAAAACAAGTCTGAAAGCGGTATTGCTTCACAATGGCAACAAGTATGCATCAGTACCAATAGCATATTCAACTGTTTTAAAAGAAACATATGAAAATATGAAATCAATATTAAATTTAATAAAATACAAAGATTACGGCTGGAAAATATGCGCTGATCTCAAAGTTATAGCTATTTTGCTCGGATTACAGGGTGGATTTACTAAATACTGTTGTTTTCTTTGTATGTGGGACAGCAGAGCCACAGAAAAGCACTATACTACAAAAGTATGGCCAGAAAGGTCAGAGTTTGTTTGCGGAAAATCTAATGTGAAACATATACCATTGATAGATCCTAAAAATGTCATTTTACCTCCCCTCCACATAAAACTTGGTTTGATGAAAAATTTTGTGAAGGCTATGAATAAAGAGGGAGATGGATTTTTATATTTAAAGACAGTATTTTCAAAATTAAGTGATGCAAAACTCAAGGAAGGGATATTTGTGGGACCGCAAATACGCACATTGATGAAAGACCCAAATTTCGACAAAAAGCTTACTAATAAGGAACTTGACGCCTGGTTATCACTTAAAGCAGTTATAAAAGGGTTTTTAGGGAACCACAGAGCCGAAAATGCGGAACAGCTGGTTAACGACATGTTAAAGGCATACGAAAAGTTGGGTTGCAGAATGTCATTAAAAATTCACTTTCTTCATTCTCATTTTTCTTTCTTTCCATCTAATCTTGGTGCGGTCAGTGATGAGCAGGGTGAGAGGTTCCACCAGGATGTAAAGAAGCTTGAGGAACGATTTCAAGGTCGTTGGGACACAACCATGCTAGGTGATTACTGTTGGCATTTAAAACGAGAAGATCATTCAGAGCACAAAAGAAAAAGTTAAATTTTCATGATATTTTGTATTAAAATTTTATAAAATGGCTTTTTTTGAGTTTTTTTTACCTAAATGATAAAATTAAACTTGATGAATGTAAAAAATTCTGGTTGATTTTATTAGAGTTCTTTAAAATATGTTTTTGCCTTTTAATTTTTAATATAAATTGGCACATTCTTACAGAAGAAAAATGAGACGTGATGAAAAGAAAATTTGTATGTATGTTTAATAAGCGATAGGTATAGGTAAGAAAACATGACATTTCAAAGCGGGTACTCAAAATTTTTTTTAATTTGTAACGCAGTGTAATTTATGTAATGCTGAAGAGAATAATTGGATTCTAGATAGCGGTGCCTCTGCCCATATGACATTTAGAAAGGATTTCTTTGTGGAACATGGTTGCAAACGCACATATCTCTCTATTTTAGCTTTAAAGAAAGGAAGAGTGACAGGTGTTATTAATCGATATTTCAAAGCCATGGGTGAATCTGCACAAGAGAACAGAGGAGGACGGCGTAAAACACAAAAATATGCACCTAAGCTGTCAAAGACTTAATTAAAAAGCTTGGGCCCTTAGAAATACATTACTGTAGAAGTAAAATAAAAAGTAGACAATATTTGTCATCGGAGGTCAGCATTAGCAAACTTTATAAAATGTTTATCGCAGAAACCGCCGACGAATATAAAAATATTAAGGCATCTTACTTCAGAGAAATTTTTAAAACCGAATTTAACATAGGTTTTGGATCCCCTCGCACAGATATGTGCTCCACTTGCATAGTTTTGCAAGAACGACTAAAACATGAAAAAAACAATGAGGTAAAAAATCAATTAATGATTGAGAGTCGAATTCACAAATTGAGAGCTAAATTGTTTTATGGTTTACTAAAAGACAGCAGCGAAAATATTTTAATTCTTAGTTGTGACTGCCAAAAGAACCAACCGTGTCCAAAGTTCCCGATCAAAGTGCCTATTACTCGAGGCAGTTATATGTGTACAATTTTACGGTGATAATCGGAAATTCAAAATCACCTCTGACTGTTAATAACACCTTTATCTACACCTGGACTGAAGATGTTTTGCCGAAAGCATCGAATGAAATCGCTGTTTTTCATTGCTTCATTGATTTTCATTGCTGTGTTCGTTTGGTAGCCGATGGGTGCAGCGGCCAAAATAAAAACCAATCTGTTCTTGTATGGCAGCTAAATGGTTACAAGACTATGCACCTGTACACGTTATGCGCCTACAAATTCTGTTTCCAGTTGTTGGCCATTCATTTTTGCCACCAGATAAGTTTTCGCAAAAATTGAAAAAGAGATTAAAAGTCGTGAGGTAATGACTCGCCCTGATGATTATTACGAAATTTTCATTCGTCATGGAACCGTGTATTACTTGGGACTTGTTATAAAAGTTTACGACTGGAAACGATCATCAGCTGAAGTCTTAAAAACTACAATCAACATGCATTTTTCAATAAAAAAATCAAAATGATTTTTTCTTAAAAGGACTCGTGACAAACTAAATGTGTATATTCGAGCGGGAGAGTCTTATCAAAATACTTTAAATAAGTATCAAAATATCTGCAAAGGAAAAAAGAAGGTTTCTGCAATAAACCCTAACGTGTAATCACAATTATATGTTGACGTTAAACAAGAAAAATTAACTGATGTGAAAAAATTAGTAATCACACATTTTAGAGACAAGTGGGATGAAATCGCAGATATATATTATTATAAACAAGTACTATCAAGACCTAAATCATTCACTGCTCATGAACAGGTTGTTGAAGATTGTGATTTCTCTGAAGAATTACCAGTTATAGTTGTTTAAGAAAATTAAAAGTATAATAATGATGATAAATGAAGGTTTTTCAAATAAAGCAAGACTGATTTCAAAGTACTAAATTGTTTATATTTATTGTAACTACCCAACCAACCGGAAATATTGAGAACTCCAGACATGATATTGTTTCAGCATCAAAATCAGTCATATACATGGAGTTAAAAAATCATGGCAATGTCAGGCTCGCCGCTGTAAGGCTCCAAAAACCGGCAATATAGACACTCCTATACGACCTCAAATCAGTCAAAAGAACAAATCAGTCAAATTCACCCCTACAAAATACTACTAACAATAATATTACCAACAGAAAGAAGGCTACAGAATTCGACAATGATAGCACAACATCAGAAGACTCGTGCTTTCTCGCAGATAATATCCACCAAGAAGATGCGGATATTAATATAAACACGGGTAAAAAAGCGACCTTTTCAATAGAAAATTTGAGCGAAATTATAACACAGCGTATAAATGAAAATAATAAATTTATAATATCAGAACTACAAAATACAATCGAATTTGAGATAAATTAAGTAATTACCAAGCTCAAAGAAGATTGTACGGCTTCGACTACCGAACATTCTTACTTTGCAGACGCAGCAACCTACTTGCCGTCCGTTCATACGTGCGTCATTCTGACAACCTATAAGTAGCTGCTAATAAACAATTAATTTTGAGTACAAACTAAGTTGTGGAGCAACATCAGAAGACTCGTGCTTTCTCGCAGATAATATCCACCAAGAAGATGCGGATATTAATATAAACACGGGTAAAAAAGCGACCTTTTCAATAGAAAATTTGAGCGAAATTATAACACAGCGTATAAATGAAAATAATAAATTTATAATATCAGAACTACAAAATACAATTGAATTTGAGATAAATTAAGTAATTACCAAGCTCAAAGAAGATTGTACGGTTTCGACTACCGAACATTCTTACTTTGCAGACGCAGCAACCTACTTGCCGTCCGTTCATACGTGCGTCATTCTGACAACCTATAAGTAGCTGCTAATAAACAATTAATTTTGAGTACAAACTAAGTTGTGGAACGACATACTTATCAAGGGAAAGAATCACCTAACTTTAACTTGTATACGATTACTGGTTAATATAAGGTTTAACGGTATTAGTGGTTTTTCTCTGTGCTCCACCAACGACAACTGCAAGTGTAAACTGCCTGTACGATTGGCGCTTACAAAGATATTGAAGGAAAAACTGATTTCTTATTTAAACAAAACGATAAAACAACCTGCGACGTCATGGTCAGACGGTGGATAGGTCAACGCTAATGAACTATCCACACTTCCAGGACATACAAAAAGACGCGTTCTTTGAGGAAGCCATACCGAAGGTACAAATAGGTGCTGACAATTGGCACTTGATAGTCACACGTGAACTACGCTTGGGCAAGAAGAATGAACCCGCGACTTCGTACACTCAGTTGGGATGGGTGATCCACGGGACTGCACCGCGCGCAACGCTGAAGAAACAAGAGGGACAAGTTGTGCTACATCTATACGATGTGTCTGCAGCGAAACAGACAGATGATATACGTCGTGTAGAAGAATTAGTGAAATCACACTTCAAGATTGATGCCCTAGGAGTTTTTTGACAAAGAAAGTCAAACCGGAAGATCAGAGAGCGATTGACGTGGTTCAAGGCACCATGAAAAAAGTCGGTGATCACTTCGAAGTCGGGTGATGAAGACGCTTCAATGCCCAATAACTACAACTGTGCATTTAGAAGATTAAAGACAATAAAAAAGAAGATGGATTCATCGTCACACTTCACAGCAGCGCTCTGGTCAAAAACCTACTTGACAAAGGATACGCCCGCGAGTGCAATGGAGCCGAAGACGAGACGTGCGTAAGAAGGTGTGGTACCTGACGCACTTCCCGGTCATGAACCCAAATAAGCCGAGGAAGATGCGTCTGGTGTTTGACGCCGCACACCGATATAGTGGAGTGTGCCTGAACGACTACCTACTGGAAGGATCTGATCTCTTGAAGTCACTACCATGGATCCTTATCAGATTCAGAGAGCGTCTGGTAGCCGTCACAGCAGATATACAAGAAATATTTCTCCAAGTGAAAATAAGAGAGCATGACCAAGTTGCGCAGATGTTTCTCTGGCGAGACAAGGAACGTACTCAGCCACCGAAGAAATACAAAATGACTTCAATGATCTTCGGAGCCTCATGTTCACCCTTCATCGCGCACTCAGTACGAGACGCCAACGCGAGACTACACACACGAGAATACCCCAACGCTGTGCAAGCTATAACGTCAAACCATAACATAGATGACTATGTAGATAGCTTTGCGACTGAAGATGAGGCAATCAAGACAGCACGTGAAGTCATGAAGATTCACCAGAATGCGCACTTTAATTTGAGGGGATTGGTTAAAAAAACACTAGGTTTACTGTGGAAAACAGGCTCAGACGACCTAGGATTTAACACCGGACTGAGCCGGTTGTCACACGAGGTGAAAACTAGCTGACGCACTGACAGCAGACCACAGCAGGATCGAAGCGGTCATAAACTGGGAAGGACGTGGCATCTACCCCCTCTCCTACACCAGATCACCTCGGACGAGGAAAGCTCGTCACTGTCAGCCAGACCGACCGTCCCGTGAGTGGACGGCCGAGCCTCCTCTACAGAACAGCGAGGATGGGCACAGGGGTGGAAATGGACCTCGCCACATGAGAAGCGAACGACCTGCTTCAGAAGGGGAAGGACGCCTTGGAGGCTGCCGGCAACATGAAACGGGAGTGTAAGGCCACAGCCCACGAATGCCTTCAGGGCTTGTACGAGACTGCCCTGGCATTAGCGGACTCGAGAGCGCGTTACAAATATAATCTCGAGAGAGCTCACACTGAGAGTTGATGACGCTGAAGGTAGAACTCTCCCTAATGTGGACGGACGTCTCGGACACAAAGAATGAGGCGAAAGGGATCAGGGAATGGCTTGGTCACGACTTCACGAGACCCTTGAAGCCCTCACAGGCATCAAAGAGGTTAAGAGAGAGATCGCAGCCGCGGGGCACCACAACCAGAAGGAGCACGAGAGGACGAGGCAGGAAGTCAAGAAAGCCCCGGGGAACCCCAAAGGGAAAACGATGAGGGCCGGCTTTTCACGTCTCGATACAAACATGACCAGCATAACCAACCAGCTAGACGTGCTTCGACAGGCTCTGAAAAGGCTCAAAGCGGACCTAAACCGACCAAGCACCTCTGAAACGGAAATCGAGGGCCTATTCACCACCGCCTTGTTCGAGAAGGAAATGGAGAAGCTCCATCAGCAAATACAGGCTATTGCAAACAAGCCAACAGTCACCCCCCCCCCCCCCCCCTCCCCTCCCCCCAATACCACAACCACCACCAATCAACATCACACACCAACTCAAACCATCACGGAAAGGCTGGAGATCGTTTGGGCAGACCTCCGCGTACTGCGCGATAAAGAACCACCAGTCCAGGCGCCCCCGGCGCTGAACCTGGAGGCGGAACTCGCAGTCGGGGAGGTCAAAAAGACCCTCCAAAGCATCCAGAAGGGGGTAGCGGACTTGGGCAAAGCGGACAGACCGCCTCCACAACAGCAGGGCCCACAAACCTTTGCCCAGGTCGCCGGCAAGCCGAGGTCCCCAAAACCGATTACACAGCCCAATCACACCCTGATCGTCTCGTCGACGAACCCCCAGCACACAGGCGACAACGTGATCGAAAGGATTAGGAACGCCCTGGACCTCAAAACGAATGGAGGCCGCGTCGACAACGTCCGAAAAGCGCGGAACCAGAAGGTCATCCTAAGGTGCGCCAGTAAGACCGACCTGAAGAAGGTAAAAGATCAAGTCCAGTCGAACTCAGGGCTCAAGGTCCAGGAGCCGAAACCCTTGAACCCCGTTGTATGGATAAAAGGAGTACTGTCCAACTACAGCGACGGGGAGATCGTCGATCTCCTAAAAGCGCAGAATACACACATTCTGCAAAACGTCGCTGTAGATGGGCAGACCATAAAAGTGCGATATAGGAAACGCGCAAGAAACCCCCACGAATGCCACTCAGTTCTGGAGCTCTCCCCGGAGCTCTGGAAATGCTGCACGCAGGCGCAGTAGGTCCATGTGGGCATCAAGCGATGCCCGATTGAGGACCAGTCCCCCCTCGTTCAGTGCACGAAGTACCTTGGATATGGACACAGCAAGTCCCTATGCCTCACTCGAGCCGAAATCAAAATGCCCACATGCATCAACTGCAAAGCAGCACAAAGGACGGGCAGCGACCTGGCACACACAGCGTTCAGCGAAGACTGCCAGGAACGCCAAAAATGGGATGGAATAGCTCGGTCCCGCGTTTCCTATTGCTAAGGGCAGCCCACGGAACACCCAACCAGTCACCTCTCAAAACACAACAAGACCGACAGCATAATTGCGTTTCCTCCAAGTCAATCTTCAGCGCTCCAAGCTGGCTACAGAAGAACTCCACATGGCGGCTCAGGCAAAGGGAGTTTCAGTAGCGCTTGATCAAGAGCCCTACGTAGAAAGAACAGGTGTGATGAATTTGTTTGCCCCGGCACGAGTCATCCAGTGCAGCCTCAACCGCCAAAATCCAGTAAAAGCGGCGATCGTTGTTTTCGGAAACAACCTGAAGGTCATACACGACCCCCAGCTTGTGACCGAGAATATCGCCGCCGTTTTGCTGAAGGTGGGGCAGCTCAGCTTCAGGGCACTGTCGGTCTATTTTGAGGGTGAACAAGATATCGAACCCTACCTTTCCGCAACACATCACACAATGCACAAACTACACACACAACATCCTGGTGGGAGGAGACGTCAACGCCTGGAGTCGTGGTGGGGAAGTGTTTCCGAAAACCACCGTGGGGCGTCGTATAACGCATTCCTCAATGAGCGGGAACAGTTGTAAAAATTTCAGCGGTCCTTCAACTGCAATAGAAGCTGCAATTATAACGGAAGGTTTTAAATGTCCCTTACCTGACCGTGGACTTATTTATTCCCACTTAATTGCTGATGGAGACGCCAGTACCTACCTATGCTTGCATTAGAAATGCACGGCCGTATGAAAATTTAACAGTAGCTAAAATAGAATGTTTTCAATAATTCGGCAAAAGGTTTTGCGGAATTATTGTAAAGCCCTTCTAGCACTCTCCACCAACACTTTTTACCACATTAAAGCCAGAAAACTAATAAAAGAAAAGTATTTAGGTTGCGTTGGGGAATTGACTCGTCCATAAAATACTGGTTTAGTCCAGATTACTGATGGGTAATGGAAAAATTTCGGAAGGAAAAGAAAAGAAAAAAAATATTTTTCCGAAATTTTTCCAATATTTTTCCGATATTTTTCCAAATCAAAAAGCTGACTGTGATTAAAGATTAGAAAAAAATAAGACTATTAACGTGTACTCTGACATCAAGCAATGAACTGACAATCAATGAATGACATCAAGCAATGAATAGACTGCTTGAATATCTACGAGACTTTTTGCTGCAGTTATTATTTTATTACTGATTTCTAAGCTGGAATTGATTGGTGTGCGAGGAATTGCTCTAGATATATTTAGAGACTACTTGAGCAACCGCACTCAAAGTGTTAAAATCAATAACTATCTCAGTGACGAAGAAGTTGTCTCCTTCGGCGTCCCGCAGGGTAGCATTTTGGGGCCTAGTTTGTTCCAAATTTACATAAATGACCTATGCAAACTAAAGCTCCCACAATGTGAAATCTTTACTTACGCTGACGACACGGCGGTTATAGTACATGGTCCTACTTGGGATATTGTTAAAACTGCAGCGGAGTCTGCTTTAAGTTTGATAATGACATGGCTAAACTCAAACCTTCTTACGCTCAATTTACAAAAATCCAGCTACATACCGTTTGCTATAAGACGTAATAACTTGCCTTCAGACACTTTCTCGATTACTGCTCACTCATGTCAGGCTTCAACTTCGCCCAGGTCGTGTTCTTGTCCTAATCTTAGCAGAACAATAAGCGTAAAATATCTAGGTGTACAAATAGATAGTGAACTAAGATGGGATAAACAAATAGATGCTCTCACCACCAGAACCATCCGTCTCTTACATATCTTTAAGTCCCTGAGAGAATCCGCTAATCTCGACACTTTAAAAATGGTGTACTTTGGCCTATGTCAATCGGTACTAGGATACTGCATTACGGTGTGGGGAGGGGCATGTAAAACATTCCTTCTCAAACTAGAGAGAGCACAGAGAGCAATACTTAAAGTAATGACGAGAAAACCCTACAGATACCCAACAGCTCAACTGTATTCCAACTGTAAAGTACTCACAGTACGTCAACTCTTTGTGCTCTACTCAGTCCTTAAAATACATTCATCCCTACCCCCTTCAAACCGAGAAAAACGAACCTTTATCCCTCCAAGTACTCCTCATAGAACAGCCTTTGCCAAACATCAGTATCATATTCTGAGCTCTTTCATCTACAGAAAAATACATAAACACCTAAACATACTTGATCTGACAAAATGGGATATTAAACAAAAACTTACAGAGTGGCTACTTCAACAAGACTATGATCACACAGAATCATTATTAACCTACATAACCTAGCACTTGTACACTCATGTACACACGCCCAAACATACACACACACACACACACACACACACACACACACACACACACACACACACACACACATACATACACACATACACACTCCTACACACATTCACGCACATACACATACACACAAGAAATACGTTCATTATTAACCTTATTTAATTTTACTTCCTTATGATTTTTGATAATTGTTTAATTGTGGGTAGATCGACAGGCTCCTCACTTGATTAATAGTTAATATTAGAACATAACTTTATGGCCGTCCACTGTCTCTTAAGAAACAGGTATACCCTAGTTTAAGAGACAGGGTATCAGAAATTGTCAACAGATGTACCATGTAATTACATCACCATGTTCTACCATAATAATGTAGTTACATAACTTTATATCTTGATTGTTACTATTTTAAGTTTTGTTTTTCTCATCTGTACTTTCAAGATCAATAAACAATTTATTATTATTATTATTATTATTCTAAGGTCTTTTGCCTGCTTTGCATGTGTGTCATTACTTTAGGTCTTTTTTTTTGTAACGTGCGTTTTGTTTGTGCAGAATAAACAGTTTTTCTTTCTTTTCTTTTTTTTCTTTACTGAAAAATTATAAATATCTAATCTTTAATTTTTTTATTTATTTTGCCATAATGTTCTCTTATTGGAAATTATATACATAAATAAGAAAGAAATTACAATGTGCACTATAAGTATGTACACAAGTAGTTCTTTTTGGCCGGGTAGACGTGAGCCGACGACGATGCGCAGAATGCACAATTGGGAAAATACCATGTGCAGATGGCGCAAGATGGCGGTTGCGCTCATTTCAACCCGCGGAGCAAATTGCGTCATTGGAATCAGTTTCTTTTTGACAGTTCAAAAACATTCACTGCATTATTTACGTTGTCGAGCAGATAATATTTCGAACATGCGATGCAATGGATTAGCAATTTGCTTCAAAATGATTCAGATTTGATTGATAGGTTGTAACGCAATTAGGGTGCTGGTCAAAAAGATTGGGGACTAATTGGACTACTGTACTTAATCACGTCCAGGCGGAGCATTATACTGAACTGTTACTTGGTCCACATGCACATGTTTTCCTTTATAACCGTCTACAAGTTTTAAAAGATAGTAAGTTTCTCATGTACGGTAGTACATATTGCAATTCTTCTAACATTAAAAAGCAAAAATCATTTTCTTTTGTCAATATTTTCTTGTTTCTTGGCACAAAAATCGGGGCATAATTAATCATACCTCTAAAATGAAAGTGTATGAATTTCATACTCTTTCATTTTAGAGGTATGATTAATTAAGTAATTTTGCTTGTATTGCGCTGTTCTTCTACAGCTGACTTAATTTTGGCGGGTTCTTTTCCTGGGTTTGGTTGATTTTCGGGTTTGTATAACTAGATCGGTTTTTCTCTGAAACTTGTTGGTGATATAAAACCCACCAACGGAAGATTTATTGTTTGTGTAGATGCAGTAGAAAATATTGATCATGATACTTTTCGCCAGTGATGATTCGGATTCTTCAACAGAACAGATGTGTTAATGCAATAAAACCCTTTGAATGTAAATAAAACCCTTTAAACTCTGTGTTATTTTACTTCCTGAAGTCAAAATTTTACAGTAAACAATAAAAAAACACATATCACAATCACTCCACTTCTAGTTCTCCACAATTCCATCAAACGCTTCGCAAAATAATAATAGATCGCTTAGTTTAAGAGGATTGCGATTAAAATAAAACGTCCACCGACCACGAGTTCACTGCTCGTTTTACAAGATGGCCGCCTCACTAGTTCTCGATGTTCGTTTTTGAGGTTGACATTTGTACAACAAGTCAATTAAGTCTAGAAAAGCGGAGGCGCCGACCATGTTCAGGTAGGCGTGGATTATCGGGTAGAAAGGCAGTATTTAAAAAAATAACACCTATCACAATCACTCCAATTCTTGTTCTCCACAATTCAATCAAACACTTCGCAAAGTAATTATAGATCTCTTAGATTAAGAGGGATGCGATTAAAATAAAACGACCACCGACCACGAGTTCACTGCTCGTTTTACAAGATGGCTGCCTCACTAGTTCACGATGTTCGTTTTTGAGGTTGACATTTGTACAACAAGTCTATTAAGTCTAGAAAAGCGGAGGCGCCGACCATGTTCAGGTAGGCGTGGATTATCGGGTAGAAAGGCAGTATTTAAAAAAATAACACTTATCACAATCACTCCACTTCTAGTTCTCCACAATTCAATCAAACACTTCGCAAAGTAATTATAGATCGCTTAGATTAAGAGGGATGCGATTAAAATAAAACGACCACCGACCACGAGTTCACTGCTCGTTTTACAAGATGGCTGCCTCACTAGTTCTCGATGTTCGTTTTTGAGGTTGACATTTGTACTTACAACAAGTCTATTAAGTCTAGAAAAGCGGAGGCGCCGACCATGTTCAGGTAGGCGTGGATTATCGGGTAGAAAGGCAGTATTTACAAAAATAACACCTATCACAATCACTCCACTTCTAGTTCTCCACAATTCAATCAAACACTTCGCAAAGTAATTATAGATCGCTTAGATTAAGAGGGATGCGATTAGAATAAAACGTCCACCGACCACGAGTTCACTGCTCGTTTCACAAGATGGCCGCCTCACCAGTTCTCGATGTTCGTTTTTGAGGTCAATTAAGTCTAGAAAAGCGGAGGCGCCGACCATGTTCAGGTAGGCATGGATTATTGGGTAGAAAGGCAGTATTTCAAAAAATAACACCTATCACAATCACTCCAATTCTAGTTCTCCACAATTCAATAAAACACTTCGCAAAGTAATTATAGATCGCTTAGATTAAGAGGGATGCGATTAAAATAAAACGACCACCGACCACGAGTTCACTGCTCGTTTTACAAGATGGCTGCCTCACTAGTTCACGATGATCGTTTTTGAGGTTGAAATTTGTACAACAAGTCTATTAAGTCTAGAAAAGCGGAGGCGCCGACCATGTTCAGGTAGGCGTGGATTATCGGGTAGAAAGGCAGTATTTAAAAAAATAACACTTATCACAATCACTCCACTTCTAGTTCTCCACAATTCAATCAAACACTTCGCAAAGTAATTATAGATCGCTTAGATTAAGAGGGATGCGATTAAAATAAAACGACCACCGACCACGAGTTCACTGCTCGTTTTACAAGATGGCTGCCTCACTAGTTCTCGATGTTCGTTTTTGAGGTTGACATTTGTACAACAAGTCTATTAAGTCTAGAAAAGCGGAGGCGCCGACCATGTTCAGGTAGGCGTGGATTATCGGGTAGAAAGGCAGTATTTAAAAAAATAACACCTATCACAATCACTCCACTTCTAGTTCTCCACAATTCAATCAAACACTTCGCAAAGTAATTATAGATCGCTTAGATTAAGAGGGATGCGATTAGAATAAAACGTCCACCGACCACGAGTTCACTGCTCGTTTCACAAGATGGCCGCCTCACCAGTTCTCGATGTTCGTTTTTGAGGTCAATTAAGTCTAGAAAAAAGGAGGCGCCGACCATGTTCAGGTAGGCGTGGATTATCGGGTAGAAAGGCAGTATTTCAAAAAATAACACCTATCACAATCACTCCACTTCTAATTCTCGATAATTCAATCAAACACTACACAAAATAATAATAGATCGCTTAGATTAAGAGGGATGCGATTAAAATATAACGTCCACCGACCACATGGTTGCGTGCGCACCTTACCAAAAATCCGAAGTTACCTACCTGCTCATTTTACTAGATGGCCGCCTTACCAGAGTGCTCGGTGTTCGTTTTTGACGTTGCCATTTGTACAACATGACCATTGACAGTCTAGAAAACCGGAGGCGCCGACATATTATTTACCTCATGTAAATAAAACAACAAACTAAAAATGATAACAACACCACGACAATTATGCTGTACCTACTGTATAGGAAAATAAACATAAAATGACAATTTTAGTTTAGTATTGCCAATCCAACCAACAATTTCCTAACCTTTTAGAACGAAGTAGTAAAAATTTTCATTGAACATATTTTTTTATTTGGCCTTAATTAGATAATATGATAGCATAAAAGAACATAGATAATTAATTGAATTTATTTTGTATAAATGTCACTTTTAGACGTTCAAATAAGAATTCGCCATTGTTCTTTTCGAGTTAATCAAGCCACGTAGTAGTATCCTCCCCTGCAAAATTTACTGCCCATTTTCACCCCGTAAGTATTCTTTATTTTTAGTCTTATGTATAAATAGTGAGTTTAGAGTTAATTGGTCAGCGCGTTAAAATTTTGACACCCTATCCCCTATAGCCCCCTAAAGGGGAATTCGGTGTGTCAAAATGGGTAGTTTAGAAAAACGAAAATTAAAAAGTTCATAATTAACATAAATATGTATTCGTGCCAAGTTCAAGTTTATTAACTCAAGGAATAAGATTTTTCATACAAACAAAAACCCCCCTTTTCACCCCCTATAAGATTGAATTTCCAATAACCCCTTCTTAGTGCTCCCCTAAATTATAAAAGGAAGCCGTGTGCAAAATTTCACGTTCCTAGACCCAGTAGTTTCAGCCGTGCGTTGATTTGTCAGTCGGTCAGTCATTTTATTCAATCAATCAGTCAGTCATTCATTCAGTCAGTCAGTAAATATGTTTAGTATAAATAAAACCCTTTAATTCATATGTTATTTTAATTCCTGTAGTCAACATTTTACAGTAAACAATATTTTTCCATATTGAAATTTTTCGGAAAAATAAACGGAAAAATTTCCAAGTTTTGAAAAATTTCCGAAAATTACCCATCACTAGTCCAGATATACCATTCTCAGAAAAAGTAATTAATATAAAAAAGGATATCCAAAATGGGCCCTAAAATATATTCGGTGACCACAGTCATGGTCCACAATATTTTTGCACAAAAAAAACAAACTCTAAAAACTTTGTCTCAGAAATGATAGCTTTGGGACTGTTTAAAAAAATTACAGATTTGGCGCGTATCTTCAGCGTACAGTTTTGCATATAATGTAACAAATCACTTAGTCGAAAGCTTTAATGCCAGATTTGCAAAATATGTAGGCGGAAAAAGAGTTTATTATGCATTAAAAGGGTCATACAGCGGACGATGTGCAGCCACAGTAATAACATTCAATACCGGCGGCACACTACAGACATATGTGCACAAAATTTTTGGCACTGATGCAAACGCACGAATAATGCAGTTGGAAAATGGACGCAAGAAAAAAAATTATAAAAGAAGAAATGTTAAAAAGAAAAAGTCCATTAAAAATATTCCATCGTCCATTAGAAATTGAATAGTGAGTACAATAAAGCTAAACAAGACTTTTTACAATCATTAGTCATGTCTACAGAAGCGAAGCAAGTTATTGAAAGAACCAGTTTTACAGAGTGCAAGCCCGCTCTGGCTAGAGACTAGAAGGAAACTTTTGACAGCGTCCTGGTTTGCTAGAGTTTGCAAGCGGCGTGCAAATACCAACTGTGCTTGTTAAACAAAACCTATGGCAACGATCTCAGGAATGTCCCTTCTATATAACATGGCAAGATCAACGAGCATACAGCGCTTCAACAATTAAAAAGTAATTTAAATTTGGAAATTCAAGAATGTGGATTGTTCATAGACAACGCATTTTCATTTCTGGATGCTACTCCAGACGGTAAATACGAACATGGAATTCTAGAAATGAAGTGTCCATCATCTGCTTTTAATATGGAACCCGACTGTAAGCGACGCGTGATCATATTGATATTTTTTGTATTTCAATTTGTTTAATATCATTGTATGCACCTACCTAAATACCTAGATTTCTGCTGATACTTAATAAATCCAGGGCTCGTAAAGGCGCGGGAGACGCAGGGCGAGTAGGAGGGGGAGTGCACGCTTAGCGGCGGGCGCTCCACTGCGATTAGCAAAACATTTTTTTAACCTATGACGCGTACGGACGTATTTGTCATTGCGTCTCCCTACCCTTCACCTTTTCGTAACATTGGTGTTTCACTGTATACGTCCACATCCTCTACACCGACGAAGCAATAAAGCAAAAGAAAATTGACTTTTGGTTGTATACATCAGACGCTTTCATAGTCAATATATACGTTCCCTAAGTTGAAGTAAATGAAAGACAATTAAAATAAAATGGTCACGATCCGATTAATAGCTTCAGAGAAATGCGTGGACAAATATACATATATACATCTATCTAAGTTTGTAGGTATATTTGTTTGGAAGCCCTAATAGATTATCATATGAGAATATATTGCAGCACCAATAATATACATATAAACGTGTCGAATTGATATACTACTTTTTTGAAGTCGGTTAAAAACATAATTGTTACGAAGATAATATTATGTAACAGTTACCAAATTCGATTGCAAACTTCTAATTTTACTCATCAATACCAGTAAAATTAAAAAAATAATACTTTCAAGTACCAAGATTAGTTAAGTTACGTATAAAATCGAGCCGACAGCGGTTTCAATGTGTGCGTGCGCGTAATGTTGTTGTGCGGCGACTCAGGTACATAAACTTGAGCTAATTCAAAATGTGATAGCGTCCTTAATTCAGGTTATAAACTATCTGTGTCAAATTTGATCAAAATCCGTTCAGTAGATTTTGTTTGAAAGAGTAACTAACATCCATCTATCCATCTTCACAATCTTTCGCGTTTACAGTATATTAGTAGGGTTACAAATTGTACTGTAATGCACAGTTTTGGATTCTTGAGAAAATACAAAGATAAAGAATTATGTAGTTAAGAAATACAGAATTAAAACTTTACATAATATACCGTCACGCCTGTAATCCCCGCAGGGTCAGCAGAGGTGCACCTACAGTACACCCACATATCGCCAGTTATGTAAGTCCCATGTAATAGGGGGCGAGCTTATTGCCATCAGCCGGGCACAAATACAGACTCCGGGCTGACTGAGAAATTGCAGATATAAAAATCCAATATTACTTTGCCCGACCAGGGAATCGAACCCAGGAGCAGCACCCTAAATGCGTAACACACTATCAATCGAAATCTGAATAATTTTGAAGTAAATTGTTAATCCATTGCTACATATGTTCGAAAAAATAGTCTGCTGGACAACGTACCTAAATAACACAATGCATGTTGTTGAACTGTCAAAATGAAACCGATTCCGATTGATAGTGTGTTACGCAACTGCCCCACAGGACCTGGAATAAATACTTAAAGACTGTTTACCTAAAGTAGAAAATGTTATCATCATTGCCGTAGGAATGAAATTGACTGACTTTTAGTCAAGTCATTTTTGGCGAAAAGGCGCACGTAAACCACAAAAATAAACAAAAAAAAAATATAAAAATAATAAACTACCAAAATTAGCATAGTACAGTCGGCAACGAAGACTATGGACACTTCAGATTTTTTAAATAATAACTAGCGAGCAGTCTTACTAAGGGGTATCGTATTACCCAGTAACTGGGTTGTGGAGGTCAGATCGGCAGGCGCTCCATATTCAGCTGCATCTTGTCAGACTGGAAGCCAACCCCAACATAGCTGGAATAAGGCTAGGCAGATGGTGAACTAGCGACCCGTGCCTGCTTCGCACGGTTTATTATACGACTTGATAAAACATCGTGATGTCTTTATCATATTTGAATGTTCCATGTCTAAGTTAAATATTAGAGTAGTTTCGGGTATTATGGTCTGGTCGGCCAATATGGACTACTACTATTTCTCCGAAATAAAAAAACACTAGCGTTTAACTTATCTGCCACGACGTCGCGCAACACTACCTACGCCTCCTCAGTCAATCCGTGCAGCGCGGCGATAGCGTGCGTGTCCTGCATGTGCTGTTGTCCAGAATTACGTATTTCGATGTTATTTTTTTGTAAGTTTCAATCATTTCAGTTATTCGAAATATGAATGTTTTTATATTTTTAATGCACAGTTTTGTAGACAAATCCTTTATCTGTGGTGTGGTAACAGTTTTGTATGTATATTGTTCATTGGTTTTACGTAAGATTTTACTTGTCAAAAACGTATCCTGCGGCCAATATGGCTCACCAGGTGAATCATGTATTAAATGCCTATGTTGTAAGCTATGGGCTTTTGAAGAACGCTCAGGAGTGGAAACTGACATTTAATTCTGTGAATTTGGTCCACAAAATCACTTGCACTTAATATTGTTTGTATTGTTAGATCTGATGGGCAATATGGCTCACTGAATTTTCGGCCAATATAGCCCCAGGCCATATTATCCCACCATGTTCAGATTTTGATGATTGTTCAAGTTTACGAAAAGTTATATTTTTTGTTATTCTTTGAAATTATACTGCCTTAACCTTCTAGTTATTAATTACTGATTAGTTTAACGACATAATTAACCAATAAAGACTGAATGATCTCATACACTTCGAGTTTTATTTCCAAAAAAGCTTATGGTGTGCCATAATACCCGAAACTACCTATAATAATTTAAAAAAAAACTAAAAATGAGTATAATAATGTACACTAATACCTATTATTAAGAGGTAAAGTTGGTAAGTTTGGATGTAGAAGGTAATCTCTGGAAGTACTGATCCGAGTTCGAAAATTGTTTCACTGGCAGAAAGCTACTCTATTGCCGAGAGCCATACCAAGTGTTATATTGTATAGTGTAATTGTAGTATATATTATCAAAATAACACAAACTCTACACTACACGAAATAGTGAAAGTAGAGTAAAGAAACATTTTGCATCAATTTAGATAGAATGTAAAAGTAAGCGGCCGAGTTTCGTTGCTGACCGTACTAAGCGTGAAACAAACTTGCATTGATGTACAGTCACGAGCATAGATACCTTACAGTTACGCAACATTCCAAAGCGAGTTTCTCGTGAAGTATTGACAGATATGTCATGGTGTTACCAACACACCTAGTATTATCGAAACGGTACTATCTATCTATACATATATTAAAAAAGTAACGAAAAATTGAATCAATATTTTTTAAGTAATTGCTTTGAGTTGTGGGAACGATTCTGATGGCGAAAATATAGTTTTTGGAATTTTTGTCTGTTTGTCTTGTTCCGGATTGGCACAAAAATGGCTGAACGGATTTGGGAAATTTAGCATACAGATCGATTAACCTGGATTAAGACATAGGGCACTTTAAATCCCGGTAGTAAGTTCTCGTGGGATATTGTCCGCAATCCACGCGGGTGAAGCCGTGGGCAATAGTTAGTTATGAAATCGGCCTTTTCTCAAAGTGGAAATTTTTATTTCACGAGAAAAGTACTTTTATATTTTACGTAACTGTGAGGTATTTACGTTAGTGACTGTGACGGCTCATTCTAAACATCAGAATCAACAAATTCACAAAATATGGCAACAACTTATCATTTTGGTCACATGAAACTCATAGTTTTGACAATCTTAAAATTAACTAAATCCTTCTTCATGAATATCTATTTCTTCCGTTTTAATTTCTGTGTCTCCGAACAGACTGCTACTGAAACCAAGAAGATATTAATTGTAAAGGAAGTCATCAAAATATTGTATATATATATATATAAGTGCGGATTCCACCAATGAAACTGAATGCGATCAGCACATATAAACCGCGTTCAAGAGCAGTCAATGTCAAAATTGTTACGGAATATTTGTTTCATTAGTGAAATTGGTCCTTACTCCGAAAACAAACTAGGATTACTTTTTTATTCAAAAAGTAGTTCGATATTTGCTTGAGCGATAGTATGTCAGCCAGTAAAAAGTGTATTATTTTAAAAAAATGTTTTTAAATACAAGCTTTTATTAGTCTGGATATCACCTAGGAACAAAGTCCTTGTCAAGACAAATCAAATGAGCCCAATCTCGATAGGGTTGCATCGTTTTATTACTGAGTTCCCATGGCCACCTTCCGGCTCCATCATCAGATCAGCTCCATGTCATAATAATATTGCATTGTCATCTGATTTACATCTGCATGTAAAATTTCAACTCAATCGGAAACCGGGAAGTGGGTCAAATTTGACTTGCAAGATTCGATTACAAACATCGGGACAGATGAAACTAAATAAAAGCTTGTAAAATATAAGGTTACTCATTGTATGAAACTGTGTCTGTTACGCACTTTTAATTATTTTTAGGATAAAAAATTTCATTTATTAAAAATTACAGAAATCGATTCAGTAAACGATTCTGAACAAACTACTTTAATAATTTGCATTAATTCAGTTCAAATCAAAGTGTTCAGTTACTTACTGAACACTTTGATTCCGCGATGCAGGATTCTGTGGGTACAACTGTCAGTGAGGAAACTTCACTCTCTGTTTCACTAAGGCTCACTTGCACCACACATCACTAAACGCGTTTAACGCTAAACAAAAAAAAACATCGCTCCGTTTCTTTCAATCGTTTGAAGATGACAGAGACGGAATGATGTTTTAACCGTTTAGTGATGTGTGGTGAAAGTGAGTCTTAGACGTATGTTACTACGCATTAGCGCTACTGTGTGCAGTTAAATAATATAGTAATACAGTGACCATCCATTCTGCATCTTAACGATAACTGTTATCACATACCTGTCCGTCTGTCTAGAGTTCTTGCGAGCTCTGCGTCGTTTCTCAGGCGGTTCCTGTCGCTTGTCTGCATTCCATCCCTCTTCCTCCTTCAGTATCTGAAGTACTGTCGTCTCACTCACTCCGGTGGCCAACGCAGTCCGTTGGCAGAACTTCGACAGAGGAGTCAGGTCCTGGTCTCCATACATCTTCTTTAATTCTTCATACTCGTGCTCGAAGTAATGGTACACTTTGGCGATGAGTATTTTTGTTTGATCCTGAGGATTGTCAACGTTAAAGCATGAGGAAATGAGGACGCGATCCTATTAAGTCGTGACGACAGATTATCGTGTCATTTAAAGCGTCGTGGCTTGTGTATTTATATGGAGGTGTTCACATATAGGACGACACGATTAACTGTCGCCTACGACTGTTTTAAAGACGTGGCTTGTGTATTTAAATGGAGGTGTTCATATATAGGACGACACGATTAACTGTCGTCACGACATAGTGGGAACGCGCCTTAAGCATGAATGTGAATAGCTATTAGGGGAAGGCCAAAAAAATGGTGGTCGGATTGTGTGTAAAATAATAATAATAACTACCTAGCTGTTGCCCGCGACTCTGCAGGTCCATGGTCTAACAAAAGTGCCAAATTTCATCCAAATCGGTACAGCAGTTTTAGCGTGAAAGCGTAATCAATCAACAAACAAACAAACACACTTTCGCATTTATAATATTAGTTAGGATGGTTAGGAGGGTGAAAAACCGGTCTATCGATACTCTAGCTAGACTCACAAAATATATTAGGTATTTACTAACTTAAATTTAAAAAAAAACTCTTAACACACTACGAAAGTTTCTATAATAATATAATAAAATCATGATTCGAAAGACACGTGGTGCCATCTATTATCATTATAAGAACGTTATTGTTGTTTTCCTTGGAAACAGTACTTTTTTCGGGGTGAAAGGTACCTTATGTCCGTGTCTGTACACCTGACAACGTATATGCAAAATTTCAGGATGATCGGTTCAGTGGTTTAAGCGTGAAAAGGTAACAAACAAACGAAACTTACTTTCGCATTTATAATATTATATATACAGGGTTATTGGTAAAACACTAAAACAACCTCTTAACGGGTCATTGTACTCATCATTATGAACAACTTTTACTACAGGACCAATCCCGAAATCGCGAAAAAAAATCAGCTGTTCAGTACATTTTGACGAATTATGTGAACATAAATCTACTGAACAGCTGATTTTTTTTCGCGATTTCAGGTTTAGTCCCATAGTAAAAGTTGTTCATAATGATGAGTACAATGACCCCTTAAGAAGTTGCTGGTGTTTTACAAATAACCCTGTATATATAAGTTACGATAGGATATGACTGGTTGATTGAGGAAAGCTTTTACTCAGTAAAAGATTTTTTGGAAGAAAGTTCATGTTGCTACAATTTCTTTAAGGATGCATAATTTTATTTCATGTTTAATTTTAATCTATTATGTCATTGTAATATAATTAATAATGTAAACTTCAACTAGGTATATTTTTAACCAATGTTCATTAATTCGTATCTTTATAATTATATTCTTTAATATTTGCATACCTGTAACTTAGGTGAAATATGTCTCGGTCTATAACAACTTTTGTACCATATTATAAATATGGTACAAAAGTTGAAATAAATGATTTGATTGATTGATTGATTGACTGAAAAGGCTGAATATTGAAAAGAAAACTAAATTCCATACGAGATGTACACAGTCGCCGTATAATTTATGAACTTCGTTAGTTTGTAATCTATGGGTATTATTTCCGTTAGATTATACACTTTCGAAAAATTGTGAACTGCAACAAACTATTTACAATTTAACGCAATATTTTTCGATAGTGTATACTATATCCGTGGGAAGCCGACAAATTGTGAACTTGCTTGCTACTTCTTTTTTTTTTTTGGTATGGCATCTCGTAGTTGGCGTAGAGAGGCCGTGACTACTTAACCGGACTATCCTGTGGCTGCCTTAAGCGAACTCAAAGCCTCCAGCCAGGGGCATAAAACTTACAGACTAAGCGACTACACGCTAAGGGCTCCCTCTGTGGGGAACAAACCTCGGCTTAGGGCGTCGCTGGGGAGAGGATAGCAAGATGGGACAGGCTGGATCAAATTAGAGTAATTATTATTGAACGGGGCTAGCTACTGGCTCAGCTACGCCACCAGCTGGCACTTCATTCCCGAGCAAGGGACGGGGTGGAGGACGATTACTTCGGGGTCGTCGCGAGGGACCTCGGCGGCGAGGTCGGAATGTCGATTTGTTTTTGTTCCTACGGTCCCTACTGCTCTCCTGGAGAAGAGTTATGGGGTCGTCGGGATCTGAGATGCTACACAAACATTTGACTAATACCAAGCGTATGGAGAGTTTTAAAAATTGCATTTGGCTCCATACCAACTTTGTGTAATGTAATCACAGCGATTCGGTTCTCTTTATCACCCCACTCCATTTTAATATCGCAAAATATTGTACAATGTATTGGCGCCAAAATTAGAAAACTCAATGAACAATCGTATAAAAATGACAGATTCCAAATTCAAATGTAATATCTTTCTTATTTTTAATTGCAACAGTATTTATGGCCAGACTAAGTATGTATAAGTATTATAAATACGAAACTTTGTGAGGATGGATGGATGTTTGTTACTCTTACACGCAAAAACTACTGAACGGATTTTGATGAAATTTGGCACACAGTTAGTTTATCACCTGAATTAACACATAGAATACTTTTTATCCCCATATTCTTACGGGTTCAAGACTTAGGCGGGTGAAACCGCGGGGCGCTGCTATTTATTTATATAATATTATTATGAGAAGATGATGTGTACCTAGAATAAAATTACTATACTAGCATTTGCAGGTGTAGATAACCTCGTATAATATTTTAAATACTTGAATGTACTTAGGTACCTCTTGAATTACCACAGGGTCAGCTGCTACTGTGACACTTATGATTTTTGGTACACGCGCATATGTTCTTAGTGTCTTCTGGGTACTGAAAGAAAGAAATCAAAATGTAATGACCATAATTATATATACCCTACATACATGTGGTGTCTTTTACATACACTGTAGAATTGACGCTGGCGATTTCTTTCTTCTCTGGCTTCTTCTTCAGTTCTTCAGAACGCCAAACTTTCTTACGGCTGTAATATGATTGAAGAATGTAAAAAATTGTCAACAGAAAATACTACTACAAACTACTTAGAAATTATACTCGTTGCTGTCTCGTTCTCAATGATAATAGAATACAATGGTAGTAGTCGATTAGTCTAGCTAGCCGTCACATCATTTTGAAGAAATAACTAAAAAAAACTTTTTAGCAAAAAATAAAACCGACTTCCAAAACAAAACACTACAAAGTGAAATTTAACTTTAATTTCGGAAGTCGGTGTCTTTGATTTTGTATTTTCGTTTTTTGCCACCGACTTCCGAAATTAAAGTTATTTTTCACTTTGTAGTGTTTTGTTTTGGAAGTCGGTTTTATTTTTTGCTAAAAAGTTTTTATTTTTCACTTTTTAGTTGTGGAACCTACCCCACACAAATTCGAATACATAATTGACCACAATAATTGTAGATATAGCCATGTAAATAACAGTGATAGGAAGTTATTAAAACACCATCACATCATCCACATAAAATAAGTGGGAAATATACGCATTATTGTAGCTAACTCAAAAACTACCCAAGCAAAGTTAATAAAATTTATATGGGACCACCTCGGAAGTATACCCTTTCAAACAAAAAAGAATTTTACAAATCGGTCCATCCGTCTTTGAGTAATCGCGTAACAAACATACAAAAAAAAAAAAACATACAGACGAATTGAGAACCTTTGGGAAGTCGGTTAAAAAAAATGAACGCGCCTTAACGCGTCCTGTCATCCGCATCTGTAACTATCTTCATTAAGTTCATAGCGATTTATTGGTTTTGCAACGCAGGGCCCTTGCTCATATACCTAGGTATATAAAATAGCATGGGATGTTTGGGTCGGGTGAGACTCGTCACCTTCGAACGAGCAGCAACGAGTATAATTACCGTCGAACTTCACTTACAGGAGTTACAGGTAAGTTCGTTTGACTATTCAATTATACTCGTTGCTGTCTCGTTCTCAATGATAATGGAATACAATGGTAGATGTTCAAAGACTAGTTGTAGAAACAATAAATCTTAATAAAACTAATAAAAAATAAAAATAACGAGGATTTGTTATTTTTAACATAGAAATATAACATAAAATATAATAACATAGAAATCCTTCATCATTAGTACTTATGAAACAAATCCTTTTAATTAGCACTAAACATTGCTTAAGAATAAACTTACTATTGTTGATTATGATCAGCAAACAATACGGGCTTTTTAATTTTATTACATAACATTAATTGTTGATAATTATTAAGAACAAACCTAATAAGGTATTTTATCAAATCCAATCATACTAAGGTTATTGGCTCTGTCCAACACCCCTGTTTTGTAAGAGAATATTATACTAATCCTACTAATATTATAAATGTGAAAGTTTGTATGTTTGGATGTTTGTTACTCAATCACGCAAAAACGGCTGAATGATTTCACACTCTCCAACAGCTAATTATACTTTAGCTCACAGCTTTTTAGGGCTTTCTTGTTTATAAATTAAGCCAGTAAGAGACAGCAACGAGTATAATAACCGTCGAACTTCACTTACAGGTAAGTTCGTTTGACTATTCAATAATCAGTTGTAATTTTATGAAATCCCTACATCCAAACTTAGCCGTGTTTTAGGAAGAATCCTAATTACCTCTCTTCATTATGAAATTGTCTTAATCCACCTCGAACACGTTTTATCGATTTGCGCGGCCCCGACTAGTTGTGTCTTTTATACAACGTCTTGTTTGTTTGCATACAGGCCATTGTAGGCGTACCCAATCTAAATCTGAAATATAGAAAACCAAAAGAACATGATAAGATGAGTCAACGCACGTCAACCGCGGAAACGCGCCGTACGGCGGTAGACAATATAAAACTTTTAACAATTACCTTCTCATATCGCTGCTTTGCATGAATGGGTATTCACCCGAACGGAGAAAGTCTACCCAGTGCGGCTGGGCGCATCAGTGCGGCGTTACAAACTTGTCCCAAGTGCGGCGAGACGCTTATGTGTGTTTGAAAATTTTCGAGTTTTATGAGTCATAAAACAATTACGCCAATAACAATAGAGATGCACAAAAAACCCACAGGTGCGGCGCGCCGCACTCGAAGGAAGTTATATAAATTGTATGGACGCGCATAAGCGCCGCCAGCACATGGTGAACGTTCGAAAATCGCGCATGCGCATTGGCCGCACATAACGTGTTAAAGAAAATATTCCTTTATTTTTAAAAAGAAACAAAACTGCATTCACAGATTTCTCAACAAGCTTACCTAAACCGGGAATCGAACCAGCTAAAAAATTAAAAAATAAACACTCGCTATTTTATTCTACTAATCAATAGGCTTATTGTAAAATCTCTCTAATAAACATTTGGTAAAAAGATCACGAAATTTAACATTAGTTTTATTTTATCATCAATTGTAACATGAAAGACACGTAAACATGAAATAAAACTATTACCTAGTAAGACATTATTACATAGCAAGATACTTGAACTATTTAATTTTTTTTACGCTTTAATAATTTAACTGTTAAGTTGGTCGATATGAGAGGAGCTCGCGGCTAAGTAATAACAGCCGCACGGGTCGATCCATCAGGTTAAGCTGCGCTTGCCTGGGTTGGTCTGTGGATGGGTGACCGTCTTTTCATACCGAGACTCCTCCATGCCTTGGAAAGCACGTTAAGCCGTTGGTCCCGGCTGTCATTTGTGGATCTTTGACTGTCATTACGGGTTGTCAGAAGCCCGAAAGTCTGATAACCAGTCTTACCAAGGTGTATCGTATTACCCAGTAACCGGGGTTGTGGAGGTCAGGTAGGCAGTCGCTCCATGTAAAATACTGGTATTCAGTTGCATCCACTTAGACTGGAAGCTGACCTCAACATAGTTGGGAAAAGGCTAGGCAGATTGATTGAAGTTATTCGAAATGAAACCCCTCTCTACGGATACACTAATTTAGTCTTTATTGTAATTCACTTTGTGTAGCCTTCTGCTGTGTTGTGGTCTATGCTCCTAATAACATTTTCTACCTCAATCCTTAGCTCGTCTACAGTCTCATAAGACTTTTTGTAAAATAACATTTGTTACATGGCCCCATAAAAAATAGTACAGAGGCGTCAGGTCTGGACTTCTAGCAGACCATCTAACTGTCCCGTTTGTACCTATCCAGACATTCAAATTTTCATTAAGGTAAGCCCTGGAAATTCTTCAGAAGGCCTCGTCTAAGAAGGAAATATCATCGGGGATAGTGCAAATCCGCGGAACTAGCATTGGATAATTCCGCGTATCTGACAAATGTAGCCAATTTCAAATTTCGTGGGCAATGCCCGCAAGATACTAATTGGCAGATACCTCTTCGACGTGATTTTCGTGGATTAACACATGAATTATTACTCTCTGTGTAAAAAAGAGGTCAAAGCCATTGAAGAAAAAAAAACTTATAATCTTCTCCTGTAAACCTACACATAGTGCAGATACGCACACTTTACGTATGGTAGATAAGTCTTTATTTGCCTTAAACATGGTATAATGGTGTTAGTCTTATTTAAATACAATGTCCACATGTTTAGCTACATAGAATATGTCAATTGCATGCAAAAAAATTTCAGGTCCAAGAAAAAAAAAACAGTAATTAGTAAATAAGTCATTCAAATAAATAGATGGATATAATATTATAACTTTATGTCAAAGAAATCATTAATGTCATAGAAATTATGTCCATTCAGCCATTTATACAGCTTGTTTTTAAATGAATTTGCATTATTTATACATTTTAATTCTTTCAGGATTTTGTTGTAAATGCGTACACACATCACAAGGCAGCTTTTAGCATACCTGGCAGATTTAGGAGTATCCTCTATTACGAGTCTGTTTGGATCCCTTGGACGAGGGATTACTTCATAAGCTTTTTTGAACAATCCCTTATTACTATACACAAAGTTACAGACTGCGTATATGTAAAGTGCACAAAGTGGTAACAGACCTAGCTTTTTAAAAAATGACTGACAGGATTCGTCAGGACGATGTCCGCAAATAGCCCTGATGCACTTCTTTTGTGCGATGAATACTCTGTCTTTATCCGTACTGTTTCCCCAAATAACAAGCCCGTAACTTAAAATTGATTTAATATACGCATGGTACGTAGTAATTGCCGTTTTTACGTTTGTAACGTTCTTTACTTGTCTGAGGGTATAAGTGAATTTATTAATCTTATTGCATAAATCATCTAAATGTCCTTTCCAGTTTAAGTCTTGAACTATGAGCACACACACATGGTAGATTTGCGGATTTGAACTATCCCCAATGATATGCATAAAATTATTATTACCAGTTAAAAGTCTTCAACAAGGTCCTTAGAGATAAATTTGCAAGCTTGTACTTGAGTGTCTTTGAATGTTAGAGTTATAAGACAATTATGACGTATCTTACTTGTTGAAAGTGAACAGTTCTAGGCTAGGTTAAGTTGATAAAAGCAAGATATCCATGAAATCTAATATTTAGTACACAAGGTGTACTAAATATTAGATTTCATGGATATCTTGTACGACAGACGTGTGTAAGACATAATGTTTCTTGGAGACATTTCATCTTTAACATACACTGTATCAATCAACTAGTGAAATAAAATAGCGAGTGTTTATTTTTTTTAATTTTTAGCTGGCTCGATTCCCAGTTTAGATAAACTTGTCAAGAAAGTTGTGAATGCAGTTTTGTTTCTTTTTAAAAATAAATAAATGTATCCTTTATGTAAATCTATCTTAAGGATTTAAAGTGGTTTTCCTTGATTGATTTTTTCCACCCTGTATGTATATAGCCTAGTGTAGTCCGTTCGTTAACATTAGTAATAAAAAAGGCACAACTTAGGCGAGAGTAGGTAGTGTAGGTACGCTCTGACTAAGGCTCTGACGAGTTTTTGTTGTTGTTAGTAGGTATTGTAAAAAATTTAAGTTTTTTATTTTAGTCATAGTTTTGCTTAATATTCATGTATTGTTTTAGCATTTTGACTTTCCATAATAAAGTAAATAAGCTAACTATGAGTTGACATTATTTTATTACACATTAATATATCGGCTTTTCAGATTACACACGGCTAACTCGGGTTAAATTCAAAACTAACAAATAATGAAGAAATTAACTAACGACATTCCTTGTATTATGAAGAGAACTGACAACAGTGAAAATTTCAATAAATTTACGAAGTGTCTAGTCGTCCGCTAAACGGATGAATAAAATAAATTTAGTCGTCCGACTATCGGACGAATAGATATCGTTATTACTAAAAAGTTATCACATTTCTTCTTTGAAACGCATCTGGTGTAAAATCGACTTATACTTTAGCGTAGTATTCATTGCTGCAATGCTTTGCAATATTTTTGTACCTGTTTACGAGAGATTCCAGTTGATGCAAGTTTCACCTATTGCCTTATTGCCCATCACCGAATACCATTAGTTATCTCCGCCCCTAAGACGACCCACTGACCGCACTTTTATACCACACAAAATTTCGTTTTTGGAAGTATTACGCTTTAGTTACCCTTCTTATTTAGTGAATATTATCGTAATTCAACACATTATTAAAAAAAAACTGTTCCCGAATCCCCGAATCCTTTTTTGTGACGTTTGTTTTTTTTTTAAATTTTATCACACTATTTTTTATTCCTCGTAGTGTTATGAAGCCGAGTCTTTTTGTTGATTTGTCGAGTAGTTTGAAAACTAGCCTTTTAAGCGATCTAACTGAACGCTCCAAGCCTGTGTCAAAAAGGAGATCTTTATTTCCCTTATGAGCAAGTCACCAGATTCTCAATTAACCAGATTCGCAACTCACCAGTTTCGCAAGTCATTAGATACTACTATCAACAACAAAGCAATTATTATAACTTTCAAATTTATTAAGACTATTTTACTGATCGACAACCTCATTACATAAACTGATTAAATCGCTCAAATGCATAAGAGCTCGGATTAAATTACTGATAGATAACCTTATTTCATAAACACGTTTATTTTCTTCCTGTACATTCAGTTCACAGACTGATGAAGTATTAACATAACATATTATATTGTATTTTCTTTTCTCGAAAAATGTCATGCATTGTTTTTATGATCAGAGTTACCCTGAAAATATAAATTTACTTAGAAAACTTGTTTATGGAGTATCTTAATTTAACAGGACTAAACTAATATTTATCATCTGTCCTTTTCTTAAAAAGGAAGCGTCAGGGTAGCGAAATTCAAATTTTCTT
Organism: Dicycla oo; assembly: GCA_948252095.1. Classification (NCBI taxonomy): domain Eukaryota; kingdom Metazoa; phylum Arthropoda; class Insecta; order Lepidoptera; family Noctuidae; genus Dicycla; species Dicycla oo. The sequence goes on from OX411734.1 coordinate 9,294,095, forward strand.
ACGTTTTTTGCAATTTACAAGTCAGTTGTTGTGCCGGACGGGTGTGATCGATGGGCACGGTAGGGTGAAAGGAGGGTATTTTATTTTATTTTATTCATAAGGAACAACTAACAGCTGCAATATAAAACATAGAAACAAGGAATACACAAAACATAAAAAGTAATATTGCAGCCCACAACGCTGTTCACAGATTAACCGATTCGTTGCGGATGACACGCCACGCGTGCCATCAATTTCTTTTCTTTGTGGCGGAAGGCACGCAAGTCGTGTCATTTATAAAACTGCATACAGAACATAATTATTGCCTACCTAGAATGAACCATCTGTTTCCTCTGCAAAGGTTAAAATGATCACAGCATCATCATCATCATCATCTGGTGTAACACTGGATACAGGTAAATAATTATTGTCAGTCATAATATTTCAGATCAGATCTGCAGATACAAGGTAGTTCTTAATATGACTAAAAATTATTGTCACTTTAACCATCCACAAATGTATTGGTTGTTGTCGTTGTCTTTATTTGTTTTGGTTCGGAGAAGAAACTTTGTCCCATTTTTGCTGTGCTAGCACTGCAGAGATTGTATACTTACCCATTCCTTAGCTTGTTTAAGCCACCAACTTTAAACCTTAGTATGCTTGCAGAAGCAAAGGTCGTCCAATTTTTTTTTTATTCTGTCAATTATATAAATAAAGCTATTTGCTTTGAATGTCATGATCTACTTTTTCTTTATAGGCATTGCATCTACGAGTCATGTGCATGTGGAAACATCAGTGGAAGCTTGTGTGCCGCATAATGAGAAAGAATCTTCTAAATTGCAAACGTCATTATGCAAAGGTAAGTTAGTTTTTTGTCTATGTAGATAATTTTGTTCTTTTTTTGGTATACAATAAATAAATAAGTGTTAATTCAACCAAGCTATTAATATACAGGGTGTCCCTGGAAGTATGGATCAAATCGAATAGGGGCGTGGGCAAGGTCATTTCCAAACTTTTTAACCCTGAGAATGTTCGTGCAATTTTTTACGGTTCAAAAGTTATGACCTATTTTTGTTTTTTTCAATCACTCCGCATAGTGCTCAATGAAAAATATCATTAAAAAAAAAACTAGCAAAGCTATCAATTACTTTTTTTTCAGAACTTTGTAGAAAAGTGGGCCTTTCCTGTCATCCTGTGGTAATACTTTTACGGAGCTAGAAAACATACGTTCAATAAAAAAAACATTTACAGCAAAGGCTTCATTGTGGCAAAAATTTTACTCAATTTTCGAGCGACTTTCATGGGAAAAAGTTACACTAGCGAAAGTTGACCACGTATTACAAAAACTGGTCTAAGTCATAGAGATTCTTTGGAGGTATGAATCACTGGAATATTCTTAATAGTTTAAATGTTAGAGAATTTTATTAACAAGGAGGTCGTATTTTTTAACTTTTCTAACTACGTGGCAAAATAAAATAAAACAATGAAATTAATGTGTAAATGTATTATTAAATTGAAATTACAATAGATGTTCAAAATTCCTTCCTCTTATCTCAAACACAACTGCCATCGCCGAATGAAATTTGGTATTATTCGTCTAAATGCACGGGAATCATTTTTTATGAATTATTGTTTGCAGATGACGTATCTATACTCACCTCTTATCAAATAAACGAAAATTTAAACTACAAACTAAGTACCCTCCTTTCAACAGCTATAAATTGGATGAATAACCACAACCTAGAAATAAATTTCACCAAAACCAAACTAATTACCTTCCACCCACATAAAAATTGACTACACTTATAATAATACCAAACTAGAACAGGTTAAAAATTTCACTCTCCTAGGATTGTCAATAGATGAACACGTGAACTGGAAATCCCACATTCAAAAGATTAGAGCAAAACTTTAGAAATTTACCTACGCCTTACGCGAAATAAAGAAAACCACCAACTTCCAAACGGCACTCACCACCTATTATGCATACGCCCAAGCGTGGCTCAGTTATGGGATCATACTTTGGGGTAACAGTACTGATTCACATACCATATTTACCCTACAAAAGAAACTAATCAGAATACTTACAAATATAGATCAATTAGACAGCTGTAAACCACAATTCCAAAAGCACAAAATACTAACATTTCCTTGTTTATATATTCTAGAAATTTGTAAATTTGTCCGAAAATACCCAGATATTTATAACACCCGCGAAGAAATTCAAAATAAATATAACTTAAGACATAAAAATAGATTAAATTTACCAACATCAACATTTAAATTACATTCTTCCGGTCCTTTAGTAAGCTCCATCAAAGTTTATAACAATCTTCCAAAGAACATAAAAGATGAACCTAAAACTACAATATTTATTAAAAAAATTAAAACAATTCCTCTATACTAAATGTTATTACACAGTAAGAGAATACATGGAAGACAAATCGTTTAAGAAATAAAACAAAATATACAAATATAGCTAAGGAAATAAAAATTGCATGACAAGCACACACATACAACACATACATACACGCACGCACATACACTCATAAAAACACACATACACACACCCAAACGCGCGCACTCACCCACACACACACTGAGACGTACACACACGCACACAAAAATGTTGCCAAATGTTAAATATAATTATTAATTTTTTTGTAATGACTACATAGTTCTAAAGTTTCTCTCCGAACCTCTTTAAGCTGTGCCCTTCGGGTCCATATTGTGTCTATACTTTATGTAATTTGTACCACCTGTTATGTAACATATGGAATGCTAATGAAGATTTGAGTATTGAGTATGTATAAGGTTGCAGATGTGATTTTCTGACGGAGTTGTTCCTCGGTTCCGCTCTCTGTCTCGTACACCATCTCTTTGTAATAACCCTATAGAAAGAAATCTGTGGGGTTCAGGTCAGGGGAACGTGCTGGCCATCGAATGTGCCCCCCTCTTCCGATCCAACGACTAGGGAAAGTTAAGTCTAGATGGTCTTTTACGACTCTTGCGTAATGTGGGGGAGCGCCGTCTTGCTGCAACCACATGTCTCGACGGGTTTCAAGTAATACTTCCCCAAGTAAACCATTTAGGTCATTCTGTAGAAATCTCAATTATGAGGGGCCATCGAGTCTAGCAGGTAACTCATGAGGACCTATTAGCTGTCCTTCTACTATTCCAGCCCACATGTTTACTCCGAACTGATGCTGGAAATGGTCACTTCGTACAATGTGTGGGTTAATGCGCGCATAAAAATGCAGATTATGCATGTTAAATATCCCCACCCTTCGGAAACTTGTTTCATCGCTCCATAAAATTTTCTTTAAAAATTGAGAATCTTCACGATGGCGACGTAACATTTCCCTACAAAAAGCGCTTCTCGGGCCATGATCACTCGGTAAAGGTGCTTGCACACGTTGAACGTGAAAGGGATGAATTATGTGTCGTCTCACAGTACGATGTACCACAGATCTTGGAATCCCTGACATTCTTGACATGCAACGAATACTTGTCATTGGATTCTCACGTAGCATCTGAAGCACCACATCTTCGACTCCAAGATTTGGAACGCTACGTCGACCTTCCCTAGCTCCTGGATTTCTACCATCTGCGTAAGCGGAGTGTACACGTTGGAATACTCGGTAATCCGGATAGCGGTCCCGATTAGGATATCGCTCTCGATACACTCTTGCAGCTTGGCGTGCATTTCCATCACAAAATCCGTAAATGAAATGCATATCTGCATATTCATGACTGTTGTACGTAGCCATACTCATGTCAAACAGTGTCCAAATCACAGGCAAAAACAAAGTTCAAATAACGTTAAAGAATAATTATTGATGAACACCGAATTAAGTACGTGCGCAGTCACAAGCTGATAGCGAGTTACTAAAACATCTACCTGAGTGCGAATGTGCGCCGGCGCTGGTTCTTTTGTTTCCCTTCCCCCACACCGCACATTCCTAGCACCTCGTTGGAATGCAATGCCCCTTGCACTTCCTCTTTCACCTTGCCGCGCTCGCGCCGTCGCCATACATATTGTACCAGAGCGCCGATATGACGTCATTGACAGCAGGTGCACGGTTTTTTCTGGGTTGTAGCTAGGGCAAATAACATGACTCATGAGATAAAAAGTTTACCGAAATTATTTTTATTTAAACCTAAACCACATCAAACAGTAGTGTTCAGATAGGTAACAAATGCCTAGGGACTGAAATTAAATCGTTAGTTAAGCTGAAAAAAATGAAAATTTGAAACATAGAAAATTGTAAAAATACGACCTCCTTGTTAATAAAAATCTCTAACTTTTAAGCTATTAAGAATATTCCAGTGATTCATACCTCCAAAGAATCTCTATGACTTGGACCAGTTTTTGTAATACGTGGTCAACTTTCGCTAGTGTAACTTTTTCCCATAAAAATCGCTCGAAAATTGAGTAAAACTTCTGCCAGACCGAAGACTTTGCCGTAACTGTTTTTTATTATTGAACACATGTTTTCTAGATGCATATAAGTATTACCAAAAGAAAAGGCCCACTTTTCTACAACGTTTTGAAAAAAAAAGTAATTGATAGCTTTGCTAGTTTTTTTTTATGATTTTTTTCATTGAGTACTATGCGAAGTGATTGAAAAAAACAAAAATTGGTCATAACTTTTGAACCGTAAAAAATTTCACCAACATTCTCAGGGTTAAAAAGTTTGTAAATGACCTTGTTTACACTCCTATTCGATTTGATTAATACCGTACAGATCCATACTTCCAGGGACACCCTGTATAATATTCAAAATAGATAATCATGCACATAAATGTGCGTTTGGGTGTCCCCTCTTCATGGTAAACTCTACATGAATAATTTGGAATAATGATGCACATTTATTTTGAAAAAGTTACTAAACAATAAAACTAAATTTTTAGTTATGAGTTAATTTACGATTTTTGCATTATTATTTACCTCGTCTTAAAAAGTGAAGAACTCATGAAATATATTTCTGAGATTAGTTTGTTAAGGTCATATAATTTAATATTTTCTTATTATTATTTTTTTAATAAAAGTAATTTTCTTGAGAATTTTATTTAGTAACGGTTTCGAAATAAAGGTGCGATATAATAGCTTTTGCCACGAACTTTCACAGTACTGTGATAAAAAGTATACTGTGTTTATCCAGGATGTCCCACTGTCTAGTTGCAAAATTTCTTACATTCAGCTGTGTCTGTGTGATTGAGTGACAAATATACAAACATAGGTACAAATGTCGTCACAAAATTTCACATTTATTTTACCAATCAATCTTAATTTTACAGGGACAACAAATGCTACTCGGGTTAGGACGAAACATATCAAAGATGACCAGAGGCAAAATCTCACTAACTTGAAAAAAATGGTTATTTGGATGAAGAACAAAGAAGAGTCATTCAAAACCCGGTTGCTAAGAGCAGAAAAATTGTACGATGGTCTGGTAAAATAACAAGTACTATGTCCAACGCGGCCAGAATTTTCACTGGATTACAATGCAGGAGTAGTAAAAGTTCAAGAGGTTGGAGATTTACTGAGGAAGAAAAAGTACATATTTTCGCTTTCCTTACTAAAAAAGAGTCCAAAAAGTTATAGCCTTCCCAGCAAGTATTTTTGTTTGCCATCTAATAAGACTTTGTTAAATGTTTTAAAATCGGTAAAATTAGTTCCTGACATAAACAAAATAATTTTTGAATAATTAAAAGACACTGTTTCGAAAATGAATGCCGAAGACCGATTTTGTAGCCTGATATTTGACGAAAGGTCCACTATGACAAATCTAGGGACGAAATGATTTGTTTTGAGAACTGTGGCACTTACAAAACCCATAAGTTTGCTGACCATGTCACAGTTTTTATGATCAAAGGTCTGAGAAAAAATTGTAAGCAGCCAGTTGCATATTATTTTAGCCTAAATATGAAGTCTGTAGATTAAAAAAAAAAATGTTATAAATGTGATAAAAAGTATTCAGTCCACTGGACTGGTTTTAGTGACTGTCTGTGACCAAAGCAGGGACTTGATACGTTACTCAAAATAACGTTACGCGTAGTTTCGGTACCGATAATTTGTACCGTTCCACCAGGATCGTAACAAAATTAATTCCTTGGCTATAACGATACTGACAAACTGAACGAAATCTTAAGCTGTTCACTAACAATATCATCAATATATCGTTATTAGTATAACGATATAATAACGTTATTCATTTTGACCTTGGGTTGCGTTGCGTGCGATGCGGCCACGCAAACGACGCGTCTCTACTACTTGTACTTATTATTTTCCTAGCGCAGTATGGTGTTTATTTATTTACATTATCCGATTACAATTCGTATAGTTTGAGTTTTGACAGTTTCACTATTAAATCATGGGCCGTAAGAAGAAGAACTTTGTGTACCTACAGATATTTTTCATTGAGCGACGACAAACAGTCATCGAAATGTGATGTTCCAGGTTGTAATAAAACTCTAGGGTAATCAAATAAATCTTATATTAAGTACTAAGTATTACTATTATTGAACAGATAAAAGATCATTTTATCTTCCGCGATACATAGCAAAGTGATGTTTACAATTACAAAAGGTTTGTCGTAGTCGTAAGTATTTTCTAAATACATGTTGAGATGCGCCGAGTAAGTACAAGTTTTATCGAGTACTCTGCGGTTTAGTTGACGCAGGTTTTGGGCGCGAAAACAGGTTTAAACTTGCTCGCAAAATCGTAATGCCGGCGAGCGAGCGGTACCTCGCCGCTCGCATTTGTTTTGTTTCTCATATCTAGAGATGCAAAACGGATTTTAAACGATTTAAGCCATTTGGTTTTAAACCGTCTTTTTGGTTTAAAACGATTTAAAACCACACTTAGTGGTTTAATAATGGTTTAAAATGTTTTTCTTTTAATACAATGCACCGAGTTTTCATACGATGTGATTTAGACCACACCTACTCCCTGAATTAGGGCCGGTTTTTTGATCCGTAGTTAAATCAACCAGTGATTAAACATAGTAATTAATTGTTGAATTTTGGCTTAATGTGAAAGGCTAAACATGAACGAGATAACATGAATGTTAATTCATTAGGTGCGGCCAACGCGCATGCGCGTTTTCAGACGTTCACGATGTGCTTGCGGCGCGTATGCGCGTCCATACAATTTACATAACTTTCTTTGAGTGCGGCGCGCTGCACCTGTGCGTTCGTTGTGCATCTCTATTGTTTCGAAAACATCGTAAAATAAAGGTCGGTAAGGGTGTCTACACTACACCCAAGATATTTTTTGCACGCACCCGAGCGTTTGCCACACAGGATTAGTGTAGAATAAAGAAGCGTTTGCATAAATTTCGCTATTAATTAAGTAGATAATGTGTTAACCCATTCATGTTAAAAAATAGTACTTAACTAATTATTATTAGAAGATTAAACTTATTTATATTTTTTATGTATATCAATAGAAACATGATGTATTACATGTTTAAAAAAATGTGCGGGCCCCTTCCTGCCCCCTTTCTCCTCATACCTACGACGTTGCGATTTTGGTAGTAAAGTGCAAAATAAAAAGAAAGAAAGAAAGAAAATACGTTTATTTGCGATAAACATGGCGGAAAGAAATAAAATAACAAAATAAAATAATTAAAGAATAAGTTTGGGGAAAATATGCGTCACATTCACGCAAAACGGCCGTCGCTCAGCATAATGCCGCGACCCCATACGAGACAGAGCCTCAGCGCTGGTTTTCAGCGACAGCCGGCGTTGACGTAATGACGTCGAGCGGCGTTGCCGTTATATTTTAACAAATACGCATATGTTGATTGTTTTCAGTCTGTTTTATCCTAAAAAGTAATTAATTATGATAAATGACTTCACATTATTAATAAACTTAACTTAATTTTTAAAGTAATACGTAACCACGTATTTTGGTTTAAACCAGTTTATTTACAACACTAGTCATACTCGTATCACACGCACAGAGTGAGTTACCGTTATGTATTTACTAGAGTCGGACCGAAACTGGTTTTCCGGCCGAAACCGAAACCGAATATTCGGCTGTGGCTTCAGTTTCGGCCGAAACCGAAACGCAAACTCACGTGGTCAAGTATAAAATTCCTTAAAATACTGAAATTTAGTGCATTTTACCCATTATTCTGCATTAATTAGGACATGAAATGGAAACACAGTATATTAATTTTGTTTTGACAAAGTTTTTAGGGAGAGATGAGTGGGCGCAAAATATCTTTCATTTGGAGATTTTATGTCGAAATACAAGGCGATAAATGAGATCAGGTTATAAGTTTATGAGTTTCTTTTCGAGTACCTTTGCAGTCAAACCGAGTTATTCGGTCGATAACGAATACTAACAAAATGTCCGAGTATGCCGAGTACCGAGTAATAAAAGAGTACTCAGCGCATCTCACATAGGTACTGTATTGTTCAGGTTTTGAGATATAATTACTAAGTAAATAAGGTAAAAACCGGATTGGTAAAAAACCTGTTTTTTCGGGTTTTTTGTTTACAAAATCGGTGAAACCGGTTTTTGTTGGTTTTTTAATCTTCATACAAAACATAAAAAAACTGTTTACAGAAATGAAAATGATGAAGTCTGATTAAAATATATATATACAGGGTGTCCGGTAATGAATGGATAACCTTGAAATGTCTTATAGTATAACTTATGGCCGTTCAGAAAAAAAATTGAAACAAAATATATCATAAGTAGTACCTAAGTTATGATTTTTTTAAAAGAAAGGTCTAATTTTTTTTACCTTGTTTTACTTTTATGAACACTACGATCAGAAATGAATGGATTCCATCGGTTTGTTGTTATTTTATTATTATACACGAACTATGCTAATAGATAAACAGTCAATAGTATGACTAGCTATTGCACTTTTTTATTAAAAAATTAGCAAATTAATTAATTTTAGAAAAACTTTGCAAAATTTATTTTTTAAACTATGTTTAAACATCTTGGGTATAAAAAAAATGTATGAATACATGAGTGGCCAATAATTTTAAAATAATGTCACTTTCAAGTAGATTTTATAATGGTACAATTCATAAATGTATCTACAATAAATAGTGAATTATTGCCATTAATGTAGAAAAGGAGAAAATTTTACCAAATGTCAAAAGTAATGTAGGAACTTTTTTTAAATTAAATTGCTTCTGACCACTGAAGATTAATCAAAAATACATTTAAGGAATTTGTAGTGAATAAAAATTGCGTATTGAAACCAAATTGTCAGAAATTTACAAATACTCATAATGATTAAAATAGTTACTTTAAAAGCGTGAAATGGGTCGTGTGACCTTCATATTTGCTACCTGCGCGCACGCCGTGCTGTCATTCTTTTGTGTTATGTTAGACAAAGAGGGTCTGAATCGGCTAGGTGCGAGAGAGAGGAAATAAATGTAAAACATCAGGTAAGCACTCATACTTTTAGTGCGTTTCTCGACTTGCTCGACTTCGCATGTGTTTATTTAGTTTCCGTTTGCAATTATCGTGATTTACTTTGAATCAGTGTTAAAACGACCACGTGGCTATTTTATTGGACTATTCGTTTTGCTTACTGATTTGGACTAGTTTTGTTTGGTGATATTTGCGACGATTTGGTTTGTTTTTGGACTAAACTGGACTTTTGTGTTTTTGTGTATCAAAATGCCACGTCAGTATACGGCACAAGAATATGCAAATATGCATTACATTTATGGAGAATGCAGAGGTAACGCAAATGCAGCTGCAGCGCTCTATAGGGAGAGATACCCTAATGCGCGCCACCCAGACTACCGCGTATTTATTCGTGTCCACGGTTGTTACTCCGAAGGAAGATTGCCTGGTAGTGGTGTCGGTGGTACAAGCAGTGGAAGAATCGCTCGTCTTGATGTAGAAGAAGCCGTGCTTGAGGAAGTCGAAAACGATCCTTCTACCTCTACACGAACAATAGCTCGACGCACAGGTATCGGAAAATCGACCGTGCACGATATTTTGAAAAAAAATAAATTCCACCCTTACCACGTTACACGCGTGCAAACTCTCCAACCAAGAGATTATGCAGCTAGATTGCGTTTTTGCCGACAAATGCTGGCAAAAATCGAAGAAGACCCGCAATTTTTTAATAAAATTCTGTGGAGCGACGAGTCAACATTCAAAAGAGATGGATACATGAATCTTCATAATTTACACGGTTGGGAATTAGAAAATCCCCATCTTATGCGTGAAGATAGATCCCAATACCAATTTAAAATCAATTATTGGACTGGAATATTAAGTGGAATAATAATCGGGCCATTTGAATTACCGGGGAATTTAACAGGGCAAAGTTATTTGGAGTTTCTTCAAAATGATCTCCCCAATTTATTAGAAGAAGTGCCCGAGGAGCTGAGGGAGTCATATTGGTTGCAAAATGACGGCTGTCCTGCGCATTATGCTGTATCTGTTCGTGCATTTTTAAATAACACGTACCCAGATAGATGGATCGGGCGGCTAGGGCCAATTTTGTGGCCTCCACGTTCACCGGACCTAAATCCATTGGATTTTTTTTATTGGGGCTGCCTTAAAGAGGAAGTATACTGTAAGCCTATAAGGTCTTTAGAAGAATTAAGAAGACGAGTCAGAGCAGCCGCATCAAAAATTAGTGAACGACGGTACACAAGACTGCTCCGTAGATCATTTATCCGTAGATGTAGGGCCTGCATAAGAGTGGGAGGCCGGCAGTTTGAACATTTATTATAAACGAATGATAATAAAGTGTTGTTTATGTTAAATGTTGTTTTTTATTAATCCCCAAAGTTCAGGTACAATTAAATTTAAAAAATGTTCCCATATTACAAATTTTGATATTTAGTAAAATTTTCTCCTTTTCTACATTAATCGCAATAATTCACTATTTATTGTAGATACATTTATGAATTGTACCATTATAAAATCTACTTGAAAGTGACATTATTTTAAAATTATTGGCCACTCATGTATTCATACATTTTTTTATACCCAAGATGTTTAAACATAGTTTAAAAAATAAATTTTGCAAAGTTTTTCTAAAATTAATTAATCTGCTAATTTTTTAATAAAAAAGTGCAATAGCTAGTCATACTATTGACTGTTTATCTATTAGCATAGTTCGTGTATAATAACAAAATAACAACAAACCGATGGAATCCATTCATTTCTGATCGTAGTGTTCATAAAAGTAAAACAAGGTAAAAAAAATTAGACCTTTCTTTTAAAAAAATCATAACTTAGGTACTACTTATGATATATTTTGTTTCAATTTTTTTTCTGAACGGCCATAAGTTATACTATAAGACATTTCAAGGTTATCCATTCATTACCGGACACCCTGTATATATTTTTTTACGTTTATTTTGCTTTATTTAAGTAATAATAATGAGCATTTCTTTGAACAAGCTACACTAAATTCCCGTTAGGGTACCAGCTGAACCCTGTAACGTGTAATGTGAGTCACTGTGTCGTACTGGTTTGGGTTGTTTGTTGCATTATATTATTCACACCTTCTGCATGTGGGTATATTTGCGGAGGGCGGTGCTGCATACTGCATCCAAGCTTAATAAAGTAGCCTAATAAAGTAAATAAACAAGACTAGAGTTAATTATAGATGTAATTATATAAGTGAGGCTCACAGAAAATGTACCATCACAAACGTGAACGTGTAATGCACGATAACACACTGGAAATAGGTAACACACTGGACATATTGTTCAGATTAGTTGACACGAGACAAAATTATTTATTATAAAGGAATTTAAAATAAAACAAATGTATTTATTAAACTCAAAAGCTACACTAATAAAGCTGCATAGCATTATTTAGTATATCTTAATATTAGAATCAGGGTGGCAAATTAAACAAAATGTAGAGAAGTAGATAGTTGCTTATATTTCTCGCACAGAGGATACACTTTTTAAGCTACGTCCGTCCGATTCGACGGTCTGCCCGAGAATGCCCGCCTCTTGTCAACTTGTTCTTATTTATACAATCGGTTATCATTACTTCCTAATCATAAACAAGATAAATAAATGAAAAATAATTATCTAAATATGATTCTTACAATTTTAGACTATTCCTGCATTTATTAAACATATTTTTACTTCACTTTTAATTGTAGTCAAATTACATACTTTCCAATGTATTCTAATAAACGTCTCTAAATTAAACATAAATAAATAAATAAGCCAAGTGAATATAGTTCCGAATAGTAACGGTTTAAAATGATTGATTACCCTTAATTCTAACATTCGGCCTTTCCTGACAATAAGTTTGTCCTCAAACTTAACAACAAGTAAATATATAATCCTACTTATATCTATTTTATTACATAATATCTCAAAATTAATTAATTATCAAAAACACCCATGGATCTTTCAACATGGTCTCAAGTGTTTTTGCTACCTCTCTACATAGTTCCGGTTGAAAATACCCATGGATCTGTCAACATGGTCACTCAATATTTTCAACCTTGGCAATCAAAATGCTGATTGATCTATCAAAATCAAACATTTCAACCGCACCTTCGTACCTTTTCACGCTTATCATGCCCATGGAGAGATTGAAAATATCCATGGATCTGTCAACATGGCAACCAATATTTTCAATCTCCAATTATTGGCCAGAAAAATGCCGATTGATCTGTCAAAATCGGACATTTTAAATGCCACCATATTCACTTCTACAATATCACACACTACGTCCACGTGCCTGACTCTCTTTTTAATTTTCTCAAAGACCGAGAATACCCATGGATCTATCAACACGGTAATCAATATTCTCAGTCTTTCACCCCTATTCATAAAAATTCTTAGTATAAAGAAACCAATTGAATTAGATTTTATTACATAGGTATTTAGCAATACATTCAGTTCTAAGTCTCATTGTAAGACACAAATACTCGTAAATTCCATGGCCATTGCATATTGCAGTATCACGTATCTATAATTCCTCAACAATTAATTAACATAACCAATTATTACATTAACATTATTTCAATAAACTATTCTCCATTGTTTCAATAACAATAATATTACAATACTAGTACCTATTGGACATACATAAACTTATTAACTACAATATTCATGCGGTAGATATTATTATGAACACATTACATATAATCAATCATAAACTAAGTTAGTTACAACTCATTGAGGATTCCTACAATTACAATTGTCACCTACTTTCTTATCTCATTTTACCTACTGAATTACTGTGACTCAGATTCGCTAGTATCACTAGTATCATCCTTATCATTCAAATCGTCATTACAGATGGATATCCAAGGTTTGATGCGGTCAGCCGCCCAAACATTACAATAACTCTTTTGTGTTATTTTTGTACCGGGTATGATCGACACTTCGTACCTATCGTTTTCGAGGATCTTCGTAATTCGAAAGGGTCCCGTGAACTTCGGTAGTAATTTCTTACTATTCCCGTCGTTATGAGGGGTTGGTTTTAATATCTTTACTAAATCACCTAGTTTGTACTGTCTAGCTTTAATTTTTATTTTATCGTATCTACTTTTCTGAGCCTCTTGGTTTTTAATTATATGCTCACTTATCTGTCCTCTTATTTCTTCTACGTTACCTAGATGCCGCGTCTCATTCAAAATGGAGTTAAAGATGTTATCACCTCTGCTTACCATAGTGATAGCAAAGAGTGCCTCAGCAGGTGTTTTTCCTATCCCTTTGTTGTTTGTATTATTTAAACCCCATTGTAATTTACCTAACGATCGGTCCCAATATTTTTCACCCAGTTTGTCAGTATAAGCTGTAAGCGCATCTAACACAGTTCTGTTGTACCTCTCCACCTGCCCATTGGCACGGGGAGAGGCCACCGCATTGAGAATATGGTTTATCTTAGCGTCCTTACAATAATCCTTGAACTCACGTGAGGTAAAAGACGAGCCCTGATCCGATATTAATCTATTAGGGTAACCAAATATGCAGAAAGTGTTGTCCAGAGCACGGATAGTAGGTGCGGACTTTAAATTTTTCAATGGTGTCAATATGCAAAATTTGGTGAAGCCGTCAACTAAGACAAGGAGATAAGAATTACCGTTAGCACTTTTGACGAAAGGCCCCAAATGATCAATATGAACTGTGTCAAAGGGCTTGTCAACCTTATGGATCGGATGCAAGAGGCCTTCCTTCGGTCCAGCTGGTTCTTTGCTATATGCACATTCCAAACAAGAACGTACATATTTTCTTATAAAACGTTTCATTTTTGGGAACCAAAAATCCTTACAAATCTTGTCAATGGTTTTGTCAACACTAAAGTGACCAATCTCATCATGGTTGAGTTTACATAAGTGAAATCGAGCCATTTTGGGTACAACCCATTTGAGATCGTCTCCAACTTTCCGAAACAGTTTATTGTTTTTAAGAACATAGTTTTTCTTAATATCGGAATACTCATTATCTTCTAAAATCTTTCTAATTCGTAGCAACTCTGTATCTTGTATTTGTAACGTCAATAGCCAGTCTTCTGGAGTTATTCTAAATATACCTAACACCGAGTCGTGTCCCGCATCCGGTTCGCAAGGCAATGAATTCCTGCTTAAGGCATCGACATGTGACATCGTATGCCCTGGTTTGTATTGTATGTCGAAGTCAAATTCCTGTACAGCTATCCACCAACGTGCTATTCGTGGTATAAGGTCACGTTTACTGAACGTGGCTCTCAACGCGGAACAGTCAGTTACCAAAGTAAACCTAATACCTATCAAATAAACTCGAAATCGCTGGAGGGAGGCTACAAAGGCCAATGTTTCGAGTTCATAAGCGTGATAATTTTGTTCATCTACCGAAGTTTTCCTACTGAAATAGGCAATTGGTTTCATTTCAGCGTCATGTATTTTCTGTAATAGAATTCCGCCTAAGCCGTATTTACTAGCATCTGTGTGCAAGAAGGTTTCATTTTTAGGATCATATATACCTAACACTGGTCTTTGTATCAAAGCTTCTTTTAGTTTTGTGAACGAATTCTGCTGTTCGACACCCCAACACCACGACGCGCCCTTTCTGGTCAAGTCAGTCAGTGGTCTAGCGATACTCGCAAAATTCTGTATGAATTTTCTAAAATAGCTAGCAAGCCCAATGAACTGCCTAACCTCATGCACATTACCTGGAGCCGGGAATCGTTCAACTGCGCTAATTTTCTCTTTTCCAGGTCTAATCTCGTGTTTGCCTATTTCGTAACCAAGATATTCTAGCTCTTCTTGAAAAAAATTACATTTTTGTATGTTCAAAGTTAATTTCGCTTCTTGTAATAGTTTGAATGTATGTTCTAATCTGACAAATTCCTCGTCAAAATCTTTTCCGGGTATAAGAATGTCATCCATATAAGCCAGGGCGGAATTAAACCTGGAATTGCCTAGAACTTGGTTAATTGTTCTTTGAAATACCGCGGGGGAATTGACTAAGCCAAAAGGCATTTTCTTAAACTGATAAAGTCCATCCGGTGTTATGAAAGCCGTGAGGTGCCTACACTCATCGCTTAACCGTATCTGATAGTAACCGCTAGTTAAGTCTAGAGAAGAAAAGTACTTGCTACCATTAAGCATATCTAACTGATCGTCTATTCTCGGCATTGGAAAATGATCTTTCTTAGTTTTCCGATTTAACGCTCTGAAATCGACACATAGACGGTACCCTCCTGTCTTCTTTTTGACAAGTATAATTGGACTTGAGTAAGGAGAATTTGATTCTTCTACGATATCATTATCAATAAGATCTTGTACCATTTCACGCACTTTTTCTCGCTCCGAGTAACTTAGGCGGTACGGTCTATAGACGACAGGAGAGGTATCATCCAGTTCAATATTCATTTCGGTTACATCGGTACATCCTAACTCAGACAAGGTTTGTGCAAAACACTCTCTATATGTATTAATTAGGTTTAAGACACTCTGTTGCTGCTGTGGTATTAAACTAGGATTAATGTTTATTTCTTCCATAGTAAATGGTGTCAGAGGGTGACCGTTAATCTGACGACAGGTCAGATTTACACCATTAGTGGCGGGATTGGATGTAAAAATCCTTTCCCCTCGCAATAACACAGAATTATTACGGAAAAAAATAGGTTCTTTTGTCAATTTACAGACTACAACCTGACACTCTCCCTCATTAACTTTGTAAACACCTGCCATAATGCAATAGTTTGCATTGTCTACCCTTCTGATACTATTTTCTACATAAACATCACAACTAGATCCATTATTATCCACGCATTTGATATAGTCGACTTGGTCCACGACAACAGTGTCGGTCTGTATTCTTAAAACGATTTTATGATCACTATGATCATCTAAGTTTACATTTGATAATTCATTCGAGAACGATATTTTCAGAATATCTAACCTATCGTGCGTTTTAAGAACCATCACATCTGCTCGTTCAGTAAAATCCTGGCCTACCAACAATGGTTCACTAAGCAATGAAGGGTCAATAACGTACGCGTCTATATCTGCTAAAACTTCACCGATATGCAAGTTTATCTTCGTTTTACCCAGCGGAATGGTTGTCCCGTTACCGAATCCACGAATACGTGGAACATCATTTCGTTCTACAGGTAACGAGTATTTATTAACAATATCCTGACGAATCAGAGTGCAATCACTGCCAAAGTCCAGATAACATTTTAAACTAATATTATTATTTACGAGTGCAGTTTTGTAATATTTCGAGTCTGAACCTAATTTTTGTGTAAATAAAGTTTTCTTATCAGATTTGGAGCCGTTATTGAATTGTTTGTTATTGTCTTTAGACTTATAACAATCGTTTGTATTATGCCCAACCCGGTGGCAATTATCACACCGAATTATTGGTTTTGGACATTTGTTAATCGTGTGACCAGGTTCTTTGCAATTATAACAGGTTACTTCATTTGTACTTTTGCTGCGACATTGAATTGCCCGATGACCGGTTTTATGACATTTAAAACATTTGATATCGTTTGATATAGAATTGGGAGCAGATCTTTTGGTGAAGCGAGAGACATTAGATTCCCTGCATAAATCTTTAAGAAATTTGAGTAAATCCTCCGGATCTTGACATCTGACCGACGACGCACTAGCCCTAATCGTTCTATCCTCTATCCCATATACGAGGCAGTCGACGGCCTGTTTTTCTGCTATACCACACGCGTTTAGCAATAGCATTTTATCGTAATAATATTCATCTACTGACTCGCCCAATTTCATTCGCCTGTCTAACATTTCAGTTAATAAAGCTGCGTAATTACTTTCCGAAGGGAATGCTTTCATCAACCTATCCTGCCATTCAGTCCATGTCAAAAGTATAGATTGTAGTCCTTCATACCACTTTTTAGCGTGACCGTCTAATTTAGGCAAAGCGTAATGAGCAGTCTGTTCATCAGTCCATTTGTATATCTTTGAGCATTCGTTAACCTTGGCTATCCATCCCTCAATGCGTTGATTCTTTTGCGATGGGTCAAATGTAGGTATAATATTTTTATCGTATGTAATCCTAGTTTGATGAGTAACGCTTTCAATAATCTGTGATATATCACTAATACTTAATAATAAACTAGTTTTACTTGCTGTGGACTCCAACTGCGTCCCCGCTGGTGGCTGCCCGGGTACATCAGCACTGTCAGGTCCTTGCTGCACAGGTGGAGTCATCAACTGTCCAGTCCGTGATTGCGTGATCTCCTGCAATGTTTCATCGGTGCGATACATATGTGTATAATAATAAAATATTCAAAGAAAAGGAATGTAAAGGGGGCTACAATTAACATTAACCAGCAGTTTAAAATAAACGATACATTACGATGCATAACGAGACATTAAATTACTATTTTTAAACTAATTCTGTACTCATAATATTCTTTTGCCCAGCGTTATTTGGGTAGCATTCAACTATGAACTTCTTTAATGTATCTATAACTTTATTATTATACTAAGTAAGCGAAGTTATTTTAAACTGAGTTAACCGCAACAATGCATGAATACACGTGTAGTTAAGATTATATCATAGAGGTCACCTTGGCAGTACCTAACTTGGATTGATAAATTCAAGCAAAATATTTCGCATGTAGAACGTACGAAAGGAAAAAAAAGTGTCCAAAGACTTTTGTGGCGGACCACAGAGTGGACTCACTTTTTAAATTGCTTATGTGAGTTGAACTCGTACTTAAGGGGTTCCGTTCCCCATGAGGAGAAAAAAAAAGTATGTCAATTAGCGAAGTGTACAATTTACCGTTTGTCAACCAATTTAATTTAACATTCTCTAAGTTCCCGTTTATGTGAAGGTAGTCGTAACAGCAGTCGTTATATCTACGTAGCTACTATAATCTAACATTTTTCTCGTATGATATTATTGCTACGATAAATTATTTATGATGCAGGTATCATTACAGTAATTATTATTTTCTTTAAATCTAGTTTAACAGCCACGTTATCAGTGAGCGAGTGGTAAAAAAAAAAAGTTAATGTAGGTAGTTCTACTTGCCTGTGATAATTGTTTTTCCTTCGGGCTAAACCTTTCACTGTCGCGCTCCAGGGATTGCTTATCGCCAGACTTAGAAACACCGCTCCGCGCCCTTGAACTGCGTCGATGGTGCCGTCCATGTTGACGTTTCCTCTTCGCATGGTTGGTCTTCCGACGACTACGATCGCGTTCTGACCGTGACGTTGATGTTGCACTTTCTGACGTGGTACTGCGCCGACGGCGCCGCTTATGACGGTGAGAGCGTCTTGCAACGCTTCGTGAGCGTCGATCGTATAGCTCACTGTCGTCGCTACCCATTTTGGTTCAAAATCCCACTTCTGATATTAGAATCAGGGTGGCAAATTAAACAAAATGTAGAGAAGTAGATAGTTGCTTATATTTCTCGCACAGAGGATACACTTTTTAAGCTACGTCCGTCCGATTCGACGGTCTGCCCGAGAATGCCCGCCTCTTGTCAACTTGTTCTTATTTATACAATCGGTTATCATTACTTCCTAATCATAAACAAGATAAATAAATGAAAAATAATTATCTAAATATGATTCTTACAATTTTAGACTATTCCTGCATTTATTAAACATATTTTTACTTCACTTTTAATTGTAGTCAAATTACATACTTTCCAATGTATTCTAATAAACGTCTCTAAATTAAACATAAATAAATAAATAAGCCAAGTGAATATAGTTCCGAATAGTAACGGTTTAAAATGATTGATTACCCTTAATTCTAACATTAATGACTAATCATTCAAATAATGAGATCAAGATTTGTACAGACGCCAGCAGGTCAATATACCCGAAACTGTAAAATTTTCCCAATCAACCTTGACCCTAATGCTTTAGCATAAGCTAAGTTGAAAATCTATTAAAGAAATTTGACAGATCGTAGTAGCTTGATGTACTGGCATCTGTTCTTAAAAATGCTTAGAAAAAAACTAATTTTATACAACCAAACAATTTTCGAAAACTTGTGAGGCCTTTGTCCAGTAGTGTCGGGGTGGACTGTAACTTGAATAAAACTTCAGGCTTCTTGTTTAATTCCCAGGACTAGTTAACTGCTTGATCGTTGAGTGATGACTGACTGGTGACCATGTGCAGGATGTCGTGGCGTGCGGTGTCGGGGCATAGCCTCCCGACTGCGGAAGCAACGCGGTGGCCCGTAACC
Organism: Dicycla oo; assembly: GCA_948252095.1. Lineage (NCBI taxonomy): Eukaryota > Metazoa > Arthropoda > Insecta > Lepidoptera > Noctuidae > Dicycla > Dicycla oo. Next base: position 9,313,721 of record OX411734.1, read on the forward strand.
ACGGGCCCCTCATTTTGGTCGCCACTGGCGAGTGGATGGTTGGGCGTGCGGCATACACGCCCATGTAGAGAGGTTTCTGTAATTTGTGTCTGTAGGCACGCCACGACGTTGATGCCCAACGCCGCTTGTTTCACCGCAACTCGGCGTACAGCCCCTACCGGGTTGGACCCACCTACATGGGGGAAGCCCAGCAGATGGCGTCCAGCGACAGAGTTACGGAGTCGACGTTCCTACAGATAGGATGTATGGCCCCCCTCCCCTATCCGTTTTCGAGTCGAGCCGAGCCCGGACGGGAAGAAGGGACCGTGTAATGGGTGTGAGGGCGGTATTGTATTGTGTAACACCGCCCGGTGTATACGCGAGTCGCGGGCCCGCGCCGCACGTTCGCGTGTGTGTTGAGGCGCCTGTTGAGAGGTGTGTCTGATGTTTGTTACGTGACACGCCTATATTAACCTAGCACGCGCCACGCAACAGATGCATGTATTTGAGTAGTGTCATTGTCACAAGTGGGTAGGTCGCGGGGCAAGGGTCTCCTCGCGTCTGGGGGTCGCGTATGCCAGGGCGCTATCTGCTTGACGTGAGGCCAAGCGGATGCGTCGGCACGAGCGAACATCCCCTTCGCGAGGCGCCGCACAAACTCGTCCAGGCTCTCAATCCAGAGGTCCCTCTGGATGATGTCGTTCCTCACGAAGCGAGGGGCGTCCACTATGGTCCGCAACGCTAAGTTCTGCTGCGTGCGGAGGAGCTTCCGGTTCGTCTCGCTCATGAGGGCGAACCATGCAGGGGCGGCGTACGTACAGCTTGTACACGCCCAGCCTGACGCGCGCCGGGATGCGTGACGAGAGCACTGGTCGGAGGAGGTTGCGGGCGACCCTACCTTGTGCGACAACTTTGCGGACGTGTGACCCCATTGTGAGCCGACGGTCGATGGTGACGCCCAGGTACTTGACCCGGGGCGACCACTCGACGTCAGCTCCCTGCAGCTTCAAGGGTGGTGGGAGAGGCGCGGACCCGGTCACCATCGCCTGCGTCTTACCCACGCTGACCGACAGCCGCCACTTGGACAGCCACTCGGGAAGCAGGTTGAGCGCGCGCTGCATCTTGACCGCCGCGTACTTCGCATTAAGCGAGGTGGTAATGTACGCGACGTCGTCGGCGTACAGCGCGAGCATCGCGTCCGGAGTGGTGGAGATGTCATCGGTGTAACGTGAGTAAAACGCCGGCGATACGCAGCTGCCCTGCGGCACACCGGCGAGCACCGGGTGGGCGCTTGACAGCGCTCCGTCGACTTCAGTTTGAAAGAAGATTGATTTTGTTATTTTTTTATTTTGCTACAAAAGTAGTAAAATCGTTCTTAGGGTACTCGCGTTCCCATCCCAGGTACTTAAAGCTTAAACATAAGATAATAGTAATGTTGCTGTCTCACTCGCACTTATTAGTATTGCAGGTAATAACGTCAACCCGTGGCAAAACCCACAACTAACATAATAGAAATGCATGATGCCTTAAATAAATACAACACCTCAATCAGAATTGAATTTAAAGTGCTCTGAGCGCCAAGGACTTGAAATGAAGTCAAAGAATGACGTCATGAAACAAATAGAGATGTACCTCATTTCCTAAAGCTCTAATTGAGTTATGTATTTGTTTCTTTGATACCTTACAATTTATACTGTTTTTTCTTACTAGGGATACTGTGAAATAAAATAATGGGAAATATTTAATCAGTTTTTATTTATATACGTATATAAAATTATAATTAAAACTTAACGCGTATAAATCTCATTCATCGATATGACGATACCCTCATCCCTACTGTTTACTATGTATTTCGTTATACATTTATAGCTTGGCGCTGGCGTGGCATCGCGTACTATGTACGTTGGCCGTGAAAAGGTTAAATTAATTTAAATAGTTACCACTACTGTTGTCGCTGTACGCGTTGCTCCTAAACTCATTCTCATTATGAACCTCCGTAAAACGTGGCTGACTATTCTCTTGGAATATACAATCATCGTCACTGTCACTGTAAATAATGAATAATATTATGACACCAGCTAAGTATGTAATGGGGTGCGTGGACAGGAAACCTCCCCGAGTGCCCGTGGGCTGGAGTTCCCTTACGGATACGTCCGGGGGGAAGGCCAGTCTCCGGGACGGTGCACCCTGGGGTGCGGGCAATGGTTCCCCTTAGGCACGTGTGCCTAAGGGGTTTTGTTGCCCGTATGCCAATATCCTGTCGGAGGTACGCTCCAACGTGTGTCCCTCTGCTCTCAGCAGAGACGCACAGCGGCGGAGTAAGAGCGGGCTCGGTGTGCACTAACCCTGCCGCCGGGCAGGCAGGAGGAAGTCATTTCCTTCTGCCACCGTTAGTCTCGTAGCCCCGAAGATTGTTCAAGGTCATGTCTCTGACTTTTGACGGGGGTCGAGGGTCTTGGCTTAACCGCCCGGACCGCGAGGAAGAAAACCTCTATAAAAAATTACCCCAAACCTTCAAGCGGCGGCGCACCGTGAGGGAGGTTGGTAGCTTGATTAATGGGTAGCTAAATTAATCTCTAGTGCGAACCACAGTTTTGAGCCAGTGATAAAGTTTTTACTCGTGGGAACAAATATGGAACCAACTAGAAACAATGAACGAGAAGAGGAGAGGGAGAGGAGTGATGCGGGGTCGGAGTCCGACGCCGCATCGGGAGTGAAGGGCGCGAGGGGCATTTTTAAATCAAAATCAAAATCAAAAGTCATTTATTCAAACTAGGCTGAGAATCAGCACTTTTTGAACGTCAAAATTACATAAGACAGTCCCCCAAAAACGCCCGCCCTTCACCACTTCCTAGTGCTTTAGCTGGGGAGAAGAAGTGGCGCAACAAACTCCCCAGCAGCACAGCTGTCTGTTCAGTTAAAAAAATGATTCTATATAATACTGCGCATAATAATTTAGGTACATTACGCAACACAAAACATTAAATTAAATTATTTGCTATAAGTAAGCTAGCACACGCCAATATACCAAAAAAAAAAAAAAAAAAAACGAAAACAATACTCAAGCAGAAACAAAATACAAAACTAAAAACGTAAGCAGAACTTTATACCTAAATAAAGGCCTCCAGTAATAAAGGGCGCGCCCACTTACATATAGCCGTACATGTAGTCGTAACTCACAAGTCACAGATAGGGATAAACTAGGACCATCGAAGTAAAATCAACAACGAGTTAAATTACTAATAACAAAACAAAACCAAGGTCAGCAAGACGACCTGTCACCACAAGCAGCACCCGTTCACGAGTATAACGCAAAGATCAGCCATTACCCCCCTCGCCATATTTGAGGGAAGGAGACAACCCGACCCCCGACGCTACCGCAAGCAGTGACATCTAAGGGAGCATGACGAACTTGCTGCCGGTTGCTCGAGCAAGAAAAACTATGATCAATTGTCGAGGTCACTAGCTAACCACATATTGCAATACCACTCATAAAAAATAAATAAACATTGAAATGAGTAGATTATGTCAATAATAAATTAAAATAAAATTAAAATAAATTGACCTTGAGAGTCAAAGAAAATAAATAATTATATGAACTCATATAACCTGTCAGTAGCTATGCTAATTCTGGAGAAAGAACATAAACATTGTCTTAAGCTAAACACAGCGACCAACTATTCTTATCGTTTAAGTAATCGTTGATAGAATAGTATGCCTTTGAACAAAGGTTAGATTTTACTTTAGCTTTGAACGCATTAAAGGGCAAATCTAGCAAAGAAGAGGGTAGCTTGTTATAAAAAGTTATACCAAGCCCAACAAATGAGTTATGAACCTTATGAAGCCGGTGAAATGGAGCACGTAATTTGGCCTTATTTCTGGTGTTAACATTGTGAATATCACTGTTTTTAGTGTATAAATGTATATTTTGTCTAATATATAAGATGTTGGCGAAGATGAATTGTGATGCCACCGTGAGAATACCAATCTGTTTAAAAAAATCTCTCAAAGAAACTCTGGCACCGAGCTGGTAAATTGCTCGAACAGCTCGTTTCTGAAGAACAAATATATTTTGAATGTCAGCGGCTTTGCCCCAGAGCAGAATACCGTATGACATAACGCTATGAAAATAACTAAAATAGACTAACCGAGCTGTATCAACGTCAGTGTATTGTCTTACTTTCCTGACGGCGTAGGCGGCTGAACTGAGCCTTCCCGCTAGGCTTGATATATGTGGGCCCCACTGAAGTTTGGCATCTACTGTTATACCCAGAAAAACTGCCGAGTCTACAGTTTTAAGCATCTCTTTATCTAAAACGATGTTGGGTCCTAGATTTCTAACATTCGGTAAGGCAAACTTTATACATTTCGTTTTTTTAGCATTGAGAACTAAGTTATTTGTCGTAAACCAATCTGTAACCATTGAGAGTGCACTGTTTACGTCGTCAAAATCTTGTCTATTCCTGTCTACTTTAAAAATAAGAGAGGTGTCATCTGCAAACAGTACAACGTCACAGATACCCTTTAAATAGAATGGTAAGTCATTGATATACACTAAAAACAAGAATGGACCCAGTATTGAACCTTGAGGTACTCCTAACTGAACTGGTAGCCCGGAAGATTTCACACCATTTACATCTACACATTGAAACCTATTATGTAAATATGAATTTATTACTTCAAGAGCTTCGTTTTGTACACCGTAATGATGTAGTTTACGCAAAAGCGTGTCATGGTGCACGCAATCAAAGGCTTTGGAAAGGTCACAGAAAATTCCAATAGCATTTTGCGAGTTCTCCCATGCGTTAAATATATGTTTCAGCAGAGCAACACCCGCATCTGTAGTCGAACGACCTTTAGTAAAGCCATATTGTTCATCATGAAGGAGGCCATTTAAATTAAAATGTCTTAGCAACTGCTTGAGTATTAACTTTTCAAATATTTTGCTAAATGCAGGTAAGATAGAAATAGGCCTAAAATTGCCAACGTCATTTTTATTACCTGATTTAAATAAAGGTATGACTTTACTACTTTTCATGAGGTCAGGAAAAGTTCCTACATCAACACATTTATTAAAACTAACAGCTAGATAGGGGGCTACTATGTCTATTATATTACTTAACAGTTTAATGGAGATGCCCCAGTAATCACCAGTGTTTTTAGACTTAAGTGTGTTAAATACATTAACTACATCACGACGTGTTATATGTTCGAAGCTAAATAAGCGACCACATTTAGGCACACTACTATGCAAAAGGTTTTCAGCTTTAGACGGGGATGAATTTAAGGAGCGAGTCGTAGTTATAGGTATGTTGGCAAAAAACTCATTAAATGCCTCAGCAACGTCTGCTGCTTTATTAACTAATTTGTTGTCGACCATAACTTCAAGTTGTTTGTCTTGTTTAACCGACTTACCCGTTTCATTGTTAATAATTTTCCAAGTGGTTTTTACTTTGTTATTGGAATTTTTAATTGTATTGCTTAAAAATTTAGATTTAGCACAAACACAAATACTTTTAAATAATTTTGAATAATTTTTGACATACTCTAGGAAGGGAGTATCAAACCTGTGCTTTTTCAAACCATATAATTCGTATAGTAGCGAGGGCTTGCGGGTAAGAGCCCGGAGTGCGTAGTGGTGGGGGCCGCTGGAAGGAAAAATGCTTTCCTGAAGCGGACCCTAAATCCGGGAGATGCCCAGGAGTCTTCCTCGGACGGCGGAGTTAAATCGGCTCCAAAATATGCTCGCCGGGGCCTAGGCCGGAAGAGCAAGAGCCGGGTAAACGCCGCACAAGAGGACGGCTCAGCTGGGTCGGCCGAGGGGAGCGCCGTGGAGGCGTCTGGCGATGAGTCGGACGCCGCTGGTGGCTCCAATTCGGACCGGGCCAGGTTTGAGGAGGTCGTGGCCGCTGCAGTCAAGGGTGTGGCCTTGAAGAAGAAGCAGTCATCTAAAGACAAGGCCATACCCGCAGCCAAGGCCTCCATTATGGCGGCAGCGGAGGCTCTACTCCAAGGGCCTCCGTCGGACGGAATGTCCGAAATGCGGGCGGAGGTCGCCCGCTTGACAGCCGCCATGGAGCTTCTCCGAAAGGAGAATGAGGAGCTCCGAGCAGACCTGGCCAGGCTCCGCGGAGCCGGCGCTCAGGAGGGGGTACAGCAGGGGCAAGGCGGCCTCGGGCCTGCAGAGGACCGAGTTCTGGCCTTGGTGCGGAAGGAGTTGGCTTCCCTTAGCAACCGGTTCTCGGTCCTTGAGGGAATCGTCCTGCGGCCCCCGCTAGGCCGACCGGCGGCCTCGGGCCAGCCAAAGGCGGCTTCGTATGCCGCCATGGCTGCCACGGCCAAACCAGGGTCGGCAGGGCAGGCTAAGGGCGGGGCCGAGGCTGCGAAGGCGCCTGCGACGGCGCCTGCGAAGGCGCCCACGAAGGCGGCTGCGAAGGCGCCTGAGAGGGCCCCAGCTGTGGCGGTGACGAAGCGGCTGCCCCCGCCTCCCAAATCTCCTCCGGCTGACGCCGAATGGCAGGTAGCTGGGGAGAAGAGGAAGGAGGGCAAGGCGGCAAGGTCGGCCAAGCGGAGGGAGAGGCGGCGGCGGCGCAAAGAGCGAAGCGTCGCGGCGAGGTTACGTGCCCCAAAGTCCGCAGCTGTAGTGATCACACTACAGCCGGAGGCGGAGAAGAAGGGCGTGTCCTACCGCGACGTGCTCGCCAAGGCGAGGGCGGCGGTGAACCTGGAGGAGATCGGTGTTACCGAGGGCTTGCGGGTAAGGGTCACTGCGACTGGGGCTCGGATGCTCGAGATCCCCGGTGCGGCCAGTGGCCCGACCGCTGACGCTCTGGCCGAAAGGCTCAGGGCGTCCTTAAATGCGGACGAGGCCCGAGTGTCCAGACCCGCCAAGTGCGTTGACTTGCGCATCCTGGGTCTGGACGACTCCGTGACGGAGCGAGAGGTGGTGGCCGCCGTGGTCAAGACTGGGGGGTGTGCCTTCGAACAGGTGAAGGTAGGCACCATCCGTCCTGACCTCACGGGGATGCGAGCCGTTACGGTGAGCTGCCCCGTATCGGCGGCCCACAAAATAGTTGGGGAGGGCCGAAGGTTCCAGGTGGGCTGGGATTCCACGCGGGTGAAACTGCTAGAACCCAGACCTCTGAGGTGCTTCCGTTGCCAAGTGGGCAACCACGTGGGGGCAAAATGCACCTCGGAGGTGGATCGCAGCAGTCACTGCTTCCGTTGTGGTCAGCTCGGTCACAAGGCCGGCTCGTGCAATGCCACGCCGCACTGCTATCTATGTGCGGCAGCTGGCAAGCCGGCCGATCACCGGGCTGGAAGCAAGGGCTGTGGTCCACCCACCAAAGCCCGGGGCAGGGGCAAGCCCTCCGCCTCCGCTACCGCCGTCACGGCCGCAGCCGCCGCCACGGCCGCCGTCGCTGCCGCCTCCACTGCCGTCGCCGCCGTACTCACTGCGGCAGAGCCCTCACAGGAGGCTCAGGGGGGGGCTAATATGGAGTGCCAGTAATGGCCCCATTACGCCTCCTCCAGGCGAACATCAACCACTGCGTCGCCGCTCAGGATCTGTTGCTCCAGAGCATGGCGCAGTGGTCGATTAACATCGCCGTGGTCGCTGAGCCGTACTTTGTCCCGCCCAGTGATTACTGGGTGGAGGACCTGAGCGGCTCAGTGACCCTCATTTCGTCGGCCGCCGCCGGTACCCTGTCCCTCGAAGCCGTCAAGAGGGGACAGGGTTGCGTTGCAGCACGGTTCGGGGGGATTGTCGTGGTAGGGGTATACTTCTCCCCGAACCGAACTCTCGCCGAGTTCCACAACTCCCTTGCGGAGTTGAAAAACGTCGTCGTCGGGTTTCGTTCCCTTCCCGTGCTCGTCCTCGGGGACTTCCAACGCCAAGAATGTGGCTTGGGGTTCCCGGTATACGGACACACGGGGCAGGATGGTGGAGGACTGGGCTCTGGAGACAGGCCTGGTCATCCTAAACCGGGGTTCTGTCCCCACGTGTGTGCGGATGCGGGGCGAATCAGTGGTGGACATTTCGTTCGCCAGCCCCGCTCTGTTGCCACATGTTGTTGACTGGCGCGTCATAGAGGGGGTGGAGACCTACTCCGACCACCGGTACATCCGGTTTGATGTCTCCGCCCAGACCTCGAGCGCGCCGGTCCGACAGGCCCCGAGTGGTCCGCGGTGGGCGCTGAAGAAGCTGGACCGGGAGCTCCTCCTGGAAGCCTCGATCGTGCAGGCCTGGGTGTCACCACCGGACAGGCCTGCCGACATCAACGACGAGGCGGAGTGGTTCCGGGAGGCCATGTCCGAAATATGTGACGTGGCAATGCCCCGGGTCCAGTCCGGTCGCGCCTGGCGCCAGGTGTATTGGTGGTCGCCGGAGCTGGCGGCTCTGCGCGAGGCGTGCGTTGCTGCGCGGCACCGGTACACCAGGCACCGCAGGCTCCGTATCCGCCCTCCGGATACGGAAGCCATTCAGGCGGAGCTGTACGAGGGATACAGAGCGGCGAAGACCGCCCTCCGAGCGGAGATCTTGCGGGCCAGGGATCTGGCTCGCGAGGAGTCGCTGGAGACTCTAAACAGGGACCCATGGGGACGCCCTTATAAAATGGTGCGGAATAAACTCCGCCCATGGGCGCCCCCGCTGACGCAGAGTCTCCGGCCCCAGCTCGTGGAGGACGTGGTGAGCGCTCTGTTCCCTCCGCGAGGGGAACATACTCCCCCGCCCATGGCTCCGCTTCCTGCGGTGCCCATTGCGGACCACATCACCGACGACGACGACGATGCTCCGGAAGTGACCGAGGTAGAGTTGAGAGCGGCGGTACGTAGGCTGAGTGCCAAAAATGCCGCCCCAGGACCCGACGGCTTACCTGGAAGAGCCTGGGTTCTGGCCTTTGGGGCTCTCGGGCCTCGACTAGGGGGGCTCCTAAGCGCATGCTTGGAGAGGGGCCAGTTCCCACTTCGTTGGAAGATGGGGAAACTGGTCCTCATTAAGAAGCCGGGGCGCCCTGCGGACTCTCCGTCCGCTTACCGACCCATCGTGCTGCTCGACGAGGTGGGCAAGCTCTTTGAAAGAGTTATTGCAGACCGCCTCGTCGGGTGGCTGGTGCAGGAGGGGCCGGATTTGGCGGAGAGCCAGTTTGGTTTCCGCAGGGGGCGCTCTACGGTGGACGCCATCATGCGCGTGTGAGCCCTCACGACGGGGGATGCTGTGGCCCGGGGTGGGGTCGTCTTGGCGGTGTCTCTAGACATCGCCAACGCCTTCAATACCCTGCCCTGGAGTTGCATCAGGGAGGCACTCCGGTATCACCGGATGCCGACCTACCTCTGTCGAGTGGTTGAGGCCTATTTGACGGATAGGGCCGTCATCTACCCCGGTCATCAGGGAGAGTGGAACCGGCGAGAGATGTCGTGCGGTGTCCCACAGGGATCGGTCCTGGGGCCGCATTTGTGGGACATCGGGTACGACTGGGTGCTGCGCGCCGACCTCCCTAGCGGCGTCAGCGTAGTATGTTACGCTGACGACACGCTGGTCCTGGCGCAGGGGAGGTCGCACCAGGCGGCGGCTGAATTAGCGACACGCGGGGTTGCGATAGTCGTTGAGAGGATCCGGCAGTTGGGACTCGAGGTGGCCCTGCACAAGTCCGAGGCCATGTGTTTTCATGGTCCTCGGAATGCGCCACCGTCGGGTTCCCAAATAACGGTAGGAGGGGTTCGCATCGGAGTCGAGTCGACGATGAAGTACCTGGGACTCGTCCTCGACAGCCGGTGGAACTTCGTGGAGCATTTCCGACGTTTGGCTCCCAGACTGGAGCAGGCTGGGGCTGCCTTGAAGCGGCTCCTGCCCAATCTAGGTGGTCCAAACGCCTCCTGCCGGAGGCTTTACGCGGGGGTCGTGCGGTCCATGGCCCTTTACGGGGCACCGGTGTGGGCGCGTTCCCTGAGGCTGCGGCCAGTCCGCCGGTTGAACGCGTCCCAGAGGGTCATGGCCATTCGGCTAGTCCGGGGTTACCGCACGGTCTCCGGTGAGGCGGCGAGCCTCCTTGCCGGATTGCCGCCGTGGGATCTGGAGGCGAAAGTCCTCGCGCACGTGTGGGAGTGGCGCGAGGAGGCAAAACGCCGGGGCGTAACTCCGCTGCCGCGAGAAATCACGGTACAGCGGACAGAACTCCGGCGGGATCTCATGGCGACATGGAGAGTGCGACTGTCGCAGCCCAGCGCTGGGCACGCCACAATTGCGGCGATAAGTCCCCTCTTTGAGGAGTGGTTAGAGAGGCGCCACGGCGTCCTCACCTTCCGCCTGACGCAGGTCCTCACCGGACACGGTTGTTTCGGGAGGTTCCTGTTTCGCATAAGGCGGGAGGAAACGCCCGGGTGTCACCATTGTGTGGATCGCCCAGAGGACACGGTGGAGCATACAGTGGAGGTCTGCCCGGCTTGGGCAGAGCACCGCCGTGTTCTCACGGAGGCGATCGGCGGCGGCGATCTCTCGCGTCCGAGCCTGGTCCAGGCCATGGTGCGGAGCGAGAGTGCATGGGAGGCCGTCACCTCCTTCTGCGAAGCGGTAATGCTCGCGAAGGAGGAGGCGGAACGCGTGAGGGAGAGGCAGCCTCACGCCCTCAGTCGCCGCAGGAGACGCCCTGGGCGGCGGGAATTGATAGCCGATTCCCGGCCACCGTAGGCGCGGGCTTGCGGACGGTGAGTAGTGGGTAGCTCGCCGTCCGGTGAGGACCAGGCCCGGGTCGACGGCGCGTTGTGTTCCACGCGCGCCTCAAAGAGATGTCAGCAAAAGATGGGGTCCAATAGGGCCAATGCCGCTGGGGTCGCGGGTTGTTTGAAAAAGATACCGTGGCCCTGGCATAGGCAACTGAAGGAACACGGGTGGGTTTTAGTCAGTAAAAGTCTGACACGCCCTCCCGCTCCACCCAGAGCGGGAGAAGTTATTTGATGATTTCCCATCCACAAAAAAAAAAAAAAAAAAAGCTAAGTATGTAACGAGTACCTCGACAGTCAAACCGAGTTAACGAGTACTAATAAAATGGCCGAGTATTGCCGAGTACCTAGTAATAAACAAGTACTATGCGCATCTCTGAGTAAAGCGCGCGTCGCTTCGTGAGATAAAAAACTGTATGTATTATTACACTTTAAAATATCTGTAGTCCACAGGATCAATGAGACAGCATTAAGGCGAAAGCGTCGGGGTAGCCCGCGAAATTCCAACAGGTTGTACGTTGGTCAAAATCTAATTTTCAGCCGTAACGAATATGTATATACATAATTATAATCATTAAAGTGATCATTAAAACTCCATAAGACCAGGTAATGCTAATGAATGACTATTTCATGAAATCTTGACATTTAAGGATTATACTAACTTAAGGAGTTGTATTACTGATTCTAATGATTATAATTAAAAAAGTAAATACATATTTGTTACGGCTGCGAATTATATTTTGATACAACCTAATACTGGCCTGTAAATTGCACAAAACGGAAGAAAATTTGAATTTCGCGGGCTACCCTGACGCTTTCGCCACGTTATAATATCTGTGCTTACTCTTTGGAATAGTCGACATCGGCCACAGACATCACATAAAGAGTAACAGACCAAACATTAATCCATAGTTATATTGATGGAGATGGACTTCATTCCTTACTGACTCACACATAGACAAAATTTGACACGTAGCCCGTCTATCTCATCTATCCTGTAGTTATCTGTGCCTGCGCCGCCATATTGATAAGCAACATAACCTGCATCGCGTTATATTTTTCAACCACGTTAAACTAAAAAAATATTACTTGTTTGGGACTTAATACACACGAGGATAGTAAAATAAAATGGTTAAGTGCTGTGCATACCAGTGTGACAGTGCTAGCTACCACAAAACACCTGGATTGACCTTTCATCGGTAAGTTTTTGTATCATGTTGTGCTACTAGAACTTCATAATGTTTTCTCATACTGAATTCAAATGTTTCGATACTGTTTATTTGTATTTTATATAGGTTTTTTTTTTTTAACTTAAATGAAATTTATCTGTACCGATAACCTAAAACTAAAGAAATAAACCGTAAAAGGCAAAATTGTCAGCAAGTGGCAGAAATTGAAAGCTCAAATACCTGTTTAATAAGTCAGGTACGGACTAGGCGGCTAGGGGGATGAAATTTTTTGTTATATGTAAAATATTTACTATTGAATTATCAAACAGAGCCTCAGTTTACTCTACGAATTTAATTTTTTTTTTTTGATGACAATTCTAAAATACTGCAGAGTGCAGATTGTCAGTGTAAACATACATGCTATTATGATAAACTAGAATTAATATTTGTTACCTACCCTGTCTGTGTGATGGATAACATGAACAATGGTGTACATAAATAGGTATAGGCTACTCACATAACTGACGTTTCATTCAGCAGGTAATAATTGAGCATACTAATTTTTTTCCAGGTTTCCAAAGGATGAAAGTTTACGGAATGCATGGATTCAAAATATGCAACTCCAGGATTGGCAACCTAGACGTTCGAGTGTACTTTGTTCGAAGCATTTTGAGAAGCACTTGATCGATCCCAGTGCTTTCCGAACAACATTACGTCCTGGAGCAATTCCTACACTGTTTAATGAACTGCCTGTGGATCCATATGTAAGCATTATAGCAAAATTATAATATACTAGCGACCTGACCCGGCTTTGTACTGGTAGATATTGGAATTTGACAAAAAAAAATTAAAATTATAAATTTTAACACACTCTTGGCAGACTTTCTATGCTTAGAACACTCGATCAATTCTGCTTTGATGTCCATGACTGGTGAACAACGAGCTACTTTTGTAAAAATAGCAATAGAAATGCTTTACAATATAAATATTATTGTTTGCGGTTTCACCTTTGATGGGGCTGCTAGCAACATTAGCATGGCAACTAGTTTAGGGTGTGTTTTTGATTTAAAATCATTGATACCATATTTTACACTAAAAAATACAAGAATTAATGTTTTCTATGATCCGTGTCACATGATTAAACTTATAAGAAATACTCTGGGTGATTATAAAATTTTAGTTGACAAGGATGGCGGTGAAATTAAATTTGATTATCTATTATTTCTGCATGAAATACAACAGCATAAGGGTTTATATCTTGCTAACAAAATTAGACAAGCACATGTTTGTTACAGCAAACAAAAAATGAAAGTTAGGCTAGCTACGCAATTGCTTAGTAGATCGGTAGCAGATGCATTTCTATATTGCAAAGATACGAGTATTCTAAAATTAGATAAATTTCGTGATGGCTCTGCTACTGTAAAATTTATTATCATGATTAATGACGCTTTTGATATATACAGGGCTATTTTTAAATCATTAACTAAACTTTAACAGGGTGTTCTACCCATGAATATGAATAACTTTCACTATGGGACCAACTCTGAAATCACAAAAAAAAAATCAGCTGTTTCATACAAAAGTTCAATACCTACTCTACCAAAAAGTATGAAACAGCAGATTTTTTTTTTGTGATTTCAGAGTTGGTCCCATAGTGAAAGTTGTTCCCTCTCGAATGTCTTATGTTACACAGTTCGACATAAGAAAAAATGCTCCAAGTGTCTTAAGTCGGACAGTTACACTTAAGGGCTTGGTTAGGATTGGTCGCTAAATATCTGTAGTTGTGTTGCAAGTAGCAATATGTGCTGTATTTATATGAAAGAAATGGTTCATTCACTCTTAATTTTAATATTTTTCAACAGCAGCAACATTATTTTGAACGAACCAAAAAATAAATAAATTGCACGCGAAAAAATTGAAGAAGCCAAGTGGCTTCTTCAATTTTTTCATTGTTTCTGTTCGCAGAATTTTTACCGGTTGACAGAATAAGTTGTTGTCATGCAAATAGTGTATTTAATAGTGATATTTAGTATGTTATGAATGTGTAAACATATGTGCCATCGTATTCTAGTGTAGTTTTAGTGAATTTTAGTGAATATATTTGTAGATTCGACGTATTGTGATAACTTTATCTCACTTGTGTAGGTTATGTGAATGAATATTATCAAAATGAAAACATATCACGTCACTGCAATGTCAGGTCAGTTTTATTTCACTACGTAGCTGTTTTATTAGATAGGAAAACTAATGAGGATTACGGGAAGGTATCATTTATAATTTGTTATTATCGATTTAACAGTATAATCTTCCTTTTTCTGAAGGCCTACCTAAAGTTATTACCTTACTCGTAAAAGCGTTGACATTTACGTAATGTTGCGTGTACGGAGGTCGACACCCGAAAGGATATTCATGGGTAGAACACCCTGTGAAAGTTTAGTTAATGATTTAAAAATAGCCCTGTATATATAATATATAAAAAAAGCTCTATGTGCTGCTAATATACAAAAATGTATGACATTTTCTAAAGAATGTACAGAATATTTATCAAATTTAAAAATGTTGAATGGTAATTTAATCGTACAGTCAGGTTGCAAAACTGGTTTTACGGGATTTATTATTTGTCTTCAAAGTGCCATTAATATGTTTAATGATTTGATTATTAGGGAAAAGTTAAGATTTTTGCCGCTATATAAAGTTAGTCAAGATCATTTGGCGATGTTTTTTGGTCTGATGAGAGCAAAAGGCAGCTTTAACGACAATCCGAATGTTACTCAATTTCGTACGGCGTATAAAAAAAATATCACCCGTTCCGCATTAAAACTACATACCGAAGGGAAGCTTGTTGATTTACTTATACTTACTGTATCCTCAACCACAGATGCAGTGCAAATTGTCAATAATAGTACTCCCACATTTGAAAAAAATATTATGGATAATCATTATATTGACGAAGAATTTTTTTCTTGATAACATAATTAACACACCTTTGGATGAAAACACAGGGGAAATCACCATATATATATAGGGTATATCGCACGAAAGATTCATAAAAAAATTAACTGTTCATTATGTCAGATATTAATGTTAGGGGAAAAAGAAATCTTTTTGTTCTCTTTAATAAAACTTAAAGATCGAGGTGGACTCACATATCCCTCCCAAGCACTCATTAAAGTTATTCAAATCTGTGAAAAGTCTTTTACAAAGTAATGAATTTAATAGTTTGATGAAATTTGTCGCTGATTATGTTGACTACTCAATTTTTGATTCAAACGACCCAGAGCATGATAGAAACCATGTAAATCTGTTAATTCAAATTATTGTGAAATTTTACATTGATTTAAGATGTAAACACGCATGCAAAGAGACAAATTGGTCTCAAAGAAATCATCTTATTCCAAAACAAGTGTGCGGGACAAGTGAATAAACAGTGCAGATAGTGAAAACACAGACTGATAGTACAGTTCATAGTTTTAAGTATAACAGTTTGTCTTGTTTTGTATTTTTCTCGTTTAGTTTATGTTATATAGAAGCTGAAAATATGTAATTTGTTATATGTTTGCATTGTAAAATATTGTTAAAATGTAGAAAATTGTCGAATGGCTCTCGTTACGGTAAAGTAACGTCGTAGCTAAGCTTAATGCACCGATACCGACTTCGCGCTCATTGGTTGAAAAGTCCTGCGCTCTGATTGGCTGACCAATCACAGGGCTTACATTTTGTTAGCCGATTTTGTATAAATTCCGTGCCATTTGGCGTATCGGTACAGTTTTAGTCCGGTTAAGTAGTCTCGACCTCTCTAGGTCAACTACGAGATGCCATTCACAAAAAAAAAAAAACGTATCGGTACAGTTGGCGAGCAACAGTAATACGAAGAAGAACACTCCGAAATAAAGAAGATCTACAAGGAAGAAACTCTCCTGGTTTTATTCTTCACCAACCCAGCACACAAATGCGCCTATAGGGCACATTTAATGGTCCTTCGAGCCGGATATATTGTGAAGAATACTGCCTGAAGATAATAGTGCCGCAAGTAAAGAAGCTCTGAAGATCGTATCCAGTGTGTTCAAGATCGTCGATTGAAAAATCAGCTGACGTCATGCCCGTTACACGTTCTGAGGGGAGGGGCCGCAAGCCGTCGAACGAACAGAAGCCGTCGTCGTCTGAAACCACGCCAGGGACCTCAGCGACCGGCACCAGCACGGAAGCCACGACGGAATCGACACATACAGGGACGACTGTCACGGAGACTTCCGAAAATACCGCCACCTCCGCGACGACTGATCCAACCACCGTGACTTCCGCCGCCACCGCTTCGACTGCAGCAACCTCCGCCTCGGCCGCGAAGACGGCCCCCGCCTCGCACCCCGCCAGCGCCGCCGCCTGCTCCGTCGCGCCTTCAGCCGCAACGACGCTGATTGCGGGTGCGAAACCGAAACAGCTGATGAAGCCGCCCGCTGCTGTCACCTCCAGAGATGCTCGCCATGAATCAGATGCCTCAACAGTGAAGCGAGTTATCAAGAACGCCGGTACGTCGAAACCAACCGGCCCACAGTGCCTCTCTCCCCCTAGCAAGAAGGGGGGAGGAGGGGGCTCGACGCATAGCAAATCGAAACAACAGAAAATAGCGAAAGCGAAAGAAAAGCTACTCCGCCTCCAAGTCGAACTAGCTGCAGCGCGCCTCGCCGCACTAGAGACAGGGGACACGGATGAAGAAGAAGAAGGGGAAGAAGATAACGTCTCCCTCTACTCTGAAGTCAATGCAAGACTAGACAGCTGGTTGGAAAACCAGGTGACTCGTCCCGTGTTAGCCATCGCCAACGAGCCACATCGCCCTCCAGTAGAACCAACGGCTGTCCACGATGACCAACAGAAGTATGAAGAAACACGTCATACACCGGCGGGAGGTCAAGGGGACTTAGCCCTCTTAGCTGAAGCCATCACTAGGGCTGTCAGCGCCGCTCAGCGGCCCAAGTTCATCGAGCTACCGTTCTTCAGTGGGTCGCATCAGGAGTGGCTGCCCTTCCGTGCCGCCTATCATGAAACAGAGCAATGTTCAGCGCCGTCGAGAATATGAACAGACTACGGAGAAATTTGAAAGGCAAGGCCAAGGAAGCTGTAGAAGGGTTGCTGATCACAAATGCGCACCCAACAGAAGTGATGAAGACATTGGAATCCAGATTTGGAAGACCAGAGTCCATAGCCATGATAGAGATGGAAACACTTCGAAGTCTGCCGCGCCTCTCCGAGTCAGCGAGGGACATCTGCATATTCGCTACGAAAATCTCCAACGTCGTAGCAACATTGAAGACATTGGGTTGTTTCAATTATATGTACAACCCTGAACTTGCGAAGACATTGGTAGACAAGCTGACACCGACACTGCGTTATCGCTACTACGTCTCTCAGCCACACAGCCGCGAGAAGACCCCTGCCTCATCAAGATAGAAAAGTTCTTCAAAAGAGAAGCCGAATTGTGCGGACCCTACGCACTGCCTGAACAGGTGGCAGCACAGCCTACAGCCGCACCACAAAGGAAGACGCAGCGGGTCACCAACGTGACTGAGAAGACCAACACACCAAAGTGCCTCGTGTGCGAAGGAACAAGACACATCAATGCAACAGAATGTGAAGCATTCAAGAAGATGGATGCCAACACAAGATGGGATACAGCGAAGTCCAAACGCCTCTACTTCAGATGCCTGCTGCAGACAACTGCCGAACAAAGCCGTGTGGTATCAACAGCTGCAGATACACGCACCACAACATGCTTCACTATGAGAAGAAAACAGAAAAGGCAGAGAAGACAGATAACGAAGAGACAACAGAAGTCATAAATTCGACATGGACAATAAAGAAGCAATCCTATCTGAAGATCCTGCCGGTCCAGGTGAAAGGACCAAAAGGAATAGTCAACACTTTCGCATTAATGGACGACAGGTCAACAGTGACACTCGTTGACGACAGCATCGTGAAAAGCATCGGAGCAACAGGACCCATAGATCCGTTGAAAATCGAAAGCATCAATGAGCTGAAGACGGCGGAATCGACGTCAAGAAGGGTGACTATCGGACTAAAAGGGATCAACAACAGAGAAGAGCAAATTCAAGCAAGAACAGTTAAGAACTTGCAAGTCTCATCTCAACGGGATCCGTAAGAACTGGTGGAAAGATGCCCGCATCTATCGGACATCAAGGGACATCTATCGTACTCCAACGCAAAGCCGCAAGTTCTCATCGGTCAAGACAATTGGCATCTTCTACTCATCAAAGAAACCCGAAAAGGCGACAAGAACGTTGGCATCTCTCACGCCGCTGGGATGGGTTCTTCATGGAAGCCAAACGAGATCCTTCGGACAGAAGATAGACTTCGTATCACATATGACTAAAGACTCAGAAGAGAACCTAGAGGACCTAGTGAAGAAGTTCTTTGAGATTGACGCCCTCTGCATAAACCCGAAGAGACCGAAGACCGATACAGAAGAAAAGGCGCTTCAAATACTGGAACAGAAGACTGAAAAGATTGAAGAAGCCAGATATCAGACCGGCCTTCTCTGGAAGAAAGAAAAATCCGCCCCTAAGGCTACCCACTGACCCGGTTTTGACTTATTATACAGCAATGTGTCGTACCTACATATTTAATCTTGTTGCAGTTGCCAAACGATATGGAGAATTACATGCAGTATCATATTATGGGATCAGTATCACAAATACGGATGAAACCAGGTTGTGCCCCAAGTAAATTTGAATGCCAGCTAAATCGAAGAAAATGGACTTGTAGTAGCATAGAACAAGCAATTCATGATGAACAACATAATATGATAGTTACAGAGTGCTTGGATAAGTCAACAGAGAGCAGTGCACAAAGTTTAGTTCTAGAAGATACTTTTGAAAGAAGTTCAGGTAGCATAAGCATCTACAATATGACTAATTGAAAAGTTTTATTTGCTTCAAACTTCTAATAATTCTTACCTTACTTATATTTTTCAGATTTGCAAATAGACAAAGAAGATTTATTAGAAGCTTGTAAAGTAGCACATAAATCTATTCAAGTATTAATTACCCACAAATACAGAAGTAAAGCCGTTCAAGTCAATAAGAAGTTAATTGATCGGGCAGTATCACCATTCATGCCATCAGTAGGTGTTGTCTTCTTCAACATCACCATTTAGGCTAAGCGTGCACTACAATAAAAAATGGTTGTGAAAAAATATTGCAAGCCTGTTAACAATACAAATATCAAGGGGCATATTTATCTTGATAATTTCAAATCATTTTATGACATGGTCAGATTACAAAAAAGCCAATATAACTATGAGGTATCTACTTACCTTGTATCATACACCTAATGGATCAGTAGTTATATTTCACCTGCCTTTGGAGTAGGGATGCCCAATCTGAATCAATCTTCCAGTGGATTGATTCATGACCATACGATCTACCATTTTTTTTAATTGGAGGATAAGGATGCGATCTTCGCCCAAATCTAATCATATGCGCCAGGATCATATGAAAAAATCGTATCAACTACAACCTAAATGTCAACCAAAACAAAGTAAGATTACCTACATAATAAAAATGGAATGAGATTAGTTTCAACTCTTTCGAGTTACATTATTCAAAGGTAGGTGATACCATGATAATATTTTGTTTATTTTATTGTTGGGTATCCAGTATGATAGCATTCTCCGATTTTGTTTTCTTAAATTCTTTGTTAGTATTACTGCAATAGGAAGAGTTCTATCTGTTCTGTGAGCGTGACCTATTATTTTAAAATACTTTTTAATATGGCTCCACCAACAAAATCAAACGTTTGGACATTTTTTTATTAAATGTGACTTGGGTGGACAATGTAAATTGTGTAAATAGGGGCCGTATTTATTACGGATTATTAGGCACAGAGCACAATTGTGTTCCGTGGGCCATGAGATCCGAGTGCCCACTTGGTTTTTCGAGACACCAAGTGGTTGGTCGACTCTTCACGTGATCAGAGGGCTGGCCTATTTTTTGGCCAAAGAATCGGCATTGCCATACAACGTGGCAATGCTGATTCATTGCCATGGGACCAACACCGTAATCGAGAAAAAATTACCAGCCACCCCATACATTTGGATCGAGAAGGTATTGAAGCTTTGTATGAGACAGTTGATAATTTTTTCTCGATTACGATGTTGGTCCCATGGAGAAAGTTCTTCAGTTTGATGGTCTGTACCACACCCTTAACGAAAACACCATTCTGATACACCCCTGTTATAGGGTCAAATTAAATTAGCTAGCAAAACTCTGCAGACGTGATGGGTATCAATATCTAAACACAAGAAAATTAAAGTTTTGATGATTTTTTTTGGGGTCAATGACCGCTGGGACCTAGTGTTCTTACTTGAAGTGTGAGTTAATAAAATCTGTTTTATCGTGTTGAGATATCCGTACCCATCACGTTTTTTAAGCTTTTTACACAAAAAAAAACAGACTTTTAATGATATCGTGACTACAGTAACGGCGGTAGATGACCCCAACAAAAACATCATCAAATATTTTTTTTTTTTGTTTTATCGTGTTTAGATATCGATACCCATCACGTCTGCGGAGTTTCGCTAGCTAATTTATTTTGACTGTTTAACGGCCGGTTTTTTGATCCGTAGTTAACTCATCCCATAATTAAACATGTAACTAATGGTTGAATTTTGGCTAAATGTATTTGCCAAAAAAACATCAAGTACTTACTATTTTTAACATCACATCATTTTTAGGGTTCCGTACCAAAATCGTAAAAAGGAACCCTTATGGTGCGACTCGACGTAATGGCGACGTGACTCAGTGACATGACAACCGACTTTTTTGACGTGATAACCAGTATTGCCGTTAGCATACATTTGACGTACCTTTGGGGTCCATTTTACGTACCTTTTCAACATAACACGAGAAAACGAGATAGCGTCTTCGGTCCTAAGTATATACTGGTGGCCTGTGAAGTCACAGAACTATGTAATGTAGGAATAGGAAGTAGCTCTGTCTCGCTTCCGCCGAGAATATGCAATAAACATTGTATCGTGTATCCGACCAGCCCAAGCCTGCAGCGCGTTCTTTGGGCGCGACAGACACAGAACACTACTCATAGGGCGCGCTGGTTTGCAAAGAGGATAGTTTTGATAGGTAAATTTTGTTTTGTATTTTGGAACCACTGTACATTAACACCCGTTGATTTTATATAGTAGCAATCTTTTTTGGGTAGAATAGACCCTTTTTAGTGTATTTTTGGAAACCCTTAAGTACGCAAAATTATTGGCGTCGAGAACAAAAATTACGCTTTATTAGCGTATCTATTTTTTTTTTTTTTTTTGGTAGACTATTCTACCGGCAAAGTCCTTCCCAGTGACCTTAAAGAGAATTTTGACCTCGGGGTCTATACCCCGATGTCAAAATTCTCTTTAAGGTCACTGGGAAGGACTTTCTATAAGGCTACATTTTCATATCATCAACCTGATTTATTGGAGGAGGAACAAGCGCGGAGGGCGGAGATCCCTCCCCTGTGCCACTCGACGTAGTCGACGGAGCCCCGCTTGGCGGGGCTCTTTCTTCCGAGTGGTTTATAAATAAATACCACGAACCATGATGACCCCTTCTAACCTAACCTGTCCGAGTCCGGGTGCCCTAAGTCCCGAGCTCGCTTCGCTCGCTCTCGCATCCGAATTAGAAAGCTCCTAACTCGGAAACGGACCATGCTTCTCAAAAAGTTAATGGTTTCTATGGTCAAAGTTAATAAGGTGCTGCAAAAAATAAAACCGCAGAATGATCGCCTGCCATAACATTTCTTTCTTCTTTTTTTTGGAAATATAGAGCGAGACTAAGTAGTCTGAACGTAAAACGGAACAACCTAGTGAAATTCATACGTTAGCTGTGATAAATTCTCTGAGTAATAGTGTTATGTGGAGGCAAAATGTCAATTTAATTGAATAAAAAGTTGAAAACTAGTAGTCTGTGTAGTGTGAAATTTTGCATAAGTGATTTACACGAAGACATTTGATAAACTCTCTGAATAATAGTGTTCTGTGGAGGTAAAATGTCAATTTTATTGTGTAATTCAATTAAAATTTTCTGAAACTTTATGATTTTTTTCTCAAAAACTGGTCATTTGCGTATTGTAATATTTTGTGAAAATGTTTTACTCGAAGACGCCAACACGCTATAAAATAGTGAAGGTTCGGACGCGCGGGTGTTAATGTACAGTGGAGCCATAAATAAATAGAATAAACTCATTTCCACTAATCGAATCCTGTGTTCGATTTGGTCGTGAGGCGGCCCCGGGCGGCTGACCGGTGCCTTTATTCTTTATTATGTAAGTAAGTTTTCTCACGCCTAGAATCAAAAAAATAGAACTTCTGCTGGTGAGCAGGCAGTCTCTCCCCGTCTCGCATTCATTGCGAGAGAGCGAGAAAAGCATTAGTGAGTGATTTATTTTGTACCCTTTCAGCGCTGGATATGTACCTTTTGGGAAAAACGGTGCGGCAACACTGGTGATAACGGCTTATAAATCGATGAACGCCGGCTGCACGCACGAAAAAGCATGACTCATTGTCACGTTCCGCCTGAGCCGAGCGTGCAAGCTTCATTGTCACGTTCCGCCACACAACCTACACGTGAACTGTTTTGTCAACTATTTATAAAGTGAAGTGAAAGTTAATGTGGTTTCCATTGTGTATTACAACAACAATTGCGGCAAAAAAGGTAATTAATTCTTGCATTTTAAGAATTTGATTAGCGATATAATCTCATATATCTGGTCTTTGGTTATTAAAAAAATGTAATATAGGTCCGGCGAGTGCAGTAATAATGTGTTGTTACAATTTTGATTAAAAAATTAATATTTTATGTAAACGAGCGTATAAAAAGTCAACTGCTTTTATTTAGTATTCAATGAAAAAAATGAGCGTGCGTAGCTATTAATGTAAGAATAAAAATTAATGTTTAACCTCACACATGTCATAACAAAGCGTCTAAAATGACAAATTGAACCAGCCAACCACCGTGCGAGAAAATCTTCTATAATATCAAACTGGTTAAGGGGGAAGCGACAGGGTAGCCCGCGAAATTCAAATTTTCTTACGTTTTTTGCAATTTACAAGTCGGTACCTATTCGTTGATCAAATTATAATTTGCGGTCGTAACAAGTATCTATTTACTTAATTATAGTTATTAAAGTGATCAATACAACTCTTTAAGACTAAAAAAGTGACTATTTCATGAAATCTTGACATTTTAGGATTATACTAACTTAAGGAGGTGTATTACTGATTCTATTGTACTTATACAGGGCTATTTTTAAATCACTAGCTAAATTTTCACAGGGTGTTCTACCCATGAATATGAACAACTTTCACTATGGGACCAACTCCGAAATCACGAAAAAAATCAGCAGTTTCATACGAAAGTTCTATACTTACTCGACCAAAATGTATGAAACAGCAGATATTTTTTTTTCGTGATTTCTGAGTTGGTCCCATAGTGAAAGTTGTTCATATTCATCGGTAGAACACCCTGTGAAAATTTACATAGTGATTTAAAAATAGCCCTGTATAATTCTATAAAAACATATATGTTACGGCCGCAAATCATACTTTATTTAACATACAACTTAATACTGACTTGCAAATTGCAAAAAACGTAAGAAAATTTGAATTTCGCGGGCCACCCTGACGCTTCCTCCTTAAGGCGGGCTTTTTAAAAGCAACAATTAAAAATTCATTTATTTGTCCAATTTCGTCATTTCAAATTAACAATTTACTGACATTGATTTGATTTCAGTTTATTTCTGTAACTAATTGTTCGTGATTATATTTAAAAAAAAAAATTAAATTAAATTGGCAAAAACTGTAAATAATATTTGAAAATTAAAAATTAATGTTTTTAACCAGAGTTTTAAAAATGTTTGTTTTAATGACAAGTTAACGCAGTGCAAGGGAGTATTATTTCCAGCTTTGTGTTGAGTTTTGGCGGGCTTTTCAAAAGGCATCAGTTTCATGAATTTGATTTATGACTTCATTTTCATCGTTTTTAAATTAACACTTCATTAACATTAATTTGATTAAAGTTTATTTAAAAAAAATGCTCATAATTATTTTAAACAAATTAAACTTAAAAAAATTGAAAAAATCAAAGCATGGATGAATTTAATTAAGCAAATTACATGTATTTTAATCTAGCTCAACGCCAATTTAAAAAAAAAAAACATGACTTATCAAATTTTAATTACTACACTACTAATTACTAATACTACTAATTAATTACTAGTATTTTTCTTAGTTAATATATTTTTTAAAATAAATTATTAACAATTTCTTTTGCAGAACCACTTACAATCACACCATGGCAGACCAACCTGTCGAACTTATGGATCTTGCGGATCTGCCACTACCTTCAAGGAGTAATGTACTCACGGAGGCGCAAGACGCTGCCGCATCCACGTCTGCAACGCCATTCGTTGAGCCACCAACAATCGCTGCTCCAAAATCGAAGGCACAGAAACAACGTGAGTACAGACAGCGTATAGCAGCATCCAGAACTCCTGCACAGGCGATAGCGGCGAGGAAATCGGACTCCGAAAGACAGCGCAACTGCAGACTACGCAAAGCTGCTAACTCGGCTCTTGTCAGTGGTTCATTAGAATCGACTACTGCATCCTCTTCTCGTTCAGGGACAAGGTCAAACGACGTCCAAACTGGTACACACCAACAACGGCAACTTTCATCAGCAGAACCAGCCCAAATCACTGTTGAACCAGGTACTTCTTCTGATCAAATTGAAGTACAACAGGCAGAATTTACCTGGAACACCAAATGGGCATCTTCGATCATGAGATTCAAATCAACTTTTCTGGACAACGATTTTGGCTACGCTTGTTCGGTTTGCGACAGACTGTGGTTCAGGAACGACCTGAAACCCATCACTGCGGCACAGCTGGAGGTGATCTCGGAATGGTTCATCAAAGAAAATCGACGGCTGTGCAGAGAAGAATATGAAATGGTTTGCAACACTTGCAAACGTTCACTGAATAAAAAATCGATGCCGCCCCTAGCTAAAGTTAATGGATTCTCATATCCAGACCAACCACCAGGCCTACCACCGTTGGATCCCATCAGTGAACGATTGATATCGCCACGTCTGCCATTTATGCAAGTGCGTCGTCTGCGCCATGATTTATCTTATGGAGTCATAGGGCAAGTGATCAACGTACCAGTAGACGTACAAGAGATGGTAAAATGTTTACCGCGCCAATTAAACGAGGACGACGTCATTAATGTCAACATCAAGCGAAACCTTGCCCACAAATCGGTCTACATCAGCGGATACATGTCCAAAAGTACAATCAGTGCGTGGCTAACTTTACTGCAGAAGTCTCCATTATATCGTTTGTACGAAGTCAACGTGGATTTGTCGAAACTGTATCCTACTGTGCCGTTTCTCGATGACATACAGGATGATCTGTCCAACCGTATAGAAAATATCTCAGCTGAAAACACGCCTGAATCTGAGATTCTCGCTTCAAGACAACATACCATGATGTGGAACGAAGAAGATTGTCTCAATATCGCACCAGGACATCGGGCAACACCTCTCAACATCATTTACGACCGTCATGCAGAAGAGTTGTCGTTTCCATCGATATACTTCGGAGAGCCACGTCGATTCAACATGGGAGTTACAGTTACACCTTACATGATAGCGACCAGTGAGATACGACGTCGTGACAGACGCGGAGCCACGCCTCAAAAAATATTGTACGTTGCAATGAAAATATTGCGGCTGCGCATGGTGGATGGAATTTACAGCACGTTTCGCACTGTTTCGGTCACGGAGAATGTTACGCGACTTATGTTAGAGGACACAGAGTTTCTGAAAGAATATGTCGTACAAAACCTCGCATTCATGAAGACAGTGCCAAACTCCGTCCAATACTGGGCTTCTCACAAACGAGATCTCTTTGCAATGATTCGTCAACTTGGTAAACCAACCGTCTTCCTCACTATAAGTGCCAACGAAATACGCTGGATGAAACTGCTCACTATACTTCTCAAGCTGAGCAAAAAATATACAGGAAAAACAGCAAAGGATCTCAACACTTCTGAGCGCTGTACTTTAGTGAGCGACGATCCTGTTTCGTGCTGCATATACTTCTACAAGCTCGTTGGTTCCTTGATGAAAATGCTGAAATCCAAACAGTCTTATAATCCGTTCGGCAAGTATTTCGTTAAAGATTACTTCCTTCGTATTGAGTTCCAGCATCGAGGAAGCCCACACGCACATATTTTATTGTGGTTGAACGACGACCCATGTGAGACCGTGTCGGAAAATATGCCAAGAACCATCGATCTCGTGGAAAAATTAAGTTCGGTTGCTCGAGATGATGTGCCAAACAATTCTATCTACGCCAACCAGATACACAAACATACTATCACTTGCACAAAGCGAGGCGAGACAACTTGCAGATTCGGGATCCCGTACTGGCCTATGCCCACGACCCGTGTACTGGTCCCGATACCTCAATCTGATGGACGCCGCCAAACGCTACAACAGAAGGCCAAGGAGCTGCGTACCTCTCTCGGTGAACGTCGATACGCATGCATGGATGAGTTTCTTAATGCTAATGGTTTGACTTATGCTTCATACCTCGACACTGTGCGTTCAACGTTGCGCAGACCGACTGTGGTGTTCAGACGAAACTTCGACGAACTTATGACAAACACGTTCAATCCGTACCTTGCCGGCGAAGTCAACTCTAACATCGACATTCAGTTCATCTTGGACGACTACAGCTGCGCAGAGTATGTCGTAGAGTATGTAAATAAATCAGCCCGTGGAATGAGTAACCTACGTCATGAGCTTACCACGATGATGCAAGAGCATCCCGACCAGGACTACACAGGCCAATTGAAAGCGTTAAGTATCAAACTGCTTAACGCAGTTGAGATGTCAGCGCAAGAAGCAGCATGGTATCTACTACGACAACCATTGAGTGAGACAAGTCGTCAAGTTGTGTACATCCCGACGGTGTGGCCGACAGAAAGACAATGCTGCCGCAAGCGTCGTCAACAAATGGACCGCGAAGGCATCGATGGAGACAGTACTGATGTTTGGACAAAAAACATAATACAGCGATATGAAGAACGACCTGCGTCTTTAGACCAAGTGTATTTGGCTGAGTTTGCTTCGTGGTATGCTAACGCTAATGATTTTGTTGACGAAGAAGACGACGTGCACGTGGATGACTATGAAAATTCTGAAGCTGTACCTGAAGCGAGGACGTCGAGAGCACCAAAAGAATATGGCAGACGACTGCACGGACGAGTCATACGATACAGACGCTACGATATTGATGAAACTGACAATTATAAACGAGAGATGGTTCTACTTTACGTACAGTTTCGCAACGAAATGTCAGAGATTGTTGATCAAAATAATTTTTTGCAATTATTTGACGAGAACAAAGATACAATTTTGGAACGCCGTAGCCTATTCGAGACAAATTTAAACATTGAAAACGTCATGAAGGAACTTGAAGCGATTATGATTTTGCAAAATGATGATAGCAATTTTCAAGAAGAAGAATCAAGAGCAGCGTTTGTCCAACGGTTGTTAGGAGAAGATGGTGCCAAGAACGTCTCTAAAAGAAGAGTTCCTTCTATGTATTCGTGCGGATACGACAAGGAAAGAGCATCAACCCCTGGCTGTGGGAAAAAATCAAGCTTAGATTCGCTGGAAGAGAGAATGAATGACATGTTCTCTTTCCTGGTTTCGTCGATCGACTCTTTGAAGGAGAGTCGGCCTGAACAGCCTGAGATGTCCGACGTGTCGAGTGCTGAGGAGAGTCCTTACGCTCAGGAAGCCGACGCAGACTGGGAAGCACCGGGGTTCGATGCTGAATGGGAGGACATGGAAAGAAAGGTAGTGATGACGTGTGCTCTCTTGTATATCATTACGTTTATAACTTCATGACAAGACAACAAAGCACCTTGAAAGTGTTTTGTGACTTGTGTTTAATAGAAATAGAATAAAAATTTCACTATGTTCAGGTTCTTTCACCATTTGGTGCATGTAGAAAAGACGACTCCATAAGTATTACATTTCCATTGCGTGGCCATTCATATAATTGTGGAGAATGATTTAAGGGCCTTGTCAATACAAAAGCAAGATCAGAAATGTCACAAGATTGGTTAGAAATATTTGATTGTGCTCGTCAAAGACCCCCTTTTATGTTGTTGAAGTAATTTTTTTTCTTAAATATTGGCACCTAAGTAGATCAAATGTATGCCAAAAAATATTCGTCTCGTCCCATTAGGAAATGAAAATAGACAAAAACAACAAGAAAATATTACTTTTACTTTACTTTACTTTTTTTTTTTGCAGGCGGATATAAACCAATAACCTGAAATATGGTGTAAAAATTTTACTTGTAATAAAAACTTTCATCGCTTATGTTTTTCTTTTCATAATAAATGATGAATTCATGATAAACCTTCTCTTAGAGCTTTTTGACAGAATGAAAAAGAAACAGGCTCATTAAAAACATGCTTATTTTAATCTATATGTACGTACCTACCTAAATAGGTAAAAACAAAAGAGTTAAGCACCGTTTTCTTCTCTGTTTGTCAAACGATTTTCTTTTTTTTTGTTTAGTAGCTATTGACGAGCTTCAATTTTATCAATAAAAAAAATAAAAACTAATTAGTTTTTTCCCTTTTTATTAGATTACATAGACGGGTTGACTGGTTTCTATTCGAACACCTAATTTAAAAGTCTTTTATTATCATAACATTGTAAGCGGGTGGTGAATGGGCATGTTATTTCATTTGTTCAGATGGCTCCGTTATCGGCCGCCGAAAAACAAAAGAGATATAGAGACCGTATGCGCCAGAGTAATCCTAAAAAGTTTTCTGAAGTTCAAAAAATAATGCAGACAGAATCAGGAAGTAGGTATAGAGAGAAAATAAAAAAAGGGCTTGTAGAAGAGAAAGTAATCGAGCAAAGACTTAAATGCAGAGAAAATAAGAGACGAAATTCTGTCAATGAAAATTTAGATGGGCCTCTTGATAATCAAGTTTGTATAGATTACTAGCGTGGTTTGAATCAGGGACCGAAAACCTTTATAAATTACGGTACAGGTATCGAAGAATTTCGGTTACCTCTATGATTAAGGTAACCGCTATCTGGGTAACCCAAGAAGAAGAAACATGTTACCTTTATTTAAGTTACCGTTTTAATACCAGTTACCTAAAAATGACCTTGATTATGAGAAAGACAGAATATCGCAATGCCGACAATTTGTTGGCATTAGAAAAAATACATTGCCAGGGAGATTGTCGTGCGTCCTGCCAGTATTGTTTACGTTTATTTAGTTCGCTACACAATAACTGACCATTATACGACATTTCTGTCTTTGTCTAAAATTAAAAACACTCTACCTTCAAATAAAACTACGACTATTACAAATTATGAACAAGCAATAAAAGATCTACAGCAACAAAACTTAGCGGAACTCCTCTTTTGTGATGATCCAAATCAACTAACCTGCCTACTCATAAACATACTTGCTGAAACCATAGAAAGAAACACTATCTCTCGCAAAATTCCTAACAGCAAACAAATAATAAAGCCGTGGATTTCCGCAGGCATTTTGCGATGCATAAGAAATCGAAACAAATTACAGAAACAATCCAGGCTTAATCCACATAACGAAATTCAAAAAATAACCTACACTAGATACAGAAACCATTGTAACTCACTTATAAAAAAATTAAAACGTAAATATGAAAAGGACCTATTAGTAAAATCAGTTGGGAATAATAAACTTCTATGGAAAAATATAAAGAACCTAACTTACTCTAATAAAGTTAAAGATCGTAACACCGAATTGCTAAATTTTAAGACATCGCCTCTGGAATCAGTAAATTTTGTCAATAATCACTTCGCCAACGTTGGTAAACACTTAGCTCAGCAAATAGTGCCAAGTACTAATCATACACAAGCTGTCAACCAACCTGCACAAAGTAATACTTTTGTACTCTTAGACACTGATCCTCATGAAGTAGATCAAATATTGATGGGCTTAAGATCTGATAGTGCCCCGGGATGGGACCAAGTCCCGACTAAATTTCTAAAGTCGGCCCGATATGATATCGTTCCCATAATAACCCATCTTGCGAATCTTTGCTTTCAAAAAGGTATTTTCCCTGAGCTGCTAAAGCAATCAATTATTACTCCAGTACATAAGGGGGGGGGGGGGGGGGGGACAGAGACGATGTAAATAACTACAGACCTATCTCTATCCTACCGTCAATATCCAAAATAATTGAAAAACTTCTAAATGTTAGATTAACTCGATACTTAAATAAATTCAGTTTACTTTCGAACCAACAGTTTGGCTTCAGGCAAGGTTTATCTACGGAGGACGCGGTTTCAGCTCTAAGTTCCCTGGTAACTGAACACCTTGATGCTGGGAATAAATGCTTAGCGGTCTTTCTAGACCTTAAAAAAGCATTTGACACCGTCTCTGTCCCAAACCTTGTGAACAAACTCGAAAATGCTGGAGTGAGAGATATTCCTCTGAAACTTTTCAGGGACTACCTCTCCAGAAGGAGGCAGAGGGTCAAGATGGAAAAATATGTCAGTGAAGATGCGGAGGTGACATATGGTGTTCCACAGGGAAGCATACTGGGTCCTACCCTCTTTCTTTTGTATATTTCATTAATATGCAACATGAACATCGAAAATGCAAAAGTCTTCTCGTACGCCGATGACACCTCTGTCGTTTTTACTGGCAACTCATGGCACGACGTCAAACTAAAAACAGAGTTGGGCATGGCCCATGTCGCTAACTGGCTTAGTAATAACCTGCTCACGCTAAACACATCCAAGACGAATTACGTATGCTTTAGCATGAGTAACAGGACACAACCAGGTGACGATTTTAACATAAAAATTCATGTGTGCGGAGATCCAACAAATAGAAGTTGTGCCTGCTTATGTATCTCCAAAATTTCGCAAACTAAGTACCTGGGCATTGTAATTGATCAAAGTCTATCATGGTACCAGCATTTGGAACAGGTTACAAATAGGGTTAGGAGATTGAGCTGGATATTTAAATCACTACGTCACATTGCTCCAAAAGACGTAATCAGTAAACATAAATCCCCTAGAAACATCCTGAATGAGGTATACTTGGCTCTAGTGCAATCAGTTTTAATGTATTGTAACACCGTTTTGGGGAGGTGCAACTAAATCCAAGCTTATAAACTTAGAGCGAGCCCAGCGTGCTCTTATTAAGATTATGTACTTCAAAAACATATTATACCCTACAAATAGCCTTTATACTATCAGCAAATTAATCTCGATAAGAAAGTTGTACATAATCCAAACTGTCTTGAAAAGACATAAAACCCTGCCATTTGATTCAGAAAAATTAACCAAAAGAAGGAAAGACTTAGTAGCTCCAGTTTGCCAAACTAAAACCGTGTTGGCATGCAGGCAATTCAATAAACGCTCAGCCGAATTATACAATAAGATAAACAAAAAAATATTCATATACACCAAAAGCACATATGATTGTAAGAGAACCGTAACTAATTGGATCAAAAAACTCACATATGAAGAGACCGAGGCACTTCTACAGTACATTAAATAGCAAGATACATTATAATAATATATTAATCAATTGTTACACACATACACTCAATCTCACTAAAACTGGCAGTTAAAAAAATAGAAACACACACACACACACGCACCCCCACACTCACGCACACACACACCCCCCACACACGCACACTCATCACACACACACTCTTACACAATTTTTTCTTGTTTTATTATTTTACTTTTTTCTTTATCCTTTTTTATAAATTAAAAAATTATATTATCAATAGAAATAAGTAATTAAGCATAAGTCTAATTACCCACATATTTGTTACTGTTGTAATTATTTTGCTATGGAAGAGCGGGGCCTCCTAACACAGGCAAAAATTGCTTAAAAGGAGACCCCAAACACAACCACCCATTGTTGTAACAAATTTCTTGAATAAAACATTTTGTATTTTGTATTTTTGCCTTTTTGCGGAGAAAAAAAAAGGAAATGTACCTAAGATAATATTACATTGTAAATTGGTAAAATACCATTTGTTTATCGTTTTCCCTCATCATAGAAAACAACTCGGTAGTTTGTCTATTTAACTTGCGGAGAAACGTACACGCCCTATTTTCTAATAGAATGCAGCACTTATTCGTTTGGGGTGGCTTGGGATCTACCTCATATTGGTCCACCCCGGGCAACGGCACCACAGGCTTGCCTGTGGTACGGCTGAACGATCCCACTTAGCGGTGGTAGGCTCCGCAAGGGGCCGCCTGGCTTGCGACCACCACCCCACCGGAGTCTGGCGCCAAGCAGCTTGCTGTGTTCCGTCGGTGTGTGGGAGTACCAGTGCCTTTGGGGGAGAAGGAGATTGTCAGTTGCGCTGTTTGGAACCGGTCGTGGTCTCTGAGTCGGCTAGCCGGGTAACTCATTTTGGAGGGTAGCGGGATCCGAAGCACGGTGCCAGCCGTTGGCCGACCGCAGTCAGTAGGGGGCCCAAGTAGCACGCCAGCCACGTGCCAAACGCTGCCCCGCCAACTCGTGAAAAATCCCGCTATACTCCGCCGTGCCAGCCGTCGACTGGATGGGAGGACCTGGTGGCCATATCCGAGGGGGGTTCGGGCGTCCCCGCAGTCTCCAAATGAGTTCCCCATAGGTTTGGTTGGCTCTAGTGTTCCACTTGGGTCACTAAGCTGTGCCTCGACAATCGACTTTTTCCCCAACAACTCCACTCAAATGATCAAAGTAAAGAAAAATAAGGGTAAACAACGGCTGCACTTCCTCCCACTAAAAATGCACCTCACTAATATCAGGGGTTGCACTCCAATCTCGATCCGGTCCATCACCACCTTGAGACCGAGAAGCCGCATCTGTTTTTCCTAACGGGGACGAAGATAGCAACCCCATCGGACGTGGCGTACCTCAACTACCCGGGCTACTCTCTTGAACACAAGTTCAAGAAGCAAGCTGGGGTCTGTGTGTACGTTCGCGATGACATTTGTTGTCGTCGTCTCCGTTGCTTTGAGAAATCAGATTTCTCTGCCATATGGCTACTTGTGGATACTGGCGTGGAGAAATCTCTCTACATCGGCATCTACCGAACACACAGCGGTGACCAGGAGACAACAGCGCTCTTTAATTTCCTCGTGCAGTCGACTGACGTAGCCCAGCAACGGTAGCCAACGGCGAAGCTCATTATTCTGGGGGACTTCAACGCCCATCATAAAGAATGGTTGTTCCCATACCAGAAAACTGACCATGCTGGGTTGGAGGCGCGCACGTTTGTTTTAGCGCTAGATCTAATCCAGATGGTGAATATGGCAACGCGGGTACCGGATGTTGACGGCCATACACCCAATTGCTTGGACCTTCTGCTGGCATCTGATCCGGACAGTCATTCAGTATCGGTCTCAGCCCCGCTGGGAACGTCTGACCACTGTCTGTTGAAATCCATATCGACCTGCTCTCCTCCAGATAAGAGCCCTAGAGGCACGAGGCAAGTATGGCGATACGGGTCAGCAGACTGGGATGAGATGCGGCACTTTTTTGCGTCTTATCCATGGCGGCAAGTGTGCTTTTCCTCAGGTGACCCTTCGTGCTGTGCTGACTCGTTTGCGGACGTGATTCGGCAGGGGATGGAATATTTTATTCCATTCTCCGACATCCCGCTCGGTCACAAA
Organism: Dicycla oo; assembly: GCA_948252095.1. Classification (NCBI taxonomy): domain Eukaryota; kingdom Metazoa; phylum Arthropoda; class Insecta; order Lepidoptera; family Noctuidae; genus Dicycla; species Dicycla oo. The sequence goes on from OX411734.1 coordinate 9,347,382, forward strand.
TCCCGGCCTTGGTATAATGCGGAATGCGCCCACGCTGAGGCCCTAAAAGAGACTGCCTACCAAGCCTGGGTCAAGGCCCGCGACCGCACAGTTAGAGCGCGTAGGGTTCGCGCGAAGAAAAGAGCCTTTAATTCTGCTGCCAAGTTCTGCAAGCGGGTTTTACGTAGGGCACGTTTTGACCATGTCGGACGTATCGGGGCCACGCTGGTTCCGGGTAGTAAACAGTTCTGGTCCCTGTCTAAAGCGGTTGAAACGCATTTCTGTCGTCCCACTTTACCTCCTATGATGAAACCTGATGGGTCGCTGGTTCACTCTGTTTAAACACAAATTTATTTGCATCTCTCTTTGCAAGCAATTCACGTCTGGATGCTGGCTCAAAGCAACTACCTACTGTACCTCATTGTGACTCCTCGATGCCGGAGATCGCAGTACACATTAAAGAGGTCCGAAGAGTATTGTGCAGTCTAGACGTGAACAAGGCCAGCGGGCCTGGCAGGTGCGGCAGTGTGCGCCTGAACTGTCTCCTGTATTGACACGTTCGTTCCGCCTTTCTCTTGAAAAAAGAACGGTGCCGAAATCCTGGAAGCTTGCAAATGTATGTACAACCAGTGCCTAAAAAGGGCGACCGTGCAGACCCTGCCCATTACCGTCCGATCGCCATTACCTCCATTCTGTGCAAGGTTATGGAAAGGGTACTGAACAATAAGTTGCTGATCTACCTTGAAGACAATGATCTCCTCAGTGACCGTCAATATGACTTTCGCCGGGGACGGTCAACTGGCGATCTTCTTGTGTATGTCACGCACTGCTGTGGCGAAGCCATAGAGAAACACGGCGAAGTACTGGCTGAATCGAAGTATTGGCTTGACATCTCGAAGGCCTTTGACAGGGTCTGGCACGCTGCTCTGCTCAGCAAGCTTCCTGTTTATGGCATCCCAGCTGATTTTTGTAGCTGGATATCAAATTTCCTTAGTGAACGGTCGATTAGAGTAGTTGTTGACGGCTGCTCTTCTGACCTTATGGCTATTGATGCCGGAGTTCCTCAGGGGTCTGTTCTCTCTGCAACTCTTTTCCTACTGCACATCAATGACCTGCTTCGGCCTAGTATTGTTGGGTACGCAGATGACAGTACAGTTTCAGAGAGATACTTGTCCAGCGCAAAAACCAGCGGGGCCGAAGTTCGTTCCTTGAGAGAGGCCATGGTAGAGCGGACAGATTTGACCTTAAGCTTTGTCTCCCAGTGGGGTGATGATAATCTGGTCTCTTTTAACGCCACCAAAACACAGACGTGTCTTTTTACCGCTAAAAAGATTCGTTTCGCCCAAACTCCTACTTTTCGGGGTACATCTGTTCCTGTAACTGATTGACTTGAGCTCCTAGGCATGGAGTTGACATCTGGTCTCAACTTCGGCGCCACCATCGAATACAAAGCCGAAACTGCGGCCAAGAAACTGGGCATCCTAAATAGGGTGAAGCGATACTTTACGCCTGGACAGCTTTTGACCCTTTACAAAGTGCAAGTCCGATCCTGCATGGAGTATTGTAGTCACCTTTGGGATGGATCAGCCAAGTACCAACTAGCCGCGCTTGACTCGGTGGAACGCAGAGCTAAGAGGCTCATTGGCAACGTAAAACTGGTGGATGCCTAGCTTCATAGCTTGGCTCATCGCCGCAAGGTTGCCTGCTTGTCGGTCTTCTACAGATTGTACTTCGGAGAGTGTGCCCGAGAACTCCACGACCTCATTCCACCGGCCCCCTTCTACCATCGGACATCTAGACGCACTGCCAGTTACCATCCCTACCATTCCACCAATTCGCAGAAAGCGCTTCCAAATGCCTTTTATAATGCGCACAGCAAAGGAGTGGAACTCACTACCTGCGTCGTGAGTTTCCGAACGCATACAACCCTAATCTCTTCAAAGTGAGAGTGAACAGGCGTCTTCTGGATAAGCTCACTCCATCGTCGAGTTTGTCTCTGTCACCTGTGACCTAGACTAGAGTCAAGAGCAAACCCATCACAAATAAAAAAAAAAATAAAAAAGAAAGAAAGCGCATAACTTTTTGCGTGCAATTTGTTTGAGCGCGCTAGCACAGTACCTACACTTTTTTATATCAAAACACTATCGTGAAGTGTACGACCATTTCATGAAACGGTTGTATCATGATGTGGATGTGGTCAGCAGTCAGCGCAGGCACCCATTGCGTAACACACGCTCAGTCCCAATCGCTTTCATTTTGACAGTTCAACAACATTCATTACGTTATTCACGTTGTTGAGCAGACAATTTTTTCGAGCTTATGAAGCAATGCAAATTCAGATTGTGATTGATCGTGTGTTACGCCATTAGGGTGCTGGCCAGATTATTGAATACTCAACGCTTGACGATATGAACAGTTAAACGCGGCGACTTTGACTAATACCGACGGCACGTGTAAGATACCTATAGGTAATTTTTATTTCGGTAACCGGTATAATACCGGTTGTATTCAATGTTTAAGAATTAAGGTAACCTTTGAAAATACCTGTAAAAAAAATAAAGGTTGTAACCGAAAAATACCGGTATTTTTCGTACCGGTTTCGGTCCCTGGTTTGAATCTTGGTTATTAACGTTTCTATTTTTATTGAAAATGCTTACCGTTAATTGAAGTCTTAGGTATGGCTTAGAATTTTGATTATTTGAGTACTCTCTTACAAATTAAGTAGGTAACCGTCGAAATTATATTTTACTTCAGTAACCAGTGCAGAACGTGTCAAAAAAAAAAACTAATTCAACAACTAACATAAGTTGATTGCTGAATAGTTTATTACATTGTAGACCTAGCTTTAGATAGGTCGCGAGCGTTACTGCGTTACCGTGTGTTACTAATTTGTTCATGTCTCAAGAGTTACTATGTACATCAAGCTACTACAATCCGTCAATTTCTTTAATACATTTTCAACTTTATCGCTAAAGCATTAGGTTCAAGGTTGATTGGAAAAAATTGACAGTTTCGGGTAGCTTGACGTGCACTGGCACACACTGCCTTACCCAAGTATGTATATTCTCTCACTATTATACGTTTCTAGACGTATACGTTTGTAGGTTTACTATTACACAAAAGCATAAAAGTACTTTGCAGTCCATGGCTATCCACAATGTTATAATTTTAGTTTTAGGTTATGTTAATAAAATAACCTAAAACTAAAATTATCCTACGCGTTTTTTTTTTTTTTTTCATGAATGTTACAGTGTGTTACAAACGTTATAATCATTCATGACCGATTGTTAAGCTGAGAATACACTAGTTAATTTTTTACTCGACTGCTCCAGTACGAGGGTAATGTTTTTCGAGTGTATTTGTATGTATGTATCTTCATGCATATAATAATATGTACGTATATCTATTCCTTTGGCACGCTCAGTAGCCTTAACGGCTTGATGAATTTCAACATAGAAGTGTCTTTAGATTCGTATATTTAAATAATATTACGCAGTCATGTTTTATGTTTTTTTTTTAATCATTTTGTTTCTCTTGTTAGATGCTATGTATTATGAAAATAAACCCCTATTCTTAATTTAAAAAATCATGTAATTTAAATACTATGGTACGTCACTATTTTCATAGTACTATTGCCATTAGTGTACATACGGCTACACATCAAGCTATAATTTTCAAGTATAAGCTGACCTCTCATTGTACAGAAACCCTATACAATGCGAGATCAGCTTATGCTGGAAATATAGCTTGATATGTAGTTGTGTGTACGGTAATGGCAAAAATACCATAAAAATAGTGACGTCGCGATTATCTTCTACTTTATAACGCATAGTATGTACGTATATCAAAATATGTATTTACAAAAGTAATTTGTTAGGACCTAATGAATTTATTTTTAAACATGAATAATTTATTAATTATCTATAGAAATATTACGTATAAATGCAAAAAAGTCGGTGTATTTAGTTATTCAAAATTATATGTCACAGACGCCGTTGACGAATGCCGAAAGGTAAAAAAAATATCGTGAGCGGGTGCGAAATCAAAATCCCGCGAAATACGAAGAAATCAAAATTAAAAGTGCAGAGAGAAATAAAAAGCGGAGGAGAATTAAAGAATGTTCTAAAGAAATTATAAAATTAAAAAGAAAACAGTGGAGAGCTAGTCAGAACCGCTACAGAACGAAGACAAATGATACTGTAACTGTTGTTTTTATAATTTGTATACATAATTTTTTTACTCTATTTTTATCATGTTTACATCTAGTTAGATGTGCATGCCTGTGGTCTCCTGTAATTGAAGGAGCGCACGTAAATGATCCTTTTTTTATTATTGTAATTTTTTATTGTTTATGTGTATTCTTTGTTGGAGATCCTCAATAAATAAATAAATAAATAACTTTACAATACAATACTTTGATTAATAACTTTGACGTTTACTTATATACTGTAAGAATAATGATCATGTACCTACATAACATTCAGTCATGTATGTAACGAGTGTTATGATGTCATGAATGTTACCGTACAATTTTTCATGGTCTCCCTGATTACTAACTACTGAAATTTTCCTTTTTTACAGGTAGACTCCTCGCTGAGTGAGAACGAAATTAAAGCGTTTTGCCCGAATTGTGACACGGAAGTACCGCACACCGCGGGAGGAATACAAGGGGTAGGTATACTACAATCAACCGCGCATCAGTGGTGACATTAGCACTAAGTACGGACATCGCCCTTACTGCTCAGACATAAGACGCTGTCAATGTCAAATTGTTACCACTGATGTGTCGTTGACTGTACATTCAACTATTTAATAATATAACAGAACATCACGCATGTAATTCCTCGAAGGGTAAACAGAGGTGTACCTTAATATGTACACACATTTCGCCGGTTATGGTTAAGTTCCATGTAATAAGGGACGAAAGCTGCTGTATGCTGTTGTCATCAACCGGGCACAGATCCACACTCCGGGCTGCTGTTGAGAAAGATCTCAAAGAAAACCCCAATAAAACTTTCCGACCTGAAATGACTTCCATTCACCTCTGTGAATGGAATCTCTTTCCTAACCACCATACGAGGGCGGCACTGAAAATTTCAGGAATCAAGGAAGTGACACAACATTACTATTTAAAAATGTATTTATTGCTTTTCGAAGTATTCTCCTCGAAATTTGACACATTTTTCCATACGATGGAACCAATCATTGAAGCAACCATTCCATTCGGAAGTTGGGGTCTCCAAAATGGCCGTTTTGTAGGCGTCCACAGCTTCTTCATGTGATGAAAATCTCTGACCACGCAATTTATTCTTTATTTTAGGGAAAGTATAGAAATCATTAGGGCTTTGGTCGGGGCTGTACGGCGGATGGTCTAATAATTCTATGTTTTCTTGCTCTAAAAACTCTTTTGTTCTGTGCGCGGTGTGAGAACTCTCATTGTCGTGATGGAGGATGATGCGGCGGTTGCAGTTCTCTTTACGGAGTTCAGAAACGACCTGTGGCAAACAAATGCTAGCATACCATTCTGCATTAACCGTTCTTTGTCCCTCAAGAGGAATAGTCGCAACATGGCCGGTTTTGGAGACAAACGTGGCCACCATTTTTTTTGCAACACTCCGTGAACGAACAATTTTTGTTGGCTTTAAATCATTTTCGAACACCCAAACTCGTGACTGGTTTTTTGTTTCGGGTTCGTACGCGTATATCCAGGATTCGTCACCTGATACGATGTTGTATACAGCATTTGAGGATCCTGCGTGGAATCTTTCGAGAGTTCTGACGCACCAAGTAACGCGAGCCGCTTTTTGCTCTTCACAGAGCGAATGCGGTATCCATCGGGAAAACAACTTTTTTACACCTAATTGTTCATGCAAGATTATTTGTATTTGACTCATGCCAATGTCTAAAGTTGCCTGAATTTCGCGGTATGTCACATGTCGATCTTCCTCAATCAGCTTACGCACAGCATCAACGTTTTCTTGGGTGACTGCAGTTTTTGGACGACCTTGACGGGGATCATCACTGAGCTTGACACGTCCACGTTGAAATTCAGCAAACCAGCGGTAAATTGTGGTTTTGGATGGGACTTCATCACCAAATGCAGAAATCATCCGGTCAACACACTGTTTTTGTGTTAAACCACTTCGAAAGTCATAATAAATCATCGCTCTTGAATTTTCTCGAGTCAATTCCATTTTCTCAACGACTAAACAAGTTTGACAAAACCTTGTGACAAGACCGAGAATCTTTTTTAAAATAAATAAATGGTATTCGATTTATAAAATCAAGGAGTTTTCAATTAAAAAGATTTTAATATGACAGGAACAATGGAAATATTCCATTCCCGATACTTTTAGTGCAGCCCTCGTACCATGTGTCACCATATCATGTGTCACCACATCATATGTCACCACATCATGTCTCACCACATCATGTGTCACCTTAACATGTGTCACCATATCATGTGTCACCATATCATGTGTCTCCACATCATGTGTCACCATATCATGTGTCACCACATCATGTGTCCCCACATCATGTGGCACCACATCATGTGTCTCCATATTCTGTGTTACCATATCATGTGTCACCATACCATATGTCGCCATATCATGTGTCACCACACCTTGTGTCACCACATCATGTGTCACCATATCATGGGTCTCCACATCATGTGTCACCACATCATGTATCACCATATTATGTGTCACCATATCATGTGTCACCATACCATGAGTCTCCACATCATGTGGCACCACATCAATAAACCAATTATAGGCACTTATTGACAAGGGGTCAGTCAGTCAGAACGATGTAGCTACAAAACCCAGAAACCCATTCCAAAGTGTAATAGGTTCCTATGGAGAAGAACAGGCAAGGAACATTCATTCACGGACACACGAACACGGACATTCTTTTAAATCAAAATATTGGTTACTTACATCAAACACACAATCCATTCAAATTCAGCGTTCGTTTGACCTTCCCCTACTATTACAGCCATTCATTATTCATGCTTCCTCACGATTTAACCTTGGCCTCTTCCTCAGGATCAAACAAAAATACTCATCGCAAAAGTGTACCATTACTTTGAGCAAGAGTATAAAGAGTTAAAGACAATCTATGGAGACTTGGACCTGACTCCTCTGTCGAAGTTCTGCCAACGGACTGCGCTGGCCACCGGAGTGAGTGAGACGACAGTACTTCAGATACTGAAGGAGGAAGAGGGACGGAATGCTTACAAGCGACAGAAACCGCCTGAGGAACGTCGCAAGAGATCTAGACAGCCGGACAGGTATGTAATACTGTATTTTTAACAGCACACAGTAGCGACATCTATGTCACAACATAGGTAGCTTATCATCTTAACTTGGTTGTGTTACACGAATGCCGCCCGTTTTTCGTTATTGAAATGTCACATGTCAAATTTCACGGGCGACAATCGTGTAACACAACCAAGTTAAGATGATAAGCTAGTGGCAAAACAATCCAGGTTCGTGACTGTTCAGACTCTCTAAGTAAAACGGCGAGTGAAGTTGTCGTCACTGACAGATGGAGCCACTGAATCAATTCATGTAACAACTCAAAATTCCTCTGTAACGGCTAGCGCTTTGTGGTTGCTCAGGCCGTCAGCTGCTAGGTAGTGTAGAAAGATAACTGAAACCCGCAGGATAACTTAATATATTTATACAGGGTGTAAGGGGCAGCCCTCCGTAGACTGATAGGGTGAATTCAGTATACCGTACTAAGATGACTGGTACATGAAATTATTTCAGGAATGTTATGGGAATCCAATAAACCTGAATATGCGGTGAGTTCGATGAACTCTGTAGCTAGGCAGAAAGTGAACAGCTGATTCCACACGTCGATCCTTAGAGTATTTCAACATCAGTTGCGATTTTGTTTTTTAATTTAGCTGTTTTATTTACATAAATGGAGTGCTGCGTACAGAGAATGTAATTTTTAACCGACTTCCAAATAGGAGGAGGTTATCAATTCGACTGTTTGTTTTGTGTGTGTGTGTGTTTGTTACGCGATATCTCCGTCAATTATGAACCGAATTTGAAAATTCTTCTCGATTTTGAAAATTGTTATTTTTTTGTTTGAAAGAGTATGCTCTCGAGGTGGTCGCATTGTTACCAAATTAGAATCTGATGAGGGGATCCCACGTAAATCGAGGGATACCCTGAAATTTTATACACAGATTTGGGTATTTTTTAAAACTCGTGCATTGGCTTTCGGAAAGCTCCATTTGGTGAAGTGGAAGTGATGATGATGACCACAGATGGCCATGGGAACTACTCAATTATACCTAAGTATTTCACGGGTTGCGAGTCGATTACTGTAATATCGAGCCTTTACAGCCGACTTAGTGTAACCGACAAAAACCAAATTTTACTCAAGGTTTTTTTTTTTTAATATTTTTACTAATAATTTTGTATTTTGGTGGGAAAGTCGACGAGTCATTGTCCGTTATAGTTTAAAATGTCGTTTGAGATGAAAAACGCTGTTTAGATCAAAATGTCGCTTACGATAAGTCGGCGGTAATGGCTCGATATGGTGGCTAAGCAATGTATGCTCGTCACAACGCATATCGAGGATTCACGGGCTATTTGTATTAAGCAACATTTTTGAAAGTTTACAGGAGAGCATTTCAAAGTTTCATTATTCGGAAAAAAGAACATTGTAAAAAAAGTATTAATATTTTTTTATGAAAAAGTGGATTGCAGACGGTTATGAATCAATAGGTTCTATCTCAGTTTTTTTAGGTTTTTCACTTTTTAATGCAGGTAGAGTTTAATCAATATAATTATAACTCAATATTGGCCAGGATGTCGCTTAATACAAATAGCCCGTGAACCCTCGATATGGCGGTGGTGACTTCACTATCAGCTCCAGTTCTCCTGGTTCTTAATAGGAGAACAACTCTTCAAAAATTAACATGTCTGTATCGGGAAAAGCAATATTTTGTAAAAGGTGATGAGCAGTTGTCATTAGGCTATTGTAACTTAGGTCAATTAGAAACTGACCCACTAAAAAGTGAAAAATAAAACAACCGACTTCCAAATAAAACACTACAAAGTGAAAAATAACAATTAAAATCAAAAGTCATTTATTCAAACTAGGCTGAGAATCAGAACTTTTCGAACGTCAAAATTACATAAGATAGTCTCCCAAAAACGCCCGCCCTTCACCACTTCCTAGTGCTTTAGCTGAGGAGAAGAAGTGGCGTAACAATCTCCCCAGGTCTCTATTCAGTTTAAAAAAAGAATTCTATACAACACTGCGCAAAATAATATAAGTACATTACGCAACACAAACATTAAATTTAATTTAATTATTTGCTATAAGTCAGCTAGCACACGACAATATCCAAAAAAAAAACATCGAAAGCTATACTCGAGCAGAAATAAAAATACAAAACTAAAAACGTAAGGAGAACTTTATACCTAAATAATAGCCTCCAGTAAAAGGTAAAAGGCGTGCCCATTTACATATAGCCGTATATGTAGTCGTAATTCGAAGTCACAAATGATAAACTTGGACCCCCCCAATCTCCCTAGCCTTTTCCCAACTATGTTGGGGTCGGCTTCTTGTCTAACAAGATGCAGCTGAATACCAGTATTTTACATAGAGCGACTGCCTATCTGACCTCAACAACCCAATTATTGGGTAATACGATACCCCTTGGTAAGACTGGTTGTCAGACTTTCGGGCTTCTGACGACCCGTAACGACTGCCAAAGATCCACGAATGACAGCCGGGACGAAACGCTTAACGTGCTTTCCGAGGCACGGAGGAGTCTCGGTATGTACAGATGGTCACCCATCTACGAACCAACCCCGGCAAGCGTAGCTTAACCTGATGGATCGACCCTTGCGGCTGTTATTATTTAGCCACGAGCTCCTCAAAAAAAAAAATGTTTAAATGATAAACTAGGACCATCGAAATAAAATAAACAAAGAGTTAATTACTAATAACAACAAAATTAAGGTCGGGAAGATTCTTGATTTTTTTTTCTTTAACAGCAAGGTTCTTTAATTTCGGAAGTCGGTGGCAAAAAACTAAAATACAGATCCAAAGACACGGACTTCCGAAAATAAAGTTATTTTTCACTTTGTGAAATAAAGTTAGATAAATAAAGTTATTTTTGTAATTAGTATTTTATTTGGAAGTCGCTTGTTTTTTTTTTTTTTTTTTGTAAAATGGTTTTATACATTTAAATAAAGGAACAGTAACTGAAAAAACGATAAAAAAAATGAAATTTTTTTCGAGAATTTGTCCGGTGGAATATGATTCAAAATAAGGAGCCGAATGCACCCTTTTAGTTAGCGGAGGGCTAACACCCTAGCTAGGTCGCGGGTACAGGTTTGGAATGTAGGTGGTATGCATGTAATGTAAATTACACACATGTGAATGCTCCCGGTGAGGGAACGCGAAGAAGAATTAGATGCACTATCAGAGCAGTAAAAGGCAGCAGCCGTCTACTGTTCAGATCAGTAGGTCTGCAACCTGCAACCTCTTACTAAAAATTCCCCCTGTATCGTTATTGCGTTATCACTCAATCTCTATCATCATAAATATAAACACCATGAACCACCGACCATGAACGAGAATCTGCAAACATTACGAACATTAGTTCATTTGTCGTCATTTACGGGGCTCGAGGCTAAATATTAACAGCCGCACGGGTCGATCTTCAAGGTATTATCAAAGTTTGCAGAGGTCGGTCCGTGGATGTGTCACCATCCATAATATACTAAGACCCCTCTATGCCTCGTAATTCACGTTAAGCAGTTGGTCCCGGCTGTCATTCGTAGACCTTTGACAGTCGTTACGGGTAGTCAGAAGACCAAAAGTCTGACAACCAGTCTTGCTAAGGGGTATCGTATTACCTAGTAACTGGGTTGTGTAACTCTCCATGTAAAATACTGGTTCTGGAAGCCGACCCCAACCTTTTTGGGGAAGAGCCAGGTGGATTGATTGTCGTCATTTACAACTTTTAGGAATAAAACAATTTTAATATTTAGATATTGTATTTTTGTTCCAGTTCAAGCGAAGAAGACAGTTCGGATGATAATGACGACGATAACGAGCCATCAAGTAACGTCCTTGAGTGAGTTTCATCTGTTTTTTAACCAATTTTATCATAAATAGTTATTCTATTGTATAACAGTCCTAACAGCCCACAAAGGACAGAATAGTCGCCGGCAGCGTTTACAGACGGTATAGCATGACGTCACGCCTGTAATCCCCGCAGGGTTAGGCAGAGGTGCACCTACAGTACACCCACATTTCACCAGTTATGTAAGTCCCATGTAATAGGGGGCGAGCTTATTGCCATCAGCCGGGCACAAATCCAGACTCCGGGCTGACTGAGAAATTTCACATGGAAAACCCCAATAATAGTATCCGACCTAGGAATCGAACCTAGGCCTCATGCTTAGCAGTAGCGCTTGCGAGCACTAGACCAAAGAGGCGAGGTAGTAGAGACGGCAGTTACAATACGGTCGATGACTCATGGCCGGTCTGAACATAGGCTCTGCGAACTTTCGCGCATGTTCTCTCACTCACACTCGCCTCATGTCACCATTTGGTTCCTAAAACATGTTATTGCGCAGCCTTCTGCGCAAAGTTCGGACCGGCCATGATTTCATCGGCCATATTGTTTAATACACATGTAGAAGAATGGCGAGCTTATTATGGCCATCAACCGGGCATAAATCCTGACTCGAAATAAGTGTGAAAATATTTTTTTTTATGTTTTCAGAGCGCAGACGTTGGTAGTGAAGGTAGAACCTCCTGAATATTACAAGTAAGTAATTGTAATACTAATACGAGTATCCTGGGACATTTTCACACACGGTCATCTGATCCCAAACTAAGCAGAGCTTGTACTATGGAAACCAGTTAACTGATTACTACATATACTACATCATGTTTTCCTTTTGTTTTAAAACACTGGTATTCAGCTGTGGTTAGATTGGAAGCCGACCCCAACATATTTGGGGAAAGGCGCGCAGATGTTGGAGCAAAACAATTTTTAAAACATGTGCCATTTTTACTTTGGAAACCTTTACATTTTACATCATTACGTATTCAAGATGAGAGCTGGCCTGTTTATAGGCAAAAGAATCAGCATTGCCATCCAACGTGGCTATGCTGCCAGCTTTTGGGCACTTTTCCCATTGACAGCGATGCGGACGAATTTTTTGATACCCAATGAGCTCCTCCCTTTTTTCTTTTTTATACAGGGTGTCCCTGGAAGTATGGATCAAATCGAATAGGGGCGTGGGCAAGGTCATTTCCAAACTTTTTAACCCTGAGAATGTTGTTGCAATTTTTTACGGTTCAAAAGTTATGACCAATTTTTGTTTTTTTCAATCACTTCGCATAGTGCTCAATGAAAAAAATCATAAAAAAAAAATAGCAAAGCTATCAATTACTTCTTTTTTCAGAACTTTTTAGAAAAGTGGGCCTTTCCTGTGGTAATACTTTTACGCAGCTAGAAAACATACGTTCAATAAGAAAAAACATTTACAGCAAAGGCTTCGTTCTGGCAAAAATTTTACTCAATTTTCGAGCGATTTTCATGGGAAAAGTTAAACTAGCGAAAGTTGACCACGTATTACAAAAACTGGTCCAAGTCATAGAGATTCTTTGGAGGTATGAATCACTGGAATATTCTTAATAGTTTAAATGTTAGAGAATTTTATTAACAAGGAGGTCGTATTTTTTAAATTTTCTAACTACGTGGCAAAATAAAATAAAACAATGAAATTAATGTGTAAATGTATTATTAAATTGAAATTACAATAGATGTTCAAAATTCCTTCCTCTTACTCTCAAACACAACTGCCATCGCCGAATGAAAGGGAATTGCTCAGTTTGTTAGGGCAATTTGGCTTAACGTGAACATTAAGTATAATATTTAATGACTAGGGTTTTTAATAGTTTATGCCTCAATGAAATGAATTATAGTAATAAGATTGCAGGAGAGTGTAAAAATGGTTCATATTTAGCATGTCTAATGCTAAAACTTGTCACTGAAAAAGTTACAATTATGAGTATTTATTTTCCAAAATAAATCATTTGCCTTTATAATAATGATATTCTCTTACTTTTAATGCAGTAGTAACATATCCTAAGGTCATTTAAATGAAAAAAAAAACTAATATTTTTTGTTTTAATGATTTTTATTCAGAATCATAAATTAATAAAATATCATCTAAAAACTGGGCACGCGGCCTCATATTATTTTCGTGCTTTGCCCAGCTTAAGTACCATATTATGGTCATAACGTGAGCACAGCAACCCACCGTTCTTCGCCCTACAAGGCAACTGCAACAATATTGAGTAATTGCTTCTCTGCCTTGCAGATTATTATTAATTATAATATACACAAAATATATTTTTCGGCTTATGTGCCTACTTTGAATTTTTCCTCGTAATAGAGTGCAATTGCCAGTTAAGGGTAAACCTTCAAGGAGGTTGCTGGCTGTCTCTGTACACACTTCAATAGTATAGGAACCGTCATTCCTGATATGCTCCCCATAATATGATCTCGCTTGCTTTAACTGATATGTTCCACAGCTGAATAAGATAAGCTCACTGTATGTCAGTCTTGGGAATGATATATTACTGATGTTTACATTTATATTTACAAACTGTGATCGTCTTCTATTTAAATTATTTTGGATTACAAACTCTGCAAGTGCATTATTCATGTACAGTCTTTCGTTTACTATTTCAAGGATTTGGCTGGCATCTTCTCTATTCCTGACTCTTTGGTGAAACTTATTTATCAACGCGGCAGCCACCTTAAAATCTATGATGACATGCTTGGAAGACAAGTTAAAAAGTTCATGACGGAATATTTTAAAAGAGTGTTTAAAAATCCCATTAACCGCTTCTACAACCCACCTACATATTGTAACAGTTCTGGATTTATTTGCTGCCAACGTTGATAACTGAGTTTCACCTGCTTGTAAAGATGCAGGCATATGTACAGAATAATTACACTCTTCTAATAACGGTACACAGCCTCTAAAACCCCTATCCAGAATAAAAACATCTCCTGCCTGAAAAAACTGGCCCAAAGTGTTTGCCTCAGTTCTAATTCGTTTAACATAATAAATTAGCATCAGATGTTGTTGCTGGATAGGGGCCTAATACATCAATAATGTATCCATCAGAGCATACCATTAGAAATGGCTTCATTAGGTTCCTGTACTTGTGCAAGGAGTATGTACTTTTTTGATACAGATAATTTGAACTCTTTTGAACATATAAATATGTACCATCAATTATAATAATTGGTTTTCTGTCTTCTCCACCAAACAAACCATTGGGGATGATTAGATTTCTTTGGGATATTTCTGACCTTGCAATATGGTTTATTCCTAAATTATGAGGAACAAAATCCTCATTTAACATGTCGCGAGCCTTGCCCATCTGTCTAGATAATGTTGAGCGTGGTACATTTAACAATGATGAAATTCTTTCATCACTATCCCCAGTTCTAAGTTTAATTAAATATGCAGCAAGACCTAACGTCCCATTATGCACCCCAGATAATCTTGGAAGGTCTGCTTTTAATTAAATAAATTGTGGTTTGGACAGTCCGATCCAGAAATGGACAATATCTTCAGACATTCCCTCTACATTATTAAAATCAAATGTTTGGTTTCATTCTTTAATAAATGATGCAAAATCCTGAATATATTCTGCAGTAAATGAATGGTTAGGATGAGAAATGTGTGATAAAAGTTCAGCCCAGTTATTGTCTCTTAAATGAAACCCACATATTCTGCTGTTTTTAGGCACATAAAAATTAAAATCAGTAAACAACTTCACCCTTAGCCATGTCGGGATACTCAGTCGCTGTGGTGAGTCACAATCTGGACAAAAACAATGAGCTTGTGTATCAGGTGCTCGAGTATAATTCGGTAAGGTTATTTCTTCAGTCGACGCTGGTAGGTTTGCATATATTACAGCAGGAACTGGTGCTCTATCAGCTCGTTGCCAACATGGATGGCAGATGCGATCGGATCCATGAACCTAAAACAATTTTATTCATAGTTAGTGGTGTTAGAACACAAACTGACATCATTTTTATTGATTGCACATTCATTCCAATGAATATATCATAATAATATATTATTCATTAGTGTAAATAGTATATCACACTCTTAAGAAAAACTGAAACAACTTTTCATTCAACAGATCAAGGTTTCTAAAGTGTACATTTCTTTGTTGTTCTAATATTATATTCTAAACGCAAACATAAAATACATAAAAAAATATCTGGTTGTACCTGCCGTGGTGATATCCACTCGCTAATTACATTTCTTATGTGTGTTTCTCTTTCAGAATTTGTATGCAGAACATGATATCTACTACGTAGTATTGAACATCCACAATTTACACATAATTGTCGTTGATGACCACTACTTGTGCTTTGTTCATTTTCTTGAACCGCTGAATTGTTGAGAGCCAACATCCAGCAAGAATGACAGATCAAGCTCTGGGCCGTAACCTGTAAATAAGACATATGCATATTTATTTTTGTTCAGTATGTATGGATAATGGTAAAGATTATTTCAAAAAATATTATATAGAACATTAGCTTACCACTTGTGGAGCAGTCCATTGACGAATTACTGATAGTATTTCAACGGGCTCCAGAGTGCGTCTCCTGCGATGCATAATATCAATGCCACAATTGACGCATCGCATTGGTTCCTAATTACAGGATTCATAGGGGCAACCAGATCGTGCGCAGGAGCGTCAGTGTTCATGCCAAGGTTGTCATTTGAAGCCGGTTCCACGTTTAACAAAATAGCGCCAGGGTCATCGTCATGAGCAGATTCAGTGTCCAAGGGTAAAGCCGGGTCTTCAATTGAAGCGGTATCGGAGTCCATTATAACAAAAACCAAAAACTTCGCAAAAGTAACCGAAATAACATTCACAATACACGGAGGTAAAGCGAATGTTTCTTGTCTAGATTTGTCATTATTGACAGTTAGTGTTGCCAGGTAATAAAAAAAAAATCGATTTGACAACAACCGAACTAATATTATAATCGGATGTAAATTGATTTGATAGCCAAAAACGATGAGTGTTTTGTTTGTTTTTAATGTAATTAAAGGAAAATAAATATAAAACCTTTTGAAAAATGACTAGATTACAGATTTTCGAGAAAATACATACTTTTTACTCAGATTTAGAAATACTGAAATCACAATTATTATTAATTTGGCAACACAGAATCAGCCTCCAACCATAAAATGGCGACGCTTTTTGAACTCAATCGGCTTAAATACTTATTAAACGACTTGTTTTTACATTTACTTCCTGCAACGAGAATCAAAAAAATATTAATTTTAGTTTTAATTATATTTTTTCGTAAAAATACTTTTTACAGAACAACATGTCCACGTTAAGCCAATAATGAACAATTCCCTTTGGTATTATTTGTCTAAATGCACGGGAATTATTTTTTATGTATAAGGTTGGAGATGTGATTTTCTGACGGAGTTGTTCCTCGGTTCCACTCTCTGTCTCGTACACCATCTCTTTGTAATAACCTCATAGAAAGAAATCTATGGGGTTCAGGTCAGGGGAACGTGCTGGCCATTGAATATGCCCCCCTCTTCCGATCCAACGACTAGGGAAAGTGAAGTCTAGATGGTCTCTTACGACTCTTGCGTAATGTAGGGGAGCGCCGTCTTGCTGCAACCACATGTCTCGACGGGTTTCAAGTGATACTTCCCCAAGTAAACCATTTAGGTCATTCTGTAGAAATCTCCAAGTATGAGGGGCCATCGAGTCTAGCAGGTAACTCATGAGGACCTATTAGGTGTCCTTCTACTATTCCAGCCCACATGTTTACTCCGAACTGATGCTGGAAATGGTCACTTCGTACAAAAGTGCGAACGTGCGCCGGCGCTGGTTCTTTTGTTTCCCTTCCCCCGCACATTCCTAGCACCTCGTTGGAATGCAATGCCCCTCGCACTTCCTCTTTCACCTCGCCGCGCCCGCCCCGTCGCCATACATATTGTACCAGAGCGCCGATATGACGTCATTGACAGCAGGTGCACGGTTTTTTCCGGGTTGTAGCTAGGGCAAATAACATGACTCATGAGATAACAAAAAGTTTACCGAAAGTATTTTTATTTTTTATTTAAACCTAAACCACATCAAACAGTAGTGTGCAGATAGGTAACAAATGCCTAGGTACTGAAATTAAATCGTTAGTTAAGCTGAAAAAAAATGAAAATTTGAAACATAAAATATTGTAAAAATATGACCTCCTTGTTAATAAAAATCTCTAACTTTTAAGCTATTAAGAATATTCCAGTGATTCATACCTCCAAAGAATCTCTATGACTTGGACCAGTTTTTGTAATACGTGGTCCTCTTTCGCTAGTGTAACTTTTTCCCATAAAAATCGCTCGAAAATTGAGTAAAACTTCTGCCAGACCGAAGACTTTGCAGTAACTGTTTTTTATTATTGAACACATGTTTTCTAGATGCGTATAAATATTACCAAAAGAAAGGCCCACTTTTCTACAATGTTTTGAAAAAAAAAAAAATAATAGCCCTGATAGTTTTTTTTTATTGATTTTTTTCATTCGAAGTGATTGAAAAAAACAAAAATTGGTCATAACTTTTGAACCGTAAAAAATTGTACCAACATTCTCAGAGTATAAAAGTTTGGAAATGACCTTGCCTACACTCCTATTCGATTTGATCCATACTTCCAGGGACACCCTGTATAGTTGTATATAATATATACAATACGTAACAAAAACCCTGCTGTTCCTTACCACATGATTGTACTCATGATAACGAACAACTTCAGCTGTCCCGTACATTTATGTTCGCATAACTCGTCAAAATGTAAGGAGCTGCTGATTTTTTTTTCACGATTTCATGTTTGGTCCCATAGTAAAGTTGTTTGTTATCATGAGTAACGTGTACAATCATGTGTTAAAAGGAACAACAGGGTTTTTGTTACGTATTGTATATATTTTAGTGTATTAATATATTGTATTTGAGATTTATCATCATTTGTATTAAAAGTTAATCCACCTTACGTATTCTAATAATGTTTATTTCAATTTCAGTGAGGAACCTGCAATTTACATTGCGGCTGTGAAGGTAGAACCCAGCGATGTTGAAGTCAACAAGTAAGTCATACATAACTTACTTCCTCACGGGTTAACAGATGTTTTCATGTTCTTAGTAGTCTATACATGTATACATAATGTATATTGAAGTCGCTCCCGTGTTTGTCTGTGTGGCCACGTTGTTCTTCTAAACTACGCAATGGATGATGATGCGGTTGTCACCATAAATTGGAGCATTTATTCCGGAAGGTTTATGTGTATATTATTAATTTTACATATAATAAAGAAACCTCGATGTTGTGTCAAGTCGTAACAACCGTCCGAAGCAGGGGCGGGTCGCTAGTTTATATATATATATATATATATATATATATATATATATATAAAAATTGCCGAATGTATTGTGTACGCGCATCACTTCAGAATGGTTGCTCCTGTTTGGCTAATTATTTTTTTGTTGTGTTTGTAATTGTCTGGACAAGGTTTGTATGAAAGATGGTTTTCGGAAAATTCACTGGAAATGTAGGAATATGGTATGGTATTTTTGTATGAAAACAGACAACACACAACCTAAACCACTGGAGATAGAAACGTGAAATTCACCCGGGCGACGCCGGGCACGACGAACAACTAGTTTATTATAAAACTAGCTGACCCGACAAACGTTTTTCAATAATACATACATACAAAATTCCCATAGAAAATTCTCTTTCAGTTTCCCGATTTTCCCGGAAACTTTTCAAACATTTTCTTTCATACAAACCTTGACCTGACAATTACAAACACAACAAAAAAGAATTAGCCAAATAGGTGCAACCGCTCTGAAGTTATGCGCGTACATACATTTCGGCGATTCATTTTTATATATATATAGATAGATAACAAGCCGTGCAGCCAACAAACTTAGATCCCCTATTTAACACATTTAGGGAATTATTATTTTTTTAATTCCTCTCTTTTTGCTCACCTTTGTTACAAAAGGAACTCTTGCGCAACATTTAATATTTCTAGACGCAGCGGTTTAGGTTGTGCGTTGTCTGTCAGTGAGTGAATGAATTTAAGATGTTTATTTTGTGTTTTCAGGGAGCAAGCTCTAGCTGACCCAATTTCTGTAGACGTGAAGACAGAACCTCGCAGTGATGTAGTGGACAAGTAAGTAATCTTAATTATTTTAGAAGTCGTCAAGTCATGTAAGCAACTTATACTCTTAGCACAGATTTTACAGATGGGACACTCCGCAATTTAGGTTAGAAGCTACAAGTACGGGGCGGGCCTGTCTCACTGGGCCAATTCAGTAGGACTGCCGCGGTCAGAAGGTATAAGAGTTACGCGTTAGAAAGAGAGGCAACTTGTAGGTGAATATAACTTTAGGTATTAAGCGTTGTGCGAACTGAATTGCACTTTATTGTGTCGTAGCAAGAGTTGCTTTTTATTTAAATGATTTTGTGGAGTGTCCCATCTGTGTTAATCTGTGCTCTTAGTATGTTCGATTTCCTCATAAATTTAAATAACACAGTTACTTTATAGTTTGATAGGTAACCCATCCGGTATAATTTTTCTATGACCCTAAAATACTCTGTATATTTTCTATTGGCACTAAAAACTCATTTTGTATAATTTTCTGTTTCTTCTAAAACTCGCCTCGTATATTTTGTACTGATAATGGACTTATCTCACCTGTATTATTTTAATTGCAGTGCAATCGAGACACTCGCACTAAATGAACCTGCTGAAACTAAACGTAAAGCAAGAAAAATACCAAGAAGTGACGTCACATCCACACGGTAAGTAAAGCGATACTTTACGCCTGGACAGCTTTTAACCCTTTACAAAGCGCAAGTCCGATCCTGCATGGAGTATTGCACCTTTGGGATGGATCACCAATTCGCACTAAGCGCTTCCAAATGTCTTTTATAATGCGCACAGCAAAAGAGTGGAACTCACTACCTGCGTCTGTGTTTCCGAACGCATACAACCCTAATCTCTTCAAAGTGAGAGTGAACAGGCTTCTTCTGGGTAAGCTCACTCCATCGTCGACTTTGTCTCTGTCACCTCTGACCTAGACTAGAGTCAAGAGTAAACCCATCACAAATAAAAAAAATAAAAAAAGAAAGTTAGGAAAATTATAAGTTAATCAAATTGACTAGCAAGTTAAATTGCCTGTATATTCAAATCGGTCCAATCGGTACTCGCAACCGGCGTGTGTGTACAGTCAGATATATGAACGTAATCGAAGCAAACGGTGTACGTAAGGATCGCAGGTTCTTCTTTCTTTTTGTTTCGGTTAGCGACTAAATGACCTGGTGTCGAGAGACGTGCACCGCCCATGGGCCTCTGACTTGACTTCTCATGCCGTTGACAATATCACTCGCCTGAGATTCTCGACGGAGTGTGAAATCGCGAAAAAAAAATCTGCTGTTCCCTACATTTATTTTCGCATAATTCATCAAAATGTAGGCCACGGCTGTTTTTTTTTCGCGATTTCTGGTTTGGTCCCATAGTGAAAGTTGTTCAGAATGATGAGTACAGTCACGAGCAAAAATATGTATACACTTATCAAAATCGTTTTCCTCGTTTTGTCTAAGGAACTTTGGTAAAAAATTGCATGCTTCTAGACCCAATGGTTTTGGGTATGCGTTGGCTGTCAGTGAGTGAATGAATGAATGAAAGAATTGCTGTTTATTTTATAATGATGCTTTTGTACAGGCAACATACACGCGGCGAATCCTCGAGTACGGCGGCCGCGAGTAGCGTTCGACTCACGGAAGAACTAGACGAGTAAGTACATGAGTACTGCAATGTCTCACTCGTGAACACAGCAATGCTGAATGCTACGTAGAATCCCGTGCAGACGCCAGCAGGTCAAGCTACCCGAAACTGTCAAATTTTCCCATTCAACCTTGAACCTAATGCTTTAGCGATAAAGTTGAAAATCTATTAAAGAAATTTGACAGATTGTAGTAGCTTGATGTGCTGGCGTCTGTACGTTGACACAATATTCGAAAGCGATTTAGTAAAAAAAAAAAAAAAAACAATCTGCCTATCGTTTTCCCACCTATGTTGGAGCTAACCGGATGCAGCTGAATACCAGTACTGAACATGAAGCGACTGCCTATCTGACTTAGAACATAATTTCTCTGACTTTATGTACGATTGTTATTCCCTTGCAGTATCCAAACGGCTGGATGTATTGATTGACTGAATGATTGACATTTCTATAAATAATGTGCTACTCAGAACATTCCAAGTAATGAGTTAGTGGTATCAAAAAAAAGCTTACATAGTCTAGTTTAATTATAAATAGGTTTTAAAGACACAAACTACAAATTATTGGTACAAACTTAAATAGAACAAATATTTTATTGATATTCAACCCATATTCTCAAGTTTAACTTTTTTTTAAGTACTTGAAACTAGTTGTTGTAATTTAGTTTTTACATTATGTCGATTCTCCATAGTTTTAGCTATACACACGTATTTTTTATTTCGGTGTAGCTGCAGTAGTTTATTAGATAATCAGCTGTATGTTGGATATGGCACAGGGCGCTTGCGCGCAGAAATTCCATTCTCGCGGCTGGACGTTCAACACTACTGCAGCTCCGCCGCGTGGACGTTTCAGTGGTTATTAATGGTACAAAAAAAAATCTTAAGTGAAAATTGTTAATATTATAAACGCAAAATTTATATGTATGTTTGTTACTCTTTCGCGCTAAAACTAGGAATAGCACATAGGATAATTTTTTATCCCAGATCTGTATTCCCTAGGATAAATTTCTGCAATCACGCGAGCGAAACCACTGGCAGCAACTAGTTGTAAATAAAATGTTTCACAAGTTTGTATTTTTAATTTTCTGCAATCACGCGAGCGAAGCCACTGGCAGCAACTAGTTGTAAATAAAATAAAATGTTTCATGTTTGTATTTTTAATTTTCTGCAATCACGCTAGCGAAGCCACTGGCAGCAACTAGTTGTAAATAAAATAAAATGTTTCATGAGTTTGTATTTTTATTCACTAATACCAAAATCCCGTACAGATAGAACAACTATCGATAAAGTTAACAAAAATTGAAGGAGCATCTCTAGTTGTTTTTATGCTTAGTCGGGTCGAATTTCAAGTGGTGTTATTGTAAACATCTCGAGCTCTTTCGTCGAATTGTTTATATAATTAGATAACACAGGCCCTTGTGTTACGGATTTTGTTTATGTTTTCATATATTTCTTGAAATTTACTCGACAATCTGGTTTCTAAAATTTGAACTCGTAGAGCAAATATTCTGTATCGGTGATCACTTGGTTTTGATGCCTGGTAGAAAAGAAATTTATCTCTTAGTAAAAGCACGTTTACAGAATGATAAAATGTCGTTTTATAATGCAGTTCTAATTTTTTTAGTAAAAAGTAATATTTTCGCCGCCATTTTGTTTATGGCGCTCACTGACGACACTAATTTTTGACATTTCACTTCCAAGATTGAAAGGTTAACCCTTTGAATGCCGGAACGCAGGTCTGCGCACCATTTTTTTATGCGAGTGCGCCACTCGAAAAAACACCTAATTACATTAATGTAATTAGGTGTTTTTTCGAGTACAGCTAAAATCGCGCAGACCTACGTTCCCGGCATATGAAAGGTTAAGTCTTGATCTATGAGCACACCCAAAAATTTGGTTTGTGTTACTTCTTTAACACGTTCTGTGCTGCCGACGCGCATGCGTGATTTTCGGAACGTTCACCATGTGTTACCGGCGCTTATGCGCGTCCATACAATTTATATAACTTCCTTCGAATGCGGCGCGCCGCACCTGTGGGTTTTTTGTGCATCTCTATTGTTCTTGGCGTAATTGTTTTATGACATAAAACTGTAAAATTTTCAAACACACATAAGCGTCTCGCCGCACTTGGGATAAGTTTGTAACGGCGCACATATGCGCCCAGCCGCACTGGGTAGAGTTTCTTCAAACGCACATGCGCGCTCATAGCACCACACGAAGTATTTTTTGGGCGCGCATGAGCGTTTGCCGCACAGGGTTTAGTGTATCATAAAGCAGCACTTGGAGCAAGTTCGCCAAATAATTCAGCAGTGAATGTGTTAAATGTATTTCAAACTATTTACGAGAATATTTGTAGCAAAAACATGTTATAACACAACGGCCATTATGGAAAAAAAAATGTTAAGTCTAAACTTTCGTTACTTTTTTCGCCTATATAATCATTACTTTTTGAAAAACAATTACTCAATACGGAATCTACACTTATTTCTCAGTAATTCTATATAAATTTTTAAAAGAAAACTTACCGTTTGCTGCCTCTATTCATCGTTTATTTCTCCTTTCGTTTCGCACAAAGGACATCATCCATTTTGGTCCAAATTTGAAAACGGCGGCCAAAGAAAAAAAAAAATATATTCTGTTAGAACTTGTTCTCCTTAACATTTTTTATTATGGCACCAAAACTGTGGGACCATTGCCCTCGGTTTTATTTGAGTTAAAAGTCACACACATTTTTCGTAACATGAATTGTTAAAACAAAGGATTTAGCTTGAATAGAAACTTCCAGGTAACTGCCGCCATGCCGTTGGCGCACTCGCAATGTGATGCCCCCCTCCCCTACCCGCCGAACGACGCGCCCCGCTCCGCGCATCACAACTGTTACTTTATTTAGTTCCGAAAGCAACGCTATCGTGTACGCTGTGTGAATTACGCTAGCTCCTGCTTCAAGCTATTTTATTTTAATTGTTTATGTTTGATATCATCCTTGTTATGTTTTATTTTTGTTATTGACTGTTACGTGTAGCTTGTTTTTTTTTTGTTGAGTTTTAAACTGTTATATTAAAGTGTGCCATGGCGGACTTATGTATCTTCTGTCGTGAATCGACAGAGAATCGACGAAGATACTCTTGGAGTTCTCGTGAAAGCGATCATCTTGATATCTCCCAAATAGTGATAGAAGAATTGCTACTTCGACAGGTAAGAACACAGTGCCTTTTGTTTATGTCCGCGATATGTATATTATTATTATATGAGAAAACGTGTGTTAGCACACATTGTCAAAAAGAACGATTTTATGTTTGCTTCTATTTAAAAGAAACATGGTGCAGTATTACATTCTGACTGTCAACTGCCAAAACTACGACGTTTCATCTCAAGGCCATCCGGCCAGTCCAACATAGACAAAGCACGGTATGGGACCTTGACAACACGATGCTTTGAGTCGGCGCAATCATTCTTTGAAGCGTTTATGACCCGACGAATCTATTATTCATAAAGGGCTGTTCATAACAATGTTTTTTTGTCTGCCAAACACTTTTTGGTTTTTTTTTGTTTAATTTCTAGTTGGCGGCTACAGAATTCATTTGCCGTCCGTGTTGGAAAAGAGCTGAACGTACGCACCGACGACGTATGCGAGAAGCCGCAGAACAAGTTGATCAAGATGGGCCAGCCGAAAATCCAAATCCAAGACCTATTTCGTTGGAATTGCCTGGTCTTCGTCGCGCACCGAATACCTCAAATAACTGCATTTTTCAACATTGTTTGAATGAATCTCGTCGTCGGATACCCGAAAATATAAGGTTTCGTATGTTGTGCCGGTACAGTTATTATGTGCCAGAAAGTACACGTGTATGCAGTGAGCACATGGAGCAAAATCTGTGGCATTTACTCCCTTTACAAGATAGCTCATCAGAAGAGTTCACTGCTATTCAAATAATGGATATAGTATCAACATTACAACACATACATATTACTCAGGACCACATTAACTTCGAACAATATGAAAATATGTCATTGGACGAGTTCTATATCTGGATCGGAATACTTTAAAACCAGTTTGCCGAATTGATGGAGGGTTTGCCAAGCTTGAGGTCAGTTAATAAAAAAATACTATTTTGGCGGCAGTATTAGTTAAGTTGAGGACTGGAGACTCCAATGCTAGACTAGCTAACATTTTCAAATGTGGTGAAACAACCTTCCAAAGGTGGTTGCAGATCGGACGCGATGCGCTCTTACAGGATTTTGTGCCCTTAAACCTTGGTTTTGATCACATGACTCGTGAGAACGTAGCACAAAGGAACACGTTAATACCAAACCGTCTATTCGGGAAGCCCTTGAGCCCAGAAGATGAAAGGAAGGCGATAACAATTTGTGATGGTACGTACTTATATCTGCAAAAAAGTACCAATTACTTTTTTCAGCGACAGTCTTACAGCCATCACAAATATAGAAACCTCCTGAAACCGTTCCTCTTGGTTTGTTGCGATGGACATATTATTGAGGTAATTGGACCGTATGCTGCCGTTACATCCGACGCAGAAATCATGAATGCTATGATAAAAAATGTAAACAGCGCATTCCTTTGGTTTTTTAGGGCCGGGGATGTTTTTATTTTGGACGGTGGATTTTGCGATTCTGTGGCTAACCTTGAGTCTTGCGGTTACATACCACATATGCCTGCAACAAAATACCAAAATGAAACACAACTCACGACAGATCAGGCAAACAAATCAAGGCTGATTACGATTTGTCGTTGGGTAGTGGAAGTGGTGAACGGCCGATTTAAAACAGATTTTCGGCTGTTACGAAATACATATAACAATAGAGCCGCTAAAAACATGTTTGATTACTTCAGAATCGCAGCAGCCATTTTAAATAAATACCATATTGTAATCGAAAATAATCCATATGCTTCAGACATTTTGGAGATTAAACGAAAAAATGAATACGCCAAATGTATTAGCGGAACTGGTTAATCGCCATAATTATAATCGCAGAAGAGCTCAGTTCACCCTAATGTCAGCAGATATGCCAGAGTTTGCAGATTTTCCGAGGCTGAGTGAAGATGATCTTTTATTATTCGCTCTTGGCGTATATCCACTAAAACAAGCCAAAAGCTACTATGGCGAACATATACTCCAAAACGGATCGTTTTCTATTGAGCTCAGTTTGGCAATTTCAAATGAACACTTGGAAGAGTTAGAAGGAAGAGATCTGTGGATGATACGAGGACGACTGCAATCTCGACATGTCCGATCTCCCCAATATTACACCTACATTGTAATAGACAGCACATTATCCGGTCGAAGTGCAATCCGTCATTATTACTGCACGTGCATAATAGGAAAAAGAACAATTGAATGCTGTTCGCATATTATGTGCATAGTATGGTACATGAGTTACGCTCGTCATTTACAGGTGTTATCACCCCCGGCTTTAGGATTAGAAAACATTATTGTAGTTCCAGACGAGGATGATATACTTATTTAACCATAATATATTATGTATTAACATACTTGTAAGACGTTCATTTACTTTTACAAATAATTAAAGGGTTCGTTAACAATAATTGACCGTAAGATACTATATTTTTATTTTTATTTGTATTTTTATTTTTTTTAAATCCCATAAACCACAAAATAACACAATAAAAAAAAACACTACAGGCATGCTGTATTTTCTCAATATTTTGTAAAGCTATAGCAGTTTAAATAGTTCTTTTTTTAATTCATTTCATAGAAAATGTATAAAATAAAGATTTTTGAACTCAAATAAAACCGAGGGCAATAGTCCCACAGTTTTGGTGCCATAATAAAAAATTTTAAGGAGAACAAGTTCTAACAGAATATGTTGTTTTTTTTCTTTGGCCGCCATTTTCAAATTTGGACCAAAAATGTATGGAGCGTGGATGATGTCCTTTACACTCTTTGACGTTGGCCGTGAGTGGAATGTCAGATGAATTTATTTATTTTTTAGTTCGTTCAAAATAATGTTGCTGCTGTTGAAAAATATTAAAATTAAGAGTGAATGAACCATTTCTTTCATATAAATACAGAACATATTGCTACTTGCAACAAAACTACAGATATTTAGCGACCAATCCTGACCAAGCCCTTAAGTGTAACTGTCCGACTTAAGACACTTGGAGCATTTTTTCTTATGTCGAACTGTGTAACATAAGACATTCGAGAGGTTAAATACATTTTTAAATATTAATATAAAAATAAAAACATTTAAAAATATAAAAAAATAGTATAATAATATTTTATTTTATTTTATTAGGCCGGTTAGGTGTTCGCGTTGAGCGATCAAACATTGTACAAGTAGTGAATATTTTTCCCGATTTTATATATTTTTTTATTATTATTATTTTATTTTGTTTACTTTTCTCGGGGCCGTAGGGTCCCGCACTTTTGGTAGGCGTGTGAGTAGCCGAAGCCAACTTGTATAAGCACTTTTCGAAAAAAAGTTTAAAAGGAAAGGTGTTCGTGACACTATTATTATTATTTATTTTTTGTTTTCTTAGGTTAGGTTAGGTTATCCAAGTGGTGAAGTTTTATAATATTTTTAGATTGTCGAAAATGGAGGAGAGGTCGAGGAGCGTTACCCCCGTGAGGGGGGGTGAACGTGGTCCCGACCGGCAGAGCGCAGCTCGGCGGGCGCTGTTGCTGAATTTGATAAATAACGCCCCGCCGCGTGAACTAGAAGCTCCCCTATCCCCACCGCCAAAGTGAGTGTCATTTTCATAGCGTATTATATTACGATAATCCGTAATATAATATTTATTTTCAGTGGAGTAATTTGTATTTTTTACCTTTTAGATTCCACGCGCTCCCAGTTCAGGCGACACCTGGAGGGTCGCTCAATGTTTCCGGCAAAGCCTTGCCTGTTGATCAGACCCCAGGTGGTACCTTGCACATCGGACTAGCCAAGAAAGCCAGGCAATCTAGTCTGGCCGTGCCTATCTGGTAAGTTAAGTTTTCTTCATAGAGTATCTCCATGGTAGGTACGTGTTATGGTTATATATTTTTTACGATATTGTACTTGCTCACAGTTCCGATGTGGTGGAGCGTGTGGAGGCACTGGACATGTCAGAGGACGAAGCGGAGGAGCTTCTTTCGACGAATCCCTGGCATGTACGGCGGTGGTTGATGGACCTGCCGGGAGCCAGCGACACGCCGGGAGCCAGCGACACGCCGGGAGCCAGTGACACGCCGGGAGCCAGCGACACGCCGGGAGCCAGCGACACACCGACAGCCAGCGGCAGCAACACGGTTGGTCTTTCTTCTCTCGCGCCTAGCGCCTTGTCTCAGGTGACCGTCACTGCCGAAATTCATGCTCGTCCATCAACTTCGAGAGTGACTGCACCTTCACAGACGGTGCCTAGGCGTGATGGCAGTGAATTGGACAGCGATTTCGATGACGAATTCGATGTCCCAGTCATGCCAGTTGTCGGGAGGGATCTTCCTGACACCGAGGAGTTAGATGAACCGTTACAAGATTTGGTAAACGAGATCGATACGGGGATGGATGACGCTGCCGATTCTCTTTTGGGTACGTCGGCTAGTTTTACGTGGGTAGCGGACTTTGATTCTTTCAGGGCCGTTCGTGAGAAGTTCTCAGGTCCGACCCCTGGGCCAATCAAAGACTACGATACGCCTTATGATGCCTTTACCGACATATGGGATGAAGACCTCATAGGGTTGATCGTTACGGAAACTAACCGATATGCCCATCAGACAATCGAGACTTTGCGTAACACAGGGACTTTGAAACCATCATCTCGCCTTTGTTTGTGGACTGACACTAATGCAGACGAGATAATGAGTTTTTTCGCGATGTTGATGTATATGGCTATCGACGTGCGGACGTCGATAAACGAATATTGGACATCAAACGTAGTTCTCCAATTACCGGGGTTCAAGCGTATTATGTCTTATAATCGTTATGTTTTGCTGAGTAAGTGTCTTCACTTTGTCGACAATGACGCTGTCGAGAGGCAGCAATTGTCGCAATCTGGGGTATCTTCTTCAGAAAATCAGTCGGCTAAGCTGCGTAAGGTGGCTCCTATTATTGAACATTTCGGAAAAAAATTCATTTCCTTGTATAACCTAGGGCCTGACATCAGCATCGATGAGTCTTTGACCTTATTCAGGGGTCGGTTGTGCTGGGCCCAAACAATAAGGTCAAAGGCTGCGCGATTTGGAATCAAGTCATATGAACTGTGTGAGTCCCGCACTGGTTATATGGCTAAATTTCAATTCTACACGGGCAAGGATGACAGTACCGAGGGTGATCTGTCACTTGGCGTCAATTTGGGGGGGAAAAGCATGAAATTGGTTCTTGAGTTATTGCAAGGCCTTGAACATCGGGGGCATCGTGTGGTGATGGATAATTTTTACAATAGTCCATCATTAGCACGGTACCTCAAGAGTTTGGGCTTTGATTGCTTAGGGACCCTTCGTGTAAACCGTCGAAACGTCCCTAGTGACATTGCGAAGGTACCGAAGAAAGTGAGCAAGGGGACTATTATATCTCGCCATTCTGGAGACGTATCCATCATTGCATGGATGGACTCCAAGATGGTGAATATAATATCCACCTATCACAAACCCGATACCTACCATGGAACTAAGGCTGGTAAACCGCTTATGAGACCGGTATGTGTGAAAGATTATAACAAGACCATGGGGGATGTTGATCTCAAAGATCAAAAGCTCTCCATGTATTCGTTAGAGCGAAAGAGAGGCGTGAAATGGTATATGAAATTGTTTAAAAGGTTGATGAATGTAAGTATTCATAATGCGCTTGTGATGTACCAAAGTTCGCTGGAACGGCGCGATAAATTGCCTGTGACGCATCGTGAGTTTCGCTTTGCGCTTGCTGAATCTCTGCTTAAATGGCATCACCTCCCTTTAGCAGTGGTCAGTACGTTACCAGCGGATCTCATAAGGCTGAGGCGAGATGTCGTGCACGTGCCAGAGTACTTGATGGGACGTTCGAATAGAAGTAGATGTATGCTGTGTAATCGACAGAAGAAAACCAAATTTATTCACTCAAAGTGCGTCCAATGTGACGTATATCTTTGCTTTGGGGATTGCTGGGAAATTTGGCATTCAGCAACCGAGCTCCCAGGCGAAGATGTACGTAGGTGTAAACGGAGGCGTTGATGTGAATCTTTTTGGGGTGTGGATGTGGATTACAACTGTGTTTGAATGTGATGGTGATCCGGGGCCCTCGCATTGATGTATAAAAACCGAAGCTAGACACTCAGCGATTCAAAAACGTCCCCAAAAAATGTGCAGTGACATTCATAATCTGATTATCAGCTTAAATTGAATAAATGATTTCTGATTCTCATTCTAATTTCATCCATCCGTGCGACAGTTTTAGTTGCAGTATTTGTACGGAACTGTGTATTTAGGGTTTTATGTATATCGATGCAAAAGGGTTGCGTTTCGACGGGACGCCTAACCGTATATCATAAATCTCGTTTACTACTGCTTTCGTTGCTGCTATCGGGGACGTTACTGCTATCGGGGACGAGACGGTAGCGTAGTAGCGCTTTTTGGGTGGCGTCTTCAATGACATCGGGACAGATATCAGTCTGGGTTTGTGCATTGTGAAATTATACATACTATTATGTAAATAAAACCCACGATATAGATCGACAAAACCTTAGTATACTTACTAGCTATTACAATAAAGTATACCTATCTTATTATTTTTTCATAATATATGTTCATAATTTTTTCTAATAGTTGTGTAAATATAAGTGTTATGTACGCCCAACTTGTCGTATACATTAGATTTAATATTGTTACGAATTTATAATACATACTTTGAAAATGTATCACGATGTGGCTGTGCTTAGTAATAAAAAAGAATAAAAAAAATAATTATGACCTATGTCTCACTTTGTGTAATGATCTTGTTTGTTTAGCTTGAGTAGTGTAAAATAGCTAACATTGAGCTGTCTGTATTACTATTATTGTGTACAATAAAGTATATTCTATGCTATTTTTTAGTGTAAAAAAAGCTTGATTGACTCAAATATATTTTTATTGTTTTATTATATAGTATAAAAAATAAATTCCTTGAAAAAAAAAAATGCATTTGATTTTAAACCTTTCGAAGCATTCTCTTAGATATCATTAGGAAAGGAAGAGTAGTGTTACATCAAAACGCCATATTTTGATGCTGTTGTTTGTAAGTAAATAAGTGAACAAATATAATTATTCATTTATTTTCAAAGAAAATAACAACAACAAATATGTATTAGGAACTTTGAGGTATCAGATCTTTACAAAATTTATATGTGACCTGGGGAGTATATAGTCTTTCAAATTGTTTGTTCGTTCGTTTGTTTGTTTATTCCGCTTTCACGCCTAAGCTACTGAATCGATTGCCATGAAATTTTGCATATGTCATATTAGAAGTCCAGAATAAATAATAATAGGATACCTTTTGCTGAAAAACGAGCTGTTACCGAGGGATAAAAAAAAAATTACGCGAGCGAAGCCGAGGGCAACAGTTAGTTTATATAAATAAATATGTTCATAATTGACTTATTACTTCATGATTGAAGCATGTAAAATATCTGTAAACATTAATAATACTCACCATTATTTTTCTTGAGCGGCCATTGTTTTTTTTTTCAACATAACAATACTTTGGAGTTCAAATTACACTTATTTCGTCAGCTATCGATACGATCTTTCACAACTCACCAAATAGTACTCAAACATCATAGAAAAGCACGAAACTTCTAGTTTGTTTGGATGTATAAAACTTGTAAGATAAACAAAACACAGTCCACAGTCAACAAAAAATTCTGTGTCGTGTCCAAGCAGGTTACACTGCCATCTCGTAGGTTTTCGTTGAGTTATTTCGTCAGCTATGGATACAATCTTTCACAATTAGAGTAAATATGTTCCTTGTTCACAATTCACCAAATTGTACTGCGTTTTGAACTAGATGAAGTTAGGTATAAGTCGACTCGTCGTCGTGGACGGTTTACTATCCGGGACGTCCAAGGGTATTCTTTTTTTGGGCGGTAAACTATCCATGGACGTACACAATAATAATAATTAAAAAAAAATACCAGAAAATCTTTTGTTCTTCTAAATAATATAATAAAGTAACATTACAAACAGAAAATATCACAATAATAATTATAAAAAAAACAATAACAAATACATGTATCTGAAAATAATAATAAAATAATAACATCGAAATTTTTGTTCTTAGCGTTTTTGTGGCAACCGTACTACGTAGTCAGTGACGCATAGAGTAGGTACTATGCGAGCCGCGCGACGCGCTGGCGCAGCGCTCGATTGCCGCCATTATTCATATTTTTATCGGTTCACGAAAAAGCTGTTGTGTCGTGCAAATAGTATGTTTACAAGTGATATGAGTTATGATATGAATATGTAAACATATGTGTTATTGTGTTGTTGTATAGTTTTTGTAGAAATATGTGTGAATTCGATGTATTGTGATAAAGTGTCAAGGTTATGTGTACGAAATTATCAAAGTGAAACCATATCACGTCACTGCGAAGTCAGGTCAGTTTTATTTTATTACGTAGCGTTATTAGTAGATAGGAAAACTCATAAGGATTCCGGGAAGGTATAATTTATATTGTGTTCATATGTATTAAACGACGAAATATTCGTTTTTCTGAAGGTCTACCCAAAACGTATTTTTTTTTTTAGATATCTTTGACAGTTGGGGCATTTCTATGAGAAAGGTTCTAACACGCGAGAGCCTCTCGAATGTCTTATGTTACACAGTTCGACATAAGAAAAAATGCTCCAAGTGTCTTAAGTCGGACAGTTACACTTAAGGGCTTGGTCAGGATTGGTCGCTAAATATCTGTAGTTGTGTTGCAAGTAGCAATATGTTCTGTATTTATATGAAAGAAATGGTTCATTCACTCTTAATTTTAATATTTTTCAACAGCAGCAACATTATTTTGAACGAACTAAAAAATAAATAAATTCATCTGACATTCCACTCACGGCCAACGTCAAAGAGTATAAATTTGTGCGAAACGAAAGGAGAAATAAACGATGAATAGAGGCAGCAAACGGTAAGTTTTCTTTTAAAAATTTATATAGTATTACTGAGAAATAAGTGTAGATTCCGTATTGAGTAATTGTTTTTCAAAAAGTAATGATTATATAGGCGAAAAAAGTAACGAAAGTTTAGACTTAACATTTTTTTTTTCCATAATGGCCGTTGTGTTATAACATGTTTTTGCTACAAATATTCTCGTAAATAGTTTGAAATACATTTAATTAGCATATTTACCTATAAACAAAATAAAAGTAATATATACTTATACCATCACGTATTGACATCATTATTGTGTGTCAAAGAGAAAAAGTCGTAAAATTGGCGCCAACCATGACGGTTGGCGGGACAAAGTACGGTCTGCAAAAAAACTTATTATTTTATTTTAGATTATTATTTTTAAATGATGGCTGGATTTTTATTATTATGTAAACATTTGTTATCAATTTATATCTGAATGTCTTTTTTTTTTTTTTTAATTCTTTATTAGTTTATAGAGGGTTTGATCAGTATGACCATGTCACCCTCATAGGGGCATTCTTAGTCTATCTACGCTTAATACCTAGATGTACAATGTTGTATAATTTTTTAGCTGTCCTGGATAAAGGATCAGCCAAGATACTACGAGGGCGGGTCAATAAGTCCGTGACTTTTGGAATAAAACACAGATTTTTTGATAAATAAATCATTTTATTTTTCAACGTAGTCTCCCTTGAGCTCTATACACTTTGTCCAACGCTTCTCCAAATTTTTTATCCCTTCCAAAAAATTTGATTTGTCGAGGTCCTCAAAATAGGCCTTTGTTTGCGAGATGACTTCATCATTGGAGTCAAATCTTTTTCCACCAAGCCATTTCTTCAGGTTTGGGAACAAGAAGTAGTCACTCGGAGCCAAATCTGGAGAATAGGGCGGATGAGGGAGCAATTCATAGCCCAATTCATGGATTTTTGCCATGGCAACTGCACATGTGTGCACCCTTGCATTGTCTTGGTGGAAAAGAACTTTTTTCTTGGCCAAATGAGGTCGGTTTTTTTTCAAATCGTCATTGAATCGGTCCAATAAGTTGGCATAATATTCCCCATTGATTGTTCTTCCCTTTTGAAGGTAGTCAATGTGGATTATCCCGCGTGCATCCCAAAAAACAGTCGCCATAACTTTATTGGCTGACAAACCCACCTTGGCCTTCTTTGGCGCCGATTCACCCTTAGAAACCCACTGTTTTGACTGTTGTTTGGTCTCTGGTGTGTTGTGATGGATCCATGTTTCGTCCACGGTTACAAAACGGCGCAAAAACTCCTCCATATTGCGATTAAACAACGCCAAACCTTCCTGTGAAGTTGTTACACGATTGCGTTTGTGGTCGACTGTGAGCAAACGCGGCACCCATCTTGCGGAAAGCTTTCTCATGCCCAAGTGATCATTCAAAATTGAAACCACTGAGCCATGCGAGATCCCTACGGCTTCCACAATCTCTTGTACTTTCAATC
The DNA here is from genome assembly GCA_948252095.1 of Dicycla oo. NCBI lineage: Eukaryota > Metazoa > Arthropoda > Insecta > Lepidoptera > Noctuidae > Dicycla > Dicycla oo. Next base: position 9,381,823 of record OX411734.1, read on the forward strand.
TTCGGTCGGCCAACACCATATCGTGAATTTTTTCGATTGTTTCGGGTGAAAAGACCTCAACTGGGCGTCCAGGACGTTCGGCATCTTCAGTGCTTGTACGGCCACAACGAAATTCAGTAAACCACTTTTTTACCATTGAAATCGATGGTGCAGAGTCCTCATAGTATTTATCAAGCTTAGCCTTGGTCTCGGTAATGGTTTTTTTTCGCAAAAAATAATGCTTAATAAGCACACGAAATTCACTTTTTTCCATTTTTTCCTCAAATTACTGGGTAGTCTGATAAAGATAGCTGTCAAACACAAACTAACTGACGCAGCAATTTCAAATTTTGACAGGAGTCAACTGACAGATGCCTGTTGACAGGAGTAGTGTTGCTTTTTCAGTAAAGAGAACAGAAATTCAAAAAGTCACGGACTTATTGACCCGCCCTCGTATTATACATGCCAACATTAATATAATTATAACTGTTTTCTATGAAATAGTTTCTCCTCTCAACCTCGTTCCGGACACATTCCGCTAAAATATGAGTGGTATCCTCTACTTTATCACACTCAGAACAATTGGGCGAATCACTCTTTTTCATTAAAAAGGCGAAGCTATTCATATCTAAATAAATAAATATCTAAATGCTAATTATTTACATTTTTACACAATCTATACTGATGGGTCACAGGAAGGTAACGAGTCGGGATGGGCTGTTTTTGATCCGCAAACGAAGGCATCTATAAAGTTTAGATCATGTGCTAAAATTTCAATAATGCACTTTGAACTACTAGCGATCTCTGAAGCTATTTCATACATTGAGTCATTCGAATCAGGTAACTATTTAATACTGACTGATTCTAGGAGCGCTCTGCAACACTTGGCTCGATGCACCTCGAATTGTCGAGGTACACCGATAGCCTATAAAATTTTAGACTCCATTGACAAGGTCCAAGACAAGAGAATTGTTCTTCAATGGGTACCATCCCATATTGGCTTGTATGGAAATATCTGAATGTCTTACATGGAGTTTATGTTCCCGATTTTTTTTTTGTTATTATTATTATTGTTTGTTTACTTAGGCCGGTAATGTGGTCGGGTTAGCTGATCAGGCTTTATACGATTAGTGAACTTTAATATTGTTTTTAGAATGGCGAAATACGCCGCTACGGAACGGTCCAGGAGTGTGACCCCCGTAGCGGATATAGTACGCGGACCGAACCGGCAAAGCGCGGCTCGGCGGGCCCTTTTATTAGAAAGGCTTAGGGCCACCCCGGTACGCGACCTAGATTCCCCACCGCCACGGTAAGTTTCTTTTTCATAGCGTTACCTATTTAGTTAGCTACAGTTCCGTTATATTTATTTAGTTACAGTGGAGTAATTTGTATTTTTTACTTTAGCCTCCACGCGCTCCCAGTTCAGGCGACACCTGGAGGGTCGCTCAATGTTTCCGGCAAAGCCTTGCCTGTTGATCAGACTCCAGGTGGTACCTTGCACATCGGACTAGACACGAAAGCCAGGCAATCTAGTCTGGCCGTGCCTATCTGGTAAGTTAAGTTTTCTTCATAGAGTATCTCCGTGTTATGGTTATATTTTTTTTTACGATATTGTACTTGCTCACAGTTCCGATGTGGTGGAGCGTGTGGAGGCATTGGACATGTCAGAGGACGAAGCGGAGGAGCTTCTTTCGACGAATCCCTGGCATGTACGGCGGTGGTTTATGGACCTGCCGGGAGCCAGCGACACGCCGGGAGCCAGCGACACACCGGCAGCCAGCGGCAGCAACACGGTTGGTCTTTCTTCTCTCGCGCCTAGCGCCTTGTCTCAGGTGACCGTCACTGCCGAAATTCATGCTCGTCCATCAACTTCGAGAGTGACAGCACCTTCACAGACGGTGCCTAGGCGTGATGGCAGTGAATTGGACAGCGATTTCGATGACGAATTCGATGTCCCAGTCATGCCAGTTGTCGGGAGGGATCTTCCTGACACCGAGGAGTTAGACGAACCGTTACAAGATTTGGTAAACGAGATCGATACGGGGATGGATGACGCTGCCGATTCTCTTTTGGGTACGTCGGCTATTTTCACGTGGTCACTGGACTTTGATTCGTTTAGGGGTGTTCGTGGGGAGTTCTCAGGTCCTACCCCTGGGCCAATCAAAGACTACGAGACGCCTTATGATGCCTTCACCGACATATGGGATGAGGATATCATAAGGTTGATCGCCACGGAAACTAACCGATATGCCCATCAGACAATCGAGACCATGCGTAACGCAGGGACTTTGAAACCATCATCTCGCCTTCATTCGTGGACTGACACTAATGCAGACGAAATAATGGTTTTTTTGGCGATGTTGATGTATATGGCTATCGACCCGCGTACGTCGATAACTGAATATTGGACATCAGACGAAGTTCTCCAATTACCGGGGTTCAAAAGTCTTATGTCCTTTAATCGGTATACTCTGTTGAATAAGTGTCTTCACTTTGTAGACAATGTCGCTGTCCAGAGTCAGCAGTTGTCTCAATCTGGAGTATCTTCTTCAGCAGGGGTGTCACGTAGGCTGGGTAAGTTGGCACCTATTATTGAACATCTCGGAAAAAAGTTCAAAGCCTTGTACAACCTAGGACCTGACATCAGCATCGACGAGTCTTTGACCTTATTCAAGGGCCGCTTGTCCTGGGCCCAAACAATAAGGTCAAAGGCTGCGCGATTTGGAATCAAGTCATATGAGCTATGTGAGTCCCGCACTGGCTATATGGCTAGGTTCCAAATCTACACGGGCAAGGATGACAGTTCCGACGGTGATCTATCACTGGGCGTTGATTTGGGGGGGAAGAGCATGAAAGTGGTTCTTGAACTATTGCAAGGTCTTGAACATCGGGGGCATTGTGTGGTGATGGATAATTATTTTAATTGTCCATCATTAGCACGATACCTCAAGAGTTTGGGCTTTGATTGTTTAGGAACCCTTCGTGTAAACCGTCGAAACGTCCCTAGTGACTTCAAGGTGTCGAAGAAAGTGAAGAAGGGGACTATTATATCTCGCCATTCTGGAGACGTGTCCATCATTGCATGGATGGACTCCAAGATGATGAATATAATATCCACCTATCACAGACCCGATACCTATAATGGAACTAGGGCTGGTAAACCGACGGAGAAACCGGTATGTATAAAAGATTACAACAAATCCATGGGGGGTGTTGATCTCAAAGATCAAAAACTCTCCATGTATCTGTTGGAGCGAAAGAGAGACGTGAAATGGTACGTGAAAATGTTTAAAAGGCTACTGAATGTGAGTATACATAATGCGCTTGTGATGTACCAAAGTTCTCTGAAACGTACAACTGATAAATTGCCTGTGACGCATCGTGAGTTCCGCTATGCGCTTGCTGAATCTCTACTTAAACGGCATCGCCCCTGTTCAATAGGGATCAGTCAGGCACCAGTGGAAAACGTGAGGCTGAGGCGAAATATCGTGCACGAGCCAGAGCACTTGATGGGACGTGAGAATACAAAGAGATGTGTGATTTGTCAACGCCAGAAGAAATCCAAAGCCGTTCACTCAAGGTGCATCACGTGTGACGCATATCTTTGTTTTGGGGACTGTTGGAGAATTTGGCATTCTGCAAAAGAGCTCCCAGGCGTAGATATACGTGGGCGAAAACGGAAGCGCAAAGAGTAAACGTTTTTGGAGTGTGGATGTGGATTACGACTGTGTTTGAATGTGATCGTGATCCGGGGCTCTCGCATGAGGGTCACGTTTTGACGGGACGCCTAACCGTTTATGTATCTCGTTTACTACTTCTTTCGTTGCTGTTATCGGGGGCGTTACAGCTATCGGGGACGAAACGGTAGCGTGGTAGCGCCTTTTGATGTCTGCATTGATATCTGACTGATATCAGTCTGGGTTTGTGCATTGTGAATGATATATTACGGGACACATATCAGACTGGGTTTGTGTATTGTGGATAATATATTATGGGACAAATCTGATTTTGTAAATAAAACCCACGATATGTACGGCACAAACCTTTTTTTAAACATTTGTAAATTTTTCTAAAGTTTGGCTAAAATCAGGACAAGCCCTTCAGTAAACTAGCTGTTACAATAAAGTGTACCTATCTTGGTACGGCACAAACCTTTTTTAAACATTTGTAAATTTCGCTTAACTTTGGCTAAAATTAGGACAAACCCTTCAGTATACTAGCTGTTACAATAAAGTTTACCTGTCTTGGTACGGCACAAATCTTTTTTTAAACATTTGTAAATTTTGCTATAGTTTGGCTAAAGTCAGGGCAAACCCTTCAGTATACTAGCTGTTACAATAAAGTGTACCTATCTGGGTACGGCACAAACCTTTTTTTAAACATTTGTAAATTTTGCTAAAGTTTGGCTAAAATCAGGACAAACCCTTCAGTTACAATAAAGTGTACCTGTCTTATTTTTTCACAACATAATTATGTTCTTATAAGTACGAAAACATTTGTAAATTTTGCTAAAGTCTGGGTAAAATCTAGACAAACTTTTCACTATAATAGCTGTTACAATAAAGTGGACCTATCTTATGGTTTTTTTGTGTACAAAAATGTATATTTTTATTGTTTTATTATTAAATAGTTATATACATTCCTTGAAAAGAAAATGCATTTTATTTCAAACCTCTCTAAGCCCTTTCTTAGATTTGCTGTTAGTAAGTAAATAAGTGAACAAATAATAATTATTAATTTATTTTCAAACATAAATAGCAACAATCATTAGGTACTTTGAGATAATAAAGGTTTGCGGGGAGGGCTGTATTTAGTATGTTATGAATGTGTAAACATGTGTGCCATCGTATTCTAGTGTAGTTTTAGTGAATATATTTGTGGATTCGACGTATTGTGATAAAGTGTGTAGGTTATGTGAATGAATATTATCAAAATGAAAACATATCACGTCACTGCAAAGTCAGGTCAGTTTTATTTCACTACGTAGCTGTTTTATTAGATAGGAAAACTAATGAGGATTACGGGAAGGTATCATTTATAATTTGTTATTATCGATTTAACAGTATAATCTTCCTTTTTCTGAAGGCCTACCTAAAGTTATTACCTTACTCGTAAAAGCGTTGACATTGACGTAATGTTCGTGTACGGAGGTCGACACCCGAAAGGTTAAGTCTGTCAACATTAAGTTTAAAATTGTATTTAGCATGTTTGTACTTATTAAATTGAATATAATTTGATTTATCTAAATTAATTTTTAATTTATTAGTCTGTAGCCATTGTAAAATTTTGTCAATAGTATTATTAATGTCTAATTCATGGTCAGAAATCGATTTTTTATCAGATGACACAATAATTGAAATGTCATCTGCAAATAATATAAATTTATGATTAGACACCAGTGGTATGTCATTTACATATAATAAAAACAATATGGGACCTAGTACACTACCTTGAGGGACGCCGCATTTATTTATCCTAGGTTCAGAGCAGTAGTAAGTAAGTCTTCATTTACGTTGTCTATAACAACGTATTGCTTTCGATTACTTATGTAAGAAGAAATCCACTGCAGTGCAACTCCTCTTATTCCCAGGATTTCCAACTTTCTCAATAATACGTCATGCGCTACAAAATCAAAGGCTTGAGATAGGTCGAAAAAAAGACCTGTTGTTAATTTATTGTTATTTAAATTCCTCAGAATATTGCTTACAAGGGTATATATTGCCTGTGTGGTCGATTTTTGCTTTTGGAATCCAAACTGTTCCTTTGCTATAATACTAAATTTGTTACAAAAGTCGACAAGTCTCTTGAGCATACATTTCTCGAAAACTTTTGACAATATGGGTATAAGAGTAATCGGGCGATAGTTTTTGACGTCCTTTTTATCTTGTTTTTTGTACAGTGGCTTTACGACTGATAATTTTAGGGCATCAGGAAATATACCTGACGAAAACGAAAGATTAATTAAATATGTCAAAATGGGAATCAATTCTGTATTGCTTTAATTATTTTTGTATGTATCCCATCATAACCTTCAGAGTTAGTATTGTTTAACGCCATTATGTCCTTTTTGACTTCATCTTCAGTCATGGGTCTAAGAAACATGGAGTTCGGAATTGATTTAAAATTAGTGTCATTATAATAATATTGATTATTCGATGTCAAAGTATTAGTCGAGTCAATAAAATAATTATTAAAAGCATTTGCTATGTCAGTAGGGTTTGTCAGAACTTGCTTATTTAATTGTATGTCAGAAATATTATTAATACCTGATTTCGCATTCCCAAATTCATGATTAATAACTGACCACGTTGCTCTGCATTTGTTTTTGCTATTTTTTATAAAATTGATGTTAGAGTTCATTTTCGATTTAACAATACATTTTTTCAAAATGCTTGAGTATTGTTTATATCTTATTTTGTGTGTTAATGTTTTGTTCTTGTAATAACGATATCGTAAAAATCTTTTAGTTTTGCAACTATTCTTAAGACCTCCTGAAATATCCGGTGTATCGCAGTTTAATTTGATGACTTCCTTTAAAATTAATATCTTCTTGGATTCAGAAGCTATCTGCTCGGAGACACAGAAATAAAAGAGGAGGAATTAGAAATTCATGAAGAAGGATTTAGTTAATTTTAAGAATGTCAAATTCTTGAGTTTCATGTGATCAAAATGACAAGTTGTTGCCATTTTTTGTGAATTTGTTGATTCTGATGTGTAGAATGAGCCGTCACAGTCACCAACATAAATACCTCACAGTACATAAAATATAAAAGTATTTTTCTAGTGAAATAAAAATTTCAACTTTGAGTAAGACAGATTTCATAACTACTCGTAACTATTGCCCGTGGCTTCACCCGCGTGGATTGCGGACAATATCCCACGAGAACGTACTACCGGGATTAAAAGTTTCCTATGTCTTAATTCAGGTTATAAACTGTGTACCAAACATCCAAATCAGTTCAGCCGTTTTTGCGCCAATCCGGAACATACATCCAGACTATCAATCTGCCTAGCCTTTTCCCTACTATGTTGTGGTCGGCTTCGAGTCTAACCGGATGCAGCTGAATACCAGTATTTTACATAGAGCGACTGCCTATCTGACCTCCATAACCCAGTTATTGGGTAATACGATGGTAAGACTGGTTGTCAGACTTTCGGGCTTCTGACGACCCGTAACGACTGTCAAAGATCCACGAATGACAGCCGGGACCAACGGCTTAACGTGCTTTCCGAGGCACGTTAAGCATAACATAATAATATACATCCAGACAAATGGACGAAAATTCTAACAACTATATTTTCGGCATCATACTTGTCCCCCCACACCTGTAGCAATTACTTTAAAAAATAAATATATATTCAATGTAAAGTTTTGGTTACTATTTCATTATATGTATGGATAGTATTGTATCGATAATACTAGGGTATATTCGTAACACCATAATACTGGGCGACTTTTTTACCGTCTTGGAAAAAAATAGGGTATAATAGGTGAACGGAGTAGAAGCCTATGGCATACCTTTTCCTTTTGTTTTTTTTTTTTAATAGCTTGGACAGAAATGGTTCTATCAATAAACACTACACATTTGAAGTAAAGTAGTACAACAATAAGAATAGAAATTTTGAAAAAACTATAGATCGTTAAATAATTTAAATTAAAAAAAAAAAAAAACTAGGTATGCCATAGGCTTCTACTCCGTTCACCTATTATACCCTATTTTTTTCAAGACGATAAAAAGTCACCCAGTGTATCTATCAATACTTTGGAATCTTACGTAACTGTAAGGTATCGATCGGCTCGTGACTAACTGATTGGGTGATATACACGGTTATTTGTAAAACACCAGCAACTTCTTAAGGGGTCATTGTACTCATCATTACGAACAACTTTTACTATGGGACCAAACCTGAAATCGCGAAAAAAAAATCAGCTGTTCAGTACATTTATGTTCGCATAATTCGTCAAAATGTACTGATTTTTTTTTCGCGATTTTAGGTTTGGTCCCATAGTAAAAGTTGTTCGTAATGATGAGTACAATGACCCCTTAAGAGGTGGCTGGTGTTGTACAAATAACCCTGTATACGCGCACAGCCCAAACCACTGGACCTAGAGACTTGAAATTTTGTATATTACCTTATCCAGTGTAGGCATCCACTAAGGAAGGATTTTTTTGAAATTCCACCCCTAACGGGGTAAAAAGGGGATGTAAGTTTGTATGAAAGTCCGTCAGTTTTGAAGTTAGGATCTCCAAATTTTGTGTTTAGGCTGACGATTGAAAAATTAATTTATACGTGTCTCAGCGTTTTTGATAATCCCACCCCCGAAGGAATGAAAAGGTGTATGAATTTGTTCATGGAAAGTCTATCATTTACAAAATCACAAAATTTATTATTTAGGCTTATGGTTTGAAACTAACGCAACGTATATATCGGTGTTGTTGGAATTTCAACCCTTTACGAGGGTGAAAAGGGGATGAGATTTTGTATTTAAGTCGTTCATTAACAAAATTTTGTATTCAAGTTAAAATAATACTCTAAGCCTCTAATGCCGCCCGTCACACACACACACACCCTTACACACCGCGCGCACACACACACACACACACACACACACACACACACCCTCCCTAAATACCTAAGCCAGGCCATTATATAACCATAATGGCCTGGCTTAGGTATTGATACGAGTTACGGGTGTGGCACGGTGACAGAGTGTATGTGTGCTATCAAGGGGATCAATAAAAGGCGATATATTGAATGATGAGGCCAGCGTTTCCTACCTGACTACTCGGAGGAGAAAGCCGAAACAAACTCACGAGGTCATAGTCTCAAGTCCAGAATATTATTTACAATTGGTCGTTCGAATCATATAGGTAAAGACGATGTAGGTTGGTGTTTGAGATGTTCTTTTGAAGAAAGAACCACATAGATTGAGTGGACCTGTCCTACATAGTCTTACATTTACAATAATAGTTATGGTGCTGCTGCCGTGATCTGTTATGCTGCTCTGCTATGCTGTGTTGGTGGAGGGAGCGCTGACCACAAGGCGGCTCTGCTCTGCTGCAAATCTGAAACGTATTAAACACGGCGCCTCCACCAAAATGTTTTGCTGGAGGGAACGCTAGCCACAAGGCGGCTCTGCTCTGCTGCAAATCTGAAACGTATTAAACACGGCGCCTCCACCAAAATGTTTTGCTGGAGGGAACGCTAGCCACAAGGCGGCTCTGCTCTGCTGCAAATCTGAAACGCACTAAACACGGCGCCTCCACCAAAATGTTTTGCTGGAGGGAACGCTAGCCACAAGGCGGCCCTGCTCTGCTGCAAATCTGAAACGTATTAAACACGGCGCCTCCACCAAAATGTTTTGCTGGAGGGAACGCTAGCCACAAGGCGATTCTGCTCTGCTCTGCTGCAAATCTGAAACGCACTAAACACGGCGCCTCCACCAAAATGTTTTGCTGGAGGGAACGCTAGCCACAAGGCGATTCTGCTCTGCTCTGCTGCAAATCTGAAACGCACTAAACACGGCGCCTCCACTAAAATGTTTTGCTGGAGGGAACGCTAGCCACAAGGCGATTCTGCTCTGCACTGCTGCAAATCTGAAACGCACTAAACACGGCGCCTCCACCAACATGTTTTGCTGGAGGGAACGCTAGCCACAAGGCGATTCTGCTCTGCTCTGCTGCAAATCTGAAACGCACTAAACACGGCGGGACATGATATTTTTCTTGCAAAACTGTTGATAATGCTTCCAACGATTTTCCTCCTTCGATATACGAAAGTATTATTTCACGTTTAGAACACTTGAAAGTAGACATTTTGAAGAGTCAACAAATGTAATTACACTTCTGTTAATTCACCACTATTTTGTTATTTACAATGGAATGAAACCACTGTTTATATACTATTTGAAATATGAGGGTAGTGTGCATTTTGTTGATTAATATTTTCACACGCAACATGAGTGCAAAAAAGATAAATGCCCTAATATCAATGATAAATTACAAAATTTACCGCAAACTATTGATATAAACAGCAACATTTCAAACCGCAATAGATAGCGAGCGGTTTTCCGTTTTCTGACTCTTGTCACATTTTTATTAATTACTCCGAAACCCGCAAATACCCGCAGCTGTTATTATTTGATTATGTTTATGGATAGTTAGGCTACAAATCAACATTAAATGTAAAGCAGGGGTAAACGTGGGTAACTGTCAAAAGTCTCGTTGAACTTTAAAAAATCTTTTTTTCACCATATTTTATTTTGCAATTATTTTAAGGTGAACCTTAACATAACATTAAATACATATTAGCTGTTTCATATTCTTCAAAAGACGAGATTTCCAGAAATATATAATACATTATACCTTTTCCTGTAACGTATAACAATAAAATCAATTTAAAAGTGATGAAGTGAACGGGCCTGACATGGACGTCCGTCAAAACTATAAAGTTTGTGGTGTTGTAAAAAAATCATTTCATTTAATATTTATAATTTTTTGATATTATAGTCTAGTTTGGTCCTTAAACTATTGAGTAAAATAAAAAAAGCATGCCAGTAGCGACATTGACAAAAACCATTTTTAATCAGCAGTTGTTCTACGATTTTCCATAGTGCGGCGCCTCCACCAAAATGTTTTGCTGGAGGGAACGCTAGCCACAAGGCGATTCTGCTCTGCTCTGCTGCAAATCTGAAACGCACTAAACACGGCGCCTCCACCGAAATGTTTTGCTGAAGGGAACGCTAGCCACAAGGCGATTCTGCTCTGCTCTGCTGCAAATCTGAAACGCACTAAACACGGCGCCTCCACCGAAATGTTTTGCTGGAGGGAACGCTAGCCACAAGGCGATTCTGCTCTGCTCTGCTCTGCTGCAAATCTGAAACGCACTAAACACGGCGCCTCCACCAAAATGTTTTGCTGGAGGGAACGCTAGCCACAAGGCGATTCTGCTCTGCTCTGCTGCAAATCTGAAACGCACTAAACACGGTGCCTCCACCAAAATGTTTTGCTGGAGGGAACGCTAGCCACAAGGCGATTCTGCTCTGCTCTGCTGCAAATCTGAAACGCACTAAACACGGCGCCTCCACCAGAGTGTTGACATTTCGGTGGCTGTTAGATTAGAGAGCGCTATCGCTTGTAGGGAGAGCTACAAGTCTTCCAAACACAACTAAGGGGTCATTGTACTCAGCACTACGAACAACTTTTATTATGGTACCAAATCTGAAATCACAAAACAAAAAAAATCTGCTCCCTACATTTCGGATAAGAATTGCAAATTCATACCTACCCGAGCAGAATATAGATGAGTCCCGACTACTATGCAAAGAGACTCGCATTCGTACAGCTCACCCATCGCCAATAAAGCTGCTCGGGTAATGATAAAAAGTTATGAGCTTTGCGAGTCCTGAGCGGGATGTATGTAACAGTTTACCTACAGTGACCCCTTATTCCGTGCATGAATAGATGATTAACACTAATTATCGATAACTTTTCTAGAACATAAAAGACAACGTCGAGAAAGGAAAAGTAGATCAGCATAAATCACCACATGTGGACAAGTTGTTTACTGATTGAACAGTTTTGCAGGCTATTGAACGATTCATATAAACAAAAACACAGTAATAAAATACAACAAAAATCAAACGATTTTAAGAAAAAAGAAGTTGAGAAATTATCACATTTCTTAGAGCTTTCCCTCTAAGGAAGGTGATAATTTTTAAAGCAACAATTAAGACAGAGACCCACATTGCAAATCTCACAAGCCCAGGCAGTGCGAGCCTCTTTCTTAGTTTTGGCGCACTGTTTGCAACGCGTTTTGCCCCCCACCTTTAATAGAAAATGTCCCTCAAGGCCATCCCGCAGTTGAGGTGCTCGAATCGGCGTGGGTGGTCGTGGTGACCGGTTATATTTACTTAATATCTGGTCTGCCAGCTGCATTCTGATCTCCCGGTGAGCTACTTTTTTCTTATGGCTAGGTATATATTATGTATGGACACATTCAATAGCCTGCGGAACAGTTTCTTGTACCAAACCGCGTTACGGATTCTTTCCATGGGGAATGCCTGCAAGAGTTGGTCTTTCTTGTCGACCCATGGTAAGATTGTAGTCTAGGACTACCTTGGGTTTATATTTATAAACTCGCATGTTTCTCGGCCCCACTGATTTCTACATCATGATATGTAGAAATCAGCGAGACCAAGTTGTAGTCCCTCCAAACCACAACAGACAAGTCTTATGTGCGACTGAAAGCTACCTCGCCTGCGCGCATATTTGATTTGGTTTCGCAGCGCAGACAATCGGGAACAAATTGCCGATTAAGTCTAAGGGTCCCGATGGTGTCCTTGACAACACTGGTGAATTATAAAAATTATCCATAACTAATGTATGGCATTTATTTAGAGGGCTAATTAGCCTGTAGACTATCTTGGATGTTGCCCCCTCTGGTACATTGGCACCCCTTTCGACATCATGTCCTTCATCAAGATGACTATTTTTTCCAGCATAAATTTCAAATTTCCATAAATACCCCATTCGCGAGTTCATAACTTATTATCCCTACCCGAGCAGCTTTGTCGGCGATGAGCTGTTCGAAACTGTGTCTCCCTTTCCACAGTAGCAGGGACTCATCTATTGCAATATTCTGCTCGGGTAGATATAAACTGCTGAATTTGCGATTAAGATGATTGATAATCGGATTAATTTTGACAAGCTTCGAAGGAACAGAAACAGATGTGTTGTCTACAAAATGTAAGAACTTTTTAATTAGTAGAAACTTATTGTAGGACATAACGTCTTTGAAACTCCCGATCTGCAAGTAAGAATATCGAGGGTACCAATAGTCCCTTTCCACAGGATTTAAAATTAAACTCTGCATCATAATAACTGGGTAAAAGACCATAAAGCTGAAATTGTGATGTCCTGCCACCTATTATTTCTGGATGTTTGCGAATAGGCATTTCGGCTGGAAGTAATTGTTTGGCTGGCGTACCGGTTAGTTTCTTCTACTATTTGAGTCATAACAGTTTCATCCCATATCCTCTCGAAAATATCCAGAGGGGTCCATGTCTCAAAAGTAGGTCCAGCTGGACCAATGATGGGCACGCCACAATTGCGGCGATAAGTCCCCTCTTTGAGGAGTGGTTGGAGAGGCCTCACGGTATCCTCACCTTCCGCCTGACGCAGGTCCTCACCGGACACGGTTGCTTCGGAAGGTTCCTGTTCCGGATAAGGCGGAAGGAAACGCCCGGGTGTTACCATTGTGTGGATCGCCCGGAGGACACGGTGGAACATACGGTGGATGTCTGCCCGGCCTGGGCAGAGCACCGCCGCGTCCTCGCGGCGATCGGCGGCGGCGATCTCTCGCGTCCGGCCCTGGTACAGGCCATGGTACGGAGCGAGAGTGCATGGGAAGCCGTCACCTCCTTCTGCGAAGCTGTAATGCTCGCGAAGGAGGAGGCTGAACGCGTGAGGGACAGGCAATCTTTGCGCTCTCACGCCCCTAGTCGCCGCAGGAGACGCCCTGGGCGTCGGGAATCGATAGCAGATTCCCCGCCACCGTAGGCGCGGGTTTGCGGATGGCGAGCAATGGGTAGCTCGCCGTCCGGTAAGGACCAGGCCCGGGTCGACGGCGCGTTGTGTTCCACGCCCGCCTCAAAGAGATGTCAGCACTAGCTGAAGGGGTCCGTTAGGGCCGATGAACGCCAGGGTTGCGGGTTGTTCGAAAGAGTTACCGTGTCGCTGGCACAGGCAACTGAAGGAACACGGGTGGGTTTTAGTCAGTAGAAGTCTGACACGCCCTCCCGCTCCACCCAGAGCGGGAGAAGTTATTTGATGATTTCCCATCCACAAAAAAAATAAATAAAGCTGGACCAATGAATTCCTCTCGCTTTCCAGTGATTCAATAGTCTGACATGCAGTCTTACCAAGGGCTATCATGTACCCAGTAGTTTGTGGAGGTAAAATAGACAGTCTGCATAGCTGCATCCGGTTAGACTGGAAACCGACCCCAACTTGTTGGGAAAAGGCTAGGCAGATTGATTGTCTCTTTATACGTATAGGGCGCCGCGTCTTGGAACAAACATTGCCACTAAACTTAGAAACGTAAGCGCTGGAATCGTTGCGATCGGAATGCAAGCCCTGAGTAATTTAATAAACATGGTGGAGCCTCTACTAGAGATTGTAATGCTCCTAATGCGCTGAAGTCGGCCCTCGTGTGGTTGTCTGCACGCTGTAACGTGCTACTACAAGGGGATGCATGGTTACCTCAATCACACAACCACAGAGCCGAAAGTACATTGAGCTATTAAGCGCCATTCAAAGCCGTCAGATTCGCGAACGAATATAATCAGCTGTCCCATACGAAACTTCAATACCTACTCGACCAAAATGTACAGAATAGCTAATAAGTTTTTCTCGATTACGATGTTGGGTTCCACAGAGAAAGTTGTTTAGTTTAATGGTCTGTACCACACTAAGAATATGGCCACACTTTTCTGATGAACGCTGTATACAATACACCTTAACAGCTGTAAATTCGTATCTGAGAGTTAAGGGTCAAGTGATTGGTCTATATCCAGCAGTGAACTGCGATAGGATTTTTTGGTTAGTATTTGTCGTTAGTAGATCGCGTGAATCCGCAGGACCGGTCGTTGTGGCCAACCTTAGGCGAGGCCTATTTCCAGCAGTGGACGCATCGATCACTAATAAACAACTAGATGCACAATGCCATACAAAAATTCTCTTAAAACGGTCGCCAAATTGTCTTTACCTACTTCTAGTTGAAATAAATATACGTTAATCTAAATTCAACCATAAGTGCAATGTTTAAAGTTGTATTCACAAAGCCGGTACGACCGGTGCTTGCTAGTCAGCATACATCAAAACAAATTCAACCTTACTTACAATGTTTTAAAATCAGATTTACAGTGCGAAAAAAAAAACAATGAATTTTACGACCGAGGCTCGCCGCTAGGACAAAGGAATGAGTAGAGTCGAATTGTCCAATATTTTTTTGTTTATATATTATTATAAAGGTATTTTTTTAAAGCTTGTTAAGCTTAATGTATTAAAAAAAGTGTACGTAATAAAACACATGTTATTCTCTTCTTTGGTGTATATGTCTAATCATTATATAATAATTTACCTGAATGAATCGATCACTAATAAAGAACTAGATACACAATCAGCGCAAAAAAGGTCCTTACCGAATGAATGCCCACTTGGACGGGTACGTTTGAATTACATTAACGTATATTTATTTCAACTACAATTACATAAACACAATTGGCGACGAGAACTTTTGCATGGGATTGTGTTACTATAATATTTATAGAAACAGTAAACAAGTCTCATTGAACAAAAATATCATAAGTAACTTTAATAATAATAAAAAAAGAAACAATAGCGTCTCCACAAATGGAACAGAATCAACGCACATAACCCGAACAATTTAAGCGGGCATGCGATAGTATGATTACTACGTTTACTGAGAGTCTTTACAATTGAGATGCTTTATAACTCCTCCTGTTTATTACGTCTTAATTAAAAAAATATTTTTACGACGATTTCCTGAGAAAATATCAGTATTTACAATACAGTGATAACAATTATATATTGATAATATTAATAGTTACCGAAAATATGAAACTCCATCTTTTTTTGCGTCCTGGAAGTGCGATTTTCGCACTTTTTAAACGAGCACTGAGTCATGCTTACTGTCGGAGCGTTCAAATGCTACTAGAGTAAAAGTCCACCAAATGTTAAATTTTGTGGACTTTCGGTGAGGACATTTTTTGCCGCTGATTGTGTATCTAGTTGTTTATTAGAGATCGATGAGTGGACGTTACCTGATAATTGTAAGTAGGTATTTAGGGGATGGAGGAATCGGCTGGATGCGAGAAGCACAGGATCGGTCAATGTGGCGACGCTCGCGGGAGGCCTGTGTCCCAGCAGTGACGTCGTTCGACTGACACGATGATGACCTCACAGAGGCCTGTGTCTAGCAGTGACGTCGTTCGACTGACGCTGATGACCTCACAGACGCCTGTGTCTAGCAGTGACGTCGTTCGACTGACACGCTGATGACCTCACAGAGAGGCCTGTCTAGCAGTGACGTCGTTCGACTGACACGATGATGACCTCACAGAGAGGCCTGTGTCTAGCAGTGACGTCGTTCGACTGACACGATGATGACCTCACAGAGAGGAGGCCTGTGTCTAGCAGTGACGTCGTTCGACTGACACGATGATGACCTCACAGAGAGGAGGCCTGTGTCTAGCAGTGACGTCGTTCGACTGACACGATGATGACCTCAGAGAGAGGCCTGTCTAGCAGTGACGTCGTTCGACTGACACGCTGATGACCCAAGAGAGAGGCCTGTGTCTAGCAGTGACGTCGTTCGACTGACACGCTGATGAACTCAGAGAGAGGCCTGTGTCTAGCAGTGACGTCGTTCGACTGACATGATGATGACCTCACAGAGAGGCCTGTGTCTAGCAGTGACGTCGTTCGACTGACACGACGATGACCTCACAGAGAGGAGGCCTGTGTCTAGCAGTGATGTCGTTCGACTGACACGATGATGACCTCACAGAGAGGCCTGTGTCTAGCAGTGACGTCGTTCGACTGACACGATGATGACCTCACAGATAGGAGGCCTGTGTCTAGCAGTGACGTCGTTCGACTGACACGATGATGACCTCACAGAGAGGCCTGTGTCTAGCAGTGACGTCGTTCGACTGACACGCCGATGACCCCACAGAGAGGCCTGTGTCTAGCAGTGACGTCGTTCGACTGACACGCTGATGACCTCACAGAGAGGCCTGTGTCTAGCAGTGACGTCGTTCGACTGACACGCTGATGACCTCAGAGAGAGGCCTGTGTCTAGCAGTGACGTCGTTCGACTGACACGCTGATGACCTCACAGAGGCCTGTGTCTAGCAGTGACGTCGTTCGACTGACACGCTGATGACCTCACAGAGAGGCCTGTGTCTAGAAGTGACGTCGTTCGACTGACACGCTGATGACCTCACAGAGAGGCCTGTGTCTAGCAGTGACGTCGTTCGACTGACACGCTGATGACCTCACAGAGAGGCCTGTGTCTAGCAGTGACGTCGTTCGACTGACACGCTGATGACCTCAGAGAGAGGCCTGTGTCTAGCAGTGACGTCGTTCGACTGTCACGCTGATGACCTCACAGAGAGGCCTGTGTCTAGCAGTGACGTCGTTCGACTGACACGCTGATGACCTCACAGAGAGGCCTGTGTCTAGCAGTGACGTTCGACTGACACGCTGATGACCTCACAGAGAGGCCTGTGTCTAGCAGTGACGTCGTTCGACTGACACGCTGATGACATCACAGAGAGGCCTGTGTCTAGCAGTGACGTCGTTCAACTGACACGCTGATGACCTCACAGAGAGGCCTGTGTCTAGCAGTGACGTCGTTCGACTGACACGCTGATGACCTCACAGAGAGGAGGCCTGTGTGTGCCCAGAATTGCTAACACTACAGGCTGATTACGCTTTTTTTGGTCATCGCAACAAGGAAAATAA
Organism: Dicycla oo; assembly: GCA_948252095.1. Classification (NCBI taxonomy): domain Eukaryota; kingdom Metazoa; phylum Arthropoda; class Insecta; order Lepidoptera; family Noctuidae; genus Dicycla; species Dicycla oo. The sequence continues at coordinate 9,399,354 of OX411734.1, forward strand.
AACAAGTGCAGAGCGACATATTTTTTTTATTTTATAAATTAATATCATCAAGAGTCAGTCAAGTTGAAAAAATCAATTATTGAAAGTATAATTATTTTAAAATGCAAATTGTAATTCCACAATAGATACAGTTTAGGATAATACAAAATCAATATAAATAAAATTTAAATGCGACATGCGCATCACTTGTGAATAGCTGGACCAATTTGACAATTTTTTGTTTTAAATTTTTCGTAATAATCCGAATTATGGCCGGCGCTCACTGGGGGACGGCAGGGGAGAGAAAATCGTCTACGATACCGCGAGCGTCCGCCAGCTTACCGGAGCATCCGCCGGTAAGCTGCGCCGGGATTTGATTATACCACTAGCGACTACCCAGTCTAAAAGATGCTATTAAAAGAGTGTGTTGTGGGTTTCATTTCATAATGGTGGATTGGGATTTAGTGTTAATATCAATTTTCGCGGAAGAAGAAGAACAGACACGTATCATACCGCCGCCTTCATCCACGGTATTCTCCAGCGTGCTCTTAGATGCTCCAGAGAACACTGCGCTGCTATGCTCCAAGGTCGATCACCGGGCACTTTATTTCGATTGGATAAGTAATAATTCAACTGATAAATTTAAAATCCTCTGCTGTCCCGTCCGCCATTGTGCGCAGGCCATTAGGTTTTTATTTAAATTGGCAAAGTTGCTCAGAAAATGGAAAATTCGGAGAAAACTGAGTGCTTTTTTTTTCTATCGGGTCAGCTAGTACAAAAATATAGAAATAAATCTTACAATTAAGTACCTATAATTACGAAATACAGAAATATTGACTGACCTATTCACAGCCAATTAAAACTTAGCGACTATTTAAAGACGTAATCATCCATTTCCATAGGAATGAAATTGATTGTCGAACTATCAGTCGATTAAAAAAAATATATATCAAAATAATATCCAGGGGTCACGGGAATTTGTATTAAGGGGGAAGCGCCAGGGTAGCCCGCGAAATTCAAATTTTCTTACGTTTTTTGCAATTTGCAAGACAGTATTATATTGTACGTTGATCAAAATATAATTTGCGTCGTAAGAATTATCTATTTACATAATTATAATCATTAAAGTGATCAATACAACTCTTTAAGACCAGATAATCCTAATGAATGACTATTTCATAAAATCTTGACATTTCAGGATTATATTAACTTATGGAGTAGTATTACTCATTCTAATGTTTATAATTATGTAAATACATATTTGTTACGGCCGCAAATCATACTTTATTTAACATACAACTTAATACTGACTGGCAAATTGCAAAAAACGTAAGAAAATTTGAATTTCGCGGGCTACCTTGACGCTTTTGCCTTAAGCGACATTTTTGGAACTTTACAGGAGAGCATTTCAAAGTTTCATTATTCGGAAATCTGGAACATTGAAAAAAAATGTATAAATATTTTTTCGAAAAAGTGACCTATCGACGACGGTTAAGCATCAATAGTGTCTCTCTCAGTTTATAGGTAGATCATAACTCAATACCGGCCAGGATGTCGCTTAATACAAATAGCCCGTGAACCCTCGATATGCGATCAAAATTAAAATAGTACAGTTGGCAACGATGAACGCTTCAGCTATTTAAATAAAAACTAGTCACCCGCCCCTGCTTCGTGCGGTTTATGACTTGATAAAACATCGAGATTTCTTTATTATATTTGAGTTTAAGAGGCGTATTACATTTCGACCGTGATTTATGCGTTAAATGGCCAACTTTGGCGTTCTTATTCTGAGAATATGAAAGACTTCGACAACTTTGACTTATGAGTGGTGGAGAATAGTTGTTAGTATAGTTCATAGCGGCCTCGCTTTTCGTAATATTTTCTTATCTATAGGTATAAATAAAGCAAAAATTCCGGAACAAATTTTGCAAAAAATGTTCGCGATTGCATTTTTTCGAGCTCGTGGATTGATTGACTACTGCACATAAGCAAATGAAATAAAAAATATTTAATAATATCTCTTAAATAGTGGTTTAAATCATAGCGGCCTCAGAATTTCGAAAGTTAGCTACCACGCAGACGAAGTCAAGCTAGTATACTATATTATTAAAATAACACAAATTCTACACTACACGAAATACTCAAACCTTTTTTCATTTTTCAACACTAAATTAGAGTTTCGTTGCTGACCGTACTAAGCGTGAAACAAACCAGCATTGATGTACAGTCACAAGCATAGATACCTTACAAGTTACGCCACATTCAATAGCGATTTTCTCGTAAACTATAGATAGATATCTGATGATGTTACGAACATACTTAGTATTATCGAATCGATACTATTATGAAACGTAAGGTAGGACGCCCTCAGGCAGGTGGAGCGACGGTCTGCGCAGGGTGGCTGGTAGCAGCTGGGTGAGAGGTGCCGAGCACCGAGTTGAATGGCGTGCGATTGGAGTGGCCTATGTCCAGCAGATGACTGCTGGAGGCTGAGGATGATGATGACTAAATATTGTATTATGAAACACGTATTTTCTCAAAGTTGCTATTTTTATTTCACGAGAAAAAATATTATATATTTCTCGTAACTGTGAGGTAATTATGTTGGTGACTGTGACGGCTCATTCTAAACATGAGAATCAAACTTTTCACAAGAAATGGCTAAAATGTCTCATTTTGATCACATAAAACTCATGGAGTTAGTTGACAATCTTAAAATTAGCTAAGTCCTTCTTCATGAATTTCTATTTTCTCTGCTTTTATTTCTGTGTTTCCGAACAAACTGCTCCTGAAAGAAAGAAGATATTAATTTTAAAGGAAGTCATCAAAATATTATAATTGCAATACAAATAAAAAGTATATATAAAAAATTAAAAAAAAACCCAACAGCGTAAAAAGTAAACTTTTTATCCGACTGCGGCGAAGCCCAAAAGGAGGGTTATGTATTTGACCTGTAGGTATGTATCATGTATGTAGGTATGTCCGTTTCTCTGTTCCCTCGTAACTCCTAAACGAATGAACGGATTTGAATAAATTATACGTCTTTAGATTTGTCTTGGTAGCGCGAGTGCCACTGCCTACTTGAAAATCAAAAACAAAGTAAAATGGCGGATATGGGGTGCCATATTGTGGAGTTCCAAATATTTTTTTTTTTCTTCTAATACCCAAGTTATATGGTTAAAAGTAATTCGAACTGACAAATCGTAAAAAGCTTTTAAATAACTCTCCCGACCAAAACTCCTTGCAAGAATTAAATCATCTGCGAAATCTTTCACATTTGTATGGAAATAAAAAAAAGTAATTAAAAAAATCTAAAAAACCCGGCTGCGGTAAAACTGAAAAGCTAAAAACAGTCCATATTATATTAAATAAAAGTTGGAAGCAGGCGGGACTCATTCCATTTTTATATTTTCAAACTCAAATGGGTCCCGCCTGCTTCCAACTTTATTTAAAATAAAATGAGCTTGTATTTAGCTTGTGCAGTACTCATGTACTTACTCGTCTAGTTCTTCCGTGAGTCGAACGCTACTCGCGGCCGCCGTACTCGAGGATTCGCCGCGTGTATGTTGCCTACACAAAAGTATAAATCATAAACATCAATTCTATCATTAATTCATTCACTCACTCACTGACAGACAACGCATACCCTGAACCGATGGGTCTAGAAGCATGAAATTTTGCACAAGACTTCCCTGTACAACATGTCCCGGAATTAACGCACAACCTTTTAAGGGGTCATTGTACTCATCATTATCAACAAACGAGATGTTCAAAATGTATGGACCTTGGGCCAGGTACGTGTACACCAGAGTTGCCGCGAATAGTCGCTATTATTCGGTATTCGGCATTATTCGACATTTTTTTGCTATTCGTCGAATACCGAATAATAAAGTCTATTATTCGACATTCGGCGAATAGTTGTCTAAAATAAACTTTTAATGAGAAAAACAACTATAGGCTTCAAAATAATCACTTTATTTTTTCTTAAAAAACAAAACACACCACCCATCATGCCGCAGGTCGTGGGTTCGATTCTCATCCAGGAAAAACATTTGTGTGCATGAACATGTCTGTTTGTTCTGAGTCTGGGTGTAATTATCTATACAGGGTGACAGAATACCTCTTTTGATCCAGCGGCCCCATATTCTGTTGTGCATTATTAATCATTAGATGAAGTCCCCAACAATGTTCATTAAAGTTTTTGAATGCTTTCGACATGTCAAAGTTTTCTTCATATTTTTGATGGAGTCAACCCTAAATTTGGTTGACCTCTATTCTCTCTTCTTTGATATAGGGATGAATGCGTCAGATAAGACACTTAACACATAATAGTAAAAAGCCTATAATTTTCTTGCATCAGAGAGGCAAGTTGATTTTTTTTTTCAAGATTGAATTAAGTCTTGAATACCAGTATGATATGCGAAATACCTACGCAGAGTAGAAGTAGACGTAGCATAAAACTGCAGTTTAAACCCAACTACAAGGTTTTTATAAAATACAAATACCTAGTAAAAAGTTTAATAAAATAAATATTAGCTCCCTATGAAAATTAATTCCATTTGTTAGATAATAAGTAAGATATCGAACGACCTAACTGTTTTCGTTACTCTTTGGTGAAATACATTTTTATAAGAATTAATTGCAGTTTTAATCCTCCGATTGGTAGAAATGCCACCAATATCTTGCAATTTCCTACACTATACTGCACGCCCATTGCTTCCGGCTTTCTTATTGGATATCGGCATCGGTTGAAGAATGCTTCAAATCCGAAAGATTTTTTAAACTGAAATGATTTTGAATGTTATTTAATCATAAAAATAAGATTCAAAATCATTTCAGCTTACAAAAATCTTTTGGCGTGCCGCCGTGGCTTTTGGTGGCGGCGAGCTCAAAGGATCCGCCCGCCGCGCACGGCCTTTGAGCTCGCCGCCAGCTTGGAAAGAAAATCACTAAAAGATTCCTACATTCTAAAAGAGTACATGTGTAATAATAACGCGATTCTATTCTAAGACCGGGCAATCTTTTTGGGGTTTTTGGATACTGTATTCGATTATTTTGGAATTAGATTTGTTTCATAATTATGGCAATGTATTTTATTACTTTATCATTTAAAAAATACAGAAAATAGGTAAACCACTAAGATTTGTAATTAATGCTACAAATACTAGTCAACCTTCCGCCGTCAAGAAGACGGCTGAAGTGACACACACTGTTGTGACAGCTGACAGTCCTCTTTCTACTATCAGTGGTCATAGAAAGAGATTTTTGGTTTTTTCATCATTGTCGTTTTAGTTTACTGTCATTGTTTATATGCACAGAGTAACTAAATCGGTGAGACGCCATGTTGAAAGTCAATAAAAATAATTGATAAATATCAATTCCCTAGCACAATGGGGAGGAAAACTAACTTTTTATCACGATAGATGGCGCACAATCGACTGTACCCTGTTTTGATATATTAGCTGTCAAATCGTATGGATTTTTGCAATCTACTAAGTATAGCTTTCTTATTTTCCGTAGTTTTGTCCAAAATGACTCAATGTAGTGCGTTAACTTGTAAAAACAGAGGAGTACATTTGTTTCCTAAAGAAAGTAAGGGCAGTAAACCATGGGAATTGGCGTTACGTATTAAAAACTTTAAGGCTAGTAGTACTGCACGATTGTCTGCTGAGCACACAGCTGCGCATTTCACAGAAGAGGATTCGATTAGTAAAGAAGCTGTCCTTTAGGCTGGGTACTATATCTATAAAACACAAGAATCAAGATTATTATCTAATAAAATATAATTATTGTCGTCAAAATAAATGTGTCATGCTCATAAAATATACTATACGAGTATTAGCTAATCTATGTAGTAAAGTCGTCTCCTAAAGATTTAATCAATCGGTATAGGTACTTAGTTTTCAAAATATTAATCATTGGTAAAGCCTGTCTGTTAATCATAGGTAAAGGAGTATCTGCATTTATGTCTCTGAATGTATCAGAAGGTGGACATAGGTATGCGGTGTCGTCTTGGATGTCGCAGTCAGCATCAAAGTTTTGGTCGATCAATCAATCAATCTGCCTAGCCTTTTCCCAACTATGTTGGGGTCCGCTTCCAGTCTTACCGGATGCAGCTAAGTACCAGTATTTCACATGGAGCGACAGGCATTCGACCTCCACAATCCAGTAACTGGGTAATACGATACCCCTTGGAAAGACTGGTTGTTAGACTTTCGGGCTTCTGACGACCCGTAACGACTACCAAAGATCCACGATTGACAGCCGGGACCAAAGGCTTAACGTGCTTTCCGAGGCACGGAGGAGTCTCGGTATGAAAAGATGGTCACTCATCCACAGACCAACCCCGGCAAGCGTAGCTGATGGATCGACCCGTGTGGCTGTTATTACTTAGCCACGAGCTCCTCTAAAGTTTTGGTTTCAATCATACGAATGTAATCTATAAAAAAAAAATAGGAATGTTATTCCGTGACTTATAGAAAAAGGCTCACAAACAATCATAACCTTAAATATTTTAAGTATTTTCCTGTCAATAAAATCGGCCTTTTTGTCTGCAGTTAGTGCGTTCCTTTTACGGAGCTCATCTTTTAGTTGAGGCACAGTCATAAACGCGTACATATTATAGTCGAATTACACTTTCAAATCTTATAATAGGTTACGAAAGGTAAACAAGGTACAGTCGACTACAGCGACATCTACACACAGCTTTGAGTGTGGCTCCTCATTGCATGCAGCCGAGATGAGAATGCTAAGAGGGATGTGTGGTGTTACGCGAATGGATAGAATAAGAAATGAGTATGTAAGAGGAAGTCTGAAAGTGACACCGGTGATTGAAAACTTGTGTGGAAATCGTTTGTCATGAGCATGTGAGGCGGAGGGATGAGGAAAATGTCGTCAGGAAAGTGTTGAGTATGAATGTGGAGGGCTATACGAGTAAGGGAAGATCAAAGAAACGATGGATGGACTGTGTGAAAGATGATATGGCCAGAAAGGGAGTGACTACCGAGATGACGAGTAATAGAGAAGTATGGAAGAAAAAAGACATGTTGCGCCGACCCCAAATAAATTGGGACAAGGGCAGGAGAATGATGATCAATTCCCTACCACAACAGTATACATTTAAATGAATTATCTATATTTCTCGCGAATTCTATGGATTTTTCTCATTTTTTTGAGGTAGTGTACCTGGCCCATTTTGAAACATCTCCTTTTACTATGGGATCAAACCCGAAATCACGAAAACAACCACACGAATTGTTTTTCGCGATTTCAGGTTCGCATACATCTGACTGTACACGCACGCCGGTTGCGAGTACCGATTGAACATATTTGAATAAGTATACGGACAATTTAAGTAGCTAGTCAATTTGCTCAACTTTTAATTTCCCTAACTTTACTTACTGTGTTGATGTGACGTCTTTTTTTGGTATTTTCCTTGCTTTACGTTTAGTTCCAACAGGTACATTTAGTACGAGTGTCTCGTTTGTACTGCAATCAACAATAATACAGGATGAGATTAGAAATGTATTATTTATCAGTTACCAGTGCTAACACTCTCCATTTAAAACAAGATTAGACATTTAAATAGATAAACCTATTTTTACAGTCCGTTCAACCAATTTTGACTTCTATTCCGTAGGCATAAGGGTGACATAAAAGCAAAAACGTGGTTACAATACCAACTGTTTACTGCAGTTGCCATTTGTCATGCCTCCAACGCAATATAAGTCAAAATCGGTTGAACGGATTTTAACCGATTCGTTGCGGATGACACGCCACGCGTGTCATCGATTTCTTTTCTTTGTGGCGGAAGGCACGCAAGTCGTGTCATTTAAAAATTGTTATAACTTGCTCAAATTACGTTTTTTGACGATTTATCCAAGACAAAAGATGCATTATTTTGCACGTAGTACATGCCCAGAGCCTTCGTTTCTAGATATTTTGTGAATTTGAAATTTTCAGGGGTGGAAAACCTTTTTGACAAGAGATTTTTTCGTTGTATTATTAAACACGGACATGCTTTATCATTGAATAATTAAATAATTTTGAAAATATAACGAAGCTATTGTTAGATCAATTAACTTTATCAAAAAAATTGAACCATGAATTAAAAATACAGCCACAATTGCTTGTACAATTTGCATGTCTTTATGTACCCCAGAAAACGAGATAAAAATATTTTATGAATTAAAACAAGAAATATATATATACTGGGAGACTTTTTTTAGCGTCTCGAAAATAATAGAGTATATAAAATAATAGTGTATAATAAAATAATAAGTACATGAAATAGAAGCTTAAGGCATTGCCTTTTTTTAAATAACTTAGTATGAAATGAATTTACCAATAAATTCTCCTCATTTGTGGCCAATTTATCATATTAATTTTTGCTTGAAACAGATCGAACGCTATCTGCACAAAAAAAGGTTCGCAAAAAATGCAGTCTATTGTTCGTCGGCCAGCCAGCACAGCAACAGTATAAATATGAAACAGTATGAAAAATAAGCCTATTCGATAAAATAATTACCTACGCTCCATTGAAGCAATAGGGCTGTTACTTTTAATGTTACTCAATAAATCGAATTAAAATAACTAGTCACGCATTTTAGAGTGAACTGTACCGCGTTTCAACCCGAAAATGCGTGACTGATAACTAGTAATTAAAAAAGCATTACATAAAAAAAAAAACTATATTTAGTTTCCGTACTGTTCCATATTTATACTGTGGCACAGCGCAGCGCATTGTTTTTGTTTCTGAGAACACTTCTGTTTTGCTATCCTTAGTAATCAGACGTGCTTTACTTTCCCGACCTTGTGTGGATCTGCCTAACAGTTTCGCCGAATAATACCTATTTTTGTAAAAGTCATACCTATGCCCTATTTTTCCCACGATAAGGTTCTTGATTACTTGATATTTACTAACGTTATTATTCACTGAAAAGTTAATTTAATAAAAAGTAAAGATTTTCAGGGTGATTTAAATGTACCAACACAATTAAATGAGAAAAAACAAAAATAATAAGACAAAAGGTTTGCAACATCTGCATAAAAAAGTCTCTTACCCGCCATTTCAAGGAAACGGCGTAGAAGAACACGTATTTAGCCACTTTACACCACTTATACGACCGTTCACTATCAACTTTTGATGTCAACTAAACCTAATCAGGTCTACACATACGCAAAAAGCATAAAAAGTATTTTTTTTTTTACACATGGCTGATGGCACACTAGGTGTGTCATCTACTTCTGTGGCGGTTGACACGACAGGCGCGCCATGAAATATTTGTTCGCCGCCATGGCTAAACGTTTGCGAAACCGGGAGCCGCAACGAATCGGTTAAAACCAGCCAAGTGCGTATCGAACCACGCAGGTTCCGTAGTTGGGATGAATATATTGTAGTTGAAAAACGTGTTCTCCAACTGCAAATGTAAGTATGTACGCACAATATTGAGAGATTTACCATATTATTTTAAGACCATAGACTTCTTATAGGTTTCCCTGTAAGCTATAGGTATAGAACTATTTTGTGAATGTATTTTCCATATTTTTTTCAAAATTTTAGGCTCAGTAGTTTTGGAGATAGGGGGAATTGTCAATTTTCATCTATTTTCTTGAATAACATTAAAACAACTTATTTTAATATTATAAAATAAATATATTTGAGACCCTCACAGTAAGCCCTGTAATTTGATATGACACACGGTACAGTTAGCAAAACTTTTTTTTTATTTGCCCCCTAAATTGACCCCATATTCAGAATTCATTTAATAAAGTTATACATCCGTGTTTGGGTCATAGAAATTCATAGTGTACCAAATTTCAACTTAATCGGTCAATTAAATTCGGAACAAATTGGCTATGACAGACGGACATACAGCCAGACACCCGAGTGATCTTATGAGTTCCGTTTTTTCCTTTTGCGGTACGGAACCCTAAAAAAGTATATTTAAATGTCTAATCTTATTTCAAATGGAGTATAGTTATCAGTTAGAAATATAAGAGTTTTTAGAAGAAACGCAAAAAGTACACAGAATGAGTTTTTTAGGGACAGGAAAAATTATACAATACAGGCTGGGATGTTTAAAGCCAATAGAAAAAAATAACAGGTTTTAGAGGCAACGGACATACATGTGCCGGAATTAACACACAACATCTTAAGGGGTCATTGTACCTACTCATCATTATGAACAACTTTTATTAAGGGACTAAACATGAAATCGCAAAAAAAAACAGCTGCGGATTTTGACTAGTTATGCGAACATAAATGTAAGGAACAGTTGATTTGGTCCCATTGTAAAAGTTTTTCATAATCATGAGTACAATGACCCCTTAACAAGGTTGTGCGTTAATTCCGGGATGTTATATACAGGGTAAGTTTTTAAGGGGCAGTGGAAGAAATATAGATAATATCCGTATTTTAGAGTGAATTAAAAACGTACAGAGTCTTAAGGCTCATAGTAAAAATTATACAGAATGAGTTTTATCGGGTCATTGGATTAAATATACAGGATAGAACCTATCGCAAACAGAAGAAGTCAAACTATTAAGTAACTGAATGACATTTTTTATGAGGAAATCGAACATACTAAGAGTATAAGTTGCTTACTTGACTACATCACTGCCAGGTTCTGTCTTCACGTCTACAAAAATAGGTTCAGCTACAGCTTGCTGCCTGCAAACACTAAATAAATTATCTACTTAATAAACATCTTAAATTCATTTACTCACTGACAGACAACGCAAATGTTGCGCAAGAGTTCCTTTTGCAGTAGTGAAAATAGGGGGGAGAATGTTAAATAGGGGATCTAAGTTTGTTGGTAGTCGACAATTTGTCGATGGGACCCGCACCGAGCGCGCGGCTGTTATTTTATAATAAACTACTAAGAAGCATGTCAGTGCGTGTGCGTGTTGCCAGTGATGATGACGTATGCCACTGAAACGTGCTCGCTCACAATGAGCCTCATTAGAAGGCTGAAAGTCACCCAAAGGGCAATGGATATGGCTATGCTTGAAGTTTCCCTACTTGATCGAATCAGAAATGAAGAGATCCGCAGGAGAACCAAAGTAGCCGACATAGTCCGAAGAATTGACAAACTGAAGTGGCAGCGGGCTGGGCACATTGCTCGCAGAACAGATGGCCGATGATGGGCGACCGCGACCCGGAATACGTGGCGCTGGAAGCCCTCCCATAAGGTGAAGGCCGCAGGAATCCGCCGGAAGCGAGTAGCACAGAGCCGGTGGAAGTGGCGGTGCTTGGGGGACGCCCATGTTCAGCTGCGGACGTCTGTCGGCTGAACTGATGTTGATGACAAAGAAATATAAAACATTGTTGTAACCGCGTGTGGAAGCAAGTTATGACTTACTTGTTGAGCTCAACGTCGCTGGGTTCTACCTTCACAGCTGCCGGGACGTAAAGTTCAGGTTCCTCACTGAAATTAAAATAAGAGACATCGTAATAATGTATATAAAGGTTGTTAAAGTAAAAATAGTAAATATCAATCTGTCTGCCTTTTGCCAACTATGTTGGGGTCGGCTTCCAGTCTAACCAGATGCAGCTGAATATCAGTACCGCCGGTTTTGTCGGTTTTGCCGTTATGAATGTGAGTCTTACTGACCATGAAATAAGGATTAATTTGCATTTGGCTGTGTTATAAACCAGTAATTTCAACATTTTGGTTTGTGCGGGTATTCATGCAAAGCAGCGAGTAGGCATTTTAATACATGGAGCGACTGCAGTCGCTCCGAGAGACCGAGAGACGGTCAGGTGACCTCCACAACCCAGTAGCTGGGTAATACGATACCCCTTGGTAAGACTGGTTGTCAGACTTTCGGGCTTCTGACGACCCGTAACGAATGTCAATGATCCACGAATGACAGCCGGGACCAACGGCTTAACGTGCTTTCCCAGGCACGAAGTATGTAAAGAAAATGGTCACCCATCCACGGACCAACCCCGGCAAGAGTAGCTTAACCTTAACCACGTGTAAAAAAAAAACCCCATCGAATTTAAAAAATATTTCTGCTTCAACTTCTGCCACTAAATATCGTGATGGCTCAGTGGTTAAGGCCTCGCCTCTCATGCACAAGGTTGTGGGTTCAAATCCGGGCAAGTACCGATGTGACTTTATCAATTCATATGTACTTTCCGAGTTAACCTTGGACATTACTGACATCGGTGAAGTAAACATCGTGAGGTAACCTGGACTTATAGTTAATATAACTCTGAAATGGCCAACTTGTCTTGAGTAAGCGTGGTGATCACTGCTCGTGCCTTCTCTGTATGAGAAGAGGCCACTGCCCTGCAGTAGGACAGTAATAAGCTGGTATTATCTGCCTGCCTGTCCCCAACTATGTCGGTCGGCTTCCAATCTAACTGGATGCAGCTGAATGCCAGTGTTTTAAAACAAAAGCAAAACATGATGATTTATAATAACTTACTCGTAATATTCAGGAGGTTCTATCTTCACTACTAACGTCTGCGTTGATGGCTCGTTACCGTTGTCATTATCATCCGAACCGTCTTCTTCGCTTGAACTGAAACAAAAATACAATACCTACTTATTAAAATTGTTATATTTAAAAAAAATTGTAAATAATGACAATGAATCTGCCTGTCTTTTTCCAAACATCATAGGGTCGGGTTCCAGTCTATTCGGACGCAGCTGAATACCAGTCTTTTACATGGAGCGACTGCCTATCTGACCTCCACAACCCAGTTACTGGGTAATACTGGTTGTCAGACTTACGCTACCATGCTGTTGAAAATACAGTATTACAGTGTTAACACATACTTATCCGTCTGTCTAGACCTCTTGCGAGCTCTGCGTCGTTCCTCAGGCGGTTCCTGTCGCTTGTCTGCATTCCGTTCCTCTTCCTCCTTCAGTATCTGAAGTACTGTCGTCTCACTCACTCCGGTGGCCAGCGCAGTCCGTTGGCGGAACTTCGACAGAGGAGTCAGGTCCAAGTCTCCATAGATTGTCTTTAACTCTTCATACTCTTGCTCCAAGTAATGGTACACTTTGGCGATGAGTATTTTTGTTTGATCCTGAGGATTGTCAAAGTTAAATCGTGAGGAAAAATTTAATTATGAATGTGGCTATAAGAGTAGGGGAAGTTGGGAAAGGGGGATGAACTCTGTTATGACGATGTCCATTCCCCTCTATCAAGAATTAGACCGCTTCGTTGGTGTAGTGGTCGCAAGCGCTACTGCTGAGCATGAAGTCCTGAGTGAGTCCGGGAAACTGTTATTGGGATTTTACATCTGGAATTCCTCAGGAGCAGCTCGGAGTCTGGATGTGTGCCCGGTAGATGGCAATAGACTCGCCCCCTATTACATGGAACTTAAACATAACTGGCGACATGTGTGTTTACATACTAAGGTACAGCTCTGCCTAACTCTTTGATGAATTATATTTCTATTATTAAATAGTTCAATGAGTACAGTCAGTGGTAACAATTTCACATTGACAGCGCCTTATGTCTGAGCAGTAAGGGCGATGTTCGCAGTGCTAATGTCACCACTGATGCGCGGTTGACTATAGATACCTACCTCTTGTATTCCTGCTGCGATGTGCGATACTTCCGTGTCACAATTCGGGCAAAACACTTTAATTTCGTTCTCATTCTGCGAGAACTCTTCCTGCAAAAAAGAAAATTTCAATCGTTAGTTATTATCAAGTCTTTTTTACCCGACTGCGCGACGCAAAAGAGGGTAATGTGTTCAGCCTGTATACGAGTATGTATGTAGGTATATACATGACAGTGATCAAAATTCAATATGGCGGACACTATGGACGTATCCCAGCTGTCTGCAACAATAAATATGTCTTTGAAAATAGGCATGATGACAGTAACCAAGAATCATTACAATAATGTGTTTAACTAATGAGATATGATTAATAGATTTTGAAAAATGTATTCATTTTCATATTTAGGGTAAGATTGATAATTTATTTAATAAAATAAAACTACAAAATACAGCAGTCCGCCATGATCACTTGAACACCAATCAGAGTGAATTACGTCACAAGTATGTAAACATTGTAAACGTCACTTTGTTTCGTACGAAGTTCCGAGGATCTCTGCACTTTTTAATTGTTGTTACTTACGTTTTTAAAGTATTTATTTCGTGATTTTCATCGATCAGTTGCTTCTCAAAACATGGAACAAGGATTTACCAAGGCAAATAGCTCTAATTTGCCTAGAGTTGATTTGTTAATGCTGGGGGAGTTTTTGGCATCAAACAAAGACTTTTGTTCAGCAGAGTTTAGAAATGTCAAAACTACAAAGTATAATATTAATTTAATTAAATGTTCAAAACCCGTAAAATCAATTTTAATCAAAAGCACTTCTTGATAGAGTGGTTTAGAGGTTATGTGACTAAAATATTGTTTTTATTAACTCTAACAGATGCTTACATATTGATTTTCTTTGTTCTAGATCCTCCAGGCCTTCTTATGGGGATGACGCAGTAAGCTACGTTCAGCTTAAACGCGATGGAAATTTCTGCATAATAAAAGCTAAAATCTGCCCAGAACACAAGGTCCATGCAAAGTTGTATGGAGTGACGCTAAGTCGACACAATGGATGAAGCAGTTAAACATTGGAATGCCACGACTGTGTTGCTTCACAAGGAGGCTGCAAACATGCCATAGCATTTCTTATGTGGGTCCATCGCAGGAGTGAAGAGCCGTCCTGTAATTCTGTTCAATGCTATTGGATGAAGTCTAAACTATCCAGGGTCGGATCTACCCTAAAATATATAACAGCAAAAGAACTGTCTAATGGTAAGCCTAGCTTGCGGTCTAATAGTGCAGTACTTGAAAAATTTCTAGAAGAAGGGAAGAAAAGGGAACTCAACAATTGCGAGTTAGTAAAATACCAAAAAGAATATGTTTGTGATACATTGGAAAGATTATCCATGCACAAATTGGTGTTGAAATACAAGGAAAAGTGCTGTGACACTTTTTTGCAAAAACGTGTATTGACTGATGCAGATGTTATAGAAGTTGAGGAAGAAACAAGAGGCCAACATCAAAGCTACCTTTGGCATGAATTAAGATATGGCAGGGTGACAGCTTCACGAGCATATGAATTTAGTAGGTGCAAAACTAGTGATGGAACTCTGATCGCTTTGATAATGGAGGAAAAATCCCAGACACACCGGCCATGAAACGCGGTAGAATGTTGGAGGAAGAAGTTGGAAAAACCATCAGTACCAGACTGGGGAAAAAAATTGAAAAATGTGGCCTAATGCTCTGTAAAAAATATCCCATGGTAGCAGGTTCGCCTGATGGAATCTGTGAAGCCAGCATCATAGAAATTAAGTGTCCAAGAAGTGTAAAGAATTTTAAAAATTATGTACAAAATGGAAAACCGACTCGGAAGTAGGGATGAAAATTGCCGAATGTTTCCGAAACTTACCAGGAAAGTTTCCCATATTCCCGGCAATATTCGGCAATATTGCCGGAAAGTTGCCAAAGTTGCCAGATTACATAGGGTTTTTCAAATGCCATTTTCAATGTTTATGCGCTCATTGGGTTTTATATAATGATGTAGTTATACGTAATACTAGTAAGCCTTTTTAATTAATTGTTTATTATAATTAATTTACAATTATCCATGCATATATGTGAAGATAAAGTTAAACTACGACACTGGTAACTTCATGATAGCTGACCCCTTAGTTTTTTAAGAATTTCACTTATAAATTTTATAAAAAAAGAAAGAGGGTATTGATACCGAATGAAATAAATATAAATCATACAATTGTGTAGTATATGATTTATATAGCACAAATCGTAAAGTCAAAAGAATTTTCAAAATTGGGTAAGTAGTTTTTGAGATAATCGCGAACATACAAACATACATATATACATACATTCGGATAGAATAAATAACCTCCTTTTGAGTCGGTTAAAAACGTCAACTTGTTGTTGCTGATCAATTCGTCTTGCAAGGTTTGACCCTTTTATACATACAGATTATGTATGTATATAAATGTATACTTTCTTACATACAAGTGAAGTTAAATTATAAGAATGTAGAAAAAATATAATTACGATATATCTAAAATAGTTATGGTTTCACCACCAATGAACTATCATGGATAGCTTGTTTCTTTTCTTTAGTTTATCAGTAATAAAATAAATGTAAAACTAAAATTTTGGTTGGATATTGTAGACAAGCATAAAAACTACCACCCTGCAGACCGCAATTTTACCCTACTAAGCAATTATATTAGTAAAAGTTGTTTTCTATTTATACGTTTCTTGCCCAATGTTGCCGGGAAGTTTGGAAACATTCCCGGCAGTTTTGGCAACTTTGGCAATATTGCCGGCAATTTTCATGGCTACTCGGAAGTATTATGTGCAGATGCAGCTACAAATGTATTTGACAGGTCTTCACAAAGGTTACTTCTGTGTAGCTGATTGCAACTTTAGTGTAAATAAAAATGTAGATATAATAAGTGTTACATTTGATGACAAATATGTATCCGATTTCATTAAAGTGTTAGTCTCTTCTTGGAAAGATAATGTGTACCCATTACTGTGTCAAAGTGTTTTTTTTAATTTGTGGGTAAATTATTGTGGTTTTATTTAATTAAAGAATCTTGCAAATTTATTAAACCACAGGCAATGGTAATAACATCATCAAGTACTTTGACTAGACTATGATTTACACATGCATGTGTGTCAGTGACTCTGGCAGGCTGCATGCGACTGTACATCTTGACACCAAATAGACCAAGAGCAAGGTTTAATGTTTTCAAAGAAGTTTAAGCCACTCTAAACTAGTAATTAAAAACATGAATTTAATTGACAATTTATCTCTCTCGGACATTTCTAAAGACTTTAGACCGATAAAACTAAAAGTATATTACACATATTAATAGAAATATTTTTTCTTGGTAATTTTTCGTGAACTCTTCGATCTAGCTCTTGGACTATACCTTACTAATTGAACTCATTATATCTCCTAAACTAAGACCCGACTAAATCTGTAACTTGGCGACTGATTCCGACCAATTGGCGACTAAATATGGGAGAAAACAGATCTTCGCTAGGTGTCCTAGTTTTTGAGATATAAATGTGGCCCTGCTGGGGACTCTCCAGCAGAGCCACCTATAAACCCTTATATCTTTTGAACCAGTGACAGACTAATTCTAATATTTGGCGACTAATTCCGACTAATTGGCGACTAAATATGGGAGAAAACAGATCTTCGCTAGGTGCCCTAGTTTTTGAGATATAAATTTGGCCCTGCTGGGGAGAGTCCCTCCAGCAGGGCCACCTATAAACCCTTATATCTTTTGAACCAGTGACCGACTAATTCTGATATTTGGCGACTAATTTCGACTAATTTTTTGCGTTTTCAAAATTAAAATCCCTGATGGTGGCCCTGCCAGAGTCAGTGACACCACATGTATGGTGTCACTGACTCTGGCAGGGCTTAAACATACTAAATTCTCTCAAGCGACGAATGACTCTCTCAACATGTATCCTTAAACTGGCAATTTGTTTGGTTTCCCTTGCTTCAGTTTTTGATAGCTTAGCCCCAGTTGCAACACTTGGAGGTCGCGCTAGTTTCACTCCATGTTTAAGTAAATAACATTCTACATGCTTGTATCCCCTATCAGCCATCACACACATACCCGGTTTCAAACATTTTATAAAATCACATGCTTCAACCAAACACGTGTCTGTAATTCTTCCTCCATAACCTGGAGATATATAATTTACTAAACCGTTTGGTGTACAGGATACAAGATACTTGATAGTGTTAGCCTTTTTGTATTCTGACCATGAGAGAGATTGATTCAAGGCTTTCGAAGGCTTGCATCTCAATCTCTAGACAGTCAATGATGCAAGTTACATGATGATATTGTAACTCTGTCTTTGGATACATCCGAAACTGAACATTCTGATTCAGACATTGAATCAGTGGAAACTAAAGAATGTCAAAATGAATCGAATCATGATTCCGCACCAAGTACTTCTAACCAGGACGAAATTTTTTATGGTGATATGAGCAGTGGTATTCGTCGAAGACGTAAGGCAGATAAGAACTTGTGGCAGAAGAACTTGAATAAGCATTTGCGTATGGAAGGTAAACCATACTTGGGTTACTCGCGTCCAAGGGGACAAAAAATGAAGCAAAATAAACATCGGACGGGAAGAGTACTGGCAGGCCGTTGTGAATCGGAGTTTTGTAAAAAAAAGCAGCGTAAGAGAGTGTGCAGACATATTGGAAGAACATAGAACTCACATTTTTAATAAATTCTGGAATGAGATGAACTGGGATCAACGGAAGATATTCGTAGCTAGCCATGTGGTATGTAAGAACAAAAAGAAATGTACTGTTCAAAATGATTCCAGACGTAAGGGTTCTTTTGAATATAGCTTGACTGTGACGGATTCTAGTGGGACCAGTAGCGTTAAAAAGGTATGTAAAATGATGTTCTTAAACACCCTAAGCATCGGGCCATTTTCAGTACGTTCCTGGGTTAGATCTAGCCAGTACGGGATGCATAAATCTCAGGATAGTGCTGATTTATCAAGAGTGAGATCTGTTGATGCCTTAAGGATTGAAAGATTAGCTGTGTTACATGGATTTTTCGACTCGTTGCCAAAAATGCCATCGCATTATAACCGACAAAACACAAATAAACCTTTTCTGGAACCAATTTACCATTCTATAGCAAATCTTTACAAAATCTATAAAAGCTTCTGTGAAACTCGTGATGCCGTTCCATACTCAATGAACATTTTTAATAGCATGTTTAAAGAGAAGAATTTGGCCATACATCAATTAAAAAAAGATATGTGCGACACATGCGAAGGTTTCAAGACAGGCAATGTAACTGAATTTGATTATCAGGCTCATCTTATTCGCAAGGATAATGCGAGAGCTGAAAAATCTAGAGACAAGCTGGAGGCTAGTGAGGGAAAATGTATAGTACTCACAGTAGATCTTGAAGCTGTCAAAGTATGCCCTTTTGTTACAGCAAGTGCGGTGTATTATAAAACGAAGCTGGCATTGCACAACTATTCGGTTTATGATCTGACTACGCATCATGTAATGTGTTACTGGTTCACAGAGGTGGATGCAGATCTTACAGCTTCAACTTACGCTACATTATTGAAGGACTACTTAGTAAAATATTGCATACCTAAACGTCTCCCGATAATTGTATACAGTGACGGGTGTACTGGACAGAATCGAAATAATGTTTTGAGTAATGCGCTACTCAATTTTTCGATGCAACATAATGTAACTATAATTCAAAAATATTTGGAGGTCGGCCACACTCAAATGGAGGGAGATTCTGTCCATAGCGCAATAGAACGGAAGTTGAAAAACCGTTTGATCCATTTGCCCAGTGACTATCTATCTGCAACTTTGGAGGCTAGACAAAAAACCTTATCCTTACGAGACTACAATGAGTGATTATGATTTTATTAAAGATTACACTGACACGTCAACTTGGCGTTATAATTCTATCAGACCAGGGAGAAAACCAGGGGATCCAAAGGTGACGGATATAAAAGCATTGATGTATGTTCCAGAGGGACAGATACAGTATAAAACCAGTCATTCTGATGATTGGCAATGTTTGCCTCAGCGAGTTACCAAAATTCCCATTGTAACACAATATAAACAACTTCATCGGAATAAGCTGCCCATCACTGATACAAAATTTGCACACCTGCAAGAATTGAAGACTGTAATTCCGGTGGATTGTCATGCATTTTATGATGCTTTACCGCATAATTAAAATAAGTTTTATACTGAATGCTGATTGTTAATTACGAGACTGACTAAGTGTTTATTACTAAGAGAAGACCATTTTTTTATAAGTACCTACTTTCTATTAGATTGAACCTAATGTGATTACAAATAATTATCATAATTATGAAGAATTATAAGATTATTTTCATTAAATGATTCATTAAATTACTTGTTTTTATTTAGAACTTTAATACCAATAAATTCTATCTGCAATATTTGCATCAGATTTTCCATACCAATAACTCGTATCTACCATAAACTACCCTTAGACTCAAAATAAAAATAAAATACCTTTATCAATCAATACTATACATAAAAAAAGATAACTTGGATTTTCAGTATCTCATTATACCTTGGAATAAGTTTTTTATTAAGTTTTATTGTTCCCCTTTAAAATCCACCCGGAGTCATAGGAGGTATTGGGCGCTTGTGGTTGTTATGCCTAAAAGCCATGGGTAAATTATTTTTTATGAAATCATTATTTAATTTTACGATAAAAGGACGCATTACACTAGCTAACAAAGGAATATTTAAAAAAAATATCTTGCTAGCATAAGTTGGGGTCATAGAAAAATCATCAGCTAGCTCTCTAAATAGGTTATTTAATCTATTTTTTTTTAAACACATAAGTATATGGCTAGCAGAAATATTTGTATTTTCTTCAATTAAACCTATTAAGTATTAACAGTTTTTAACAACACCAATGTAAGAACGTGGATTCCTGATAATTTTAATTAATGTATATTCCAGAATTTGAGATGCCTCTCGCTCTTTGTCATCTTGCATCAACTCACTACAATCTGAAGTTGATTTCATTTGAATAGATATAGTTGATGGTGATGATTCTCTGTGCATTACAGGCAGTGTATAAGAAATGTCACTATCAGATTGGTCTTCTATCGTAAATATTTTCAAGGTATGTGTGAGGTTGATATAGATGGGTTGGTGGTAATACTGCATCTTGTAATTTTAAATGGTGATGTACTAACAGATTGGAGATTAGGTTTTAAGGGTGATGTCATCTGGTTTACTAATTTAATTTCCGTTTGGATGGCTTTACTTCTGAACTTGTGTGTCATGTGTACTTGGATTTGTTTATTCGCAGTCTTGGGTTCTTCTTGTGTAATAGTTTCTTTGCTTCCATGTGAAACTGAAAATAAAAAACCACATTAAATATAAAAATAAAAAGAACCATCAAGTACTCAATAAAAACAAATTATTGAGATTGCACTTATATTACAAACAATGGGTCACTCAACAAAGTAGGTACCTACATACATGTAGTATATTTATTCTCTTGCAATAGTTTGTCATCAATATAAATCTGTTAGTAGGCCAAAATATTAAGGACAATAACAGATAGCTATGTTGTTTTTAATTACTACTGTTTAATGTTGTACATCTAAATACTATCTATCATTTTACCACTTTATTTATGATTGAATAGAAACAAATAGGTAGGTACCTGAACTTCCAGAAGTCTCTCTAAGCTCCAAATATTTTGGAGTAATACTTCTTTCTTCTAAGTCGTTTATACATTCTTCAATTAAAATATTTCTTTGTTTCTCGAGAATATAAGGTCGTTCTGCGGTGTTAGACGTTCGTTTTCTTCTATCTGGTTGGCACTCAAATTTTGTGGGAATACACCCTGGTTTCATGCGGACTTGCGACACCGACCCCATCAGATGATACTCCATAAAATTGTCCATATCATTTGGCAACTGAAAAATGAATAAAGTACCCATTAAGATGTGAAGTGGTGAAATATTCAAGAGACGATATCTAACCTCAAAAAGGATGAAATTTAGATAAACAAAGTTGCACACCATTTAAGAATATTAGGAAATATTATATAAATAAAGTAAAAACTTACGTCAAAATGATCTGCACAAAAGTAAATTGGAGAATTTAGACATATAGCTGTTGGATTTCGCCGTGCAAGATTAAGCCACTTATTTCGCACCGATTTGTTGTGTGGAACATAAACAAATAATTTGTTAGGAGTTGTTATTGACGTATTAACGCACTGAGGGACTGCGCACCACTTATACACTTTAGAATTCATATTTAACACGCAAAATAACTGATTTGTTGCTTTGGCTCCGTACTGTTTACGGTCTATTTACATAGAAGTGACGTTAGCAGTGTTACCACATGCAAAAACGTAAAATACAGTAGCATAGCTTGAAAATTACCGTGTCTACATACAAAATCATTAAAATTTTCCAAAAGTACAGTGGTTGGATGAAAGATCTGATGCCAAAATTACAGTGTTTGTATGAAATTGTACAAAATTGATAACAGTAAACACCATGAAAATACAGTAAATCTACTGTAATTACAGTGTATCTGGTAACACTGGACGTTAGACACTTCGTGTCATGGCGTCTGCATGTGTGCAGACGCCATGACACCACCAATCGTTTTGGAGCGAATTTTAAACTTAAAATTTAAAAAGCATTTTTTTCTAATAATACTTTGTTTCCCACAGAAATAATATATTTTTTTGGAAATACTTGATACTATAGAATGTTATAGAACAGTTTTTCAAAATCAGTCATCATACCTATTATCTCTCGGTTTCTATAGGTAATCGTTTTTCATTTTGAATGACCATTTAGGATCTATAACGATTTAAAGTTGGTTAGCAAGCATTCCCACTTCAATTTTCAAAACATATAAGTACTAATACTGTGATAAAGTTCTTATTATAATCGTATCTCTTAATAACGTAAATAAAAAGTATTATATAGTAATTCAATATATAATTCTTAAAATCAAGTGACAAACAAAGAATTTTACTGCTTTGAAACATAATTTTAACGACAGTTACCTCAAGCGATACAGTGAGAGTGAATGATCCGAACTAAAAAGTGTAAAATAAAAAATGTAAATTGTAAAGTTCACTTTTTACGGTCGGGTTTTTTATTATTATTTTTTTCCATAATTTTCTAGAATACACATTTTGAGATGATGCTCCAGGCATGTCCTCGACGTCGGAGTTTGTTATAAGTTACAAGCTATTGGTGCTCATTCTCTTGTTCAATAACTAAACTAAAATTAGAGAATCGCCATCTTTTACTAAAAGGCAGCGCGAAAAAAGGACGACAATAGCTATGAACCAAGTTAGAGATGTCAAACTAGTTTACGCCTTGGCTTCACCGTGTTTTTAGTCGACATGTTTTTACGTGTCGTCTGAATTTGTATAGAATTATTAGCTCCAACTAAAGACGGCTCTAATGTACGTCCGTCTCTTTCTTGTTTTATTAGAGAGAAAAAGTTAGCAATAGCCTAAATTATGTTTGGTTTGTGTACAAAGAATCGGCACCATTGACTTACCACATTTTGAAATGATGCTGCAGGCATGTCCTCGACGTCGGAGTATGTGTTGTCATTGTCCAGCTGCAGCCCCTGAGACAATATTTTCTTTTAATCAACGCCAATGCCTCAAAGCAAGAAAAAGACATTAGTGGTAGGCAGGTAGTCAGGGAAATTGACTAGAGTAGAACCACCAGGGTAAAACTTGGTAATATTCGTATACACTCGTTTTTTTTTTTTTAATTGTACTTAAGAGGATTGTGAAGCTGTAAATTTTCATACAAAAAGCGATAACGTTTTTCTCCCCGTAAACATAGTCGTAATTTTCATAATGTTTGGAAATGTTGTAGGTATAATGAAAAACTAGGTCCGTACGTTTTTATTATAAAGAAATATTGTATACGATATAAGTTATAAGCAACTAAATATCTATATTTTTGACATAAAAACTTCCTAGTGCGTTTTTATTTTCTTTAATTAAATTAAATTACTAAAAA
This sequence comes from Dicycla oo, assembly GCA_948252095.1. Lineage (NCBI taxonomy): Eukaryota > Metazoa > Arthropoda > Insecta > Lepidoptera > Noctuidae > Dicycla > Dicycla oo. The sequence continues at coordinate 9,422,939 of OX411734.1, forward strand.
AGGAAAAACGTACCGACCTAGATTAAGGTGTACTGAATGTAACGAGACCAAAATTGTCTCATTTCGTAAAGGTTTAGGGAGGTGAAAACGTTATCGTCCGAAACAATATTTATGCAAATAATTGGATGAAATGTAGGTAATTAATTGCCTCCAAGACTCGCGCCGCGTATCGACACTTCACAATCCTCTTAAACACCCGTCACTTTTTGTGTGTTATACATATTACTGTCGTGCTTTTTGTCACCGAACAGCCGTTTTAGGATAGATTAGGTTCAAAAACTAATACAGAACCGACATGCCAACCCCGATTCCACGTGGTACTTGTTTGCCCTATCCCGAGAGCGTTTTTTAGAGCCGGAGGCGCGTAGGGAAAGCATCCTCCAGCCACTGTAATAATGCTGGCCTCGCGTACGTGCTTGCGCCTTATTACGCGAGGGCGAAGAGACACTTTCCGTAGCGTCGGAAAAGATGCGATTCTCAACTTGCTAGCGATCTTAAGAGAATCGCGGATTTTTTTTTTCTCGGCGCCTGTTATTTTGGCGTACCTTGGGAATTTCAAATATACACTAAAAACGGTCTATTCTACCTAAAAAACTACGACTTTTTTATCCGCCCCTATGGACTATTCCATAAAAATTGCTACTATATAAAAGCAACCGTTGTTAAAACTACAGTGGTTCCATTTATAGATGGTACCTACTGCAAATTTATTGGCATCCAAAGATCCCTTACCTGATCCAGTTGTTTACATTTTAATCAGATACTTTCGGAACACACTCAACAGACCCTGACTGATCTATTCTATAAACATCTCACCGTGAAAACTTAGGTTATTTAGGTGAAGTGAGCTGTCAATAGTGTCAAACCCGCTAGTGTCAATGACAGGTGGAATGACAGCTCACTTCACCTAAGTTTGTTATGTTACAAGCGATTGACTTACCACATTTTGAGATGCTGCTCCAGACATGTTCTCGACGACGGAGTTTGTGTTGTCATGGTCCAGCTGCAGCCCCTGAAACAATATGTATTTTCTTTTAATGAATGCCAATGCTCGAAAGCAAGAAAAAAACAAATGGTAGGGTAGGTAAAGTCAGGAAAATTGACTAGGGTAAAACTTGGTAGGCAATATGCTCTATACTTGTTGAAAATGTTACAAGATAATTACGGGTTAAACTCTATCGGGTGTAAAAAGATACTTTCCGAAGCTGAAAGCCACATTTCTACCCATTGTTTGGATTTTTTTTTCCACTAGTCCATACCTGAAAATCCACTAGTTCTAGAGATATTGAAGGTCAATGTCGCAATTTTTTTTTTTAATTTTTTACGAAAACGAATTCCAAGTGTTATTACTAAACTTTTATCCAAACAAACATTACCTTCGCTTTTTTTTTAACAAATTACGCATTCGAAGATACAAAAAGGCAATCAATGAATATCAAACGCACACTACCACAAGCCCCTACGCATACACGTCCGCGGGGCCATTTGCCTGGGTTCGCGTTACATTGCGCGCAATAAAAAAAAAATTAAAAAAATGTCGTTTCCCAGCAATAAGATTTTGCGCAAAGCTAGTTAGATGCACAGTAAGCATCGGTGACGGCTTTGTGATGTCTTTTTACACCCTGTATATAGCGACACGAGACTGCGCATTTTATGGCGTTATTGAAAGTTGTCGTTAAATGGAGAGAAGAAAAATCAATATTTTTTAGTATAAAAAAAATATGTATTTACTAATAAAGTATCAATATTTCGCGCTCCTCCATTAATTTTACCAAAGTTGATATGGCGACGTTCCTTGAACTTTCCGAGCTCTTCTGAAGCTTTGAAAGCCGTTAAACCAAGTTCTTCAGAAACTTCTCTGCCTTAGCTTACACGATCGGCACCGAGACAGGCATTTTATTCTGGAGCTATCTCTGAAACCATGATAGCATAGCATGATCCAAATCTTCGTATTAAGATTTCCCGTCCTCCTCTGCTTGCAGAATTATTTCTTTGGTCTTCTATAATGTAGCCACGGTACAGCGACTGAATCCAAAGCGTCTTCCAACATCACTTACCTTTTCTCCCGCCCAAAACGCACAAACTTTTTCTCTTACACGCCATGTTCATAGTTTGAAAGTTTGCGAACAACTAACAATATGATAACGTATAGACAACGTATAACATAACGACAGTCTAGCAGCCGAAGTAAACAAGTGCAAGGTAACCACAACAAACAAAAGAACGAATTTCTTAAAATCTTCGGTGCATACGAGTATGATGCCGACAGTCGAGGATTAGTATATGTAATTATTTATTCCGTGGTCGAGGTAAATAGGTACGTGCTAGACAATACAACAACAAAATAACCACAGACATATATTATAAAGAGTAGCAGACCAAACATTCGCTAAAAATACAGGGCTGGAATAGGGCCGGTTGCCCGTTTTACTTACACAAAAACCGCGAAAATGGAAATTCTCTGGGTATAAGAAGTGTAGTTTACTTATCAATAAAGTCTTAACCCTTTAACCGCCGACACCGTAATATCACGGGCTCTGAAGATAGTGGCCGAACCCCACACACGTAATATTACGTTATTTTGTTAAAACAGTTCTTAGTGCGCACAAATTGCATACAAAATTTGTCAATTTTACGATTTAGGATGTATCTTTATTGATAAGAACATTTTTTTCTATGTTTCGAATGATAAATACTGTGAATTTTGAGGTTCAAATGCAGTGTGAGCACTGCTTGTCTCTACCTGTATCGCCAATCACGTAATTTTACGGGTACTAGGGATGGATGAATTCGGAACAATAAACAAGGCACTATTGAAATTACCATTACTATTTCTACTGAAAGCGAGTACTTTCATTAGAAATAACCATAATGTTACTCTAGTACAAGTATTTATTTATTTATTTATTATACAATAAAGTGTATTAAAATTTAAAATGTCGGTATTTTTACGATGAAAAATATAGAAATATCGATAACCTCACTAGTGCAGACAGTCACCGGTCGCCGTCACCGTAATTTTACGTGCGGACCAAATAGATTCAAGGTCAAATCACGCCATATTGTCAGTTGCCCCAGCGCCGACGCCGTGAAATCACGGGAAAGCTATATAATAAAACGATACTATTATGCAGTTTGATATAGATATCAAACTGCATAATAGTAGTGTTGTAGGCGTTTATCGTTTTATCATATACTCTAATTGTAAACAATGCTGGAAGACGAATAGTTGTTAAATATTTTAGAATAGAAGAATGAATTACCAAGTGACGACAGCTCTACAGATAGTGATGTTGATTTGGTAAGTTTAATTTATGTATTAATTTTTTTTGTTCAGATTCCGAGTGACCCACGTAATGTATACTTCGCGTCTTTAATAGCTTTTGAGCTGGAAAGTGTGCGGCTAGAAATTCGCTCAGAAGTTTCCATGAAGATAATGAATTTAGTCAGAAGAAAAACGAAGAGCGTGCCCATCTCCTGAGTATTAATATAGTAGGTTGATTGAAGACTGATTTAAACACTGTAAAATTAATAAGTAATAATAAAACATTGATTATGATTCAGACTTTTATTTTTGTTAATAAATAAATAATTAATGCATCGATATTAGTTATTCCCAACACTGTTCCAACTTATACCTAAAGTGACGTGGCGCTCGAGGTAAGTCAAAGGTAGCAAATCTTGGCGGTTAAAGGGTTAACAAATAGAACCACCCATCTATTCCCGTGGTTATTGTGAAAGGCAACTAAAGGAGTATTTTAAGACGACAATGGGCAGCAGTCGACTCCTCCTTTTGACGACCGGCTAGACGATATATTAGGTCTTTACCTATGAAATAGCCAATTTACACAGAAAAAATTAAACGATTTTTTTAAAGAAATATTGACAATGAGTTCGATGATGCCTCTGCTATAAATATCCTGGGAACGGGAATCGATATCTTTAAAGTCGTTGGATTTGAAATTTTTCCTTGGGGCTCAATGTTGAGATCAAAATATCCAGAACGGAAGCGATCAAACCAAAAACACCAATACCTTGTCCATAGTCCATACACGTCGTTAATTTTTCGTGCTCTCTACGATGCATTGGTGCCACGACGGAACTCGTATTCAGAAAACAAATGAACTACTGATTTTTGTTTAAAGTCATGCTATATATAAAATTAATTTGGATTCGGAATTCTAAATAGAATGAAAAATATTGATCTTCACACTAGCCGGTATCAAAAATCGGCAAATTCATAGGTCTAATAAATACCTATTATAATGTCGCAGCGAACTGGTTTAATAGCTAACTGCCTAGCCTTTACACTAAACGGCGCCGTTCAACCAGCGGCTTGAATGATATTCAGCCATTTAATCAAACAGCTAGGCAAATTATTAGGATCGATAACGTTTAACTACGAGCCCAGCCCAGACATTTAAACATTTTCTGCCACCTGGCACTGAAATCTCACTATCAATATGGCGTCGACAAGCCACAATATCTCTGGTGTTTCCAGTTTAAATGCGTTTACGCAAAACCGAATCAGGGCAGCCCGACTCCACGTAGTCTTGGCTTGGCTAGCAGCCAGTGTATACAAAAATCCGGAGGCGCGAAGGGAGGGCAGCCCCCGCCCGCTGTAACAAGACATGGTTGCATATCCTTTATTACATAAGGGCGAAGGGACGTTGCAGAAGCAGCAGGCCCTATTGTATAAATGACCTGGAGGCCGATTCTACTAACAAAATTGTTAAAAATTTGCAATTGAATGGCAGCCGAACCACGGCTTTTGAGCGTTTTCGCATTCCACTAATGTAACAACGATCCAACTGCGGTTACGTTTCAGTTCAGTCACCGATCGATCGAAACAATCTCAAAAGCTATTCTGCTAATAAAACCGAACATGAGCGTGACGTTTAGTCGTATCATTATCTTTTTGACATAATTGAAACGTTTCGTTTCACAGATTTCGCAAGCTGGGGCCGAAAACGAAACGTTCTCCTGAGTTTTATTATTTATAAAGTTGAAAACAGGTGACAGAACGAGATACTATTACGACTTGTCGCTTAGCAAAAAAAGGTTAGAGAATGAAGTCCATTTATATAAATACAACTATGGATTAATGTTTGGTCTGTTACTCTTTATCTTGTTGTAAGTCACGCCATCTAGTATTGTACAAAGCTACCAATAACCGGTGACATTGTACATCGACAGCACATCAGTGGTATCGAACCGTTATAAGTGGAACTTGCTTAGTAATGATAGTTCTATACCAAGCGAGTTTTGTTTATACTGGAAGTGTTACTACTGACGTTATGTCGACCGTACAATGTCTAATACCTTACTTTGAATGTCGGAATAAATTCAACTTGGGTGAAACTGCGGGTGGCAGCTATAAAATAAATGTTTTTAAATGTTTAATTACCTGAATAACAGGAACAGCGTTCTTCATAAGAAGTGTTCGACCTTTATTTGAACTATATATATCCGTAGCTTTGAAGTGATTAATACAAATTCTGCTGCTTTTTGAAGGCATCCAGTCTGATTCATATCTTTGTAAACGAACAATTGTGATCCAATTTTGAAGTCTGTCCTCATTAGTCGGAAACCTTAACAAAGTAAATAATTTTATTCGCTGTGCTAGCAGCGCGGTGGCATTCGTCACTATTAAACATTGACCGCCGCCTGTTTTTTTATTTTTTATTTTAAACATTAATCATTTAACTGAAACAAATATTATTAAGAGTGAAAAAAAATAGAAAAAAAAAACTGAACTGTAGGTTAATAATGACTTTGCTGCCTACGACGTTCGCATCTGTACCTACTTAATATATGTCCGCAGTGCACGCGTCAAAAATGCCCCGGCCATTTATACGAATACTAAGATAATATTTTTTTATTGAAAAATGCTAATAAATCCATATATGTTGTATGTACTTACATGTGATAGGAGATGCCTTGTGTTTTATTAACTTTAGAGTCATAATTTGTACACTTTCTAAATACACACGATGGCATTTTTGTTGCTTTTGAAATTCACTACACGTGACTTGACAGCGTGTAGCTCGTCGCACTGCTTGACGCGGACTAAAGACAATACGTCCCACTTGGGATGGTCTTCACGACGCACGCGCTATTAAAATATCTGCCTCATTTTTATACATACATAATGTATAATATCATTGGTTATCATGAATGAGCGTATTCTGATGATACTATTCAAGTAACGAGATTTGTTTCGATTCGACCTTGAAAAATAAAATCGCGCCAACGCTGCGCGTGTTCTTGTATTGAATAATTCGTTGGTTGAACAACGTATTGCCAGCTCGCTACCTACAGCGTGGACTGAGGGGCCGAGGGGCGCGTCGTCGCCACATGACTGAATAAAGCTCTAGGTAGCCCGCGAAATTCTTTTCTTTGTTTTGCAATTTGCAGGTCAGTATTAGATAGTAATGTTGATTTGAATATGGTCCGCGACCGTAAAAAAATTGTATTTATAGAATTAAAATCATCAATACAACTCTCAAGTTCATATAATCCTAATGAATGACCTCAGATGAATAAAAAAAGGTAGATGGCGCACTTCTACTTATATGGCTATTATTTTAACTATGTGTGAGTTAACGCAATGTTGCCACTTAAAAAAAAAAGTCCCTGATAATTACTTAAAGTGGGGTAAATACTACCTACTAATATTAAATAGTTAATATGCGAAAGTAAATATGTCTGTTTATTTTAATTAATTTAATTTACTTTACATTTTTCAACGTCGAATAAATTCAAAAAGAAAATAAGTGGCGTCTGTAGGTGCATCACTTTATAAATCGTCTTCTTGATAGATCGTCCAGTGGGCAGGGAGAAAAAATACAACATGGTATATTATCTATGTAGCATATTTATTATAAAAATGACAATACTAAAAATTCAATACCAGAGGAATGCACGAGTTGGAATACACAAAAAAAAAACCTTTCCATGGAATTAAAAATATACTTTTCTAGACGAAGTGAAAAACTATATTTAGGTGAGTACAAAATAGAGCATTGACTTGTAACGGAATATTTAGAAAATATAAAAATGAATCCCAGTTTCCCTTGGTCATGCTATAACTTGAGAACGGCTGAACCGATTTGGCTAATTTTGGTTTTAAAATATTAAAAAAAAAAAACATTATTTTTTGCATGAAATTTGGACAAGACAACGTCTGTCAGCTCAGCTAGTATTTTAAAAAGTACAAATTATTAATTTAATTGTATGACCCGATTTTTTTGCTGGTAAACCTTGCGAACTTCATATGCAACAACGTCAAAAATCTGCTGTATGGACTACGGTTAGCATACAAAGATGTGAAAAGAAAAGAATGATTGAACGCGTTACACATATGAAATTAATCATTTTGTAGATATCACAGCTACAATAAATGGAAGATTAATAAAACAAAACAGAAAAATATTAGTTTAGATGTTTTTTTACCGTTATGGGTAAGAATACTTTGTAATAAGATGTAGAATTTCCCATAAGATTGCAAACACACTTTAACACGCATAATTATAATATAGCAATACGGGAAGAAAAGAGAACCTCCCTTTCTTTGAAGCCGGTTAAAAATACCTTTTTTGGATATCCTGTTCTAGTTATTCGGCTAAGTCCACATTTTGTATCATACATATCAGTGTAAACACATTGGTCTGAACAAACCACACTAGATAAAGATGGCTGTCATTGTGGTTCATTTCGGCTCATTTTTATAGCAGCTACCCATTTATCTCTTATAATAATATTCCTTGGAAAACTAAAACCATAATATGTATTTGATGGCTAAAAATATGTACATAAGAATTTAAACGAAATGACAAGCGAGTTAAAAAATTAATATATATTTACGTTGACTTCAATTTGGTGTAACATACAAAAACAATAATTACGTCCACTCTAAATATTTCCTCATGACTTTACTTACTTACCCACATTTTGGGCAATTCGAAGTAAGGGCAATTGGCAGCACTCTCCTGTTACGTCAACTCGGGACTTTGACATAGGTACCTAGTGTGTTCCGAATAACCTCAAATTATGTTAACATTAAAAATTATAGTTTTGTATTACTTACGTGTGAAACGATATTCCTTGACACTTTTTGTTCAGTTTAGTGTTGTTTTTGCACCTTTTAACCACACAGGACGGCATTTTGTTGGCAAACTTACAGCACGACGCTCCGTGGGGTACTGACGAAAATGAGCGTATTTTGATGCATCCGTGTGCGTGAGCGCGTATTTTTACTTAACAAGATGGGTAGAAATTAATAATGACTCTTTTTATGGCCCTAAAATGTAAACGAACTCTGAGAAATTCAATTGTAGCTTTGACCAACATAACATCGTGATGGCATTCTTTTAGACTCTAGGTTTTAAATTGTCGTTTCGTTCTATTATTTTGGCAAAACACTTATTAACCATTACTGGCAAATTGTGTTGTCAACTGCTGTCATTCGTGGATCTTTAAGCAGTAACAGTCGTTACGAGACGACAATCGTCGTCAGAAGCCAGAAAGTCTGAAAACCAGTCTTACCAGGTGGTATCGTATTACCCAGTAGCTGGGTTGTAGAGGTCAGATAGGCAGTCGCTCCATGTAAAATATTCAGCTGCATCCGGTTAGACTGGAAGCCGACCCCAACATCGTTGGGAAAGGCTAGGCAGATTGATTACTCTCTCTCTAGACAACCCTTTTCCTTCTTGGTTAAAAAGTTGCCTGAGTAACGTTTCAGATCGATGACATATTTTAAAAACGATAAGCTATCTTCCAGTTTAAGAAAATAGTGTTTCAGCTGCCAGCAACAAATTGATACAGGATGAACATTGCGAGTTTGGTTTGCAACTTTTTTGCTACGAAACCTATAAAACCCAACTGTTTCAGGAAGCTGACGTTTTCCATCACCGTATCAAAATTGGATCATTATTGCGCTCTAGCAATTTGTGTCTAAAACCAGCGGTAATTTTGTGTATAACAGTAATTGGGTATGTCCTCTAAAGGAATACAATTTCTTGTAAATTACTTTGGTCCAGTACAATACCTGTACATCTATATTTGTCCCGTGCGCAATGGAGGATGATCCACATAAATTACTAGATGGTTCTGCATTTGAACCAACCATCTGCAAAAATAAATAAAACAATAGTGTAATTAATAACAGAATAACTTTGTCTTTCATGAGAATTGGAAATTGTAATATTTAAGCAAAAACTTACTGTGCAAATAGGCACCGCAGTTTTCTTTAATCGATTTAGCTTTCCGTTATTACAAATGTATAAATCGTCATTTCTAAAATGTATGCTGCATAATTTACTGGATTCGCTAGGCATCCAATCAAATTCGTTTCTTTCCAGACGAACCGCAGCGATCCATTTTTTTCGCTGTATTTTATTTTTCGGGAATCTGTGACATTAAATTTATAATTATACCTACTATCATTTTTCCTTTTGACTAAAAACCTGTAAGTTCAAGTGAAATATCAAAACGTGTAAAATAAGTTTTCATATTGCGTTCATGTTGCGTAACACTTTCCAGAGTCGCATGTATATGATTTAAAAATGTTTATTTACTCACATGTGAAAAGTGATTCCAGCATTCTTCATATCCGTATGGTTTCTACACCATTTAGCAACACATGACGGCATATTTTAATAACGCAAAACACAATAATAATTAATCACAATCGTAATTTCCCCGCGAAACGAGCGCGTCGACTCGATGGTATCGGCGAGCGAACTGTCGGCGGGTCGGCGCTGCGCTGCGCGATAGTCTATGGCCACGCCCACCGCGGTACACTTTGCGCTATTGCGTGGTGCCATTTTGAGCTTGAGTTACATTTCTTGACTTTTATTATTCGTAGGAATCAACCAATAAGTGGAATATCTAAAAGTACATTGATGACAACAAGAAACCAAGTGAAACCAGTAACGTCGTCTGTTTCAGCAAAAATATATGTTATAGAAGAATTGCTAAGGCGCAGACCACATATAACTTTAACTAACATGGACACGGCGCGCCGCATGGCTTCGTAGCAACATGGCGCGTCATAATCGAGTGTCCTAAATTGCGTTTTATTTCCATGCATTTTTTTTTTATGCATGCAGGAAGCCATGTCCCCGCTCGACGCCATTTATATGTGGCCTGCGCCTAAGGGAGCATGGCCACGAATTTATACATCTGCCACCCTACCAACTACTACCGATTTGAATCCAATTGAATATATTTGGAATTTGATTAAACAAAGGGTGGAAGACAAAAATATCGATTAATCGGAAAGATAGGAAAAATTAACAAGAGAAGCAATAAAATCGATAACGGCTGCAGATTGGAAGAAAGAATATTGTTTAAATAATTATGTACATTTTACATCAAATACTTATCAAAAATAAAAATTCATATTTTTAATCTACATTAATAATTACAATGACAGCATCCTGGTAATCTAATAATAATCAACCAATTCCGAAATTCCGGAGGAATGTCCATATTAATATACTGGATGATTTTTTTACCGTCTTGAAAAGAATAGGGAATAGGTGAGCGGAGTAGCCTATGGCATACCTAATTAAAAAAAAAAATCAAAATTCAAATCACCGTACATCTTGCGCATCTTGCGTGTTGCGTCGATATTTTTTGACGATCTACAAAGATTTCACAATTTTCTGATTTTATTGTTCTAGTTTACTTCAAATGTGTAGTGTTTATTGATAGAGCAATTTCTGTCTAAGCTATTGAAAAAAAGAAACAAAAAACTAGGAATGGCTATAGGCTTCTACTCTGTTTACCTACTGTACCATATTTTTTTCAAGACTAAAAAAATGATCCAGTATACGTTTTGGATCAATGACCCTAATTCAATCTACCTACTCCGATCTCATCTCTGGTAATTATAATACACTCCCAGACTCCCAAATTGAGCCACCATGTAATTTCATTTGAGGTTTATAGGCCTAAAGCCCTACAACATCAAAATAATTGTTTGCGACGATGCATCACCAAACAGTTTCTATAGTTATTCTTTTAGGTATATAATTAAATTCATAAACTCATTTGTGACAACAGTGCTAATGAGACCTAAAGAGGAGCTTGTGGCTAAGAAATAACAGCCGCACGGGTCGTTCCATCAGGTTAAGCTACGCTTGCCGGGGTTGGTCCGTAGATGGGTGATCATCTTTACATACCGAGACTCCTCTGTGCCTCGGAAAGCACGTTAAGCCGTTGGTCCTGGCTGTCATTCGTGGATCTTTGACAGTCGTTACGGGTCGTCAGAAGTCCGAAAGTCTGACAATCAGTCTTACCAAGGGATATTGTATTACCCAATGACTGGGTTGTGGAGGTCAGATAGGCAGTCGCTCCATGTAGAATACTGATAGGTATTCAGCTACATCCGGTTAGACTGGAAGCCGACCCCAACATAGTTGGGAAAAGGCTAGGCAGATTGAGTGCTAATGAGACCTAGTACCTTGTGTATCACGTGTGGACGTTGCCGATCCCTTCGCAGCGTGTTGTGTACGGACCAGTGTGAGACGCGAGCTCCATGATTCCGCCGCAATAACCGAGCTGCCGTGCGGGTGCCTATGCGTGGATTTTGACGGACCAAGTCTAAAATTTTTTCTTCAGTTTGACCGCGACGTGGTCGTCCGGCGCCTTCCTGATTGGGAACTATGGGCTGGTTTTCTAGCAGGCGTTGATAGGCATTGCTAATCGTCCGGGAGTCTGAGGGATGCCGACGGCCAGGATACCAATCAATGTAAATTCTGAGTGCTTCGCTAGCATTTCCCTGAGCTTCCCCGTAGCACATGATCATTTCTCCATACTCACGAGCACTAAATGTAGCCATTTCTCACTTAAAACAACACCACAACAAAAAATAATCCAAAAACGTACCGTATCAACGAAGACGTGACGTAATCCATCACAACGCGTACTGCGCGAGCGTCTGAGCCACAGAACATAATGTACCCTGGTCTGAGCGATCCGTACTGACCCTGACAACTCATAACATGCGCATGCGCTGCGCTCGCGGCACAACAACACAGGAACACAAGCAACGGCTAAGTAGGGTTGCCAACTCGATTCTACGGACGAGCTAAATGGGATCTCAAAAACTACTTGATTGCTGTGGATTTCCAAAAATATTGCTAAATTTATTGAATATGAAATAAAATAATAATCTACACTGTAAGTATACTTATAATATTATAAAACTGAACAGTTTGTTTGTTTGGTTGAAAGCGATAATATCAGAAACTGCTGATTCGAATTGAAAAATTCTTTTAGTGTTGGATAGCCCATCTATCGAGGAAGGCTATATAACATCACGCTACGAGTGCTACGACCATTAGGAGCGGAGCATCAATGAAAAATGTTGCAAAAACAGGGAAAATTTATTCCTTTTGAGAGTTTTCGTTGTGTGCGCTAAGTTCTAAAAAGAAGTCCGCGATAGCATTATGTCTATCTTTTAAGGTTGGCTCACTATAACTTTTTAACGGTTATCAAATTTGTTTGAATGCGCTAATCTCTGGAACTGCCAGTCGGATTTGAAAAAATCTTTTTGCATTTGATAGCCCAATTCTTAAGGAAGGCTATAGGCTATTTAACATCACGCTAGGACCATTAGGTGCCGAGTAAAACGAAAAAATGTCAGAAATAACATGAAATCACTCGAGTTAGCCCCCATTCCCGCAAACATGGACTTGGACGTTTCATTTTTTATATACTGAATCGTTGAGAATCGTTTTAGAGAGATTGAAAGTTAAACAAAATCGTTACGAGAGTTAATATTTTAATTGATCAATCTGCCTAGCCTTTTCCCAACTATGTTGGGGTCGACTTCCAGTCTAACCGGATGCAGCTGAATACCAGTAGGTATTTTACATGGAACGACTGCCTATCTGACCTCCACAACCCAGTTACTGGGTAATACGATACTCTTTGGTAATACTGGTCGTCAGACTTTCGAGCTTCTGACGACCCGTAACGGCTGTCAAAGATCCACGAATGAGTGCCGGGACCAACGGCTTAACGAGTTTTCCGAGGCACGGAGGAATCGCGGTATGATTTCTCGATAATATTTTAATTGATATTAAAGAATTTCTGAGAGCGCGATTTACCCTGGAACCTGAGCACTTCCGGTCTGCGCAGTGAGTGTGCGCAGTGGATGATCGCAGTGCACTTGTGCAGCGCATGTGAAATCAGCTGCAAGGGATGCTGGCGCTACTAGTCAACACAACAAACCTATGTGTGTGTTATGTAACCTATGTCTATGTGTAGTTACAGGTTATTATGTGGACGCATAAAATATCAGTGAGAGTGAATGCACCAAAATCCAGTAAATCCAGTTCCACGTTGAGTGCAATTTGTAAACGCGACTCACTGTTGGTTGTATACCATCACGGAGCAGCAGAGAATGCGAATGATAGTAATTACTATATTTTTCACATTTCAAGTTTTAATTCACATTTCTTTATATTACTTACTACTTATTATTTCGAATGTATAGAATCAAAAATAAAACAAGTAAATTGTACTTATTGATATTGGAAGAGCGGAGTCTCCTAACACAGGCTTATTTGCTTAAAAGGAGGCTCCGATCACTAGTTGTTAGGATATTTACTTGTAGTAATAATAAACCATTTTTCATTTTCATTTTCACTAAAAAAAAAAACGCGTTCCCGCCTTAATTAAGCATATCCGCGTAGGATTACTGCGCGAAATGACGAATCAACTAAAAGAGGATAAATAAAATGTCACTCTCTGATCGGGGTTCACAACGACAAGCATCACCAAACTACCGGTCCTCGACGTCTAGTCCTTTTGGTCGCGTCACCGTCGCTCTGTTTTATTACCTGCATTAAATATTTGTCGGAGCCTCTTACGACACAGGGTGAAATACCACAGAACAGATGAAAGAGGTTTTATCTGTTCTGTGTGAAATACAATAAGAAGCAGCCTAACTTTCTTAGAATTATTTGGTAATAAATCTGCGATTTTTTTCCAACCTAAACTCACTTCCGCCTAGCATTCGCGATTTTTAAACTGTGTCTCTTTTCAAATATCGAGTAAAAGAGCATTACTTTTCCTCTCAACTGTGAGTATTTATATAAGTATAGTATAATGTATGTTTATATATTTTAGCTTTATGTATTTATTTAAGTTTATGTTATACGTGTAGGTACCTATAGTTAATATCATATTCATATTTTTCTCTTCTTGTTCTCACACACTATTCTGCCGTCGTAAGAAAAAAGGGCACAACTAACATTAAAAAAAAAAATCTACAAAAAATTGAGCAGATTATAATGCCTTTTTTTCTGATTCTAAATATGTATGTAACTCAATTTTTTTTTAAATGTTAGTTGTGCCCTTTTAGCTTACGACGGCAGTATTGTCTACATTTCTATTTCATTTCTCCTTTCGCAGGTCTGCTGGAAGAAATTTCTTAAGAAATAAGCAGTACCTTTGTACTCCTAATTATAATTATGTATTTTTCTGTGCACATAAATGATAAAATAAATAAACAAAAATCTGATACATTTTTCATTTCTTGTAGATAACAACATAATAAAACCATTTCATATGGAAACATTGCAATGAGGAAAAATATATCAGCTGTAACGTACAAAACTTCAATACCTTCTCGTCCCAAATGTACATATGAGACAGCTGATTATTTTTTTTTCCAGTTGATAAGATGTGGTTACGTGTAATTGAGTGCTGTTACAGGATAACGTATTTATTATTGTAAAAGATAATTGTAATGTATCTCGTTTAAATAAATAAATAAAACATTTTCGATCACCAACTGAGGGCTGAGGCACAGTATTACAATATTTCCTACAGTAGCGCAACGCCTTTGTTGTTAGTCCACATGCATAGTATTGTATGCACGTTTACGTAAGTAAAAATTACGTGCTGTTGGTTCGTCAGAATAATTTGACGCGTACTTATGAGGATTGTGAAGCTGTAAATTTTCATACAAAAAGAGATAACGTTTTTCTTCCCGTAAAAATAGTCTAATTTTCATATTTTTTGGAAATGTTGTAGGTATAATGAAAAACTAGGTCCGTACGTTTTTATTATAAAGAAATATTGCATACGATGTAAATTATTAGCATCTAAATATCTATATTTTTGACAAAAACATCCTCGACCATTTTTATTTTTTTAAATTATATTAAATTGAATTACTAAAAACGAAAAACGTACGAACCTAGATTAAAGTGTACTGAATGTAATGAGACCAAAATTGTCTCATTTCGTAAAGGGTTAGGGGGGTGAAACCGTTATCGCCCGAAACAATATTTATGTAAATAATTGTATGAAATGTAGGTAATTGCCTCCGAGACTCGCGCCGCGTATCGGCCCTTCACATAAACATTTGTGTTCATCTACGCAACGCCGCAATATATAACCACAAACATATAGGAAACTATTCTGCTCAGGGATATCAAAATTTCTGTGTGGATCGCCCGGAGGACACGGTGGAGCATACGGTGGAGGTCTGCCCGGCTTGGGCAGAGCACCGCCGCGTCCTGGCGGAGGCGATCGGCGACGGCGATCTCTCGCGGCCGGCCCTGGTACAGGCCATGGTACGGAGCAAGAGTGCATGGGAAGCCGTCACCTCCTTCTGCGAAGCTGTAATGCTCGCGAAGGAGGAGGCTGAACGCGTGAGGTAGAGGCAATCTTTGCGCCCTCACGCCCTTAGTCGCCACAGGAGACGTCCTGGGCGTCGGGAATCGATAGCCGATTCCCGGCCACCGTAGGCGCGGGCTTGCGGATGGCGAGCAATGGGTAGCTCGCCGTCCGGTAAGGACCAGGCCCGGGTCGACGGCGCGTTGTTTTCCACGCGCGCCTCAAAGAGATGTCAGCACTAGCTGAAGGGGTCCGCTAGGGCCGATGCCCGCCAGGGTTGCGGGTTGTTCGAAAGAGTTACCGTGGCCCTGGCACAGGCAACTGAAGGAACACGGGTGGGTTTTAGTCAGTAGAAGTCTGACACGCCCTCCCGCTCCACCCAGAGCGGCAGAAGTTATTTGATGATTTCCCATCCACAAAAAAAAGGGATATCAAAATTTGTTGAAAGCGTTTGTGTGGATGGACGGATTACCTCTTCATTGCGTGCGTCCTTTGACTTAGCTTCTTCCATCAACTTCAACTTTTTGGCACAACTTGTAACTTGTTTTCGAAGTTTTCTTTTTCTTGGAGTATGATTTGTCAATTTTTTTGTAGTCTGCGATGCTTGGGCACTAGTGGATGCCCTAACTGATACGCTTACGGAAGCAATGTCGATCTGTTGTTGAACACCTCTGTTTGTCAAATCTTTTATAATCTGTATTTTTGTAGTCTCAGTTTGTGTACTCATAGGATGTAGTGAAGCAGACGGTAAGTTTGATACGGGAATAGCAGTGCTTTTTAATTTTGTTTTCATATACATCCATCTTTCAAAGTGTAAACCACATACGTACATATTATATAATTGCTCAACTGTTTTACTTTTCAAGTCCGGTCTTTGACAAGCTTCTATCCATAACTCACGCCTGGAAAGTAAGTAGGTACCTATAAATTCAATAAACAAACACATACCTATATAAAAATATAAGGAAAAGTGGCCAAAATTGTGTGCACAAGTCAGTTTTGTCTTAGCGGCGGCGGCGGGGCGTCTAGAATATTCCATAAGTCTATGGTACACAAATGAAAAAGCCTACCTCTCGTCGCGGGGAAATCTATGAAACTTTAAGTCCTTCTGGGATTTCGATGTCGATTTACATCCATACACAGAACAGTTTGTGCGCACCATTATAGAATATGTAAGTATAATAAAATTATTACACAAAAAACACGCCCGCGTCTGCCCTTCGCGCTCGGTACCGCAACGCAAGGCGCAAACTAAGCGTGTTTGCGGTACGCCGCCCGCGCCGCCCGACCCCCGCGAGTTCCCCTCCGTTGCTCTGCGCAAGTACATTCGTCGCGCTACTGTAGGAAATATTGTAATACTGTGCCTGAGGTCTAATAAGTTGGCAATACGGTTGCGATTGGCCATTTGGGCAAACGTCGTCGACCATCTAAACGAAAGAGACGCAGCTAAGCACAAATCAGAGCGTCTGTTATGGTTCGGCGGCAATGACTTTCGGACGGGTTGTATCGGCGAGTTCTACGAACTATGTAGCTGGGCAGAAAGTGATTTTACGCGTCGTTCGTTAGAGTATTTCAACATCCATTGCAGATTTTTTCTTTTATCTGTTTTCAATCAATCTGCCTAGCCTTTTTCCCAACTATGTTGGGGTCGGCTTCCAGTCTAACCGGATGCAGCTGAATACCTACCAATATTTTACATGGAGCGACTGCCTATCTGACCTCCACAACACAGTTACTGGGTAATACGATACTCCTTGGTAAGACTGGTTGTCAGACTTTCGGGCTTCTGACGACCCGTAACGACTGTCAAAGATCCTCGAATGACAGCCGGGACCAACGGCTTAACGTGCTTTCCGAGGCACGGAGGAGTCTCGGTATGAAAAGATGGTCACCCATCCACAGACCAACCCCAGCAAGCGTAGCTTAACCTGATGGATCGACCCGTGCGGCTGTTATTACTTAGCCAGTTCTATTATCTGTTTTATTTTTTTATTTTTTATTCGACTGGCCTGTTGGTCTAGTGGTTAGTGGCCCTGACTGCTATGCCGGAGGTCGTGGGTTCGATTCCCACCCAGGACAAATGTTTGTGTGATGAGCATGATCATTTGTTCTGTGTCTGGGTGTAATTTATCTATATATGTATGTATTTAGAAATATATAAGTATGTTTATCAGTTGTCTAGTACTCATAACACAAGCTCTGCTTAGCTTGAGGCTAGACGGCGTTGTGTGATAGTTGTGGAATATTATTATTATTATTATTATTTACAAAAAATAATTATTTATTATTTACATAAATGGAATGCTGCGTACAGATAATGTAACTTTACATTGAAATAAAGGCATTGTAGGAGAAGCACCATACTCCTAACTCCGTTTGCTATTAGTTATAAGTAGCTATAAGAATGTACTAGTAGCTTAACATCATCTAACTGATAAATTTTCCACGAGACTATGCTTGTCCGTCGGAAATAAACACGTTTTGACTTGAACGCAGAGAATCAACTCAAAACTGCGTACGGGTTTCTCCCTGGCTCAGAAAAGTCGACAGGTTGTGACTTGCACGAGAAAATAGGGGCGTGGTTATTGTTTAAACCACATATATTGGTGTTATAGTTTTACTCAGGTGAGGTGTACCCGCTACAATAGCTATGGTGCAAAACTAATATATATGCGTCCCCTAGGATTGAAAGTTAGTTCCATCACAGTTCCAATGTATCAAGCTAGTTAGTAAAAGTACCTAACCATCAAGTGACATGCTCAATAGAGCCCTGTGTAGTCGCGTGTCTGTAATATCTGAATTATGTTTGTATTATTGCAATAATTAGTGTTTCGAAGGTAAGATTATTGCCGTAAGTATTATGATTGTATTTTATGTGTATTTTGTTTCTGAATTGTGTTTACGTGCTCTTTTATTATATTTGTGAATACTTGTACTGGTTTAATTTGCATAAAGACGACGATAACCCCCGCCTATCAGAGTCTAATCACTCCGCCTAAGCACAGCATGCAGGTTGTTTGATATATGTTTCGTGTGCTGTGCTTAACATTTGGTCCTTGCGAGTCGGATAACCGATTGTCCGGGCGTAGTCTTACAAACTAGCGTTCGGAATCGGATTACGCTTATAGGCGAATTAACCAGGTACAATGAGTGAGAAAAGTGCCGTAAACACGCGAAGCAAACTACGCAAAATGACGGAAGAAGCAGACACGCGGCGCAGGGAAGCCGCCATCGCCTCGGACTCAGGCTTACTGTCGGAGGTGCCACCAGGTTCTCCATCAATAGCGCCAACGGTAAGATCAGCGGCTGCCCCCATTATTCCGCTGACCGGGGGTCGAGTAATCGACTATAGTGAAAAGCCGGCAGAGGGCGTATCACGGCAGACAGTCGCACGGTCGCCGCGGAGCAGCAGAGTTTCGTCCAAGAGTAGTCGCAAAGGCGTCGAATTCTTGAGGAAAAAGGCCGAATACGAAGCTGAGCGTGATTTGGTGCTCATCAGGGAGAATCTGGTGAAGAAAAGGATGGAGGTGGCAATAGCAGAGATCGAGGCAAATGCTGAAAGTGAGGACTCAAACTCAGAGGTGGATACGACGCACCGAGTTGAAGAATGGGTGAAAACAACGCCCCAAGCGATGCAACCAGAAACGGCGATGTTTACGGCGGCTGCGTCTCGCGCGCCGTCTACGTCGCACGTACCGCTTGAGGGCAGCGCGCCGTATGAAGCACCTACGATTCAAGACCAAAACGTAAGTAGAGTGAATCTTGAATCTAATATGTACCGTGTGCCGGCTATGTTAAGTGAAAGTAATGTGTCGCATCCGTATAGGAACCCCGTGAGCAATGCGGGGCCTATGCAGACGCCAGCCCATACTGAAGCGGTTAGATTCCGTTTGCCCGATGATTATCCCGCCTTCACCACTCCGGTCGCAAGTGGACCTCGAGTATCGACACTCGAGTCGGTCACACAGCGACAGGGAAATAGCGGAGTGGGGGCTGTAGAAAGGCAGCGACTATCGTCGAGCGATAGAGATAGGAAAATCGATAAGCTGGCGGAGGCGATCACTAACATGGCACGCCCGCACCCGGTACCCAGACAGGCTTACGAATTGCCACATTTTAGCGGTGACCCAGCTGATTGGATTTCATATAGAAATATGTACTGGGACACTACTGAATTATATAACTTTAGGCCGCATGAGAATTTAGCGCGTCTGAAGTCGTCTCTACATGGGGAGGCGAAGATTGCAGTGGAGGACCTGTTACGGTCAGCGAGAGACCCCACTGAAATATTGCGTGCATTAGAAGAAGAGTACGGACATCCAACCGTCATACTTCAATATGCTCTAAAGAAGGTGAGAAATTTACCTAAAGTGTCTGATAGTGGCCAGGAATTAAGGAAATTCTCATAGACGGTAAGGAACTGTGTGTCACTGCTAAAGAACGTCAGAGCAGATGGGTACCTGAATAACCCTCAACTGGTGAGCGAGCTGCTAGGCAAGCTGACACCAGTTCAACGAGCACAGTATGGTGACTTCGCGATGGGCCTGGATAACTCACAGGGGGTGGACTTGAGGATCTCACCCAGCTTGGAAATGCTGTCACAGTTCCTCATACACGTGACGCGTTCTACTTCGTACTACCTACAACCGACTGTGTATGAACCAGAACAGGCTAAACTCCCTGTGAAGCTGCAGCAGACCAGCGGACGGACTCGACCTGGAAACGCGGCACGCCCAGTCACCAACAAGCCGCAGATGACTCATCGTGTGAATACACAGAGCGACGAAGCTACGAGTATCACACAGAAGGAGTGCGTGATGTGCCACGGCAAGCATGTCATAGAAGATTGCGACCAGTTCAAGAAGCTGAATATCCAAGATCGCTGGGAACTGATCAAGAAGAAAAAAGTGTGCTTTAATTGCTTAAAAGCAAAACACACTAAGCAGTTTTGTCGCGCAAACAAGTGCAAAAAGTGCGACTACAAACATCATGTGTTGTTACACGAAGACAGGTCAAAACCAGAATGTGTAACAAACATAGGACAAACATAGCCACAGCGTTATTGAAGATAGTGCCAGTGTCAGTGTATAACGAAGATAGCGACAACGACCAGTGTTATGCGTTGTTGGATGACGGGGCAACAGTATCGCTAATAGACAGTTCGCTCGCTACAAACCTATCGGGTCCACGTGTGCCACTAACATTAAAGACCGCGGGCGGTCATGCTGTGTCGGACCTTACCTCGCGAGTGGTACAAGTATGTGTGAAGGGCCCCAATGGACAGTGCCATAATATCAAGTGCCGGACATTAGCAAACTTGAACTTGCCTACACAAACAGTGACCTCTTCAGTGATCAACGATAACGCGCACCTGCGCGACTTGGGTTGCGCAGAGATGAGGGGAGCCAAGCCGCTGCTGCTGATCGGGCAGGACAATTGGGAGCTGCTCGTTGGCGGGGACACCCGCCGTGGACGATCCGGTAAGCCAGTTGCCTCACTAACTAAGTTAGGTTGGGTCATACATGGACCATTTAATAACGACAGTAGTACCGAAGCAGTGAACTGCACAACAGTTTCCCTCCCAGATTTGCATGATTTAGTGAAGTCACAGTTTGAATTAGAATCGATAGGCATTTCTCAAGTAACCCGCAAACATAAGGATGTAGAACGGGCTGTACAGGTGTTAGACAGTACGAGTCAACGCACCCCTGATAAGAAGCAATGGGAAGTAGGTCTTTTATGGAAACAGGACAACATTCTGTTGCCTGATAGTTACAGACAGGCCCGGCAGAGGTTATACGGTATCGAGAGGCGGATGCGTAAGGACGCTAGTTTCGCTGAGACGTACGCGAACCAGATAGAGCGTCTAGTAGCTGAAGGGTATGCACGGAAGGTGGAAGGCGAGGTAGATAGCTCACCGGTTTGGTACCTACCACATTTCGGAGTTGTAAACCCGAACAAACCAGGGAAGCTTCGCCTAGTCTTCGACGCGGCTGCTACGTCCCAAGGTACGTGTCTGAATGATAACCTACTGACCGGACCCGATCTATTAAATTCATTACTAGGTATTTTGATTAAATTTAGAGTAGGTCCCATAGCGTTCACAGGCGATATAGCTGATATGTTTTTGCGAGTTAAGATTAGGGCACAAGATCAGGGCGCACAGCTGTTTTTGTGGAGAGGCGCGAACGGTGGTAGGGAACCTGATACCTACGCCATGACATCAATGATATTTGGCGCCGCCTCTTCACCAACCACGGCGATTTATATACTCAATAAAAACGCCAATGAGTGGGTTAACGTTCACCCCGAAGCTGTTGAGGCCATAAGAGATAGGCACTACATGGACGACTATTTAGATAGCACGTGGTCCGTAGAGCAGGCCAACAGCCTGATCGAGCAGGTTGCCAGAATACACGCCTCCGGGGGTTTTATCATACGGGGGTGGGTAACCAACTCGACAGAGTTAAGGGAAAAGCTAAAAATAGATATGCCCGATAAAGTCCCGCTCGAGAAGGGAATCGGGATGGTCGAGCGGACATTAGGGTTGACATGGTCGCCCAAACAAGACGAACTGGGATTTGACTTGTCGTTCAAACGGTTACCACCTGAAATATTAAGTGGCGACCTGGTACCCACCAAGCGTCAGTTTTTGAGCGCGATTATGTCAATCTACGATCCCCTCGGTTTTCTCTATCCCTGCGTCATCCAGACGCGAATATTGATGCAGAGGATATGGAAGTCGGGGATCCAGTGGGATGAACCTCTCAAGGACCGAGAGGCCAAAATGTGGTTTGCCTGGCTCAAGCATCTAAGCATTTTGACTGAAGTTAAGATACCGCGGTGGTACGGGCTGGACCTCAACAATCTGGAATTACACGTGTTCGGGGATGCCAGCGAACTGGCATACGCCGCGGTCGCCTACCTTGTGGGGTATAACACTGAAGGGCATCGAGAGGTCACCATGCTATTAGGTAAAGCGCGGGTGGCCCCTCAGAAAGTCATATCCATTCCTAGGTTAGAGCTTCAGGCAGCGGTGCTAGCGTGTCGAATAGCGGACACCGCTGAAAAAGAGTTAGGGCTACCAATCAGGGAAAAATTTTACTGGACAGACAGTGAAACTGTACTTAAGTGGATAAATTCGGAGGCACAAGACTTCCAAAAATTTATATCGCATAGATTAGCCGAAATAGATAGGTTAACAGTCAGAGGCAACTGGCGCTGGGTCCCCACGGCGGACAACCCAGCAGATAAGGCTACCAGATTGTCTTGGCCTGATGACCATGCAGCGTGGTTGTCGGGCCCCTCGTTTTTGTATGATTCACAGGAGCAGTGGCCAGCATGTCGCGAACCTGAGGCGGCAGAGGCAGACCTCGAGCGCATCCAACGAGTCAACACTGCGGCGGCCCCTGCCGGGCCCTTCCTGGAATACGAGCGCTACTCAACATGGCAGCGCGTGCAGCGCGTTATGGCGCGCACGCTGATTTTCATCGAGCGATGTCGCAAACGAAGAGCGACGTCGGAGCTGCGTCCACATGACTTGGAAGAAGCGCACCTCCACCTAATGAGGTTGTGCCAAAACGACAGCTTTCATCGAGAACGGGCCGCCATCCTGAAAGGGTTGCCCGCACCTGTCGACAGCCGCATAAAGTCATTGGACCCGATGTTCACCGACGACGGACTGCTACGAGTACGAGGACGTCTGACTGCATGCGAGGAGCTTACATTCGGAGAAAAACACCCGATTATTCTCGACGGGCGTCACCCTCTGGTAAGGAAGCTCATCGCACACTATCACGCGATGGCTCTGCACGCGAACCACGAGACCGTAGTCAACAATCTACGAGAAACTTACTGGATCATAAAGGTAAGAACATCCGTAAAGACCGTGGTCGCGAATTGCCAATATTGTCGCATCACCAGAGCCAAACCCATACCACCAAAGATGGGTGATCTCCCACTCGCCAGGGTAGAGACCACAAGAAGAGCCTTTGTGCGAGTAGGGGTCGACTACTTCGGCCCAATGGAGGTGGCGATAGGGCGGCGCCGCGAAAAGAGGTGGGGAGTACTCTTTACCTGTCTCGCTACGCGCGCCGTCCACCTAGAGTTAGCCGCCACACTAAGCGCCGATTCGGCGATACTGGCCCTGAGGCGCCTGATAGCGCGCCGGGGGCAACCTGCACACCTGTACTCCGACCAGGGAACCAACTTCATCGGGGCCAACACCGAGTTACGAGCAGCCCTGAAAGACCTTGATCAGGATACACTGAGGGACGAGGCCACCAACCGAGGCATCGAGTGGCACTTCAATACCCCCTCAGCGCCACACATGGGCGGCTGCTGGGAACGCCTGGTCAGGTCTGTGAAGAATGCACTGAAAAGCACGCTCAAGGAGCGGGCCCCTCGTGAGGAGGTCCTTTACACCCTTCTTACCGAGGCAGAGCTGATAGTAAACAGCCGCCCGCTGAGCTATGTGTACGACGGTCACGAGCAGCCTGAGGTCCTGACGCCGAACCATCTACTCCTGGGCACGGCGTCCGGGAGTACACCGTTTGCGCCGAGCAGCTACGAGGACGTCGATTCCCGCCGGCAGTGGCGGCGGGTGAATGCGCTCGCCGACATGTTCTGGCGCCGCTGGCTGCGGGAGTATCTCCCGACTCTACAACGTCGTGAGAAGTGGACAACTAGTGGACCCAATGTGCGCGTGAGTGATGTGGTAGTGATCGTTGACAACAATAGAGAACGAAGTGCATGGACAAAAGGTGTGATACAATCTGTGTATCAGGGTAATGACGGAATCGTCCGTGTTGTAGATGTTAAGACAGCAAACGGGGTCTTGCGTCGACCAGTTGCAAAGATTATTGTGCTTCCCACAGAAATGGATGTAAAGCGGTTGAACCCTCTTACAGGGGGTGGAATGTAGGAGAAGCACCATACTCCTAAGTCCGTTTGCTATTAGTTATAAGTAGCTATAAGAATGTACTAGTAGCTTAACATCATCTAACTGATAAATTTTCCACGAGACTATGCTTGTCCGTCGGAAATAAACACGTTTTGACTTGAACGCAGAGAATCAACTCAAAACTGCGTACGGGTTTCTCCCTGGCTCAGAAAAGTCGACAGGTTGTGACTTGCACGAGAAAATAGGGGCGTGGTTATTGTTTAAACCACATATATTGGTGTTATAGTTTTACTCAGGTGAGGTGTACCCGCTACAATAGCTATGGTGCAAAACTAATATATATGCGTCCCCTAGGATTGAAAGTTAGTTCCATCACAGTTCCAATGTATCAAGCTAGTTAGTAAAAGTACCTAACCATCAAGTGACATGCTCAATAGAGCCCTGTGTAGTCGCGTGTCTGTAATATCTGAATTATGTTTGTATTATTGCAATAATTAGTGTTTCGAAGGTAAGATTATTGCCGTAAGTATTATGATTGTATTTTATGTGTATTTTGTTTCTGAATTGTGTTTACGTGCTCTTTTATTATATTTGTGAATACTTGTACTGGTTTAATTTGCATAAAGACGACGATAACCCCCGCCTATCAGAGTCTAATCACTCAGCCTAAGCACAGCATGCAGGTTGTTTGATATATGT
This sequence comes from Dicycla oo, assembly GCA_948252095.1. Taxonomy (NCBI): domain Eukaryota; kingdom Metazoa; phylum Arthropoda; class Insecta; order Lepidoptera; family Noctuidae; genus Dicycla; species Dicycla oo. The sequence goes on from OX411734.1 coordinate 9,448,182, forward strand.
TTCGTGTGCTGTGCTTAACAGGCATAGTAACTGAAGAAACGATAAAAATACCATCCGGTGGAATATGATTCAAATTCTATACTTAATTCAAAATAAGAACCTTAATGACCTTTTAGTTTGCGGATGGCTGTCCCTTTCCCTTACATTCCCGGTCTCCTAAATCCAGCCACCGCCGTGCTATTTCTTGTGAGATGTAAAGGCCTAAAACATCAAAATAATGATGAGGCAAAGAAAAAAAAAATTAATATGCAGTTTTAATACCGACGTTACTGGCAAAGTGGCCATCATTTTGGTGTCGTCATTGTTCCGAATTTGAATGTTATAGGTAGGTCATTGAAGATAGGTGTAGACTTATACACTGCCGCCGTAAGGAAAAAGGAAGTATTTACAGATATATTGAAATGGATAAGAAGAAAAAAAATGTCCTGTTTAAACTATAAGATTCAAAGGCAGATGCGTCTTTTAATAGTAAGAATTATTAGGTTTACGTTAAGTTTACGCCAATTTAAAAATACTGGTAGATAGATGCATCTTTTTTTGCTGATTCCGAATCCGTAAGTAACTCGTATTTTGAAAAAAAATGTCAGATACGTCTTTTCTCCGTATGACGGCAGTACAAAAGTGCTGGGTGTCGGTTTGACGAATTATGCGAACTAAAATGTACTGAACAGCTGATTTTTTTTCGCGATTTCAGGTTTGGTCCCATAGTAAAAGTTGTTCATAATGATGAGTACAATGACCCCTTAAGAGGTTGTTGGTGTTTTACCAATAACCCTGTAAAGCAAATCTTACAAAATAAGAATTAGGTGTATGGTGACATTGTAGTACGTACTAATTATTAAGAAAATCTTGGATCGTGTAGTAAGCTTTGTCAATTAAATAATTACGCAATGTATATTTGAATAGCGGGAGTTCCTTGGTGTTTAAAATGTCCACAGGTATCTTACTGAACCCAAAATAAATGGCTGCATGGAAGTGGGAGGAATATACCTATATCAGTCGTGTAAATGAACTTGACTATTGCGCTGGCACATCAGGGCTAAAGAAACTATGGCTAATAGGGCAACGTGGTCAAACAAACCATGACCTCAATTCAATCTAGCAATCTGCCTAGCCTTTTCCCAATTATGTTGGGGTCGGCTTCAAGTCTAACCGGATGCAGCTGAATACCAGTATTTTACATGGAGCGACTGCCTATCTGACCTCCACAACCCAGTTACTGGGTAATACGATACCCCTTAGTAAGACTGGTTGTCAGACTTTCGGGCTTCTGACGACCCGTAACGACTGTCAAAGATCCACGAATGACAGCCGGGACCGAGGCACGGAGGAGTCTCGGTGTGTAAAGATGGTCACCCATCCACGGACCAACCCCGGCAAGCGCGGCACGGCAAGCTTAACCTGATGGATCGACCCGTACGGCTGTTATTACTTAGCCACGGGCTCCTCTTGCTAGGGATGGTTATGTACTATTAATTAACCTACCAAGGCATTATGTTAACATACCAAGTGACGTTTTCGTGATTTGAAAGATATTTCAGGATTGGGTATTTCAATAACATTTTCTTTCACAGTTAACAGTTCCTTGGCATTAACTGTATCGGGTGTTAGAATCGACTGGAACGTTTCTAACGGAGTCGAATGTTCCGAGTTATTTATCGAAAACACCATCTGAAATCAAATTATGTAGGTTTTTAGTACAAAAACCTTTTAAAATACGAGGTGTAATATCTTTACGAATATTAATACATATTCATTGTATAATATCATTATCAAATAATTAATGGGAAGTATTTAAACGCAAATCAAAATATTACTTTTTGTATCCAAAAATAATCCGAATTCCAATCAAAATTACTGATTGCTCAGCAAAATACTCAAATCAAAATATAACTAAATAAGAAACAATTTATATTCGTGGCGCACCGCAATAAAGCTTTTTTATTAATGCGCTAATAATGACTAGTTTAAAAAAAAAAAAACGGAGCTCCTATTTATGTGTAAAGGGTTTAAAGTAACCTAACCAAACCTAACCTCGGAGTTAATATTAGTCACCATGTCATTTTGCTATGAGTCTGAGTATTATGTATGTACGCTCTGGTTAATTTGCTGTGCAGTCAGTATTTTTTTGATGTAAAAAAGTATATAAATGATGGAAATAAATTGATAGGTCATTGTTTATTTGATGTGCAATTAATAATATCCCATAATTAATCTTACCGTACAAATTGGAATAGCGTTTGTTTTAAGCTTCCTGTATCCTTTTTTAGTCACATAAAAATCGTCATTTCTAAAATGAACCGAGCATATTCTCGTCTTTTTACTTGGGTTCCATTCACTTTGCTGTCTTTCCAAACGAACAGCTTTCGTCCATAGTTCTCTTAGATATTGATCTTGTGGAAATCTAAAAGAAAATATTACCTATAGTGAATTAAATAGGGATAAAAAACGTGTGCAATCGGGGACCACCGTCAGAAGTACTCACGTATGATTTAAAATAAATAATAAAAAATGTTCGCTGCCGCCATCTTGGATTTACATTTTGACCTCACTATCGACTTTAGCACCCTCGGAAACTATGAAAACGACAACCATGAAAAATTTGAAAATTTTCGCTGCTGCCATCTTGGATTTTCATTTTGACCAAATTGACAGAGAGTGTGAATTCGAAAGAAGAAAGTCACATAGAGGGGGCATACAAGTATGAACGCCTTTTCGCGTGACCAGTCAACTCGCTACCTCAAGCCGAGTTAAAGAACTTCGTTCCAAAAATATATTTTTATAATAAAGCAAAGATATCTTTTTCTCCATGCTATCAAATGAACTTTTATGTACTACCGAGGGATTCCTCACATCTGACCAATTTGAAAACAAAATCCCGTGCACACGATGACCACATCTGTTAGCAAGCGTTACTAACGGCCGAGCGCTGCAAACAAGATTAGTCCTTACGGTGTATAGATGTAAGTTTCCTCGATAGTACCTACAATAACTAAGTATATATTGCAGTGCCGTCCCCATAGAAAAAAAAAACGGCGTCAGGCGTGTAATTTTAGATTGTAATCAAATAATAAAATGTGTCATTATTGTCAGGTAGAAATGTAAATTTGTGTGTAAGTGTAAATAAATGTAATTTTTAGTGATTACTTTCTATTTTATTTTAACTGAAAATGTGACATATTATAATGTAAAACTAATCTATTGACATTAAATTAACTAAATAATAATGACATTTAGGCTCATTGCAAATGACATAAATTGTAGTAAGTATAAGATTATAATGTGAAAATGATAATTTATTTATTTAATTTAGTTTATAAGAATGACATAATGTATAATAATAATTAATAATTTTTAAATTAATCTATATTAACAAATTATATGAATAATGATAGCATGTTAAATTAATTAAAACCTATCGCCTATACATTGCTGTGCCCTAGCAGGGTTCATTGTTTGGAACTATCATAATGTAACAACCTGTAAACAACATGAAATGCAATAAATGAATGATTATGATTATGATTATGATTAAATTGTTTGGTTGGCATAACACCATCCCCGTAGACTTCGTGGCATAATTCATGAACCGATTTAATTTTTAATAGAAATATAATAAATAGCGATGTACTTACACGTGAAAACTAATTCCAGCATTCTTTTTATGCAAATGTGATTGATTTACACACCACTTCACTGCACAAGAAGGCATTTCTAAATATTTAACACGCAAAAACCGATAAACAATAATCGACCGTCGCTGTTGCCTACTGTGAACGAACTAAACACGTGTCAACTTTCACGTTCACGTGAGCAGCGCAATCGATAAGCCCCGCCTACCACAGCGCAATCTGCGTTGCCGCGTTGGGTCATTTTTTAGGATTCCGTACCTCAAAAGGAAAATCGGAACCCTTATAGAATCACTCGTGTGTCTGTCTGTCTGTCCGTTTGTCACAGCCAATTTGCTCCGAATGTAATGGACCGATTAAGTTGAAATTTGGTACACATATCTATTTCTTGTATTTCTGTGACCCAAACACGGACGTGTAACGTAAATAAATAAATTTTGAATATGAGGGTCAACTTTGCGGGGCAAATAAGAAAATTAAAAGTTTTGCAAACTGTAATAAATAACTTTAAAATAAACCATTTTAAAGTTATTTAAGAAAATAGACGAAAATTGATCATTCCCCCCATTACCTCCAAAAGTACTGATCCTAAAATTTTGAAAAAATTATAGAAAATAGTTCAATACCTATAGATTACAGGAAAACCTATAAGAAGTCGATGGTCTTAAAATAACATGGTAAATCTCTCAATATTGTGCGTACAAACTTACATTTGTCCATAGTTAAATAAAAAAGATCCAACCCACATTAGGTGTAATGTGGGTTGGATCCTTTTCGTTTAACTATGGACATTTGTAGTTGAAATGTGTGGGAGAACATGTTTTTCAACTACTTACAATGTTAAGTTTTTCGTGGGATAAATTCATCCCAACTTCGGAACCCTTCATTGTGCATGGTCCGACACGCTCTTGACCGGTTTACAAGCTATTATGCCTTAAATATTGGCATAGTTAGAATTATTCTATCACCTATGAGGAAGCTGGAGTTATGTACATAAATCTAAATCGAAAATAAGTAGCGAACTGGCAACGCGTGTCGTGTTGATCAACCAACAAGTTATTGATTGACAAGCATGCGCGAATTTTTTTTTTTTCATTCAAAGACAAATCGAAATAAATGACGTTTGTTGAGCGCTGCGCGCTGCTGTCATCATCACATCACAATTGCATTGTTGAAGGAACACCACAATTTAGGCAGTTAACGAAAAAGCATGAAAGCATTCCTAGCTCTAAAGTGCTTATTACTTTGTTCAATTTGTGGGAAATCTAATTAGGAAACCGAAAGATGTAGGTAACGAAGTTAGAACAGTTAGATTCCGATTTAGCGCGATTGGAAGGTCCTGACCGCACTAAACTGTGCTACAGTGTAGACGGACGCGCACGCCCGCTCCGCCCGACCCGCACCTGTCGTCGTCGCGGCGCACAGTGGATCGACTCCATACCAAACTGGCGGACATAGGACTATAAAAATATGATTTCAAGATTTTTGAAAAACATGATGCCAATGTGCTCTCCTTGATAATCTAAATTAAAAGTACTCTTATGATTTTTTCGATTAAATCCCAATTTTAGGAGTAATGTGAGTAAAACTGATTGCAATTTATGGATAAATATAGTACTTAAATGAATCTTTTCCTGCGATTCCCGCACATTTTTCGGTTTTGAAGCTTATTTTGGCATAATATTTAGGAGATTTCGCCCGAACATACTTATGTCCCCTAGTGTCTCCTCTTGGAAATATATACAACAAATAAATGATTTTTATTTTTTGTATCAATAACTCGTCTTGTTCATGATTTTAGTGCGAATGAGGCTTAGATGTGTACAAAATATAATAATGACAATCGCACCATTACACAATGTGATTATTGTCAGTTATAAGTATGAATTTCAACGGTTGCTAATAAGATAATCATCGCAATTAGTTAATTGAATATGAAACTATCAATAATTAACATTCCATTACAAATCCTTCTTCCAATCCTTTGTCCATTAAGAATACATTAGATAATTACGCATTTCTAGGAATAGTAAATGCGATAAATGAGGGTAGTTACGTATTTTAAAAAATAAGGCTACGTTACTAAGGTAAGGTAAGGTTTTGTTACTAACTTGGACCTTTACGTTGCTTTACAGAAGCATGAAGACATTCGTGATCATTTATACTTATGCAGTGTTCTTATAACAAACTCTGATACTTTGAGTGAAAGTGACGAAGCAGAGTTAGAAAAATGGTGTCGCAGATTTTGCTATCGCGTATATGCAAAATGGAGACAGTCAAACAGTTGTTTCAAGACATTTAATACTGCAAACTCATGTTGGCTTGATTCTGACATCAATGGCCAGTGTTTATCAAAGAAAATATATTAATCTGGGTCCAGTGAAAATGTGGTTGAGCAAATCAATATTGCTATGCCTTCGGATACCTGTGAAGGTGAGGAATTGATGTCACCTCACCGAAACAAGATGCCTCTGCCTCTACAGGAATAACTACACGCAAGACGTTTGAGGAATATTCTGAACGCCAGAAGCGGAGACGCCTTTATGAAAGTGGTCGAGTGGTGTGGTCGATAAAAAGTGAAGCCACTGAACTTGCATTTTCAACAGTACACTAGGGGACATAAGTATGTTTGGAAGAAATCTCATAAATATTATGCCAAAATATATAATAAGCGTCAAAACCAGAAAATGTGCGGGAATCGCAGGAAAAGATTCTTATATTTATCCATACATTGCAATCAGTTTTACTCACATTACTCTTAAAATTGGGGTTTAATCGAAAAAATCATAAGAGTACTTTTAATTTAGATTATCAAGGAGAGCACATTGGCATCATGTGTTTTTCAAAAATCTTGAAATCATATTTTTATAGTCCTATGTCCGCCAGTTTGTATGGTGTCGATCCACTGTGCGGCACAGCGTTTTATATCAGTTATGTTGTTATTGCGCGCTGGCAACGCCGCGCGATGTCTGCGAAATGTGCCGTGGTGTGCGAGCGAGTGCGAGTGCGATCCATACAATCTGCGGTCTGCGTCTACCCTGCCACATCAATTCAATGACGTTGCATCGATTATTCATTCTCTAGCTAGACGCCGCCGCTTAGCAAGCGATGGATCTCTGTCAACACAGTTATTTATTTCATTACCTACCAAGTTTCAAGTTATCTTCCTATCTGATTACCTCTTAGATAAAAGGGGAAGACACGTTACTTGGTCACAGCGCGCGGTCCTACTAAACTAAACTAAGTCCAATGGACTCAGTGAGCCAGTTATAACAATGACACTCACACGCGGACCCTCCTCACCCTTTGCACCCGACGGTATATATGATCTTAAGACCGAGCGGATGCATTTTTCGAACGCAACCGACGACAGAAAAAGGCTAGGCAGATTGATTGATTGAATTACAAAATGCTAAAAAAAAAACAATAAATTATACGACGGAGGCTCACCACTACAAGGAATGGTGGAGTCGAATTGTCCAATATTGTTTTGTTTAAGTATACTGTAATATAAGATCCCAGAGCCGCCTGACCTATTGAGCGCCACGGTCTCCTACAGAAGACAAGACGTTTTCGTGCCGGCCACGCCACGTCTTTATTAGAAGACAACATCTAATTATAACGTTTATTACATTAAAATACATAAACAAATGCTTTGTGCGTATTTTTACTATTGCCTATAACCCTAAGCTAAAACTTTTATTTCAATAGGGGTCTTTGTTTATATTAAAAATAGAAAAATTATACTAGCCAAAATATATTCCGTGCCTCAGGCGCCGTAGTCTTTATTGGAAGACGTCTAGTGTGGTGGTTACTTGATTAAGTTTTTAAAGTGTCGATAGACACGAAAGTTTAAAAAAACGTATTTATTTCGAATCGAATTGTTGAGTTTTAAAAAAATAGCGATCGATCCTACTTAATTTTGCTAGCTCTTACACATGTATTTACACGAATCTTTTAATCGTAGAGCAACACGGGCCCCGGCGGACCGGAGGGGAGTAGCCATACGCAGGCGTTCCCCTCTGTCAAAGTACAAGTCCACACGGCCATGCGCATACAATACAACTAGTAGCAACCGCACTGCTCACTAGACTAGTTGCGCGGGTGAATCGATGTCCTACAAAAATGCCGAATTGTTCAGTTTTTTGCTGCAATAAAAGGTCTGGCACGTCAAATTTAAAAAAAGATGGCGTTACCTTTCATATGTAAGTAATTTTTAATCACATTATTACTATTTACTCCTTTTTGAACTTAAAATTTACAATAATAACAGTCGTGTTGTTTCGGATTCGTTTACCAACCCAGGCCGCTCGTCCGCATACAATATGCAGATCGGTCGAGCGACTGATCCGAGAGTTGGCGTTGTCACCGACCGATAGTGTTGTTTCCGATTTTTAGGTAGCGATAAAAATGGCAAAGGCAAGAGTCTATGCAACCATGTACCTATTGTCTCTCGTGCGTATAATCATTTTTGCGATTATGTTTTCTGATTTATTGAATGTGATTGTTGGTGTAATTGTTGAATTGATGTTAGCTTTATTAGTTCAATGTTGTTACTTCGAGTATTAAAATTAAACATAAATAAGTTATGTATATTAAAATTACTAAGTGTCAATTTCGACCATATTGTTTTTTATTTATTTATTGCAGGTTTCCTAAAGATCCGAGTTTAAGGAATGTATGGAAGACCTTTTGTAATAACAGACTTACCTGGATTCCCACAAGAAACAGTGTCATTTGCTCAGATCATTTCAAGACCTCTGATTTTCAAGTGTTGGCGAACAATAGAAGGAGATTGGTCGAGGGCACGAAACCAACTGTAATACCACACTGTACTTGTCCCGTAAGTATTTTTTTTTTTTTTTTTATATCAAAGAGAAGGCAAACGAGCCTACAGTTCACGTAATGACTCGTGCCACCCGTAAAATGTTGGTTAGTCATAGATGTGAAATGAAGCTTAGATTTCTTCTCTTAAAAAAATATTATAATGTTAAATCTAATTTTCCAGAGCCATCAATTATCATTTATTCTACCAGATGACAGACTATCATCTTACGATGCAGTTGGTGCCACTCTCACTATTCCTGATTCGTTGACATCTCCGTGTACATCATCAACTCTTCAACATGTGAGTTTCCTTTTATTAGTTTACTGTATATAATGTTTTTGCACATACAAGCAATGGTTCGGCCATTGAACTATATTACGAAGTTGTTTTACCTCAGTGCACCGAACTGAGTTTCTTGAAAACTTGTTTACCTGGGGCGGCAGTCTCGACACTCGTAACGATAGCTTTACGACTGAAATCGCTCGCTAAGTCCTAATGGGGTACCGAGACGTCTCTGATATTTTACATCCTTCACAACAAGAAAGAATCACTAAACACAGTTTTAGTTTATGACCAAGACCGCTCTTCTTTGGGCGCGGAACCACACTAGTACCTACAAGCTAGTAGGTACTAAAATACAGGGTTATTTGTAAAACACCAGCAACCTCTTAAGGGGTCATTGTACTCATCATTATGAACAACCTTTACCATAGAATCAAACCTGAAATCGCGAAAAAAAAAATCAGCTGTTCAGTACATTTATGTTCGCATAATTCATCAAAATGTACTGAACAGCTGATTTTTTTTTTTCGCGTTTTCAGGTTTGGTCCTATAGTAAAAGTTGTTCATAATGATGAGTACAATGACCCCTTAAGAGGTTGTTGTGGTTTTACCAATAACCCTGTATACGACCTATAATAGTATAAGTTGGTCAATATACGTAAATAAATGAATAAATTTTAAAAAAAAATTCTCCATTTCAACATTTCTGTAGATACGTCCTTTTTACTTTACCATTAATAATAGTTTGTATTTTAATAAATTAGTTTTTATATAACCAAGTACGTCTCTGATATTTTACATCCTTCACAACAAGAAAGAATCACTAAAAACAGTTTTAGTTTATGACTATGACCGCTCTTCTTTGGGCGCGGAACCACGCTTGCAAGCTTTTAGTAGGTAGGTACTATAATATACAAAATCTATGGAAACCACCGTGCTTTGATACATTGGATACTGTTTTGTTTTAACACGGATTTTAACTTGTGACTTGGCTGTGTTTATGGAACTTGGTTTGTGTTGTGACGTGAAGCAACTTGTGCTAGCTATATACAATGTCATAGCCGCCGTCCTATTGCCATCGCTTGTATGATAATGATCGTGCGTTCGACCAAACTGATATCTACTAAATATGTCCTATTGAAGATCGCGCGATCATGACGATATGTTTTGAACGCACGGTCGCACGCTCATTTTCATCGGACGCACGCATCATCGTACGAGCGATGGCAATAGGACGGCGCCTTACAGAGAATGACATGTATTATTTGCCGGAGAAGTAAGTACATACAAACCGTGTTGGCGGAAGCATTTCTATTGACACCTTTGATTATATTGAACACACATCAACAATTCCACTGAGGTTAGTAATCGTTTTTTTTTTTTACTTATTTATGCAATAACTTTTTTAATTACTTACCTAAGTTTTCCCCTCCTAAAAAGCCCCTCTTCACTTACTTAGGCCAATATTGAATGAAACCTCAATTTCATTGGTCCTACATTACCACATAATCTTTTAAAACTTTTATAAATAGATTTTCATATTATATTCAGATAAATTCTGAGATATATTTAAATAAATTCTTATCCCTGAGTACCTACTTAAAGCATTCTTTGTATTATGTAAATACAAAGAATGCTTTAAAAAAGATACCAGCCGATCTATTCTGTAAAAATCTCACCGTGAAAACTTAGGTGATGTGAGCTTGAAGAGAGCTGTCATTCCACCTGATGCTAGGGATGGACACTATTGACGGCTCACTTCACGCTCACTTCACCTAAGTTTTCACGGAGAGACTTTTACAGAATAGCACTGCTGGAATTGCACATAGTTTAAACAAAAAGGATCCAACCCACAACACACTATGGGGGTTGGATCCATTTCGTTTAACTATGGACAATGATATCCGACCGACGACGACGCAGAGCTGCAGTTTTATGATAGGATAAAGGCCGATCGTATTTTTATTCTACAATATTGTTCGTTGCCTTCCTTTCCCAACATCCCCTTTGTAACATCTCGTCCAAAGACCCTTCTATTGTTTAACATTTCTTTCTTTACTTATTAATGTTTTATTGTTATTTTTTATCTGTCCTCTTCTGTAGGTAAGTTACAAAACTTCTTCCCGAAATTGCAATAAATTGAACCTTTATTTTACAGATTGACGTGTTGGATAGAATTTGTCGACAGTGCTTTCAACGTCGGACTTTACTGTGTTTTTAAAGATCTGTGGACTTACTGGAATCGGCAGAGGAATGTTCAGCAAGAGAGTAGTGACAGCGACACTGCAAAAATCTTACAGGAAGACAATGATCAAGAAAACGTAGCTCAAGATGGTCAAGAAATGGAAGAGCTAAATATCGATCGATTAAATTTTTTTTTTTTATAAATGGCATCTCGTAGTTGACCTAGAGAGGTCGTGACTACTTAACCGGACTATCCTGTGGCTGCCTTAAGATGACTCAAAGCCTCCAGCCAGGGGCATAAAACTTACAGACTAAGCGACTACACGCTAAGGGCTCCCCCTGTGGGGAACGGGCCTCGGCTTAGAGCGTCGCTGAGGGGAGGACAGCAAGATGGGACAGGCTGGACCAGATTAGAATTATTATTGTCAGGGGAGCTTAAAGCTACTGGCTCAGCTACGCCACCAGCTGGCACTTCATACCCGAGCAAGGGACGGGGGGATGACGATTATTACGGGGTCGTATTTTATTCTGTGGTGAGCTGCGGGCTGGCAACGCCGCGCGCCGTACGATTCTCTTGGTGCGACGCCGCCGCGCGACGATGCTATCCAGCAATCTATATTATTAAGCCCACTTTCCACTATGGAATATAATGTAAGTTATATTACATCTCGAGATATAGATTTATATCGCTCACCGTACTTTTAAACAGAACCGTTTGCACAGAGATTTCCGCGCGCTGTCGCTACCCTCAGTTCGTGTCTATCATTACTTGAACCTGAATGACCTTGTCCGTATGCTCATTCGCAAATCTATTGTATTTGTTTGTACTGTCGAGGCTACCTAGCAAAACAATACTTATCCATGTTGTATGAAGATCGATTTTGTTTGTGAACGACGCGTGCGGCGTGATCCAATGACGAACGCAAACTGGATATCACAGTGGAAAGGCCAATCGCGGGATATAATATACATATATATACCTACACACCGGCACAATTAGCGGAACACAAAAAAAGCAGGGTTTTAAAATCTTTTACTTGAGGAACTGGCCAGTTATGATATTTTTTTAATTTATTGTCAAATTTGAAAATAGAAAATTAGATGACATACACTTTTTTCATTCATTTGTTTTATTTTCCCGAACAATACGTTTTGTCAACTTGTTCGAGTAATAACTACGTAATTGTAATTTTTTTGAAAAATTGCAGTTAATGGTTTTTTATAAATTTGTTATTCTATAGGCAATTTTGTTTATTAAAAGCTCTTTATTATGCCTGACTTAACATCACTGGAAATCATTAGGGCTGATGAAATGAGAAGAAATGGCCATACCTACAGATCGATTGCCTCAAGGCTTCGTCGACCAGTATCAACGATTCATCGCAGCATCCAGCGGTACAGATCGTCTAATTCTCTTGTGAGGAGGAGGGGTCAAGGTAGAAAAAGATGTACATCGAGGCGAGATGACAGTTTTTTACAACTTGGAGTTCGTAGGAATACGCGATTAACGGCTGTACAAGCTCGAAATGAACTGGAAGACGTTCGAGGAGTACGAGTAAGTGAGCGTACAGTTCGCAGGAGATTTGAAGAAGTTGGTTTAGGGTCGTATATACCTGCCAAAGGCCCAAAACTTGAGAGACGTCACCGCGTAAACCGATTAAGCTATGCGCGAGAACATCGTCATTGGGATTTGAACGAATGGCAACAGGTTCTCTTTACTGATGAGTGCAGAGTTCTTTTAAAACAGATCGATGGGAGACAGCGAATATGGAGACGCAAAGGAGAACGCCACATACAGTCTAATTTTGAACACACAGTGGCTAATGGTGGCGGCTCGATTATGGTTTGAGGAGGGATATGTTTGGGAGCTCGCACGGAGTTAGTGATAGTCACAGGAGGGACCATGACAGCAGATCGATTCATCAGAGACATTTTAGAAGAACATATTGTACCATTTGCCCCATTTATTGGTGACGACTTTATTCTAATGCAAGATAATGCTCGTGCTCATAGTGCACAATCGGTACAGGCATATCTGAGCCACGTAGGTATACCGGTGATGCAGTGGCCAGCAAATTCCCCCGATATGAATCCGATAGAGCATGTCTGGGACTTGCTAAAAAGAAGGGTTAAATCCAGAATGCCACCCCCCAACAATCTGAATGAACTTGGAAACGCATTACTTGAGGAGTGGGAGCGGTTGCCTCAAGAAATCATCGATAACATAATCTGTAGCATGCCCAGACGAATGGAAACCGTAATCAGAGCAAGAGGGGGAAACACTCGTTATTAATTTTGCTTTAATTTTATTGTTAAATCATTTAATGCTTACTTTTTTTTATTTTTTGTGATGGTTCATAATCATCTAAAAATTTCACTTATTTCAAATTTCTTTATTTTTCAATAAAAAATGACGAAGACTTTTCAAAGTCGTTGTTAAAAGATGTTAATCAATTTGTTATTTTGTGTCTAATTACATTTTCGTCAAATATATGCGTTATTATCTCATAGTCTCACTTTTTTTTCTGTTCCGCTAATTGTGCCGGTGTGTATATTATATCCCATATTGGAAAGTGGGCTTTATACTCTATGCTATCCAGCCTGCGTGGCTCCGCAATGCGGTCTGGCAGCTTCGATTACGATAATTATTTTTGTTGCCATGCCATGCAACGAATGCGGGCCAGGGCCAAACTAGAAACTAGGCCAGGCTCTCAGACCGATAAAAAAGTACTTTTTTATTGGTCTGAGGCCAGGCTACATATTTCTACTGTGGCCAGGCGCACTCGGCACTCCGCGTTTTAGGTCTGAAGCTACACTACAAGTAGGTATATAGGTATACGCGGTGGGTTCGACTTGCCGGGTCAATTCAGTGGGCTGCCACGCCAGCCACGCGCGGCCGTGTCGCAGTTTAGTTCGATACCTACTCAAAGACGCGTCGCGACGCCTCGTCCGTTCGTCGAACTAAAATGAAGGCAAAAACATATTGCATCGCATTCAGCTGCTTAAATAATAACAAGGATCCGAACCTCACGTTTTTCACGCTTCCAAAGGACATCGAAAGGTAAAGAAAGGGAGCACGCACTGTACTGACTTATTACAATGATTTTTTATAGGAATTATTTTTTAATTTTGAAATCTCCAAATCCATAGTGGCAGAGAAAAAAGTAGTAGTTTTTTATAGTAGCTTTTTTTTTTTTTGGTAGAAAAATCCGTGCGCAAAAATTCAAGCGCCGAGAAAAAAAAAATCCGGGTCGCGGATCGCTAGCTAGTTGAAATCGCTAAATCTCCGGTGCTACAGGAAGTGCGGCCTCTTCGCTCTTGCATAATTAGTAATGAGGCGCAAGAACCAATGTTCGCCTCATTACAGCGGGCGGAGAATGCCCTCCCTGCGCGCCTCCGGCTCTATAAAGCACTCTCCGAGTCTCGGGGCGGGGTAACGCAAACAAGTACCACGTGGAGTCAGGGTTGGCTAACTCGGTCCTGCTGTGACAGTCTTTGAATCTAATCTAAAACGGCTGGTCGGAGACAAAAAGCACCAAACACTTGCACGACACATAACATTTCGGGATCGGGAGATGACGCAGCAGAACACGAAGACGGGGAATTCGGGGACGCCATGGTGTCAATCAATCTTTGTTGCAAACAGGAGTACCTACCTACGATAGACGCTCTAGACTAGAAAGTATTGTATGTTTTGTGGCTGTGAGTACACACGATGAGTGACAAGAACAACTGTCCAGGAGCTAGACCACCACCTCTTAAAGCATTTTAATCTTATTTGAAAGTTATTCTTATTTTAAAGTAATTTTAATCTTATTTGAGTGTGGGAAAGTGATGGAGCTAGACGTCCTGTATAACTCGTTCTCACATTACAAAAGATAAACATTTAAATTGTATTTTAGTACCTACTTATGTTTTTGTCCTTGCCTATCATATCATGGACTAACTATAACCCGCAGTTTGGGTGTGAAGCTACAAGTACGCGGAGGGCCCATCTCACTGGGGCCCCTGGGCGGGCCAATCAATTCATTCAGTAGGACAGTAGAACTGCCGCGCGCCGTCGCATCGCACGTCTATTCAATAACCACGCGCCGCGTCGCGTCGTCCGTTTGTCGCAAGATATTAAAACGAAAATGATTAAAAGGAAGGCAAAACTATATTGCATCGCATATGGCTGCATAAATAATAATAAGAATCCGAACCTCACGTTTTTTTCACTTCCAAAGGACACCGAAAGGTAAAGAAATGCTCGTCGACCTATAAGTAATTAGCAGACCTCGTTATCGTCGGGGCAAAGCAAAGAATACGTGACACATACAGCTATTTTCGAGTTTAGTGCCTATCAAATTATACTCTCCCAGAGACGTGCTTTATGAACATAAGAAATACAAAACTTTATTCACATTTTTGACATAGAAATATGTGACAGTTGCCTGTTTTGAATTGGAACACTACGAAATGTCACACTACCATTTAGTAAGAAGACCACAAAAGGATTCCTACGGTGGCGACAGCTCATTGGAAGACATATCCGACTAGTTATTATAAGTATGTACACTTACGTACTTATTAATAAAACAACATGGGAATTGGTTCATTATTTTCATTATCTAGGCAATGAGCATGTGGGTAAAAACAAGTACATATCGGAAAGTCTGTTCTTGTTTGATTGACACTTCGGTTTAATTAGTCTATGAGTTCTTTATGCCCCGAAGATAACAAGGTCTGGTAATTAGTAATTAGGTAGGTTATCTACACGTACCTACTAAAAGTTGACATTTGTTATTCTTATTTAATATGTCACCCGTATTTACGTAGTCAGAATATTAATTACCTATTATTATTATGGTATAGTTAGGTACTTATAAGTTCTGTTTACAAGGTCAGGTTCAGGCTTTGATAAGTATAGGTAGGAAAGTGCTTACTTAAAAATAGTATTTTTGTTTTGGTGGGTACCTACCACGGACTAACTATAACCTTACTAAGTATTATGTAGTAAGATATTGATTATGTAGACAACAGGGTATTCGTACATACCTTTTTTATTTGCCCAATTACGTAGTACTAATGAAGACTAACGAATTTAGCGACGATGCGGCGCGGACGGGGCGCGAGGTGTCTCGTCTCACCTCCTATTACATAATCAGTAACACTGGTGAACAGCTGTTTAGTGGACGCACGAAACTACACCTCTACCTATCTCTGGGGAATGTCGGCGTCGCCCGACGCCAATAACAAAGTACCTATATATGTCTCTGTTTATTTTGCATACGTAATTACTCTAATGATTATTTATCTCACATATCTTTTACATTTTCTATTCATTGTTTCGTAAGATGTTCGCAAGGTCTTTTCAGTCAAAATCAGCACTTTTCGAACGTCAGAATTACTTAGGTCAGTCCCCAAAACGCTTGCCCTTCACCACGTCCTAGTGTTTCAGCTGGGAAGACGTGGCGCAACAAACTCCCCAGCAGAAAAATAAAGAGTAAATACGTGTCAAGATTTTCTTTGATAATATAATTATTGCCGAAACCATTAAATGAATTGAGTGATGCAAGTGATAGTGAGTGACACACCTAATTCACCTGGAAGAGGTAATAGTAAATTAATGACCATTTTCAACTATGAATACTTATTTTTATTGAATTTTATAAATGATCAAATAAGTAAAATCAAACAAAGATTATTGCGACTTACACCATCTTCTTTAGAATATAAGTACTTAACAATAAATAAATAAACAACAGAACGTAAAATACCTCGTTTTTCATTGGTCTCAGGAAAAAAAAATAATCCCGTTTTTTTTAACCAAATTGAGCATTTGTCCCTTACAGGATCAAAAAAAAAAAAATATGGCAACCCTACTGCCGTGCTAAGCACAAAAGCGGTATCTCAAAAAAAATCGAAAAATTGTTTTTTATGGCATCGGATAGCTTAAAGAATTACGCATCCAATGAACTAAGCCAAACAGCGGTATCTTATTTAGAACATATAAAAAAACCCTTAAGAAAAATTTCCCTATCTCAGTTTTACCTCAAATCACTAAGGGGATTAGAGGTATACCAATAATACGTAAGCAAATAGCCGGATATTTTAATACCGCCAAAACTCCAAACAAACGACGGATAATCATTGCATTTTTTCTAAGCCGATTAGCGGCAAGTGTGGCGCGTGAGGCGAATACTGAGTTACCGCTATGACGCTTAATATATTTGTGCATTTTATTTCCGCAAATCGCTTTTTACTAACTGAGATACCGCTGCAGCGGCGAATCGAATTGATCCTTATGATTTGATTGCTACGGTCGGATTTCTAATACATTTTAAAGTGCGTTATCCTTTCCCGACGAAAGTTTATGTTATTACTTGTTTGTTTTCAATAAGAAGAGGTCATAACCACAAGTCAGTACTGTTTGAATTAATAAAAATCTAGTTAATTGTGTGTTCAGTGGTTTAATTTCGTGTTTGGACATATTGCAGGTAAGCCCTATTATTAAAGTATCAATTTGCATGTTTATTTTCATAAAGGTAAAGAAAGTTTTCTAGTTCTGTCGAAATTTTTGTGCGTTCTGTTAGATACTTATACGATTTATCGTTGATGTTTGTTTTTTCAACTAATACAAGTCTCGGCCGTGAGGCCATTGTTGTATTCGTATTATTGAAAGTATATTTAATTATTATTCGTAAGTATTAACTCGGTCACATTATCTCTGCACCTGGCTCGATGACGCCGATGTTCGCTGATGATGAAGATGATAGGCATCTCTAGAAATATGATTTTTTTTTAACCGATTGCTGGATGTATAAGTACGAGGTTTAGATTGATTGGATTTAGTGATTGAATATATATTTATTAATTAATTCATGAATAAGCGAGGTGCAGAGATATTGTGACCGCACTATGTATTTAACCCACGTCCATACATTAGCGAAATGGTCCAAGTAGAAGTCAATAGAGGCAGTTTTGATCTGACGTACAAAACCGGATTCGATAAAGACCCTATTACTGCGAGCATAATTGGAAATAAAATACTAAAAACTCAAGTTTTACCGCCACCGAAGAAGAGAAGTTCACCACACGGCATTTCCAGAGACAAAAAAGATAATATTTTGAGATCTCTTCAAAATATTATACCACAGAACAGAATGTCCTTTTGGAAAGAGCTCCCTACTTTTAACCAATAATATTTCATCGAAAACGTTTTTTCTTTAAAAAAAATCTTATGTTATAGTATATAAGTACAGTAAAAGATTAAAAAAATATAGTTTGATTAAATTTTTTCTTTAAAATAATATGTATTTTATTTCATAACAAATTCATATTGTTTTGTATAGAACCATGTACGAGAAAAACTAACAAAAAAGCGGTAACTCAATTCTTAATTCTATAAACACTAAGCGAATTGGCAGTATCTCATGAAAAAGGTATATACACATGCATTTTTGATATTTTGACCATATGATAAAATAATGTACCCAATATAACGTATTTATCATATATAATATGCCAAAAATTCAATCTGTAAAGTAAAAAGAAAACTATATTTACAAAACTTCAATTTTCTCGAAACTAGCTTTCCCTGAGATACCGCTTTTGCGTTTAGCACGGCAGCCTAGTAAGTAGATAAACAGCTGTCGGGTTCAACTCGAATTCGCATAGATTAATGACCTTTGTGAAGTTACACCAAACTTATACCTGTTGAATAATCAACAATCAGGAAATTAAATTACATTATAAAACTCGTGTAGGTGACCTTAGTCGACACTCGTACAGGGCCCCAAGTGTGCTATTTTTTATTAATTCGTCATTCCAACACGATCCCTTTGCCATTTTGCTAAAAGTTCGTAATCTGCTAAATTCATAATGGTCGATCATTGGTAGGTCAGTGGTCTCGTAATAGAATCGTGGTACTGATCAAAGGAACTGTCAAAATTTTAGCAGATTACCGCATACGTCAGTCTTTCATTTGTCATTATAGAATAGAACAGAATAGAATAAAGTTTATTTCGAGCCATCTCATATATGGTTAGTAACATTGTTTTTAACATTATGTAAGAGATTACCATTTTAAGCCAGTTCTTTCAATGGAGTGGAGTGTCATTGGAAAGTCATAATGACGCCATTATATTAGTAGATTACAAAACTTGTCAAAATCAACAATTATGAAATCAATGACAGACCATTCTGACACTATTGTAATACGAGTAGCAGACTCGAGGCCCAGATGTTTGAAGCGTTTTCCGCTATGTTTGATTCCATGAGACTAGGTGTACGTAATAGAAACTAGCGTACGTAACCTGATGTTATAAGATAGGAAGGAACCAGTATTTATTATGCATGTCAAGTAATTGTAAATTATTGATTTTTTTAAATACGTACTTAGATATTTTTTTTTTTCGTTGCTATCTCATCGCATAATGCCTGTACATTATTCTTTTACAATATTTCGTGTATGAATAGATAGATAGACCTTATGAGACCTATGCTGCCGTCGTAAGCAAAAAGGGCACAACTAACATTTAAAAAAAAAATTGAGTTACATACATATTTAGAATCAGAAAAAAAAGGCTAATCTGCTCAATTTTTTGTAGATTTTTTTTTTATGTTAGTAGGTAGTGCCCTTTTTTCTTACGACGGCAGTATGTAGGTATAATATTATAGGATGACTGGTTAGTGACCGATATTTAAACACATGATTCAAGTACTCATGGTAACAGACCACTTTTACTAAGGGACCAAACATCAAAGTCGCGAAAAAAATTTTTTTTCGCTATTTCAGGTTTGGTCCCTTGGTAGGTAAAAGTTCGTTTGTTATCATGAGTACAATACAAAACACATGGTTTTATTGGTGGTTTTATGGTTACTAATTACCAGTCACCATACAAACATAAACGTACTTTTCTACTGTGAGCTGTTTTTTTTTTTATACGGTTTGTGCTATAACTAAATATTATGTATTATAGTAAGACTTTGATTATATAGACATCAGGGTACTCGTACATAAGTACCTAAGTACTTTTTTATTTGCCCAATTACGTTATCTAATAAGAAATTATAATGGAGACTAAGCAAATTAACCCGTGAGAAGACGCGCCTCAGTTTGTTACACGAGAGGCGAGCGCGAGCAAATTACTCACACTACCTACTTTAAATGCTCATATTTCTACTTTTATAGTACTTATTGACTTATAATGGATTTATATGAATTAAACAAGGCTTAATAAGTAAGAAAATAAGTATTTTTATTAAAACTATGAAACATAAATACAACTTCTACAGCAAATAATAGTCGGTATCACCAAAATTTTTTGCTTTCAATTTTTGTGAGAATGAATTGCTCATAGCGCGCCGTCTCACGGGTTAAAGTAGTCGCCAGCGCATCATGTTACCCCACCTTGACCTTGATCGCGTTATTATGAGCAGCTGCAGCGAGAATCGTGCGAAAGAGATAAATAGCTTTTTGTCAGTTCTTGTTGTTTCATGCTGTGCGTACGTGAGCACGCTCATGTATTCGCGTCGGTCGTGGTGATAGGATATAGCGTAGCAGTTTGAATACTGAATAGAATCGAAATAATGGCATGGTAATAAAAACTGGCGGCCCGCG
Source organism: Dicycla oo (assembly GCA_948252095.1). NCBI lineage: Eukaryota > Metazoa > Arthropoda > Insecta > Lepidoptera > Noctuidae > Dicycla > Dicycla oo. The sequence continues at coordinate 9,468,709 of OX411734.1, forward strand.
CAAAAACTAAATACTAATGAAAGCTTATATACTTAAACATAAAAATAAGTTTATCCTTCATTTTTACACAAGTATTTGTTGAAAATTACCTATAAGTATTAAGTAGGTATTACCTATTCATATTACTTTTAAACAGGTAGGTAGGTATCTACGGTGTACACAGTTACACAAACAATTAATTAGCGAAACTTCACGCTTGTGATAAATATTGATAGGTAGACAGGTAGGTATACCGGTCAGGGTCGCTCCATGTAAAATACTGGTCATACAGCTGCATAAAATTTCATCATCCAATTTTACATATGTACACTACCTACACGTTGTCTGGGGTTTAGAAAAGGACATAAGATACTTATTATATTTCGCGTGTGAAACCGCGGGAAAAATATCAAAATATAATGCAGAATAAATCGTGAAAAAAAAACGGCTGTTCCCTACATTTTGACGAGTTATGCAGACATAATAATGTAGGGAACAGCTGATTTTAATTTTCACGATTTTTTTTTTTTTGCGATTTCAGGTTTGGTCCCATAGTAAAAGTTGTTCATAATGATGCAGCAGGTTTTTTTTTCTTTGCGACATGTTAAAAGTTTCACAAATTTTATAACGATACGTTTTGGTTCGTCTTATAAGCAATGATATTATATTAAAATTAGGCAGATAGGTTACTACCGCGCGTTTTGTGAAGACTCGAAAGCGTCCCAGTTGGGGCACATTGGGGTATTGGCTTTAGTCCGCGTCAAGCAAAGGGTTATAATAAAAAATACAACTCTTTTTTTTGGGACATTGAGCACGACCAGATTTTAAACGTTGGTTTTTGTTTATTTTTTATGTTTGATCTTGACTCTAGTCTAGGTCGATGGGGTGCGCTTACCCAGAAGAAGCCTGGTTTCTATGAACGTAACACATCTTCTGTATAATATCATTGCAGATAAGTAACAGATTGACTGAAAAGATAGGAGAAAGCACTAAAGCAGGCTTTGATTATAGGTACTGCACGCACGTATTGTATTTTGTTTCTAAGAATTACAAAAGACCCTAATCTCGACACGTTTTTGTTTACTTTTTGCGATCCTTATTGTCATTGACCATTATACTGTGCCAGACAGCGATATTATAAGTAAAAAGACGTACTTAGATAAGTTACCTACCCAATATTCGATGTTATTGGAGCGAAAAAGAGACAAGACGACGAAAATGTGGCTAATTAGCCACATTTTGACGTGCAACTTTCGGAGCGTGTATAACCAACCTATTTACCCCTTTTTACTCATAATTGGTGCCAGAAGTGTATACTGTTACCTATTTCAATAGTTTACAATACAGCTGGTCGTTCTAACAGATATAAGATGATGCTGCAAGCGCACGGTGGGGTTCATCAGCACGTCGCGTAAAATTTCGACGTACGATCCCCAAAAATTGATAGATATTCTTCCACTTGCCCGATTTGGCAAAGTACCTACCTATTGCGCCAAAATATTTTTCTTCCGTCCATATCCGACCGGAAGCTTTTTCATCGACAAAAACGACGATATTGTTTGCCCAGTCAAAATTAAAATAATCTAAGCAAAAACTTACGCTTGCTTCCTCATGCGTCTGCTTCATTCCTGTCTTCTTAGCAGGGCGGCAGAATTCGTTTCTGGCTTCCTTCAGCCGCCTTCTGACGGTGTCTGTTGAAATCTAAAACAAATAAAATTTTGTCAATTTCAATTTTTATAAGATTACATCTCTATTATGAATGACAAATTGTACGGGGCAACTTAGCTAAATCAGTTAGGGACTGTTAAAAATTATTACTACACGTTACTTAGAATGGCGAAAGTGGATTCTATTTATTAGGCAACAACGTTCAAATTCCTCGGAGTCACTGCCTCATTTCTATCACGCGGTCGCCACAAAGACTGTATTGCATTGCAATTTTTGCGGCGACCGCGTATTCATGTTATGAATAGGGCCAATTCCACTGTAATAACGTGGTCAAAGCGGCCGCCGGGCGCGGTGGTAGTCGCAAGAAAACTTTCGTTGTCTCATTCTCATTATGGTTATATCTAGCGCTCTTAAACCTAGTTATTCAGATATAGTGTGAGTGAAATCAATGAAAACCATGTGTCACACTGTGTGACACATGGTTTCCATTGATTTCATACCGTATACTTTTTTCTTTTTTCAATTTGTGAAAACAAAATCGTGCTTAATAGGTAGCAGGTAGCGTTGCCATCCGTCCGGATAAAGCCGGACAGTGTTAGGCGTTTTGGCCTCTGGTCCGGTCAAAATGGACTGCGTCCGGCCCGTCCGGCTTTTGTTAGGCTTTTTATATCTATCGTTCAGTCACTTCAGTCAAACAAAAACAAAGGAACAATTACCAAAATGTTGACCATTTAATTTGATACTAATTGTACAAGCAAACAATTTTATGAGAAATTTATTAAGGAAATTTGATCTCCTGAAACAGGTTTCTTTCAAAGAAAAGTATTTATATGATTATACTAATTAAAATGCTCTTGAAAAATGTGTGTTTTATTCGCATTTTTTTTTATCAAAAATCCCTTTTTTAGCGTCCGGCCTCGGGACTTAAAAGTCCATGCGTGAATAAATCATAATTATGTGATTTATTCGATAATTTCGTCAAAAAATATTTTTTTCTTAGCATCCGACTTGGGACCCAAAAGTCCGGCTTTTTTCACGGGTAAGTCCGGCTTTTTGATTTTTAGAGATGGCAACGCTAGTAGCGGGTATATTTTAATCAATTTTGTTATTATTTTTTCAAGTGAGGGTGATTAAGTGTGATAACAAGCTACAAATTTGCGTGTGGGTGCTCCTTGTGGGGCTCCACATCGCTGTCAATGCGGTGAAGGAGTCGACTGCCTCGGACACCATGGACTATCCTGCAGAAAGAGCGCTGGTCGGATGGCACGGCACGCTAGCATTAACGACATCATCCGTCGGGCTCTTGTCACCGCCGGGGTGCCAGCAGTTTTAGAACCCAATGGCTTGGCACGCGACGATGGGAAGAGGCCAGACGGAATGACCATAATGCCTTGGAAGTTGGGTAGGCCTTTGGTGTGGGATGCAACCTGTGTCGACACCCTCGCGCCATCCCATCTTCTTAGCACGGCGGGTTGTGCTGGGGCGGCTGCTGCAGGAGCAGAAAACCTCAAACGGCGCAAATATAGCAACCTTATTGGGAGCTATATGTTTGAGCCGTTTGGGGTTGAAACTCTGGGGCCTTGGGGTCCGAGTGCTCATCGAGTATTTCGGGACATCGCCAAGCGGTTGGTCGACTCTTCACGGGACCAGAGGCTGGCCTATTTTTAGCCCAAAGAATCAGCATTGCTATCCAACGTGGCAATGCTGCCAGCCTTTTGGGCACTTTTACCATTGACAGCGATGCGGACGAATTTTTTGATGCCCTATGAGCTTGTCACCTTTTTATTTTTATGATTTTTAGCTACAAATGGACTCACGTTGTACGAAGTTGAGGTTACTCGTGTGCTCAAATTCGGATTGGCAGAGTGTGCAGCGACCATAGCCGCATCTTCTTCCGCCGTCGTAGCTCTCGGGTAGAGTTGGCGGTGGCGGGCTTCGATGGTTCCATCTTCTGCCCATCTCCGAAGCCAGAAGTAAATAGTTTTTTTCTGGAACGAAACAAATAGCTATCTAGTTTATTTGCGTAAGTTAGTTTATTTGATTACTCAATTAAGGCGAAAGCGTCAGGGTAGCCCGCGAAATTCAAGTTTTCTTACGTTTTTTGCAATTTACAAGTCGGTATTAGGTTGTATGTTGATTTGAATATGATTCGCGACCGTAACAAATCTGTATTTATAGAATTATAATCAATAAAATCATCAATACAAATCTCTAAGTTCATATTATAACTATATTAAATGACTATTTCATGAAATCTGTCTTTTCCAACGTATGAAGTTGTATTACCGATTCTAATGATTATTATTCTGTAAATATATGATTTTTACGGTCGCGAATTATATTTGAATTACCATTAAACCTACAAATTGCAAAAAACGTAAGAATATTTGAATTTCGCGGGCTACTTACGGGCCATTCCCTCTTTCCGAAAGGCCTTGTCCCTGCAATCTTTCAACAGACAAAATAAAGTGCGTAATTGCGTAGGTATTATATTTATATTATATTTACTTTAAAATCCAATCACTACCTACTGGATTAACTTTTATTTGGAATGTTTCATGACTAAATGGAATCAAGAACAATAATTCATCGAATTATATCTCTGAATTTAAGCTTTCACGGTTACCTACTCTACATTTCAATTAGGCTTGGAACACCGCGCAGCGTTAAAAACTTACAATGGGGCCGATTCTCTTGTCACAACTATCTCTAATAAAAAAAAATATTATACATATATTTGTAACTAGACTAAAAATCGCATTTAGTTTACTTCTGTCAAAAGGCGACTTCCCATTCTGAAATTGTCTAAAGAATATATAAAGTGCCGATACGCGGCGCGAGTCTTGGAGGCAATTACCTACATTTTCTTTTTGAAATATTGTTTCGGACGATAACGTTTTCACCCCCCTAAAACTTTACGAAATGAGACAATTTTGGTCTCATTAAATTCAGTACACCTTAATCTAGTTCTGTGAGTTTTTAGTAGTTTAGTTCAGTTTAATTAAAAAAAAAAAACAAAACGCTCGAAGAAGTTTTTAAGTCTTAAATATATATAATATATTTAGATGCTAAAACTTATTATTAATATTTTTTTTTAATTATAAAACCTTAGGGACCTAGTATATCATTATACCTACAACATTTCCAAAAATTATGAAAATTAAATTAGACTATGTTTACGGGGGAAACGTTTTTTTTTTGTTTGTTTTACAGCTTCACAATCCTCTTAACTATATTTTAGTTTGACAGCACTAAGATGACACTAAGTTATTTAATCTAGAGAAAATGGCATTTTTGCTATTCTGAATTTGACGTTTTTACACCTAAAATTTTGATTATCAAAATTCTGAATTTGACATTTTTCACCTAAAATTTCAAACTATTTTTAATCGCGATTAAATAGGTGTGGAATAAAATTAGTTGTCATGAACTAAAATTTTGTAAAACAGTACTGTATCTTTTCTTTTTTCTTTTATCTCGATAACGGTGTCCTATCGCAAAAATAACGAAAATTTTGCCCAGTTTGTAAACCTAAAACTCTACAGTCAGTGGGTCGTCTTAGGGGCAGAGTTCGCACTTGCACTTTTTGCACTCCGCTCCGCTTCAGTGGAAACACTTGCCACTTTTCACTGCTCTTCTCCGCTCCGCTCCGCCCAGCTCCACGTCAGTGGAAACGCACTCTTACAGCGGGCGGAGGCTCCCTGCCTGCGCGCCTCTGCCTCTAAAAAACACTCTCGGGGTAGAGCAAACAAGTACCACGTGAAACAAAAAAAAAGTACCACGTGGAGTCGCGATTGCCATCCTTGATTTTGTTGCCTTGTCGAAATCAAAATTGCTTTTAAAAGAGATTTTTTTTGCAGAATAGCATAGCCAAAAGTATACCTAGTGATAGTTTAATTCGGTGTACATACAAGAGAATCGACCCCAATTAATAATATCGGGAACTCAATATGAAAGAACACAAACTAAGATACCTACCTACCTATCCCTTCTGTTTACTTAATTAGAAAGTTAAAAAAAAAAAACACCATTTACACATTTTTTTAATTTCAATAGCCTTTGTTGATTTTAATTTATGAATTATAATTACAAAATGTATTACTCACCGTTACGCCCGTTTGCCGGGAAATATCTATGATTCGGCATCCCCTCAATTTAAGCGCTATGATGCGCTCTCTTTCAGTTTGCGGCAAATGACGTGGCATTTTAAAGTTCACGAATGCACTATAACGATTTTTTAACACACTGAACACTGTAAATACACTTAACGGAGATTTTAATTAATAAACTGACGTATTCACGTACTTATGTATAAAGGAACGCGGTGACGAGTGACGAGTGACGTTCGTTTAATTCCGTTAAGGGTCGGGTAAACTCGTGAGCGGTGGCGGACGCGGAGGGGCGCGGAGGTGTGGCCTCCTACTCCTAGTGAGACATGATAATTAGGAGTATTCCCGTTTGAGCACCTATGCATTTAGCACTAAAGGTATTCTCAAATGGCAATAACTTTGGCGCTCAATGCATAGCTGCTCCAAAAATAGTTGTTCAAACGGGAATACTCCGATAATTGGCTCCTATTAAAGATTGTATAAGGTGTACGTTGACGTGCTGCCCCGTCTGCCGTCTGTACAGATAAACCATTCTCTCCACAAAACGTGTTTATTTCAATGTGTGAGAGGAAATACTTATTGCAACACTTTACTTGTGTGCGTGCGGTGACTGTACTCTGTAAACATGAACTCGTCGCGTCGCCGCACTTGTTGGTCAACTAATCCTGCGTTCAGTCCGGGTATTAGCATTGTACGGTGGGGAGCTTGCGATTTGTATGGAACGACACGTTCGCTCTGTCGCGTGTTCTTGTCACTTATACACTAGTTCGCACTAGTTGGCAGACAAATCCGGCTGTTCGGCGTTTGGGTAGTACTATTATTTATTCTGTCGTTTGGGCAAGTCGGGTATATATGCGGGGGTTGGGGAAGAGGAGGCGCGGGGAAAGGGGGGTTATAATGGGTTCAAAATTTGTTTTTCGTGAAAAAAACAAATTGTTTTATTTCAAAAAGAAAGGATTTTTTCTTTAATTTTTCAATGTAGTATGCGAAAAAACAAAACAATTGGTTTTTTTCCCGGCAATTTCAACGCAATTAGGTACTTACCCACTAATCAGGAAGCTCCAGGTAGCCCGCGAAATTCAAATTTTCTTAAGTTTTTTTGCAATTTGCAAGTCGGTATTTGTAGTATGTTGATTAAAGTATGATTTGCGACCGTAACATACATGTAGGTATTTACAAAATTATAATCAGAATCAGTAGGTAATACAACTCCTTAAGTTAGTGTAATCCTAAAGATCAAGATTTCATTAGGATTATAATAATATGAACTTAGAGATTATTATTGATGATTTTATTGATTATAATTCTATAAATACAGATTTGTTACGGTCGCGAATCATATTCAGATCAACATACAACCTGATACTGACCGGTGACCTAGAAATTGCAAAAAACGAAAATTTGAATTTCACGGGTTACCTGGAGCTTTCACCTTAAGGTTACGCTAGTCGGTCATTTTTCCATACAAACGTAGTATGGTGATTACTCGTCTGCTTGACGGTGCAATTTTAAAATTAAAAATTATATCAATTTGTCTCGCCATTTATCTAGTCCTTGTATGGAAGCAAAATCGGAAAAAAGATATTGGTTTGGAAGTTATGAGCGTCGAAACTTTGGACGCATCTTTGGATATAAATAAATAGCTCCCCGGAATCTGAAAATGGCAAAATTGTTACATACAGGCATAGATAAGAATTCAATTAAGTTTATTTTTAATAAATACATCCAGAAGTTTGTTTATAATATCTATACACCCAAAAGTCTGTTAATTAAGTTTTACGAACTCGTTTTCGTTATAATACATCATCTATTTCTTTAAATAAATAAAAATGATGTAAGTTGACCCGCGGTAATCCGACAAATGTTTTGTAAGGCGGTGTCGGATTATCAAAGTTGGACTATAGAGTACTACCACAGCCCCCTGTAGTCCGGATTATTTTTTAAAGAATACCTTGTAATCCGACAAATTACATATCAAAGTGGTAAGATTCTAAGTTTAAAATGAGTAAATTAAACAACAAATAAACAGCATAGTGTTTATTATAAAATTAACATCATTAATGCTATAGAACTTACAAAAACAAAAAAAAAGTAACTATAACTAAACATATTAGGGTGGGGAAAAAGTCTTTTCGCATTATAGTATGTATGAACTTGTAATAAAATCTCTTTGGCTATACTATTTCTATCTGGCTGGTTCTGGTATCATTGAAAGTTTAAATTTTAAAGAACATAATTCCAAATTCAAATTAGGAAAATGTGTGATTATCATTTGTTTTTCGTACCGTCAAGATGAGTGAATCTAATGAAGAAATTCGATACATTTTAAAATTTTACTACAAAAAAGGTGAAAATGCAACGCAAGCCGCGAAAAAAATTTGCGATGTTTATGGACCTAGTGTAGTGTCTGTGAGAGTAGCACTTTGGTTTAAGCGTTTTCAATCCGGAAATTTTGATGTCAAAGATGCACGTCGCTCTGGTCGCCCTATTACGGATAAAATGGATGCCATTTTTGAAAAAGTGGAGCAAGATCGGCATATCAGTAGTTACGACGTAGCTGAAGAACTGGAAATTGACCACAAAACAGTTTTGGCGCATTTGAAAAAAACTGGGTACACAAAAAAGCTCGACATTTGGGTACCTCACGAGCTCACTGAAAGAAACCTAATGAACAATGTACTCATTTGTGATTCTTTATTACGACGTAATGAAACCGAACCATTTTTGAAGAAGCTGATAACTGGTGATGAAAAGTGGATCACGTATGACAAGAACGTGCGAAAAAGGTCGTGGTCAAAGGCCGGTCAGGCTTCACAGACTGTGGTGAAACCCGGGTTAACTCGCAACAAGGTGATGCTGTGTGTGTGGTGGGATTGGAAGGGCATTATTCATTATGAGCTGTTACCACCTGGCAGGACCATCAATTCAACGAACAACTGATGAGATTAAAGCAAGAAGTTGAGAGAAAGCGGCCGGAATTAATCAACAGAAGAGGTGTGGTTTTTCATCATGATAACGCTAGACCTCACACATCTTTAGCCACTCAGCAAAAATTAAGAGAGTTTGGCTGGGAGGTGTTAATGCATCCGCCGTATAGTCCCGACCTTGCACCTTCAGATTTCCACCTGTTTCGGTCTCTTCAGAATTCTTTAGGCAGTGTCAGGTTAACATCACGAGAGGACTGCCAAAACCACTTGTCGCGGTATTTTGACCAGAAGTCCCAAAATTTCTATAGCAATGGGATCATGTCCCTACCTACAAGATGGCAAAAAGTTATCGAACAAAATGGTACCTACATACTTTAGTTAAATGTAAATAAACTATATTAAAAAATGTTTTGAATTTTCTTAAAAAATGCGAAGAAACTTTTTCCCCAACCTATTATTTGTGTTGATGACTTACTATTACACTCTAAAAATATAAGTGTTTTATAGATACTTATGCGAGACCAAAGCTTTGTCAGTCTTCTTAAAAGTAAAAGTTCGTTATAGGATGCGCCATTCCCTTCAGCGAACCCAGCTCAAACGCGTTGATCGCATTATAGGCATGTCGGATTACATGGGAGGATGGATTAGACAGGAGCCAGATTACCGGGGGTCCACTGTAAATACTAAATAAATAAATAAATTTTATAGGTATAAATCAATTTGCCTAGCCTTTTCCCAACTATGTTGGGGTCGGCTTCCAGTCTAACCGGATGCAGCTGAATACCAGTATTTTACATGGAGCGACAGTCTATCTGACCTCCACAACCCAGTTACTGGGTAATACGATACCCCTTGGTAAGACTGGTTGTCAGACTTTCGGGCTTCTGACGACCTGTAACGACTGTCAAAGATCCTAGAATGACAGCCGGGACCAACGGCTTAAAGTGCTTTCCGAGTCACGGAGGAGTCTCGGTATGAAAAGATGGTCACCCATCCACAGGCCAACCCCGGCAAGCGTAGCTTAACCTGATGGATCAACCCGTGCGGCTGTTATTACTTAGCCACGAGCTCCTCGTATATAAATAAAACTAAATAAATATATAAATAAACTTATTAGCATATTAGCCACGTCACCAACGAGTTCGAGCCGCCGACTAGTGCCACCTTAAGATATTATTTGTTATGGTACGCAAGTTCAGTAAGTATTGGTAACTCGTAGTGGTCAATCAATGTACAGACGCCAGCACATCTTTCTTAAATAGATTTTCAACTTTATCGCTAAAGCATTAGGTTCAAGGTTGATTAGGAAAATTTGACAGTTTCGGGTAGCTTGACCTGCTGGCGTCTGTACCTACGTAATGTATACGTACTATTGAATTTATTTGTTGTTATTAATGTTTCCCGTTATTACCTAGGCGTACAAGTTCTTTTGATTATGTTTATATCTATGTATGTAGACTAAGAGCTAATAGGTACCTATCTACCAAAAACAATAAAAACGGGGACTTAATGCAACAGAAAACTAAATAGCTGTTATACAGGGTGTTTGGTGCATCGTGTGCCAAATTGAAATGGTCGACTGGGGGGGTCACCTTCTATCCTTTCAGACCCCTAAACACTTCTCATGCCCTGTGGCTTTTTTTTCATCGACTTTTTATTGTTTTATAAAAAAAAAATACCCAAATTTTGCATTCAATTTCAAAATAAAAAAAAAGTGTAAGTCGTAGACTCTGAATTTTAATTTTATTTAGACGTGTATTGTATTACAGTACTTTTAAATTCAAAATTAGTGACATTAGCCATCCAGTTTTTTTTTAATTTACTCGCAAAGTTTCGGACTTCAATTAAAGCTGTCCATGTTACAGCTATTTACATGGCTATAAAAAAAAACCAAAAGCGACCGGGATCTTCCAACTCCCTCAAAAACTCTCTAGTCTATCCTCTTGCTAGTGATGTGCCACATGCCATAAAAATCTTTTTACAACTTTGTGAATTCGCTAGAATTGTGAATCGAGTCACAAAATACTAAATTTGAAATTATGATTTAAAAAAATATTTTTACTTAAATTATACCTCAAGAACTCATTTAATCTGTTATCTCACTCTTGTAAGGTAAAATCTGTCTCGTATCTCTCTTTTTTGGGGGGGACGGTTACTAGAAATAAAAAATAATTGCATTTTTAACATTTATTTAATCATTTTTTACATATTCTGCTCAAATTGTTGGCCGCTATTGCGAATGCAGGCCCGACATCTATTTCGTATTTCCACAGTTGTTGTACGAAGTCGTATTTCCTCCTTAATTTGATTAAACGCCGTTTCAATGCGTTGAAGTAGTACCTCCCTAGTCGGAACCTCCGTGGCGTATACCAGCTCTTTGGCACGTCCCCAGACATAAAAATCTAGCGGAGTTAGGTCTGGGGAACGTGCCGGCCATGCAATAGGGCCATCGCGACCAATCCACGCATTGGGGAACACATCGTCAAGATATTCCCTCACAGTCAAACGCCAATGCGCGGGACAGCCGTCATGCTGGAATACTTTGGGAACATTTTCATTAAATACGGGCACCTCGGACACTAATTCGGGCAGGTCATTTTGAAGGAACTCCAAATAGTTATCGCCATTGAGGTTATCGGGCAGGTAATGCGGTCCAACTACCTGATTCCCAATCACTCCTGCCCAAACGTTTACACTAAACCTCCTTTGAAAAGATTTCTGCCTTTTAACATGTGGGTTTTCCGTTTTGTTTGTCCAGTGATGCAGATTGTGAAGATTGAGGATCCCTTCTTTGGTAAATTTGGATTCATCCGTCCACAATATTCTTTTTAAGAAATTAGGATCATCCACATCCGTGTGTAATGACCGGCGGCGTCGGACCGTTTGTATGGGCTGGTTCACTACCTGGAAGTAGTGACGTCATACCCATTACCTGCTAAACAAAGGCATCGTCAAACAAAGTGTGTACGGGTTTAAAGTTAGTTCAAAATTACGTACCTTGCACCGGAGTGTAGTGGAATGGATGTTTTTCGTTTTGCTGAAGAACTTTCCACACTTTCCATATTGAAATATCAAGATGTGCTGCCACATTTCTGATGCTTCTTGTAGGGTCTTCCTCAAAAAGTGCCAGTATTCTCTCGTCCACTTCAACATTATGTCGCACAATATGGCCCCTTGGTTCATGAAAAGTGACACTGCCAGTCTCGCGTATGCGTCGGTATGTGTCTTGGAAGACTCTGCGGCCAGGTAGTCGTCTACCAGGAAAACGTTCCTGGTAAATTCGTTGCGCTGCACGAGCGACACCATTGGCGGCTCCATAAGCCATCATGATGTCAGCATATTCCTCGTTAGAGAACGTCGCCATTGCAACAACAAAAAATCAACAAAGTTTAACAATAACACCAAAAGTTAAAACGTAACAAAAACCAACAAAACTCAACAAAACAAAGTAACAAAATGAAAAAGTCGCGGAGTACGGTAAACTAACACACACGTCAGGTAGCAGAGGCAGTGATGTCTCGACTGACTGACGAATGACGGATTGACGGCGTCGCCGCGTCGGTGGCAGTTCGTCGTTTGTTCAAACTAGTTTAGGTACGCTATGCAAGAAAGATAGAGATAGAAGATATATTTTACTTCGCGAGAGTGAGAAAACAAATTTTACCTGTTACTTAAGTAACAATTACGCAAAAAGACTTTTTTCTTTTGAATTTGGAATTTAATATTTTGTGACTCGATTCACAATTATTCTAGCTAATTTACAAAGTTGTAAAAAGATTTTTATGACATGTGGCACATCACTAGCAAGAAGATAGACTAGAGAATTTTTGAGAGAGTTGGAAGATCCCGGTCGCTTTTGGTTTTTTTTTTATAGCCATGTAAATAGCTGTAACATGGACAGCTTTAATTGAAATCCGAAACTTTGCGAGTAAATTAAAAAAAAACTAGATGGCTAATGTCACTAATTTTTAATTTAAAAGTACTGTAATACAATACACATCTAAATAAAATTAAAATTCAGAGTCTACGACTTACACATTTTTTTTATTTTGTAATTGAATGCAAAATTTGGGTATTTTTTTTATAAAAAAATAAAAAGTCGATGAAAAAAAAGCCACAGGGCATGAGAAGTGTTTAGGGGTCTGAAAGGATAGAAGGTGACCCCCCCAGTCGACCATTTCAATTTGGCACACGATGCACCAAACACCCTGTACAATAGACCAAGAGCTGAAAAGTTTTATTTTCATATTCCAGGCGCCGGAAATGGTTGACATTAATCGATAGAGAGGACTTATTACAAAAAGGAGATTTGAAGAGGACCAGCTATGTAGTTTGTTCGGCACATTTCGAAGATTCTACAATTAAAATAATTAAACATCTCAAAGAAAATGCTCTTCCATCAATGCTTTTACACAAGCAACCTCAAGAAGGCTCAAGCAGGCTTGTTCAGAAGCTCAGTCCACATGCGCATGGGCACGAGTCAAAGGCAAAGTGACTTACCTACTAATAATAATATGACGAATCCTATTTAATATTAGATATAAATGCGAGAGTTTTTGTTTGTTTGTTACGCTTTTATGTTAAAACGGCGGAACGGATTTGGATGAAATTTGACATATAGGTAGCCTGGGACCTGGAGAAGGACAAAGTCTACTTTTTATAGTTTGACCAAGACCGCTATACCGCGCCGTAGGTATGTGCGCGGCGAGACGGGGGGCAGTGCAGGCCGCTCATTCGCCAGCGCTGCACCCCGCCTCGCCGTGCATTCCTAAGGCGCGGTACAGCGGTCTTGGTCAAACTATATCCCGGTAGTACGCTTCCGTGGGATAATTTCCGACCTCCACGTGAGCGAGGCCGCGGTCAAAAGCTAGTAGAATTATAAAAGAAGGCTCTCAATCTCATCTCACTTGTACACACGGCTACATATAAAGCTATAAAACCCCTGTATAAGCTGACCTCTCATTGTACGGCAATTCTATACAATGCGAGATCAGCAGCTTATACTGGCTATTTGGAGCTTTATATGTAGCCTTGTGTACTATTTATGTATTCTGTGATCGCACGTTATGCTATAAGTATAGTGAATTAGTTCCGAATCTAATGGCCCGATTAAATTGAAATTTGGTTCACATATGAATTTCTGTGACCCAAACACGGACGTGTGACGTAAATAAATGAATTTTGCCCCCAAAAGTGACCCCATATTTGAATACGGGGTCTTTTATTTATACTTCAACTTCCTTGTCTTTTTTTCCTACACTTGTAGTAGTTAGAGCAGGTAAAATACAGTTCGTAGATTATAAATCGCTTATTACCGACCGTCGGTTCATAAACAAATCAGATTTTTTGATACGGACCGATCGTCGGTTCATCGACGCGAACTGAGCCTTAAATTTTGAAAAAAAAAATACATAAAATAGTACAAAACCTTTAAGAAGTCAATGGTCTTAAAATAACATGGTAATTCTCTCAATATTGTGCGTGCAAACTTACATTTGCAGTTGGAATGTACTTACCTATGGGAGAACATGTTTTTCAACTACAACGTTAAGGGCGAACGCGCACTACGATAAAAAATCGTTGCGAAAAAATATCGCAAATCTGTGAACCACAGAAATACACTACAATCCGCGCATTGCGAAAATAAATCGTTTGCGATTTAAAATTGCAAATGCGAAATTGTATGTGTATTTTGTAGATCGTTATACCGTACGTAAAAAAATCCCTTCAAAGGTCTTAACGCTGTCAAAGGATGGACCCAGTAACGTTTAGTTTTTATCCTCTTCTTCTTCAAATTTCTTTTACGTAAAATTAAGTAGTATACAATGGTTATTTTCTTTTGTAAGTCCAAGTTGCTATGTATAGGTGCACTCCCGTCTTTCGTGGTGGCACAGTACCTATTGTCTGTCTCCTCAGTCCGCTATTTCGTAGGCGACAATAAATCGTAGTGCGTGTATGAAATATTGTAGTTTGCGATTTTATTTCGCATTAAAAAAATCGCAACGATTTTTTATCGCGGTGCGCGCTTAGCCTAAGTTTATTCTTGGAATAATTTCATCGCAACTGTGGAACCCTTCATTGTCCGTGGCCGTCTGACGCGCACTTGGCCGGTTTTTTTATTTAGTCACTTTCAAACGTTACAAAATTTTCATTGTGCCAGTTAGATCAACTTACGATACTGCCGACATAAGTGTAATATAATAATTTAGTAGTCTATGGTTTTATCTGTGGTAAGCACTCTCTCTGCTCTAAAAAAGTTAGACAGAAATAGAAGGGATATAATAGGCAGTAAAAATACTGATTTTGTTATAAACAAGGAAGCAGAGATAGATGAAAGTAAAGTAATACTGATTGTAATGATGATAAGATAGGTAACGTTAAAATGATACAGAAGTTACAGACATCATCTGATACTATAATTGATTCTGAAAATACAGATAACAAGTATATAACTAGATCAGGCAGAAATGTAAGAAAACCTAGTTATTTATCTGACTATCTATAGTATACTTGTCTGTTAAATAATTATGTATTTATTTAATTGCATTTCTGGAGATTGTTATTAGTAGATCTATGATCTATAATTAAATCTACATTAATTGTTTTTGAGGAATACTTAGAATAACTAATTGAATTGTATTGCTATAAATTTATAAAATACTATTAGGCTACTATAAAAATATTAGGTAACGTTATATATCTGAAGAAAAGGGTGAATTAGTAGTCTATGTTTTTATCTGTGGTAAGCACTCTCTCTGCTCTCTGCATCCTGGAGCACAAGCAATGGGTGGTTAATTAAAATAAACGTGATTAACATTATAAAGAAGTCCTTTTATTAAACATATTTACCTACAATAAGGAAAAAAGACGTATCTGACATTTTTTTCGAAACAGAGTTACCTATTTACCTATTCGGCAGTCGCACGCAAAATGAAGCCATTTCAAGTTAGCCCGTTCTGGCTACGTACGACTTACGGCGCGGGGAGTCAATACTCAAGACCAAGTATTACTGTAAAGAACTCCCGCAATTTCGCAAAAAAATGACGTACTGTGCAGTGAAAGGGTGTCACAACTCATCACATAATCATGAAAAACATTTAAAGATCCCATTTCACGGGTAAGTACTGCCTAGCATCTTCTATTCTTGTATAAAATATTCATCAAAACAAAATAATAAATCGTTTTGACAGACACCATTACAATGAAAATGTTGTTAGACATAGGAAAATATTTTACCCCAGTTTTTCGTATTTTAATTATTTACTGCCTATAATTCCAATTCACATATAAGTAGGTATTGTTATTTGGCAAAAATGATTATTATTACAGTTCCCACTCGACACAAAAACAAATGTTATTTTCTTTTGTTTTGATAAAATGAAGATGTTTTAACATTTTTTTTTGGCATTTGTTTTAAGATAAATAATGTACCCAATGATAGTTTTTTTTCATTCCAATTAATTCAGATTCCCATATTTTTACATTTGCCACTACCTACTAACATCAACGTTTAGCCAAATATAACATTGCCACTTTTAATAGAGGGGTTTATTAATGTACTGAAATTAAAGATAAAATCAATGATTTTACCGATTTAAATGTATTCATTTTTAGATTTCCTTCTGATCCGACTGTTGCTGCTCGATGGATAGAAAAAATTAGACTTAATCGCAAAGAAAACTATTGGAAACCAACTAAACACACTAAGATATGCTCGATGCATTTCGATGAAAAAGAAAAGTATATCACTAAAGGTGGCTTGTGTAAATTACGTCAGGGTGCTGTACCAACAAAGGTACTTATAGAATATTTCTGCCATAATATTAGTAACTAATTCATTAAATAAATAAATGAAAACATAAACATTATCTATTTCATGGTTTCTTCCTAAGTATATACATACTTATCATGTTTACTGTTGCTATGTTTTTAGGGACTGCACATTTTTTGCACAGAAGATAGTAATGACAAATGTAATGACATACATGATCTTCATAATCAGGATAAACCGCAACTGGTTAGTTTTATTGATATTTACACGCAAAATAGGTAAGTTCATTAATAATGTTCTTCGCATGGCTGGTCTATAATATTGTGATCGTTTTTCAGGGTGCGTCTCCTAATGAAGCCAATGAATATGCTAATTTTGAGACTCCGACTACATTATTATATCCATCCCGACAGCAACAAACAATAAATGATAACGAAGCACATGCATTAAACGAACTTGTGTGTAAACATGACCAGATTGTAAGTCAATTTATGTCTAATCAATTTACACACGGCTGCTCTCTATTATATTGTTACGAGCCGGGGTTCGGGATAAATAAATTTATACCAATTTACACCAAAAACACACTATATTTAAATAATCACAAATACAGTAATCAGAAACTTTAAGCAGAATTCACTCACTAGTAAATCACTATTTCCCATTCCAAATTGAACTGCCCGCAGCGCTGGTAAACCTCTATTCATATGACGATTGTAAGCTCCAGCAAATTCGCGGACACAATTCGAGAACATTAATAATAATAATAATAACACCGCTGTATCTCTACGTTGACGTCGTGGTGGGGCTTGCGTGCTCCAAACTTTAGGTCTGTGCCGGTAGAGTTTGCCGGAACGGGTCTAGGATGAGGAGCCAGACCAAGAGAGATACAAAAACCCGCTGGGCAGCATGTGGCGAGCTGATGGGCAGTAGCGACCCCATGGACCCTATCTCCCGGGAGAAATCTTGTCCTCATCTCTGGCTTGCCTTTATTGGCCGGCTGGAGTGAACACTGACGAGGAACAGAGCTCCCACCTCTTTCTTGCCTTTATTGGCCGGCTTGAGTGGAGATTCGCAAGAGCAAACGTGCTCGGTGGAAGGAAGTATTCCAGTAAGGTGCTGGTAGGGATCTTGACCGTACTTCCGGGATTGTCCTGATAGCCGTGGGATACCTCTTCACTCCTCAAGCACCTCAGGAAGTGTTGCCCCCCTTGTCGCTACGTCACTATGTGCTAGCGGCCGTCTCCGGGGGCCCATTATTGAGTGTGCAAGTCACCCCCTGCCATTTTATCCGTGTATAATATATAACATTGGTCAGGCAGGGGACATAGTTCTTCAATAGTTCAAGTTACCCAATCCACTTTAGCCACCCAAACCCATAGCCCAATATGTTTTGTTTCCACACACAACAATAGTCCTGCACCAACCGGGGGTTGTCCTTGGGTGCACTTGCATAGTGCATACAGGGATAATCCTCGGTTGGTGCCTCATCATTTAAAATTATCTAAGGGGCCTCTGCGAGTTGGCTTCGGCTCCTCGTACGCCTTCCAAAGGTCCGGGACCCCAGTGTCCCGAGAAATATCAAAAAAAAAAATAAAATAATAATAATAATAATAATAATAATAATAATAATAATAATAATCTGTGGCCCGACTGTCAAGCTGACGGTCGAAAAAATTTTTTCTCCGTGTATTTTCTATTGGATTTTAAACTTTTAATGCAATAATGTGGTGTTATGTGTTCCAACACCAATTCACTCAACCCAAAATTGGTTTTTATGCCAAAACATACTATATCAGGATGCAAGACGAAAACTACCACCTACTAACTACTGAACACGGAGAATAGCAGACCAAACACAATGCTGACGAGAAGTCGGGCACGACGAAACACACGCCCAACATCTTCGGGTTCGTCGCTCAGCTCCGCCTCGCAGTTGCCGGAACCTGCTCCAGACGTGAGTCCAGTGATACCGGCTGCTGCAGTTGCGTCGAGCTCGAGTGACGAATACTTCTCGCCGCCGACAACACCACCACCATTACGTCGGCGCGGAAGAGGCCGACCACCGGCCAGCTTAGGACTCCGAGGCCCATCGGCCTCTGATAGGGTCCCCGCTGCCGGTGGAAGTGTGCAGCGCATGAGGTGGACACAAACCATCAACGAAAATGTCATGCGCGCATACTTTGGGGCTACAGAGGGGGGAAGTAACTTGACTGCGTATCGTGGTCGGATGCTCTCTCTGTTTCAGGTGCTTGAACCAGCTGTCAACGTGTCGGCGCAACGACTGTCGGATCAGGTGCGGGTCATCCAGCGTAACCATATGCTGGATGACGTCGTACTTGATCGACTACGTCTCGAATCACGGAATAGCCATGTTACGCCTGCTTCGCCACTGGTCGCGGTGCAACAACCCAGTGCCTCACCGCGACCCGACCGCGTTAGTGATGAGGATGATGACGGGGCTATGTCCGTGAGTTCCCAATGCAATGTACGATTGAGGAGCGCTCTGGAGGATGCTTTCCGGGAGTACCGTTCCACTCCGCCTGGGCTTAGACCACGTTTACCTCGTTTGCCCATGCACAAGAAAAATAAGGCGCTGGTGTGTGCTCTAGATTCGCAGCTGTCAAATTATTTTGACGGCAGCAAAGACCTCACCGATACCCACTCGATCTTGTACTGTGCTGCTGTAGCGGCATGTCGTGTAGCTCATGTTAAATTTCCTAACAGTGACAGAGCTCCACGACCAAAACCAGCTGTACCAGCTTGGCAGTGCAGGATTGAGCGTCGTATTGGTGAGGCTAGAGCACTCATCGGCAAGTTAATCTGCTTCAGGCAGGGCAATACTCGCCCTAGAGTGATGCGCTTTGTAAGGCGGGCGTTCTCGGGGATGGATATTAGTTCTCGAGATTACTTGACCCGCGTCACAGAGCGTATCGACTTCCTGAAGCAGAAGATCTGTGCATGGGCAAACCGTATTCGTCGGTACAGGCGGAGAGTGGACCGGTATACTCAGAATCGCACATTCCGGAGCGATGAAAAGTGGGTCTATAGGGCTTGGGAGCGACCAGACCATGGTGTGACCGACATGCGCCTCCCGGATGATGACGCCATGTATTCGTTCTGGCGAAGCATCTGGTCGGTGCCTGTCAGTCACACCGAAGGTGATTGGACTAGGGAGATCGAGCGAACGTGCGATCAAATACCAGAAATGGAGGCACTTACCATCAGCCCCCAAGATGTAACTTGTGCAGTCCGTCCGTTACCTAACTGGAAATCCCCAGGGCCGGACGGGCTGCACAACTTCTGGATAAAATGCTTCCATAAGTCGCACGCCCGCTTGGCATCCCAGTTCCAGTCAGCCTTAGAGTCGGGGTCGCTGCCCCAGTTCCTAACGACAGGAATAACCCACCTGCTCCATAAATCAGGTAGTACTGCGGAACCCAAAAATTATAGACCGATCACTTGTCTACCGACGGTCTATAAAGTTCTTACATCCATTTTGAGAGCTAAAATTAACAAACATATAGACAATAACTCCATCATGTCTGCCTCTCAAAATGGATGTAGGAATGGATCCCGCGGTACTAAGGAGCTGCTCCTCATAGATATGGCCATTAACCAACAGGTTCGTCGTTTCCGAAAGGATCTGTCGACATGCTGGATAGATTACAAGAAGGCCTATGACTCGGTGCCACATACATGGCTCATGAAGGTGCTGGAGTTGTATAAAGTAGATGCAACTCTGCGGACCTTCCTGATGTCGTGTATGGGGCAGTGGAGGACAGTCCTTCGCTATCCAGGATGTCTACATATCCAGAGGAATAGCGAGCCGATAAGGATCGAGCGAGGTATATTTCAAGGCGATAGTTTGAATCCACTTTGGTTCTGCTTAGCCTTGAATCCTCTAAGCACACTGTTGGAGGATTCAGGTCTAGGCTATCGATTGAGAAGAGGTGGTCAGGTTATATCTCACCTTCTTTACATGGATGACTTGAAGCTTTTTGCCCCCAGCAATTTTCAACTGATGGAGCTATTGAAGGTAACCAAAACTTTCAGTAGTGCCATCAGGATGGAATTTGGTGTGGACAAATGTGCGGTCATGCATGTAAAGCGGGGGAAGATTTTGGAATCCGTAGAAACCCAACTCTCGGATTCCATACACCTAAAACCCCTCTCCTCACTCGAAACTTACAAGTATTTGGGTATGTCGGAAGCGTTAGGCATCAACGCTGCTGACATGAAGCAATCGCTGAAGGAGCGCTTCTTTAACCGCCTGAACAAAGTATTTAATAGTCTTCTATCAGGCGGAAACAAGGTGCGCGCCTTCAACGGTTGGGTCATGCCGGTTTTGATGTACTCTTTCGGTATACTCAAATGGACTCAAACAGAACTTGACGCCTTGGATAGAAGGGTCCGCACACTGCTGACTGCAAATCGGATGCATCACCCACGGTCATCGGTGATGAGACTGTATATTTCGCGGAAGTGTGGTGGTCGAGGCTTCTTAAATGCTAAGACCCTGCACAACCGTGAGGTATGCAGTCTCAGGGAATACTTCCTAGAAGCCGACGTGGGGATGCACCGAGATGTGGTCTCAGTGGACAAGGGCCTCACCCCGCTCTCCTTGGCTAACGAGAACTGGCGCAAACCTATAATATTAGATACTAATGACCGCAGGGAGGTATGGCAGAGCAAAGAGCTTCATGGGCGCTTTTACCGGGTCCTACATGGGCCTGATGTAGACCTCTTGGCGTCCGTATCCTGGTTGCGATTCGGTGATCTCTTTGGTGAAACCGAAGGTTTTATCTTTGCGATTATGGACGAAGTTATAATGACGAACAACTACCGGAAATATATTGTGAAGGACGGCACGGTTGACATCTGTCGGGCATGCCACCGTCCGGGGGAATCTATCCGTCACATTATTTCTGGCTGTTCTCGTCTGGCTAACGGAGACTACTTGCATAGACACAACCTTGTAGCCAGGATTATCCATCAGCAACTTGCTCTGCAATACAATCTTGTGGAATCGGAAGTACCGTACTATAGGTATGTGCCCGACCCAGTTCTCGAAAATGGCAATATCACGTTGTATTGGGATCGATCTATCATCACTGACAGGACTATTGTTGCCAATAAGCCAGATATAGTGGTGATAGATCGAAAAGACCGTCGCACAATGATTGTTGATATAGCGGTTCCGCATGACGAGAACCTCGTGAAAGCTGAAAAAGATAAACAGATTAAGTATCTTGATTTGGCTCGCGAGGTTGTCGACATGTGGGATGTGGATACAGCAATCATTGTGCCGATAGTTGTGACAGCCAATGGCTTAATATCGAAGAGTCTCGACCAACACCTGAGGAGGCTCTCGTTAGGCAGCTGGATCAAGGGCTTGATCCAGAAAGCGGTACTTCTGGACACGGCACGTATTGTTAGGAGGTTCCTCTCTCAGGAGCCCTGACCACCGGTAGCTTGGACCCTGTTCCCGATACCGGTGGGCTACTATTTTTTATATTTTTAAATGTTTTTATTTATTTTAAGTTTTTATAAAAATATTTAAAAATGTAAATCATATGTATATAGTAAAAAATAAAGGAAATAATAATAATATTCCACAACTATCACACAACGCCGTCTAGCCTCAAGCTAAGCAGAGCTTGTGTTATGAGTACTAGACAACTGATAAACATACTTATATATTTTATATGTATATTTTATACATTCTAGTAGTTATGGGAATGATTTAGAATGTTTCAACACGGCACATAACCAACCACGAAATTCCGGAAGCTTGTAGTTCTGCTATTCGATAACAGATGGCGCCAGCATCCATGACGAGTCGTGTAGTTCCGCCATTTGACAACAAATGGCGGGAGCGTCTACCTAACAATATCAACGTGCGTATTAAAAATAAAACTTGTTTACAGATATCTCGAGAGATTCAATATTATGGACTTAGAATCTGTTTTTGATACGCCTCGAAAATCTGTACTATGGAGTCAACTTGCCAAAAAGATCTCGCTTCAACGTAAACACAGTAAAACAATTAAGAGATTGCAACAAAAAGCACGTCGCTTAAAGAAGAAAAATGTAAAATGTAAATGTAAAAAATCTTAGCAAAAGAAAAGGTTTATTGATAATGATGTCTCAAACATTTTATCAGAAAACGTGTTTGCAACGGAATTGTGTAACGGCTTGGTAAAAAAAGCATCGAAGAACGACAAAACGTCAAAAAACGTAAAAAAAAACGTCTGATGCCAAAATATACGCCAGAATCTCGAAAGTTTTGCCTAACATTGCATTTCTACTCACTCACCACGAGCATACAACTACGTCCGTAGAACCTGTACTTCGTGTTTACCGCATCAAAAAAACATTCGCAACGCAAATCGCAACGTAAATGGTTCTCCTGGGTTAACGGATGAAGCGTTCAAGCTTTTGGAAACTAAAGTACAATCTTCAAAAAAGAAATTCATACGTGCTTTAGTAGCCGACGAAATGGCAATACGTCTGCAAAATATAAATTTAGGCCATGGACAGGTACACCTAGTAACAGGCACGTCTCGCGTCTGAATATACTGCGAAAGCTACGGAGGCTTATATATGATATTTATTCTCGTTTGCCTAAACACGGAGTGAGACAAAATGACAAAGATTAAAAATTTGTTCCGTTTTTCGACATTTTTGCCGCACTGCACTAATTAGTTAACTATGTGTATCTACAATGCAATAAATAAATAAAATTAAATAAACAAATAAAATAAATAATTCTAAACGCAATTTAAGTAATAATTCTATGCCTATGCAGGGTTGGCAAAGTTGGAAGAGACATGACATCTTCAAAAAGCGGGGAAAATGGATTTTCCCACTTTTTGGGGAAATTATCATTTACTTACAACATTACTCGTTTGTTGTGTCGTGAAGGGTTGCGTGAACTACGACAAAAAGCACGATAAAAAAAAATGGTTGTCTGTAAAGTCGGTTTACGGACGATAGTTTTACGTGATAACGCTATCTCTATCCTTCCGCGCTATCGTTCGCACGCTTGGGTCAGGCGGAACGTGACAATGAGTCATGCTTTTTCGTGCGTGCAGCCGGCGTTCATCGATTTATAAGACGTCATCTCGTCAAAAAAATTATAACATTTCATATTTATTTATTTATTTTATTAGGTTCACCAACAATTGTTTACACCTAGTTGTAACAAAAATTACATGCTTAAAACAGTCTTACAGTGCAACAAATTACTTATAGGCAAACACCACATTCACAATTCAAAGAATCATAAGCTAACTTACATAGTAATAAGCGCTAATTATAAATACAATTGGTTATTATTGGTAATTTTTATGTTTTATACAATATAAAACATAAAAAATGATAAAATAAAGACGATAAAATTGATACTAAAATTGATTGAATGTTAAAATTGATATAAACAGTAAGATTGATAGAATTAATTAGTTAAAATCAGGGACCGGACAACCCCGCTTAAGAGGTAAGCCTTTGGACAGGGTAACCCGTACATGGGGTAACTCATATCGCAGTGTTACCTTTTGTTCACGTTACATCCTCGAAACCCAGCGAAATGGTTAACACCTTTATTAAAGGTAACCACGTGAAGGGGTTAACCCCTTCAATGACTTAAGCCTTTGAAGAGGTTACCTTCTCGAAAAGCTTTTTTTCATGTTACCCTGGATTACCTAATAAACTTGAGCTAGTAGTTACTAGTAGTAGTAGCTTGAGTAGTTCCGTCCGAGTTCCGAATCAAATGACGAATGATGAAAATAAACAAGTATAGACACGAAAAAATAAATATTTCTTACAATGTTTAGCATGTGTGACGAGCAAAATTGAACTATAAGATCATATAGACAATAGTTATTTTTCTATGTATACAAGTCGGTACACGCAAGATTGGCGGACCGTTGGGCGCGGTACGATGTCACGTGCGGTCGTGGTTATGCAATTTTCAAATTAATATCGATTGTAAACAGTGCATATTACAATGTCTTGAGTTGGAATGGCTTACCCTGTTACAGTGTTACAGGGTGTTGAAAGGGTAAACCGTTCGTAACGGGTTTACTACACCCGTTCGAAGGTGTAACATGTATCATAAGGTTTTTTTTTTGAAGCGCTTAAAAAAACCCCTTCAAAAACCCTTTCAACGAGTATCCAGCCGGTCCCTGGTTAAAATGAATAAATTACCTAATAATATTGACAAAATTTACAAAAATAAAAATGATAATAAGTATAAAATACGTGCTTTTGATAAAAGTTGTAAACATTGATAAAAAAAAAAAATACAAATACAATACAAAATAGGTAACACTTGATGGAAATGCGTAGGTAAATACAAATCAAAATCGATAGAGATTAGATTAGCTCGATAAACATTTGAGGATTGACATATCACCGGTAAGTCAAAAATTAATTAAAACAATTTTTGTTCCTACTTGTCCCAATCCCAACGTTTGGCAAAAGGCTAAAGGCAAAGACAACGCGAGGCCACGCACACGTATCGTATCGTACGGTTGTGCGACATAGCTTTGCAGCGGCGCGCGTTGTAGCCGATGAATGAAAAGATTTAAATTATATTATTATTTATACGTACAAAATTATTTTTTATTGTTTATTAAAAACAAATTAAAATGTGTTTTTATGTACTGGTAAAAAATCTTTAAGTACCTACAGTGAAAATACTTATTTATTTTGCAGATTTCCTACCGTGCAAAAAGAAGTTGAGAGTCGTGTCATAACAAGAACGTGGTGAACCATATTTTAAGTCAAATGGGTATTTACGTGTTTGTTACACACACTTCAAAGTGGACGATTTTTATATGACGGGATCAAAAAGAATGTTGAAGAAAACCGAAATACCAAGAGTAAATCTAGTTATTGTTACCTACATTAAAATCAATAATTTGACCGCCTTTAATGAAATATGTTTGTTTTTTTTACATACAGTTACTTATATTAAACTTATTTAATATAGGAGGAAGCCGCAAAACAGTCCAACCCACCAATACTAACAAACTAGTAATTCCGAAAGGATTTTTAGTAAATTATTTGTAGTAATTCATATTCGTCGCGATCCATGTTCGTTTCGAAAAATGACTTTGCGAAAAATAAGAAAATTAAAATTCTTCAGAGACAAAAACAAAAAACTAATCTTAAATTACAAGCTTTTATTTACTGTCACCTATCCCAGTGCCGCAGGCCGCTGTCTCTAATATAAATCTTGCAAGTTATGACCTCCTTCCCGGTTTCCGATTGAGCTGAAATTTTGCTCGCAAATTGGTTGAAAATGCATCATTATTTTGATCCATGTCATAATAATATTGTATTTTCAAAATGCTGATTTGCTTTGCTATTCTGTACAAATCTCACCGTGAAAACTTAGGTGAGGTGAGCGTGGAGTGAGCTGTCAATAGTGTCAATCCCTCAGACTAATATTTAGTCTGAGGTCAATCCTTAGCATCAGGTGGAATGACAGCTCTCTTCAAGCTCACTTCACCTACGTTTTCACGGTGAGATTTTAACAGAATAGACCGACTCCGTAATAATACCACGCAACTTTCTGTATAATACGAAAAATCTGTTTGCCCATAAAAAGAAATTCGAATGAGTTGGAAACTCAATATTATCCAAATCCAAAACACACTGGGGCATTTTATGATAAGAGTGAGTCGTATTAGCCAACATTCACATTACAAAACGCCTGGAATGTTAGATTAAAAAAAAACCGGCCAAGTGCGTGTCGGACCACGCACAATGAAGGGTTCCGTAGTTGGGATGAATTTATCCCAAGAACAAACTTAACATTGTAGTTGAAAAGCGTGTTATCCCATACATCGATATAATATATTATGTCACGGTTAATTCTCCAACTACAATATTAAGTTTGTAATCACAAAAAAAAAATGTCATAAAACTACAAATTAACAACTTTCGGACTTTTCCTTTAATTGTGCTGTGTGTGAGACCTTGCTTCTTGCCAAATTTCATGATTCTAGGTCAACGGGAAGTACCCTATAGTTTTGATTCCCTTGTGAAATCGCAAAATATGCAAAAACATGCGACATAAACGGTCATATCTTTTGATCGCGTTGACTTACAAGTTTGATTTTTTCACAGCTGAAAGAGACCATAGACCCAAGTATTTAATATAAATTTTAACTTGATATCTTTACGCATTCCTGAGGAAAAGGGTCTTGACAGACAGACAGACGGACAACAAAGTGATCCTATAAGGGTTAATTTTTCCTTTTGAGGTACGGAACCCTAAAAATAATAAATATTATTGTATCTTTATTTTCTATTTAGATTACCACTTGTGGTTGTGATATTATTGTCCAAAGACTAAATATCGTTCCAAAAGAAAAAGTTCGATTATATCTGTGAGATTTTTGTTTATTACAATTTGAAATTTTACCCTAGTTAATTTCCCTGACTCTGCCTTTCTACCATTTGTTTATTTTTTCTTGCTTTCGAGCGTTGGCGTTGATTAAAAGAAAATTTAGTTTCAGGGGTTGGAACATCACTACGCAAACTCCGACGTCGAGGACATCCCTGGAAAATCATCTCAAAATGTGGTAAGTCAATAGCTTGTAACTTATAACTAACTTAGGCGAAGTGAGCTGTCATTGACACTAGCGGGATTGACACTATTGACAGCTCACGTCAAACTCACTTCACCTAAGTTTTCACGGTAAGATTTTCCAAAAGTATCTGATTAAAATGTAAACGACTAGATCAGAAAAGGGACTTGTGGATGTCAATTTGCAGTTGAGAGCTTTGATTGATTGAATATTCATGTATTGATTGTTTTACTTTAGACAATTGAGATAAATTTTATAGCCACAATTTTCGTCGATGATTTTTCAATTACAATTTAATAATGTTGTTTAAACAATATTTGTTGGAAAAAGTGGTGAAATATAAAGTTGCAACCTACTAGCAATATGTGTACAGTACAGATTAATGTGTCACTAATTCCGTTTAGTGAGTGATTTTGTATTGATGAATATAATTCTGAACTACATATTTGGTACGTTCGCGAATCATATTTTGATCTACTTATAACCTGCGAATTGCAAAAGAAGTAAGAAAAGACGTGATGTGTATGGTCACATCGTGCATCGTATGATTTTAATAACTTGCCAGACATACCTATGGTCCGTGGAACTCTCGCGGTCGAAATATTTTCTTCAAATGCCCATCTGGGGGCCGATTCTACTAACAAAATTGTTAAAAAAAAAACGCAATTGAATGGCAGCTGAACCACGGCTTTTGAGCGTTTTCGCATTCCACTAATGTAACAACGATCCAACTGCGGTTACGTTTCAGTTCAGTCACCGATCGATCGAAACCTCAGACTAAATATCCTACTTAGGATAGGATTAGGATACTTAGTCTGAGATCGAAACAATCTCAAAAGCTATTCATGAGCGTGACGTTTAGTTGCATCATTATCTTTTTGACATAATTGAAACGTTTCGTTTCACAGATTTCGCAAGCTGGGGCCGAAAACGAAACGTTCTTCTGAGTTTTTATTATTTATAAAGTTGAAATGTTACAAAAAAAAAATATACAGGCTAAAAGTATAAGTATGGTCTAGATATGTTTTTGTATTAAAAATACTTTTAGTAGCACTTATTCGTATTTAGTAATATTATTAGATTCAACTTTTGTTTTCTGTGGTATTATTAAAACATACTATTTGGAATGTTGGTCACACAGGTCACCCGCTGTTACGTTTCCGTTACGATTCGGTTTAAGTTTAGTTTCCATTTTGCTTATAGAATAGTAGAATGACTTTTTTGGTAACTAACGAACGGCGATCGAAACTGAACTGTTGTTGAAACACAATTGAACGTGTAACGTTGCAAATTAGTAGAATCGTCCCCCTGTTTGGTGATTGCTTGCAAAAATCGAAGCAGACATGTACCTAAACTAAAGAGACAATCACCTATCTTATGTAAGTAACGAAATTGTTTTACTTTGATCGTTTTTGAAGCGGAATGCGCTGAAAAGAGCTGTCATATTAAATAAACCTCCTTACTACTTTGATAAAAGGCATTTTTTACGCACAAGAAGTATTTGAAAGTAATTGCCAAGGAAACGGACATTACATAATGTCAAATAAGGTAAACGTTCTTATATGAATTCAATAACTTACACCTTATGGTGCAAAATATCAATAAACTAAACAATAAATTCGGTAAAAAATGACCACAATGCAAGGTTACAGCACGCAATCGTGAGAGCTATCGTCACAGATTAACAGATCCCGCACTCCGCCAAATTACTTAAATAAAAAGCGACCCTTGCTACGACACAATAAAGTGCAATTCTTTTTTTTTTGTATATATGGCATCTCGTAGTTGGCCTAGAGAGGCCGTGACTACTTAACCGGTCAATCCTGTGGCTGCCTTAAGCGAACTCGAAGCCTCCAGCCAGTGGCATAAAACTTACAGACTAAGCGACTACACGCTAAGGGCCCCTATGGGGAACGAACCTAGGACAGCAAGATGGGACGGACAGGCTGGATCAAATTAGAATGATTATTATTATCTGGGGAGTTTAAAGCTACTGGCTCAGCTACGCCACCAGCTGGCACTTCATTCCCGAGCAAGGGACGGGGGGAGGACGATTACTTCGGGTTCGTCGCGAACCTCGTCGGGACCTCGGCGGCGAGGTCGGAACGGAATGTCGATTTGTTTTTGTAAAGTGCAATGTTTTTTTTAAAATTTTTTTTTTTATATAAATGTCATCTTGTAGTTGACCTAGAGAGGTCGTGACTACTTAACCGGACTATAAAATGCAATTCAGGTCGCTTTTATATTTACATATAAGTTGCCTCTCTTTCTATCGCGTAACTCTTATTCCTTCTGACCACGTTAGGGCAGTTAGGATTGCTGCCGGCCTGCGGACGGCGCTTTAATTTTTTAGTTTCCATTATTTATTAATATGTATGTACCTACGCGTAATTGGACAAATAAAAATGTATGTACGAATACCCTGTTGTCTACATAATCAAAATTTTAATACGTATTATTTAGTCTTCGTAGTTAGTCTGGTCAAAACAAAAATACTATTAAGGAGGTACTTTCCTACCTATACTTATCAAAGCCTGAACCTGACCTTGTAAACAGAACTTATCAAGTACCTAACTATAATATAATTATGTAAATACGGGTGACATAGATAAGAATAGGTACCAAATGTAATCATTTAGTAGGTAGGTGTAGGTACCTACCTATAATCCGGGGGCACGGAAGCACAGAATAAATAATAGTACTAACGTCTAGATTAGTAGACCTACTAATTTATTTTACTCATGTTATGCTGAGATAGGAGCCTTTTTGGCCTCGCACAGGTATTTTTTTTTAATTTTTATATTTTGTAGGTATTTTTTTGTTTTTTTTTTTAATGTTAATTTTGTTAGTTTCCTTTGCTTCTTTTTACTGTTTGTATTTCCTGTGCGTGTCCCAAATAAAATATTTTTCTATTCTTTCTTCATTCTTTCATAAATATGTCATACAAACTCCCTGCTCACATTACTTACATACGATTGTGTTGTGTATGAGTACATTATATTATAGCATAGTACACCATCGGTACTTAACTAATTATGGAATGGAATTAACTTACGTTTCACATACGTTTGATAACGAAAAGGCCCCTAAGTTATTTTGGTATCGCCTACCAAAATAAATTAGGAGCCTTTTCGTAACCATTTATTTCACTATTACAGCATGTATGGATTTAATTTTTGGATATTATATTTATTGACCATTTGATTAATACTCTGACTGAAGGAAAACGCAATTGAGTTAAATTTCCTCGATAGAATTTAATACCGAAAAGACCTCTACTTTATTATATTTTTTCTGTAATTCTAAAATCCTAAGTAATTTCATTGCAAAATTGCATTCAAAATGTGCGTATTAGGTAATTGAAAACTGGCTGAAAATATTTTTGATAGATAGCTTCATTTGTTTTTAAACAATTTTTATTTGGTTTGGCGCTTTTATTTGCGTAGGTACCAGCGCATTGTTGCGCTCTCTTTTTTTGCATGTGGAAGTAAAAATCCGTTAAATCGTTAATGTTTTTTTTTTTTTTTTTTTTGATTAGTTAAATATTTCTCATGTAAGTGAAATTTCTTATGGGAAAAATAAAGACATCTCAAACCCGAATTGACTCTGTCACTTTCTTATTACCGCCCCGTTAGCTTTTTACATCGCACACGGATTGTAAGCGTAGTCGTCTCGTAAGCGTATCGTCATTCCGCATAGGCGCGAAAAATCTCATACGATTCACTGCAGCACCGCTTCGTGTACGAAGAAGCTTGATTGAACATGTACTACGTGCCCGTATGGCTCTCGTACTACGCGCGTATTACGATACTCATACGATAACATTAAAACTACCTATTTTAGTTATTAGCGCTTGAAATCTTACATGTTTTTGTCGGTCCGAAATATTGAACTTACCATCAGTACACTGAGCGAAAAGACGTTTTCACGTCAATAAAAACGAGACGCGTTCGTGACTCGCTGAGAGCGTATAGACCCTAATCAACACTGTGTTGTACTCAGTGCAATGGCACTGCTATCGTCGTCGCCACACTCGCCACGCCCACCATGCGGCATATAGTGCTTGGACTGACGCGAGTGCGAGCGAGAAGCAAGGCACTTATCTCGAGTGGAATGTTCTTACCAGTGCAAGAGCACTGTCTTACGTTAGATGACAATATTAGTGGCCATTTTAGTTTTGACCAGTTATTGGATCTGTGCACACGCGGTTATTTTGATACCTTTTAAAACATTTCTGCATAAATAAAAACAATTATGAGTACCTGTGCAATTAAATGGTGTGGGAAATCGTCTAGAACATCCAGCTATAACAAAGATGGCATAACTTTTTATCGGTAAGTAAAATATATTTATAATTTTATAATGAGTAATTGCAGGGCTCAAGCTAAACTGGTTGTTTACTTAAAATGGCACAAAAATGTGTACCGCGTTGATGTCTTTTTGAAGTCTCTTTCTCTCACTAGGGTATTGTCAATGCGTCTGTTCTTTCTATTTGTATTAATGCTGTAGTGTTGTGACAACTGCAAAACAAAGTCCATAATGGCGATTAAAATTATCGACGTTTCCTTATGGTAAAAAAGTAATACATATTACTTAATGTTTACATTTTAGATTTCCAAATAGTCCGGAACTCAAAGAAAAGTGGATTAATGCTGTTCACAGGGAAAGTTGGTTTCCAAAAAAATATAGCGTTGTTTGTTCAAGGCATTTCACAGCTGATTGCTTTGAAACTTTAAAGAACCGACGCCGTTTATTTGGTTCAGCAACACCGACCTTGTTTTTGCCTGTTTTGGTAAGTTTTATTATTATTATAGAGTGCAAATAATGTTTTTATTTTGTAAGTAAATTATTTTTTCTAAAAATATAAAATATGAAACTGAAATATGTGTATAGGGTGACTGGTAATTAGTGACCGATACTTAAACACATGATTGTTCTCATGATAAGTTGATAACAAATAATCACACAAAAAAAAATCACGAAAAATAAAATTGTTGTTCCTTACATTTTTACGAGTTATGCAAACATGAATGTATGGGACAGTTGATTATTTTACATAAATGACTTGTTTATTTTTTTTATTAAAAATATTAAACTGGAATATGGTATAAGGTGACTGGTAATTAGTGACCGATACTTAAACTCATGATTGTACTCATGATCACAAACAACTTTGGGACGAAATTCGAATTCGCGAAAAAAAATCAACAGTCCCATACATTCATGTAACTCGTAAAAATGTAAAATGTATTTTTTGTAAATGTGTTTTTTGTGAGTCAGGTTTTTGGTGCCATAGTAAAAGTTGTTTCTTAGGTACTGCAGTTTAATATTTTGAATTTTTAGAAAAAATAATTTACTTACAAAATAAAAACATTATTTGCAATCTATCAGTATAGTTAAAAAAATACAAATAATACACGTCGATTTAATCGATATCGATATTATTGTTGCAAAACTGACTTGTTCTATGTTGGGAACATTCGTCCTGACATTGTTGAATCAGCCAATCACAACCTCTGTATTTTCGTCGTCCCCCGGCTAATGATATTCACAACTCGGCCCGCAGTGATGAGTCGAAATCGGTCTATCAGGTCTCAAGTGGTTTAATTCTCTTTGTTGCGATAGCGTTTTCCTTGTCCCGCTTGATAGTCTAGCTCAGCCCGAAGAAGTTTACATTATTTTTATTATGGATTAATTAAAAAAAAAAATAAGTAAAATGAAACGGAATTAAAAAGTTATGGGGCTTTGAAGTTGCGCTTGCAAGATTAATTTCGCTCCAGTGGGTCACGTCACTTGACCTAGACGACGCGGCTCGTATTCGCTGAGTACCAATTTACAAATTCATTGGTCACTAAACTTGCGCTGTTCGTGTCGTGTTTAAAATATTTTGAAAAAAGTGTTTTTTAGCTTTTAATGATTTTATTACTTACTAATTTACCTCTATAATGCTCGTATTTTGTTAATTTTTATAAAATTTTATTTGAGCATATAATACATGTGTCCCGGAATTTCATATCGCAAGATTTACGCTAAGAGAGACTAAATTGACATTTCAAATGTTCCATGTATCATTTTTTCATTTCATAGTTTGACATTTGCACCTGTCAAATTAGTCTACGAGATTAAAAAACAGACAATAGTATCCAAAGCCGCAAAATATTTTTTTAGCGCGGCAACACTGATGCTCATGTCAAAATGTAAAAAAAAATATTTTCGTGTATAGTCGTCCGTGATCCGGCTTTTTCTGTGTATAGCTTGCTCATCATCAGCCTAGCCTTTCCCCAACTATGTTGTGTTCGGCTTCCAATCAAACCGGATGCAGCTGAATACCAGTATTTTACATGGAGCGACTGACTACCTGACCTCCACAACCCAATAACTAGGTAATACGATACCCCTTGGTAAGATTGGTTGTCAGACTTTCGGGGCTTCTGACGACCCGTAACGACTGTCAAAGATCCACGAATGACAGGCGGGACCAACGGCTTAACGTGCTTTCCGAGGCACGGAGGGGTCTTGGTATGTAAAGATGGCCACCCATCCCTTATTAGCCACAGGCCCCTCATTGTGTAGCTTGCTACATATTGGCAATCTGTGTCGTGTGTAGAACAAGTAGGTTGTCCAGGTTATTTTGTGGCGTTAAAATACCAATTTCGATGTTCGTATATGCATTTTTATCCATCCCGCTCATAGCTGCATCAATACTTTAAAAAAAAAGACTGTGCAAATGGGTGAACATAAGCCCCGAGGACATCTTCAACATAACTTTCAGCGTTCATATTGCAATCTACAAAAACGAGCTCAGTTCGTCTGTTCTTCATAATACCCGCCCATACCATAACTGTGGAGCCACTGTAAGGGTGCACTTCCTGGACGCATCTCAGCTATCCAGCATTTCCGGGCCGACGATACACTCTTACCCTTCTCGTATCAGGCCTAAATCCAAACCGGGACTCATCGCAAAATAAAATTTTAGCCCATTGCTCCTGTGTCTATGTCAAGTGTTCCCTACATCATTCGTTTCGACGGGCGCGATTGCTATTGCGTATAGGTGCCTAATTGGGCGTCGTGCTCATAGGCCGTATTCATGCAGCCTATTTCTCACGGTTTGGTGGCTAACAACAACACCGCTTGAGAATTGTAGTTACCTGTCTCGGGCGGTTAACATCGGCTGACGCCTTGCAGTCATTGGTATGTATCGGTTCTGTTGAGCAGTTGTACTCCTTCCACGTCCTGGGTGCTGCTCAGCAGGATCCCCTGTATTAACGTAACGCTAGCAAAGACGACAAATCACGCTTCTATTGACAGCAAAATGCCGAGATACCTGGGACTGATTTCTTCCCGCTTGTAGCATTCCTACAGCTCTCTGCATTTTGTCAGCAGTCAAATGGCGTCGGTCCATGACATAAAAAATGTCTCACCACTCATTTTTTTCATACACTGTACCTATATCTCAAAATGTTAAAAGTGATATAAATACCATCGAACAACGAAAACACATGAAATCGGGAAAAAATAATTAGATTTTACTTTAATGAAAACAAAACACAATCGTAAAGTTTCTATTTTTAAAATCAGCCAGTATAATTATGTTTCCGAGAGTAAAAAGGTTGTAAGTATACCAATCTAATTTGTTAAGAAAAAAATAAAATATCAAGTAATAAACATGCAGTTTCTGTAAACAATGCGTGTTGCTTAGACTTTTTTGTGTGTTTATAATAATTTCAATTTTATATTCACATTTACCAAATCTTGAGGTAATTATTAATAATGATGGATAATTACCGTAAAATGCTGTAACATTGCCTGGATTTTGAAGATTTTGTTGGTATCTCTGAACCTATTTGTTATTATGGCTTGTAATAAATTTCGCATGGTAAACAGACCTTATGACAGGCACCCAAAGTCGTAGGCAAAGCTGTAGGTAAAAGACACAACTTTGCCTGGAAGGATATCTCAATAAATATGATGTTGATCTTTTCAGTATTTTTTTTTCGTGTGCATGTAACACCGTTCTTGCCCCAGCAGTTACATTATTGCCATGAAGATAGTATTATTTTTTCACAGTTAATGGGCAAAGTTGCAGCAGGCACCACAAACTTTCCATAAAATATATCGTTGACTTTAGGGTTGTCCAAAAATACAGCTTATTCTTTTAATACTTTTATTAAAAAATTAACAGAAACAATCACAAATGCAATGTTTTGTGGGAATAATATCTCATAGTAACACATATAATAAGCAAAAAAAAAAATTATAACATGGCTTCACCGTCAGGGGTATTTTGTGTATGTTTGAGTGTGGTTTGAGTAGTGTTTTAACATATAATTTATTTTAAAACGAAATAAGTAGATACGAAATAGATAGGTAAGTAGGTACCTTTGCTTACGTATGATGAAATAACTTTGTAATCAGCGTAATAAGGCATTTGTCGGAAAAACCTGCCGGAGTAACCACAAAAGAGGTGTCACTGGTTCTAAAGTATATGCGTAAGGGTAAGTCTCCTGATCATGACGGGTTGAGTGTGGAGCATCTGAAACATGGGAGTCCACATCTGAGTAGAGTCTTGGCGATGTTCTTCACCTTCTGTATTAGACATGCTTACCTGCCGGACGATCTTGCCAGGGCGGTTGTAGTACCTATTGTGAAAAACAAAACAAAAGATATCCCCATATCAGTGAAATAAGTAGCTACAGACCTATTACGTTGGCTACTGTAACCGCCAAGGTGTTGGATGGTGTGTTAAATGGCTATCTCGCACAATCAGCTAACCTTGAAGATGCTCAATTTGGCTTTAGGCCCGGTCTTTCGACTGAGATTGCGATATTGCTCCTGAAGCACACCGTCAAATACTATACCGATCGCAAAACGCCGGTGTATGCTGCCTTTCTCGACCTCTCAAAGTCATTTGATCGGGTAGATGATGAGAGACTATGGGATCAACTGCGGATTAATGGAGTACCGGACGGAATCATAAATGTATTTAAATATTGGTATAACCATCAAGCCATCTATGTGAAATGGTCGGGCTCACCTTCTGACTCCTACCAATTGAAATGTGGGGTGAGGCAGGATGGGTTGAGCTCCCCTACACTTTTCAACATTTATGTAAATGGGCTGATCCGTGAGCTTAACAGCACCGGAGTAGGCTGCTCAATAGATGGTAAAATAGTTAATAACATTAGTTACGCTGATGACATGGTGCTGTTGAGCCCATCGATCAGTGCCTTGAGAAAGCTGGTTAGCGTGTGTGAGGTGTTTGCGGAGACTCATAGCCTGGCGTACAATGTCAGAAAGAGTGAAATGCTGGTGTTTCGGGCTGGGCGTAGGAGTCCCTCTCACGTTCCGCCCGTGAGTCGTGACACTAGCGGGGGAGGTATTAAATAGAGTTACTCAATTTGTGTACCTAGGTCATGTAGTAAATGAGGACCTGACCGATGAAGCAGACATAGAGAGGGAACGCGGGGCGCTGACGATTCGTTTTAATATGCTGGCACGCAGATTTTCCCGATGTTCTTATGCGGTAAAGAGAACGTTATTTAGGGCATACTGCCAGTCCTTTTATACGTGTAGTTTGTAGACTAGCTATACGCAGCAAACCGTCAGTGCCCTGCGGGTCCATAACAATGTTTTTACTAACATATTGTAGGCTGACGGGCGTCTTTGTTTTTGTGAATTACTAACATAGCTTTAAGTCATCTTGATGTACTAACTAACACTCTATGGACTGAAAAGTCTGAAATAAATGTTTTGAATTGAATTGAATATTACGAGCTTCTGGTTTCCCATTTCTTCATTATAACTGCAATTGAATTAGGACTTAGGTACTCAAATACAACACAAAATCACACCAGTAATGCCCGAATGGTTAGGCAGAGGTGTATTGTATAGTACACCATATTTCGCCATGTTGACTGAACTAAATCATATGTAAAATATTAAGAGGAAGCGTCAAAGTGGGCTACTTTGGCCGCGAAATAAAAATTTTCTTACGTTTTTTGCAATTTGCAAATCAGTATTAAGTTTATTGTTAAATGTTAAATAAAGTATGATTCGCGGCCTGACGCTTTCGCCTTAATAAAATTCGACAAGTGACAACCCTAGACCCAGGCAAAGTTGTGTCACACAAGTTTCCAAAACAGTGCACAACATTGGCGCCGATTCCGTTGGTCATAAACTAAATTAACTATAAGTTCAGTGCATCTTTTTCTTTCTATTTTATTAAGAAAAGGACAGTAGATAAATATTAGTTTAGTCCTGTCAAATTAGTCAGTGCCTGACGTAAATTGACGTATTTTTAGTAGCCAAATTTTTAATCACGTCTAAACTTGCTGATGGAGTATCTTAATTTGACTGGAGTAAACTAATATTTATCATATGTCCTTTTCTTAATGAAATAGAAAGAAAAAGATGCACTAAATTTAAATTTAAATTTAGTTTCTTAAAAATAACAAACCGTACGGAAAATAGACAATATTTTCTTATCTTGAGACATTTTTCCTCCATGAAAACACCTTTTTTATAGCTAGAACTGCAAAAGTTACGGGATTCTAAAAATGTTCACCCATTTCCACCTCAAAATACAGAACAAACCAGAAACCGTAACGCGCTCAAATTGGAGGCAATGTAAACCACGCCGGAATGTCGTGGTTCGTTAAATTGTCAATTAGTCAATAGCCGACGCGCTTACTGTTGGCATCTAGTTGCAGTTGTCGGTTTTTAAAAAATTATGCCGTCGTGTGTCTTTCCCACTTGCAAAAATGCTACCGGGTGTACGAAGAAATCGGATGGGATCACATTTCATCTGTAAGTAGCATATTTCCAATCCATTTTATTAAAATATTGAATTTAATTTACGTACCTAACTTATTTGTCAAAGAATATCACGCATCCATTTCGTAAGTGTTGCCACAGAATAACCGAATACTTTACCCAACTTTTTTTTAGTAACTTTTTATTGAATTTTAATCAGCATAAATCACACGTTCCTGCCGTAAGTGTTGCCACAGAATAATGAAATATTTTACTCACTTTTTTTTTTCAAAAAAATCAAGTCAAGTTCAAACCAGAAATATTGCAGGTGTGTGAAAACAATTTTTCGATTCAGGGATCCGTTTGCAAAATATTAAGCTTTAAAGTGTTAATTATTTAATGTTATAGTCAAGTGACCCCCTCTGCAAGCTAAACGGTTGTTTTAATTTTACCTTCCCAGCTGACGAAGAAAGGAAGTCTCAGTGGACAAATATAATTCAAAAAGCCCGACTCTTATTTAATTACCGAATAAATTGTTCTGTTTGTAATTTTCAGAGAGAGAAAGATGCGTCCATCTTGTTAGTGTTGCCAATATAAAAGTTTTGATTTTACCTTCTTTTTAGGACTTTTATTCGTTGTACTATAATAATAACTACTTAAAAAAATATTTTAATCAACTTGAAAAAAGAAAGGTTAGCAATGCGACCCGTATGTATGTATATGATATTGTTAGAATTGCATAACATTCATAATAGGTACTATGTTAGTCTATTGGGATTGCTAAACATAAAATGTGTGGTATGTGTGTGAGGGAGGAAGGGGGTGGGGGTGTATAAAATTGCTTCTTCGTTACATTATAACTATCTAATATTTTAGCTTCCCTGCTGATGAAAAAAGGAAAACGGAGTGGACAAAAATAATACAAAGAGCACGGCTGGAAGAATTTTGGAAACCTTCAAAGCGAAGCGTAGTTTGCTCGATGCATTTTGAGGAGAAATATATTTATGAGACAAAATGTGGTTTGAACAGACTTAACAAAGAAGCTCTTCCAAATAAGGTATATATATATATCAAAAAAAATCTAAAAATGTGAGTGATATATATACAATTTTACCTGAATTTTGTAATATTAATCGAATAGTAAGTAATTACTGTAATATTTTAGTATATGAAAAATCAAAAAATGTGAGTACCTATTAATCATTACTTAGTTATACAATAACCGCTCAATTGCGCAGCGGTGCGAAGAAAAATTCGCTTGATAGCGCACGGTTATAAGGGTCACCAAAATTTTTATACCGTAGAATGCGCATGGTGAAAAGGATTGCTCTATTGTTAAGTAGTAGTGCGAGAATGCCATGCGATGCGTTCAGAAATTCCTCTTCGATATATGACTACATTATAAGTCGTATAATCTGTCCTTTAAAAAAAAATACTTTTTCATTTGGCCGTTTGTTATTGTTTTGAGTCGCTCGTTTTTGTGTTTGACAAAATAAATGTTTTACGGGTTTAAAAGTTTAAACCTGTATTGTGTGTGTTGTTTTAGTGAGTTTTTTTGTGTGTACTTGTGTTGGAAAACATATTTTCACTTTTCAGCAGGTTAAAAGTCAATTCGGGTAAGTAAAAATAACACATTTTTTTTTTATGTACCGCGACCAAAAATTTATTTTATAAATGAAGAAATCATACATTCAAACCAAAATGGGCATAGTTTAAAGGGCCTGTTCATCACCATATCAAAAAATATCAAGTGTAAGCAAAATGCTCAAAATCGAACGCGTCATTATCGTTTGTTTACAACATGTGCAAGCGGGCTGCCGCGCCCGGCCGGTGACGCCGTGCACGATCTACGGTTTTTTTTTATTCACGCCGCTGCGCAAGGTAAGTGGTTATAAATTTTGGCGACCCATAAAACGGTGCTCCATTGAGTGGTAATGTCGTGGTGCTCCGCTGGTCATCGGTTTTATGACATGATAAATGGCGACTTGAATAGTCTTCAGGATGACTTAAAGACTAATATTTTTTAATTTCAGACTAAAGAACCACATTCGCCCGCTAAATCTAACTTGGAGATAGAGATTGGTGATGTGAACATATCCGATTTGGACTATACAGGGTGTTTTTTAAAACATGCGACAAAATTTAAGGGGGTGTTCTACCCATCAATAGGAACAACTTTTACTATGGGACTAAACCTGAAATCGCAAAAAAAAAAATCAGCTGTTCAGTACATTTTGACCAAATAAGCGAACATAAATGTACTGAACAGCTGATTTTTTTTTGCGATTTCAGGTTTGGTCCCATAGTAAAAGTTGTTCATATTGATGGGTAGAACACCCCCTTAAATTTTGTCGCATGTTTTAAAAAACACCCTGTATATTGGACACGCCGAATAAAGCTAAACTAAGATCCCAATTACACCGCAAACAAATACTTTCTGAGTAGCATGTCTGACGAATAAAGACATTGCAACAAAAAAATTGACATCTTGCCAAAAATAACGAATCTTTAAAGAGTATTTAATTTTTAATTTAGGAATTTAAAAAATAATTTCTATGTCAATGATGATGTTTATGACCTGCTTTGAAAAAATATTATGGCAGTTGATATTTTTAATAATGTTTATCAAAAATGCGTTCTAAAAAAGAAGAATCTAAAATACAGTACCAAGATAAAAAAGTTTTGTCTAACACTAAATTTTCTCTCCTACTGCCTATAAGTACGTAAGGGCTACATTTGACACGTGTCTTCCAAACCCGAAAACATTGTCTAGATATTACTCTAATATAAGCGGAGAGCCTGGTTTCTCAAATGAATCTTTTTGGGCTTTAAAATGAAAATGAAAATATTTATTTCAGACTTATAAGGTCCATAATGATGTTGTTAGTAGATAATATACTTAAAACTATGTTAGTACAATTTAAAATTATTATTATTAGTTTGGACATGAATGGACGACCAATGCCTCAGAATTTGGCCGCCCACTCTGTCCGACACCACGTTCAAATGTGTTGGTGCTCCACTTTACCCTAAACCACAGGGAGGCCAATCTTTTGCGAAGCACCGCTTGAAAGCCGTCCGTACCGTGGTCGACGAACATGCAGGAGGCACTGCATCGCCACGGAAGCTTCAACAAACTCCTGAATGCGTTGTTATACTGGACGCGCAAGGCATTGTAGGCCTTTCTAGTGTAATTGCTCCACAGGTTGCACGTGTATAACGTTTGGCAGTAGCTTTTAAATAGTGTGACTTTAACGTCACTTGAGCATCGTGCAAACCTGCGCATTGAAGTTCATTAGAAAATTGGAAGAGAAGACAGTTTGTGTGTAAAAATAACATAGAACGAAAGTACTCGCCTGAACTGTGGCTCCACTACATAAGTCCCAAAGCTTATATATCAAAATAAATATCTGCTGCAAAAATACAAAAGTGCATGAAACTGATGTCTTTTTTTTTTTTGGTATTTAAGAGTTGGTCATAGGATTTGATAAGTTATAAATACGTAACCCCCTGAAAAGTTAGTGATAATTAATTTAATAACTCATAACTACTACGTCTAGTACAAAATAAATACTCAATCAGTACCAGATTACCCACACGATACGGGTAAAAGTCTAATTATGGCAATATTAATTGCACGTAGCTGTGATAATGTATGTACAGACCCCAGCACATGAAGCTACTACAATCTGTCAGATTTCTTTAATAGATTTTCGACTTTATTGCTAAAGCATTAGGTTCAAGGTTGATTGGGAAAATCTGACAGTTTCAGGTAGGTTGACGTTGTACGCTGACGTGACGTCTTGTCTACCTCTGTATACGTCTAAGACTGACAGCCATATTGAATTTTGATTACTGTCATGTTGTGTGCTTATCCCTTAACCACTAACGTACGAATGACATTCGTCGCGGAAACCGATAATCGTTCATAATGTGCGGTAAACCGGTCTGTTTGCAGTGTTCAAAGCCGACCTGTAATAACTGTTGTTAAAAAGTGCATAAATAATTGATTAGCTGCTAAAATGATTTTGATCTCATAAAACCATTCTTATTTAAGTATAAAAATGAAAAGAAAAAGTTCCTCTAGAAAATAGTATTTTTTTTTTCGATTTTTTAATATTTGTTGTTATTAGTTCAATACCACTAAGAATGTTGGTTAATAAATATTTTTTTCTATAAGTATTTTTAATGTTTTATTTATTTTTGCATCTTAGGTTTGAAATGTTCTATCACTTAAAATTGAATAAAAACTCAAATTACGATTAATGGCAGCCTGAGGGGTCTTTAAACAAATTGACGAATCTCATTTGTACGTCGGTCGTAGTGTAATGAAATGACACGTCAGTGGTTAAGGTTTATACAGCCTTGGCCAAAAGTATTAGGCATCCCCATAAAACACGTGAAACTAATAAAGTATAACAAAAACAAAGCTACCTGTTAAACAATAGCTCACTAGGTGTATTCAAACGTAAATTAAAACAATAGATAAGGTATTTTGACGTGCCATAAAACACCTGGTCCGCAATAGGCATGATGACTGATTTTGAAAAACTGTTCTATAATATTCTACAGTATCAAGTATTTCCAAAAAATATATTATTTCTGTAGGAAACAAAGTATTATTAGAAAAAAATGCTTTTTAAATTTTAAGTTTAAAATTCGCTCCAAAACGATTGGTGGTGTCATGGCGTCTGCATGTGACGTCACTTCTATGTAAATAGACCGTAAACACTACCAAAGCAACAAATCAGTTATTTTGCGTGTTAAATATGAATTCTAAAGTGTATAAGTGGTGCGCAGTCCCTCAGTGCGTTAATACGTCAATAACAACTCCTAACAAATTATTTGTTTATGTGGGTAAGGCCGCCAAAAAATGATAATTTTGATGGATGACTTAGCGTCCGGCAATTTTTTTAGGATAAATACAATAATATTATTGAACTTTATTGTTTTCCTTGCAAAAGGTATCATTTTACTAGTATTATTATATGCGAATCTCTGTAAACTACTTCTTTTTATTTTAAAATTATGTAGTCTGTACTGCGAGACTACAAATTGCTAGAACAAATAAAAATGTCCTAAATGATCCCCCATGACATATTTGGAATTAAATAATAGGTTTCAGTTTATTCCATCAGCAATCATAATATTTTCTTAATAGAATAACCTATTTTAGGCAATGTTTAATTACTTTACGACAATGTAGCTATTAAAATAATAAATATTTTCGCATAATAACAGCACGTCCACGTATTTAATGCTTTTATGTTACTGATTTTAAGTTATCATAATTTTTACAACCATAGAGTAATTGAGCATTAGAATCCGTTTTTAGTCATTGGCAACTCCAGTATCTAACTTGTCTATGATATGTCAATTGCGTGTCGGCCATTATTAAGTTCGTGTGTCAGTTACTTTGGCCAGCATCGTGTTTTCATTCGGCATAAAAAAGTTTTTAAATGATTTTAATGTAAGTTTTTTATCATATTGATTAAATTGACAGCTTATTTAGTAAATATGATGTTTAAATAAGAGCTATAATCGATTGACACTGTTAATTATTTATCATAGTGCCGTAGATTCGAGGATCTTTTGAAAAGAGGTTAGGTTTTATGTTACTTTTATGTTGCTTTTATGTTACTTTTAAGTTACTTTTGTTACCACTGTAGTTTATTTTAAGTTACGTAACATAAAAATGATGTAAAACCTAATGCACATTGGAAACTGTAGAACTATTAATTTATTGATATTTAATAACTTTATTAAATGTCAATAAATTGAAGTTTTCGCGTATATTATCATTGTAACTAATTTGAATGTACCATTACTTATAGTAAATATCCAGAATTTTACTAAGAGTTCATGCATCATATTATTATTATTATGAATTAAATAATCATGAAAATAGCTAAGTTCTATTGACTAATATAATTTGTAATTAATATAATACAAACTCTGTCTGCGATTTCATTTGAGTGGATTTCGATATTTATGCCGTCCCGCAGAAACCGTACACATTTATTAGGGACAAAAAGAAGCCTATGTACAAAATCCAGTCCTTCATCTGTCTACCTTCCAAATTCTATCTAATTCCGTTCAGCTGCTGAGACATTAAAGCGCAAGTTTTCACGGCATGATGTGTACAGAATAGCACAGCTGGTTGATTGAATGATTGTTTCGCTTTCAGGCCTCAACGGCTTTAGACGAAATTTGGTGGGTAGATAGAAGGATTGGAATAACACGTAGGTAGTAAGTATATTTACGTTTATCCCAGAAAAAAAATCGCTTTCTAAAGGATACTACACAGAAGTTTTGGGTGTTACGGGATCCGCTCGGATGAACTCGCAGGTAGAATCTAGTATAATAAAGGGAAATGGTAATTAGGAATCTGTAAAAAAATACTTAACATTTTATGTTATAAATAATGTAATAAGAATGGATAATGATGTGATTTTTTTTTTGTGACAGATGCCTCTCACTCCGGCTCAAAAACAAAAAAGATACCGCGAGAAACTACAAAGAGAGAACCCAGAGAAATATGCACAAATGAAAAAAAAAACTGCGGAATGCGCTTTACGTTATTATAGAAAAAAAACTAGCACATATACAGAACAGGATAAAGAAGAGAAAAGGCAAAAATGGCGAGATGTACTGTTTTATTTCTAACTTCAATAAAACTCAGTTTTATTGAAGTTAGAAATAAAAAAAAAATATTTTCAAAATTAAACTGACTTCAAAATGAGTGCTTGGTTTTGTTACTTTGTTTTTTGCCAGCGACTTCCGACATTTGGTAGTTTAAAAGATAAAACTTTTATTTTTCCTGTATAAGTTATTGATTAAATAAATAACATACATGTTCGGGTCGAATTGATAACCTCCTTTTTTTTAAAGTCGGTTAAATACTAATGTATTTTTCCCTATTGTAGACATACCTTTAGAATATTTTATGTTACTTTTTAAGTTACCGGTAATTTATACTTTTAAGTTGCTTTTATGTTATATGAGGCCAATTTAACGGCCTTACCCGTATATAGGCTAATAAACACATTACCCTCCTCTGCGTCGCACAGTCGGGTAAAAAAGGCTTGATAATAACTAACGATTGAAATTTTCCTTTTTTACA
This sequence comes from Dicycla oo, assembly GCA_948252095.1. Taxonomy (NCBI): domain Eukaryota; kingdom Metazoa; phylum Arthropoda; class Insecta; order Lepidoptera; family Noctuidae; genus Dicycla; species Dicycla oo. The sequence goes on from OX411734.1 coordinate 9,513,642, forward strand.
GTATGACTCCTCGCTGATTGAAAAAGAAATTAAAGTGTTTTGCCCGAATTGTGACACGGTAGTATCGCACACCGCAGGAGGAATAAAAGCGGTAGGTATCTACAGTAGAGATGCCCGATTTTTTGCTTTGAATCGATTTTCTGGATCGTAATGGATCCTAACCTCGTGAATCGATTTACGATCTTAATCCTATTGTATTGAATCGATCTTATCGATCACGGAAGATCGTATCATAATTTTATAAAAATAATGAAAAGCACAGTATGCATGCAATTTTTAAATTCATAGTATTTCCTTTCGTTTTAAAATCTGTTTGCACAATTTCACATTATCACATAGTCACATTTAATAAAAAAATGTCCAAACGTTTGATTTTGTTGGGCCATATTAAAAAGTATTTTCAAATAATAGGTCATGCTGACAGATAGAACTCTTCCTATTGCAGTAATACAATATTACAATTACAAAGAATGAAAGATAACAAAATTAGAGAATGCTAACATACTTACCCGATACCCGATAATAAAATAAACAAAATATTATCACGGTATCACCTACCTTCATAATAGGTTGGGGAAAAAGTTTCTTCGCATTTTTTAAGAAAATTCAAAACATTTTTTTAATATAGTTTATTTACATTTAACTAAAGTATGTAGGTACCATTTTGTTCGATAACTTTTTGCCATCTTGTAGGTAGGGACATGATCCCATTGCTATAGAAATTTTGGGACTTCTGGTCAAAATACCGCGACAAGTGGTTTTGGCAGTCCTCTCGTGATGTTAACCTGACACTGCCTAAAGAATTCTGAAGCGACCGAAACAGGTGGAAATCTGAAGGTGCAAGGTCAGGACTATACGGCGGATGCATTAACACCTCCCAGCTAAACTCTCTTAATTTTTGCTGAGTGGCTAAAGATGTGTGAGGTCTAGCGTTATCATGATGAAAAACCACACCCCTTCTGTTGATTAATTCCGGCCGCTTTCTCTCAACTTCTTGCTTTAATCTCATCAGTTGTTCGCAGTAGAGTTCAGAATCGATGGTCCTGCCTGGTGGTAACAGCTCATAATGAATAATGCCCTTCCAATCCCACCACACACACAGCATCACCTTGTTGCGAGTTAACCCGGGTTTCGCCACAGTCTGTGAAGCCTGACCGGCCTTTGACCACGACCTTTTTCGCACGTTCTTGTCATACGTGATTAGTTAGTTCTTCAAAAATGGTTCGGTTTCATTACGTCGTAATAAAGAATCACAAATGAGTACACGGTTCATTAGGTTTCTTTCAGTGAGCTCGTCAGGTACCCAAATGTCGAGCTTTTTTGTGTACCCAGTTTTTTTCAAATGCGCCAAAACTGTTTTGTGGTCAATTTCCAGTTCTTCAGCTACGTCGTAACTACTGATATGCCGATCTTGCTCCACTTTTTCAAAAATGGCATCCATTTTATCCGTAATAGGGCGACCAGAGCGACGTGCATCTTTGACATCAAAATTTCCGGATTGAAAACGCTTAAACCAAATTTGTGCTACTCTCACAGACACTACACTAGGTCCATACACATCGCAAATTTTTTTCGCGGCTTGCGTTGCATTTTTACCTTTTTTGTAGTAAAATTTTAAAATGTATCGAATTTCTTCATTAGATTCACTCATCTTGACGGTACGAAAAACAAATGAAAATCACACATTTTCCTAATTTGAATTTGGAATTATGTTCAAAATTTAAACTTTCAATAATACCAAAACCAGCCAGATACAAATAGTATAGCCAAAGAGATTTTATTACAAGTTCATACATACTATAATGCGAAAAGACTTTTTCCCCAACCTAATATTTCATACAATATCGCTTTAGGAGCTCGTGGCTAAGTAATAACAGCCGCACGGGTCGATCCATCAGGTTAAGCTACGCTTGCCGGGGTTGGTCTGTGGATGGGTGACCATCTTTTCATACCGAGACTCCTCCGTGCCTCGGAAAGCACGTTAAGCCGCGTTGGTCCCGCCTGTCATTTGTGGATCTTTGACAGTCGTTACGGGTCGTCAAAAGCCCGAAAGTCTGACAACCAGTCTTACCAAGGGGTATCGTATTACCCAGTAAACTGGGTTGTGGAGGTCAGAGTCGCTCCATGTAAAATACTGGTATTCAGTTGCATTGCAGTAGACTGGAAGCCGACCCCAACATAGTTGGGAAAAGGCTAGGCAGATTGACCGCTTTTGAATAAAGTAACTTAAGCAGTCGAAACTAATCTCATTCAATGTTTATGTAGGTAATGTTACTTTGTTGTAGTTCAGACAATACGTTTCAGTTGACGTTTAGGTTTTAGTTGATACGATTTTATCAAACGATCTTGGCGCATACGATTCGATCTGGGTGAAGATCGCATCCTGTTGAATCGATTAAAAAAATCGGTAGATCGTATAGCCATGAATCGATATTCTGGAAGATCGATTCAGAACGGGCATCCCTAATCTACAGTCAACGGATCAGTGGTAACCTTAGCACTGCGAACATCGCCCTTACTGCTCAGACATAAGGCACTGTCAATGTCAAATTGTTACTAATGATAGACATTGACTGTACACGTTGACTGTACTCATGAAACTTTTTAGTTATATATGTAACAACATCACATGATGGGTTAGGCAGAGGTGTACCTTGTATGTACACCCACATTTTTCCGGTTGTTCCATGTTTAAATACCATGTAATATGGGGCGAGCTTGTTGACATCAAGGGGGCACAAATCCAGACTCCAGACTGAAGAATTCCAGATGGAAAATCTCAATAACAGTTTCCAAACAGGACCTCATGCCCAGTGTTTTTAAGATCTGTGGTGGTGACATTAGCACTGCGAACATCGCCCTTACTGAAAATCTCAATAACAGTTTCCCAACTCGAGAATCGAATTCAGGACCTCATGCTCGGCAGTAGTGCTTGCGGCCACTACACCACCGAAGCGGTCTAATTCTTGATAGAGGGGAATGTACATCGTCATAACAGAGTACACCCCCCTTTGTAGCCATATCATTTGTCCGATACCGTCTCTTTGACCTTCCCACCTTCCCCTACTCTTATGGCCATCTGCATTCATAATTAAAAATTTCCTCACGATGTAACTTTGACAATTCTCAGGATCAAACAAAAATACTCATCGCCAAAGTGTACCATTACTTTGAGCAAGAGTATGAAGAGTTAAAGACAATCTATGGAGACCTGGACCTGACTCCTCTGTCGAAGTTCCGTCAACGGACTGCGTTGGCCACCGGAGTGAGTGAGACGACAGTACTTCAGATACTGAAGGAGGAAGAGGAACGGAACAACAAGCGACATGAACCGCCTGAGGAACGACGCAGAGCTCGCAAGAGATCTAGACAGACGGACAGGTATGTGATAACACTGTAATAGCATATTTTCAACAGCACATAGTAGCGAAAGTCTGACAACCAGTCTTACCAATGGGTATCGTATTACCCAGTAACTGGGTTGTGGAGGTCAAGAGAAGGGCAGTCGCTCCATGTAAAAGACTGTTATCCAGATGCGTCCGGGTAGATTAGAACCCGACCCCATCATGTTTGGGAAAAAACAGGCAGATTGATTGTCGTCATTTAGAACTTTTAAGAATAAAACAATTTTAATAATTCGATATTGTATTTTTGTTTCAGTTCAAGCGAAGAAGACAGTTCGGATGATAATGACGACGGTAACGAGCCATCAAGTGACGTCCATGAGTGAGTTTCATCTGTTTTTTTTTTTTACCAATTATCTATATTAATACAATGTTTAAGGTTAAGACGACGCTGGAACCAGAATGATCTAGGGCACAAAAGTTTCTGAGTTTTCTCAGAAACATACTTTTCATTTTTGATGGAAATGTATTAAGCGTTGTTGTTGAGCATTTTATGATCCCTCAAGGAAAAAGTACTGGGAAGCACTTAGATCAGTGTGGCCTGAAAGAATTATGATTTTTCTATGCCATTGTGTAACAAAAACATTATTGGTAAAAATATCACTTAGATCACTCTGGTTCCAGCGTCGTCGTTTAAGGTCATTCACCCTACATTGCACTGCCTATTCCGATCACTGATTATCATAAATATTATGAATCTGAAGTATTACACGTTCATAATACAGCAGCTTCTGCCCGCGACTCGTTTCGTAATCGAAATAAAAAAGCAATTTATCCTCTCGAATGTCGGAGACTAAATTGACTTGACTGAAATTGTCAAGCTGTATTAGGATTACATTATCATAAAGGTCATTTTAATATTTTCACTTGTCAATTTAGTGTAACTGTCCGACTTAAGACACTTGGAGCATTTTTTCTTATGTCGAACTGTGTAACATAAGACATTCGAGAGGTTACAAAATTAAATCAAAAATCAACTTAAAAAAAAAACCAAAATTATGAAATCCCTTTAATTTCGGAAGTCGGTGGAATAAAAAAAAACACTGACTTCCGAATTAAAGTTATTTCATAATTTCTTTTTGAAGTCGATTTAATTTTTTAAATTATTTTTTTATTTAACAATCCTAACAGCCCACTAAAATTTAAATCACCACATTGCGCCCGCGCCGGCAGTGTTTAGTAAGAGGCGGCATAACACAACACGACGCCTGTAATCCCCGAAGGGTTAGGCAGAGGTGTACCTACAGTACACCCACATATCGCCAGTTTTGTTTAAGTTCCATGTAATAGAGGGCGAGCCTATTGTCATCAGCCGGGTATAAATACAGACTACAGCATACAAAGTAAGTGTGGAAATATTTTTTTTATGTTTTCAGAGCGCAGACGTTGGTAGTGAAGGTAGAACCTGAATATTACAAGTAAGTAATTATAATCATCATGCTTTCCTTTTCTTTAATATTATTCAGCTACATTCGGTTAGACTGGAAGCTGACCGCAACATAGTTGCGAAAAGGCAGGCAGATAGATTTTTACTATTTTTACTCTAATAACCTTGACATTGATACGTATTCTAATAAGTTTTCTTATTTTAATTTCAGTGAGGAACCTGAAATTTTCATTCCGGCAGCTGTGAAGGTAGAACCCAGCGACGTTGAGCTCAACAAGTAAGTCATAACTTACTTCCACACGCGGTTACATCAATGTTTTATATTTCTTTGTCATCAACATCAGTTCAGCCGACAGACGGCCGCTGCTGGACATGGCCTCCCCCAAGCACCGCCACTTCCACCGGCTCTGTGCTACTCGCATCCGACGGATTCCTGCGGCCTTCACCAGGTCACCGGTCCATCTAGTGGGAGGGCTTCCAGCGCCACGTATTCCGGTTAGCGGTCGCCCATCATCGGCCATCTGTTCTGCGAGCAATGTGCCCTGCCCGCTGCCACTTCAGTTTGCCAATTCTTCGGACTATATCAGTTACCTTGGTTCTCTTAAGAATCTCTTCATTTCTGATTCGAACTCGTAGGGAAACTTCAAGCATAGCCCTCTCCATTGCCCTTTGTGTTACTTTCAGCCTTCTAATGAGGCTCATTGTGAGCGAGCACGTTTCAGTGGCATACGTCATCATCACTGGCAACACGCACACGCACTGGCATGCTTCTTAGTAGTTTATTATAAAATAACAGCCGCGCGCCCGGTGCGGGTCCCATCGGTAAATTGTCGAACTACCAACAAACTTAGATCCCCTATTTAACATATTTAGGGAATGAATTTTTAAAATTCCTCTCTTACGGCTCACCTTCGTTACACAAGGAACTCTTGCACGACATTTTATGTTTCTAGACGCAGCGGTTTAGATTGTGCGTTGTCTGTCAGTGAGTGAATTAATTTAAGATTTTTAGTAGACATTTTGACATGAAAACGTCTTTTCGCTCGGTGGTAAGTTCAATATTTCTGATCGAAAAAAACATTTAAGATTTCAACCGCTAATAACTACGAGACTTTTAATACTAGAGCAGTGGTTGAGCATTTATAAGATAGATCATATTTATAACAATTTTAAGGCCGGATATAATTTGCCTATGACGTCACACGGCGAGCACAGGCGCATGCGTGCGACGCTCTACTTTCCATTGTGTCGAAATATCAATTCTTAGAGCTCAAAACGTGTTTAGCTAGATCAGTAATTCTAGAGTGTTTAAAGTACTACCAGGACCTAAAAAGAAACAACAGAAATATTGGCCAAAATAGGGTTAAAAATTAATATGAAGTTGATAATAGCAAAATAATGTATCGTCTCATAAGGGCCGTAAATCTGCTCAGAAATGAAAAAAATCCCAATCGAAGAAAGCTTGCATCAAAAGGAATGCAATGAACCTAAAAAGTCTAGTGCCGAGCAAATACAATAGCTGCGGCAGTGTCAGAAACCGTAAGAAAATATGTTGCAAATAGCAAATAATAAAAATATTAAAAAAATACCGATGGCACAAACACATAACTGAATTCATCTGAACATCTATAGAATTTTGGTATCGCAGGCGGGACGAACAAAAGTTACACCGTATTTCAGGTTATTGGTTTGTCCTGCGATACCAAAACTCAATAGTAATGCTTTTTTTCTCTTTTCTGTTATGTGTTTTTACAGTCGGGTTTTTTTTTTATTTATTTTTTTTAATTTTAATCTTTTTAGTTTTATAAATATTGTGTATTTCCAGATGCAATATATAAATAATATATAGACATATAAGTACTATTTAAATATGATTGGGCTACGGTTATTTATCAATTATTTAATTAACTAATATTAACCAATTTATCATTCCTAATTAAATTTAAACATTTATAACAAATATATTTTTTGTAATCCCCTTTTAATTTCCTTTATTTTGATACCTTACTCGATAAGTTTGGTTAATTTATTTTTATTAACGTTTTACTATTCCGCACCCAAAATCCGCCATTTTAATTTTTTTTACAAACACTTGTGTTTTTATGTCGAATAAAATGATACCTTACTATCGAAATCCATTCAGCCGTTTGGTAGATACGAGTTAATAAAGAAATTTACGACCGATATATACAGGGTTATTTGTAAAACACCAGCAACCTTTTAAGGGGTCATTGTACTCATCATTATGAACAACTTTTACTATGCGACCAAACATGAAATTGCGAAAAAAAAAATCAGCTGTTCAGTACATTTATGTTCGCGCATAACTCGTCAAAATGTACTGAACAGCTGATTTTTTTTTTTTGCGATTTCAGGTTTGGTCCCATAGTAAAAGTTGTTCAAAATGATGAGTACAATGATCCCTTAAGAGGTTGCTGGTGTTTTACAAATAACCCATATATATCGGTCGTAAATCTGCTCAGAACTGAAAAAAATTATAATCGGTGAAATCTTACTTTATGAGGAATGCCATGAGTCTACTAAGTCTAGTGTCGAGCAAATATACAATGGCTACGGTAGTATCGGAAACCGTAGTAACATTTCAATCTGTTTTCACGAAAACAAACGGCGCGAGCTCGAACTACGATTACTAATATTTTTATATTTCTTGTTTTCAGGCAGCAAGCTGTAGCTGACCCAATTTCTGTAGACGTGAAGACAGAACCTCGCAGTGATGTAGTGGACAAGTAAGTAATCTTAATTATTTTAGAAGTCGTCACGTCAAGTAAGCAACTTATACTCTTAGTATGTTCGATTTCTTCATAAATTTAAATGTCATTCAGTTACTTTATAGTTTGACTACTTCTATTTCCGATAGGTTCTATCCTGTATATTTTAACCTGAAATCGCGAAACAAAAATCAGCTGTTCCCTACATTTATGTTCGCATAACTCGTCAAAATGTAGGGAACATCTGATTTTTTTCGCGATTTCAGGTTTGGTCCCATAACCTAGTAAAAGTTGTTCATAATGATGAGCACAATAACCCGTTAATAATGTTGTGCGTTAATTCCGGGACATGTTGTATGTTTTCCGTTGCCTCACTAACTCTCATTCTGTATATTTTTTTCCATTGGCTTTAAACATCCAACGGCACCTTGTATTGTATAATTTTTCCAATGACCTTAAAAGAATCATTCTGTATATTATTCAGTTTCTTCTAAAAACTTATTTTTAACTGATAAGTGATACGAGTAATGGACTAATAATCTCATCCTCTATTATTTTTGATTGCAGTGCAAACGAGACACTCGCACTAAATGAACCTGCTGGAACTAAACGTAAAGCAAGGAAAACACCAAGAAGTGACGTCACATCCACACGGTAAGTAAAGTTCGGGGAAATTAAAAGTTGAGCAAATTGACGGGCAACTTAAATTGTCCGTATACTTATTCAAATCGGTTCAATCGATACTAGCAACCGGCGTGCGTGTACAATCACATGTATGACCGTAAACCTCATTAGTTTACGGTTAGTTGTTAGTTGTTTATGCCTACCCCCATGGGAAACAGACGTGAGTTTATGTATGTTTATGTTTTCAAAAAACACAACTATCTAACGGCTATAACACAACAAATTGACGTAGGTTGTCAATTTGCGTAATAATTAATTTCCCTGACTGCACATTATGATCATTATAGGAGGTATTTTATAAACGTTGGTTGTCACTAAACCCAGGCAGGCATAGTCACTGGAATAAAAATGGCGAAAGAAAAACTGTGAAGACACCGTCATGACGTAGACCGAAACATTCAAAGACATGTGAGATGGTCACCCATCCGTAGATGACCATCTTTACATACCGACTCCTTCGTGCCTCGGAAAGCACGTTAAGCCGTTGGTCCCGGCTGTCATTCGTGGATCTTTGGCAGTCGTTACGGGTCGTCAGAAGCCCGAAAGTCTGACAACCAGTCTTACTAAGGGGTATCGTATTACCCAGTAACTGGACATGTGACATCCAGCAACCCGCACTGGCAGCGAGCTGCACTACGGCCCGCTCCCTCTCACAGAGAGGAGGTAGAGGGGACCTTGTAGGCTCATTAATGAATTACAAGCCATGCGCCCGATGGCATTCGTTCGTCCCCTACTTAACTCCTTTAGGGGATGAATTGAATTTAGAGGATGCTTCCTCACCTCACCTTCTTCTCTGAGACTGTTCACCTTCGTTATACTTAAATAACGCACAACCTCTTAAGGGGTCATTGTACTCATCATTATGAACAACTTTTACTATGGGACCAAACCTGAAATCGCGAAAAAAAATCAGCTGCTCAGTACATTTATGTTCGCATAATTCATCAAAATGTACTGCACAGCTGATGTTTTTTCGCGATTTCAGGTTTGGTCCCATAGTAAAAGTTGTTCATAATGATGAGTACAATGACCCCTTAAGAGGTTGTACGTTACTTATGTTACACTTTATATAAAGAAGTCTTGCGCAAAGTTTCATGCTTCTAGACCCAGCGGTTCAGGGTACAATACAAGGGTCAAGGGTTATATGCGTTGTCTGTGAGTGAGTGAATGATTGAATGAAGGAATTGATGTTTATTTTTGTGCAGGCAACACACACGAGGAGAATCCTCGAGTACGGCGGCCGCGAGTAGCGTTCGACTCACGGAAGAACTAGACGAGTAAGTACATGAGTACAGCACAAGTTACAATGGTGCTGATTCTATTGTTCAATAACTAAACTAAAATTAGAGAATCGCTATCTTTTACTAACTGAGGAGCTCGTGGCTAAGTAATAACAGCCTCACGGGTCGATCCATCAGGTTAAGCTACGCTTGCCGGGGTTGGTCTGTGGATGGGTGACCATCTTTTCATACCGAGACTCCTCCGTGCCTCGAAAAGCACGTTAAGCCGTTGGTCCCGGCTGTCTTTCGTGGATCTTTGACAGTCGTTACGGGTCGTCAGAAGCCCGAAAGTCTGACAACCAGTCTTACCAAGGGGTATCGTATTACCCAGTAACTGGGTTGTGGAGGTCAGATAGGCAGTCGCTCCATGTAAAATACTGGTATTCAGCTGCATCCGGTTAGACTGGAAGCCGACCCCAACTTAGTTGGGAAAAGGCTAGGCAGATTGATTGCTATCTTTTACTAACCTGTTGCGAGAAAAGGACGGCAATAGCTCTGAACTAAGTTACAGATGTCAAACTAGTTTACGCCTTGTGCTTCACCGTGTTTTTAGTCGACATGATTTCGCGTGTCGTTTAAATTTGTATGGAAATATTAGTTCCAACTAAATTTGACAGCTCTAATTTACGTCACGTCTCTTTCTTGTTTTATTAGAGAGAAATGTTAGCAATAGCCTAAATTAAGTTTAGTTTGTTCACAACAGAATCGGCACCAATGTCTCACTCTTCACTCTTGAACACAGCAATGCTGAATGCTACGTACACTCACGAGCAGAAATCCTTACATTGACCCAAGATTCTAAAGCGATTTCCTCCTCAAGTACTGAACATGAAGCAACTGCCTATCTGACTTAGAACATAACTTTTGTGACTTTATGTATGATTGTTTATTCCCTCGCAGCATCCAAACGGCTTGATGTATTTTAATGATTGACTTTTAATAGCCAGTATATTTTGATGACTTCCTTTAAAATTAATATCTTCTTGATTTCAGAAGCAGTCTGCTCGGAGACACAGAAATGAAAGTGGGGGAAGTAGAAATAGAAATTCATGAAGAAGGATTTAGCTAATTTTAAGATTGTCAAATTCATGAGTTTCATGTGACCAAAATAAGAAGTTGTTGCCATATTTTGTGAATTTGTTGATTCTGATGTTTAGAATGAGTCGTCACAGTCACCAACATAAATACCTCATATGTACGTAAAATATAAAAATATATTTTCTCGTGAAATAAAAATTGCAACTTTGAGAAAACTAATTCATAACAAGCTACGAGTATTGCCCGTGGCTTCACCCGCGTGGACTGCGGACAATATCCCACGAGAACGTACTACCGGGAGTTAAAGACAGATTTCATAACTAGCTATTGCCCGCGGCTTCACCCGCGTGGATTGCGGACAATATCCCACGAGAACGTACTACCGGGAGTTAAAGACAGATTTCATAACTAGCTATTGCCCGCGGCTTCACCCGCGTGGATTGCGGACAATATCCCACGAGAACGTACTACCGGGAGTTAAAGACAGATTTCATAACTAGCTATTGCCCGCGGCTTCACCCGCGTGGATTGCGGACAATATCCCACGAGAACGTACTACCGGGAGTTAAAGACAGATTTCATAACTAGCTATTGCCCGTGGCTTCACCCGCGTGGACTGCGGACAATATCCCACGAGAACGTACTACCGGGAGTTAAAGACAGATTTCATAACTAGCTATTGCCCGCGGCTTCACCCGCGTGGATTGCGGACAATATCCCACGAGAACGTACTACCGGGAGTTAAAGACAGATTTCATAACTAGCTATTGCCGGCGGCTTCACCCGCGTGGATTGCGGACAATATCCCACGAGAACGTACTACCGGGAGTTAAAGACAGATTTCATAACTAGCTATTGCCCGTGGCTTCACCCGCGTGGATTGCGGACAATATCCCACGAGAACGTACTATCGGGAGTTAAAGACAGATTTCATAACTAGCTGTTGCCCGCGGCTTCACCCGCGTGGATTGCGGACAATATCCCACGAGAACGTACTACCGGGAGTTAAAGACAGATTTCATAACTAGCTATTGCCCGCGGCTTCACCCGCGTGGATTGCGGACAATATCCCACGAGAACGTACTACCGGGAGTTAAAGACAGATTTCATAACTAGCTATTGCCCGCGGCTTCACCCGCGTGGATTGCGGACAATATCCCACGAGAACGTACTACCGGGAGTTAAAGACAGATTTCATAACTAGCTATTGCCCGTGGCTTCACCCGCGTGGATTGCGGACAATATCCCACGAGAACGTACTACCGGGAGTTAAAGACAGATTTCATAACTAGCTGTTGCCCGCGGCTTCACCCGCGTGGATTGCGGACAATATCCCACGAGAACGTACTACCGGTAGTTAAAGACAGATTTCATAACTAGCTATTGCCCGTGGCTTCACCCGCGTGGACTGCGGACAATATCCCACGAGAACGTACTACCGGGAGTTAAAGACAGATTTCATAACTAGCTATTGCCGGCGGCTTCACCCGCGTGGACTGCGGACAATATCCCACGAGAACGTACTACCGGGAGTTAAAGACAGATTTCATAACTAGCTATTGCCGGCGGCTTCACCCGCGTGGACTGCGGACAATATCCCACGAGAACGTACTACCGGGAGTTAAAGACAGATTTCATAACTAGCTATTGCCCGTGGCTTCACCCGCGTGGATTGCGGACAATATCCCACGAGAACGTACTACCGGGAGTTAAAGACAGATTTCATAACTAGCTATTGCCCGCGGCTTCACCCGCGTGGATTGCGGACAATATCCCACGAGAACGTACTACCGGGAGTTAAAGACAGATTTCATAACTAGCTATTGCCCGTGGCTTCACCCGCGTGGATTGCGGACAATATCCCACGAGAACGTACTATCGGGAGTTAAAGACAGATTTCATAACTAGCTATTGCCCGCGGCTTCACCCGCGTGGATTGCGGACAATATCCCACGAGAACGTACTATCGGGAGTTAAAGACAGATTTCATAACTAGCTGTTGCCCGCGGCTTCACCCGCGTGGATTGCGGACAATATCCCACGAGAACGTACTACCGGGAGTTAAAGACAGATTTCATAACTAGCTATTGCCCGTGGCTTCACCCGCGTGGACTGCGGACAATATCCCACGAGAACGTACTACCGGGAGTTAAAGACAGATTTCATAACTAGCTATTGCCGGCGGCTTCACCCGCGTGGACTGCGGACAATATCCCACGAGAACGTACTACCGGGAGTTAAAGACAGATTTCATAACTAGCTATTGCCGGCGGCTTCACCCGCGTGGACTGCGGACAATATCCCACGAGAACGTACTACCGGGAGTTAAAGACAGATTTCATAACTAGCTATTGCCCGCGGCTTCACCCGCGTGGATTGCGGACAATATCCCACGAGAACGTACTACCGGGAGTTAAAGACAGATTTCATAACTAGCTATTGCCCGTGGCTTCACCCGCGTGGATTGCGGACAATATCCCACGAGAACGTACTACCGGGAGTTAAAGACAGATTTCATAACTAGCTGTTGCCCGCGGCTTCACCCGCGTGGATTGCGGACAATATCCCACGAGAACGTACTACCGGGAGTTAAAGACAGATTTCATAACTAGCTATTGCCCGTGGCTTCACCCGCGTGGACTGCGGACAATATCCCACGAGAACGTACTACCGGGAGTTAAAGACAGATTTCATAACTAGCTATTGCCGGCGGCTTCACCCGCGTGGACTGCGGACAATATCCCACGAGAACGTACTACCGGGAGTTAAAGACAGATTTCATAACTAGCTATTGCCCGTGGCTTCACCCGCGTGGATTGCGGACAATATCCCACGAGAACGTACTACCGGGAGTTAAAGACAGATTTCATAACTAGCTATTGCCCGTGGCTTCACCCGCGTGGACTGCGGACAATATCCCACGAGAACGTACTACCGGGAGTTAAAGACAGATTTCATAACTAGCTATTGCCGGCGGCTTCACCCGCGTGGACTGCGGACAATATCCCACGAGAACGTACTACCGGGAGTTAAAGACAGATTTCATAACTAGCTATTGCCGGCGGCTTCACCCGCGTGGACTGCGGACAATATCCCACGAGAACGTACTACCGGGAGTTAAAGACAGATTTCATAACTAGCTATTGCTGGCGGCTTCACCCGCGTGGACTGCGGACAATATCCCACGAGAACGTACTACCGGGAGTTAAAGACAGATTTCATAACTAGCTATTGCCCGCGGCTTCACCCGCGTGGATTGCGGACAATATCCCACGAGAACGTACTACCGGGAGTTAAAGACAGATTTCATAACTAGCTATTGCTGGCGGCTTCACCCGCGTGGATTGCGGACAATATCCCACGAGAACGTACTACCGGGAGTTAAAGACAGATTTCATAACTAGCTATTGCCCGCGGCTTCACCCGCGTGGATTGCGGACAATATCCCACGAGAACGTACTACCGGGAGTTAAAGACAGATTTCATAACTAGCTATTGCCGGCGGCTTCACCCGCGTGGACTGCGGACAATATCCCACGAGAACGTACTACCGGGAGTTAAAGACAGATTTCATAACTAGCTATTGCCGGCGGCTTCACCCGCGTGGACTGCGGACAATATCCCACGAGAACGTACTACCGGGAGTTAAAGACAGATTTCATAACTAGCTATTGCCGGCGGCTTCACCCGCGTGGACTGCGGACAATATCCCACGAGAACGTACTACCGGGAGTTAAAGACAGATTTCATAACTAGCTATTGCCCGCGGCTTCACCCGCGTGGATTGCGGACAATATCCCACGAGAACGTACTACCGGGAGTTAAAGACAGATTTCATAACTAGCTATTGCCGGCGGCTTCACCCGCGTGGACTGCGGACAATATCCCACGAGAACGTACTACCGGGAGTTAAAGACAGATTTCATAACTAGCTATTGCCGGCGGCTTCACCCGCGTGGACTGCGGACAATATCCCACGAGAACGTACTACCGGGAGTTAAAGACAGATTTCATAACTAGCTATTGCTGGCGGCTTCACCCGCGTGGACTGCGGACAATATCCCACGAGAACGTACTACCGGGAGTTAAAGACAGATTTCATAACTAGCTATTGCCGGCGGCTTCACCCGCGTGGACTGCGGACAATATCCCACGAGAACGTACTACCGGGAGTTAAAGACAGATTTCATAACTAGCTATTGCCGGCGGCTTCACCCGCGTGGACTGCGGACAATATCCCACGAGAACGTACTACCGGGAGTTAAAGACAGATTTCATAACTAGCTATTGCCCGTGGCTTCACCCGCGTGGATTGCGGACAATATCCCACGAGAACGTACTACCGGGAGTTAAAGACAGATTTCATAACTAGCTATTGCCGGCGGCTTCACCCGCGTGGACTGCGGACAATATCCCACGAGAACGTACTACCGGGAGTTAAAGACAGATTTCATAACTAGCTATTGCCGGCGGCTTCACCCGCGTGGACTGCGGACAATATCCCACGAGAACGTACTACCGGGAGTTAAAGACAGATTTCATAACTAGCTATTGCCGGCGGCTTCACCCGCGTGGACTGCGGACAATATCCCACGAGAACGTACTACCGGGAGTTAAAGACAGATTTCATAACTAGCTATTGCCCGTGGCTTCACCCGCGTGGATTGCGGACAATATCCCACGAGAACGTACTACCGGGAGTTAAAGACAGATTTCATAACTAGCTATTGCCGGCGGCTTCACCCGCGTGGACTGCGGACAATATCCCACGAGAACGTACTACCGGGAGTTAAAGACAGATTTCATAACTAGCTATTGCCCGCGGCTTCACCCGCGTGGATTGCGGACAATATCCCACGAGAACGTACTACCGGGAGTTAAAGACAGATTTCATAACTAGCTATTGCCGGCGGCTTCACCCGCGTGGATTGCGGACAATATCCCACGAGAACGTACTACCGGGAGTTAAAGACAGATTTCATAACTAGCTGTTGCCCGCGGCTTCACCCGCGTGGATTGCGGACAATATCCCACGAGAACGTACTACCGGGAGTTAAAGACAGATTTCATAACTAGCTGTTGCCCGCGGCTTCACCCGCGTGGATTGCGGACAATATCCCACGAGAACGTACTACCGGGAGTTAAAGACAGATTTCATAACTAGCTATTGCCGGCGGCTTCACCCGCGTGGATTGCGGACAATATCCCACGAGAACGTACTACCGGGAGTTAAAGACAGATTTCATAACTAGCTATTGCTGGCGGCTTCACCCGCGTGGATTGCGGACAATATCCCACGAGAACGTACTACCGGGAGTTAAAGACAGATTTCATAACTAGCTATTGCCCGCGGCTTCACCCGCGTGGATTGCGGACAATATCCCACGAGAACGTACTACCGGGAGTTAAAGACAGATTTCATAACTAGCTATTGCTGGCGGCTTCACCCGCGTGGATTGCGGACAATATCCCACGAGAACGTACTACCGGGAGTTAAAGACAGATTTCATAACTAGCTATTGCCCGCGGCTTCACCCGCGTGGATTGCGGACAATATCCCACGAGAACGTACTACCGGGAGTTAAAGACAGATTTCATAACTAGCTATTGCCCGCGGCTTCACCCGCGTGGATTGCGGACAATATCCCACGAGAACGTACTACCGGGAGTTAAAGACAGATTTCATAACTAGCTATTCCCGCGGCTTCACCCGCGTGGATTGCGGACAATATCCCACGAGAACGTACTATCGGGAGTTAAAGACAGATTTCATAACTAGCTGTTGCCCGCGGCTTCACCCGCGTGGATTGCGGACAATATCCCACGAGAACGTACTACCGGGAGTTAAAGACAGATTTCATAACTAGCTATTGCCGGCGGCTTCACCCGCGTGGATTGCGGACAATATCCCACGAGAACGTACTACCGGGAGTTAAAGACAGATTTCATAACTAGCTATTGCCGGCGGCTTCACCCGCGTGGATTGCGGACAATATCCCACGAGAACGTACTACCGGGAGTTAAAGACAGATTTCATAACTAGCTATTGCCGGCGGCTTCACCCGCGTGGATTGCGGACAATATCCCACGAGAACGTACTACCGGGAGTTAAAGACAGATTTCATAACTAGCTATTGCCGGCGGCTTCACCCGCGTGGATTGCAAACAATATCCCACGAGAACGTACTACCGGGAGTTAAAGACAGATTTCATAACTAGCTATTGCTGGCGGCTTCACCCGCGTGGATTGCGGACAATATCCCACGAGAACGTACTACCGGGAGTTAAAGACAGATTTCATAACTAGCTATTGCCCGCGGCTTCACCCGCGTGGATTGCGGACAATATCCCACGAGAACGTACTACCGGGAGTTAAAGACAGATTTCATAACTAGCTATTGCTGGCGGCTTCACCCGCGTGGATTGCGGACAATATCCCACGAGAACGTACTACCGGGAGTTAAAGACAGATTTCATAACTAGCTATTGCCCGCGGCTTCACCCGCGTGGATTGCGGACAATATCCCACGAGAACGTACTACCGGGAGTTAAAGACAGATTTCATAACTAGCTATTGCCCGCGGCTTCACCCGCGTGGATTGCGGACAATATCCCACGAGAACGTACTACCGGGAGTTAAAGACAGATTTCATAACTAGCTATTCCCGCGGCTTCACCCGCGTGGATTGCGGACAATATCCCACGAGAACGTACTATCGGGAGTTAAAGACAGATTTCATAACTAGCTGTTGCCCGCGGCTTCACCCGCGTGGATTGCGGACAATATCCCACGAGAACGTACTACCGGGAGTTAAAGACAGATTTCATAACTAGCTATTGCCGGCGGCTTCACCCGCGTGGATTGCGGACAATATCCCACGAGAACGTACTACCGGGAGTTAAAGACAGATTTCATAACTAGCTATTGCTGGCGGCTTCACCCGCGTGGATTGCGGACAATATCCCACGAGAACGTACTACCGGGAGTTAAAGACAGATTTCATAACTAGCTATTGCTGGCGGCTTCACCCGCGTGGATTGCGGACAATATCCCACGAGAACGTACTACCGGGAGTTAAAGACAGATTTCATAACTAGCTATTGCTGGCGGCTTCACCCGCGTGGATTGCGGACAATATCCCACGAGAACGTACTACCGGGAGTTAAAGACAGATTTCATAACTAGCTATTGCTGGCGGCTTCACCCGCGTGGATTGCGGACAATATCCCACGAGAACGTACTACCGGGAGTTAAAGACAGATTTCATAACTAGCTATTGCCGGCGGCTTCACCCGCGTGGATTGCGGACAATATCCCACGAGAACGTACTATCGGGAGTTAAAGACAGATTTCATAACTAGCTGTTGCCCGCGGCTTCACCCGCGTGAATTGCGGACAATATCCCACGAGAACGTACTACCGGGAGTTAAAGACAGATTTCATAACTAGCTGTTGCCCGCGGCTTCACCCGCGTGGATTGCGTACAATATCCCACGAGAACGTACTACCGGGAGTTAAAGACAGATTTCATAACTAGCTATTGCCGGCGGCTTCACCCGCGTGGATTGCGGACAATATCCCACGAGAACGTACTACCGGGAGTTAAAGACAGATTTCATAACTAGCTATTGCTGGCGGCTTCACCCGCGTGGATTGCGGACAATATCCCACGAGAACGTACTACCGGGAGTTAAAGACAGATTTCATAACTAGCTATTGCCCGCGGCTTCACCCGCGTGGATTGCGGACAATATCCCACGAGAACGTACTACCGGGAGTTAAAGACAGATTTCATAACTAGCTATTGCTGGCGGCTTCACCCGCGTGGATTGTGGACAATATCCCACGAGAACGTACTACCGGGAGTTAAAGACAGATTTCATAACTAGCTATTGCCCGCGGCTTCACCCGCGTGGATTGCGGACAATATCCCACGAGAACGTACTACCGGGAGTTAAAGACAGATTTCATAACTAGCTATTGCCGGCGGCTTCACCCGCGTGGATTGCGGACAATATCCCACGAGAACGTACTATCGGGAGTTAAAGACAGATTTCATAACTAGCTGTTGCCCGCGGCTTCACCCGCGTGGATTGCGGACAATATCCCACGAGAACGTACTACCGGGAGTTAAAGACAGATTTCATAACTAGCTATTGCCGGCGGCTTCACCCGCGTGGATTGCGGACAATATCCCACGAGAACGTACTACCGGGAGTTAAAGACAGATTTCATAACTAGCTATTCCCGCGGCTTCACCCGCGTGGATTGCGGACAATATCCCACGAGAACGTACTATCGGGAGTTAAAGACAGATTTCATAACTAGCTGTTGCCCGCGGCTTCACCCGCGTGGATTGCGGACAATATCCCACGAGAACGTACTACCGGGAGTTAAAGACAGATTTCATAACTAGCTATTGCCGGCGGCTTCACCCGCGTGGATTGCGGACAATATCCCACGAGAACGTACTACCGGGAGTTAAAGACAGATTTCATAACTAGCTATTGCTGGCGGCTTCACCCGCGTGGATTGCGGACAATATCCCACGAGAACGTACTACCGGGAGTTAAAGACAGATTTCATAACTAGCTATTGCTGGCGGCTTCACCCGCGTGGATTGCGGACAATATCCCACGAGAACGTACTACCGGGAGTTAAAGACAGATTTCATAACTAGCTATTGCTGGCGGCTTCACCCGCGTGGATTGCGGACAATATCCCACAAGAACGTACTACCGGGAGTTAAAGACAGATTTCATAACTAGCTATTGCCGGCGGCTTCACCCGCGTGGATTGCGGACAATATCCCACGAGAACGTACTACCGGGAGTTAAAGACAGATTTCATAACTAGCTATTGCCGGCGGCTTCACCCGCGTGGATTGCGGACAATATCCCACGAGAACGTACTACCGGGAGTTAAAGACAGATTTCATAACTAGCTATTGCTGGCGGCTTCACCCGCGTGGATTGCGGACAATATCCCACGAGAACGTACTACCGGGAGTTAAAGACAGATTTCATAACTAGCTATTGCCGGCGGCTTCACCCGCGTGGATTGCGGACAATATCCCACGAGAACGTACTACCGGGAGTTAAAGACAGATTTCATAACTAGCTATTGCCGGCGGCTTCACCCGCGTGGATTGCGGACAATATCCCACGAGAACGTACTACCGGGAGTTAAAGACAGATTTCATAACTAGCTATTGCCGGCGGCTTCACCCGCGTGGATTGCGGACAATATCCCACGAGAACGTACTACCGGGAGTTAAAGACAGATTTCATAACTAGCTATTGCCGGCGGCTTCACCCGCGTGGATTGCGGACAATATCCCACGAGAACGTACTACCGGGAGTTAAAGACAGATTTCATAACTAGCTATTGCCGGCGGCTTCACCCGCGTGGATTGCGGACAATATCCCACGAGAACGTACTACCGGGAGTTAAAGACAGATTTCATAACTAGCTATTGCTGGCGGCTTCACCCGCGTGGATTGCGGACAATATCCCACGAGAACGTACTACCGGGAGTTAAAGACAGATTTCATAACTAGCTATTGCCGGCGGCTTCACCCGCGTGGATTGCGGACAATATCCCACGAGAACGTACTACCGGGAGTTAAAGACAGATTTCATAACTAGCTATTGCCGGCGGCTTCACCCGCGTGGATTGCGGACAATATCCCACGAGAACGTACTACCGGGAGTTAAAGACAGATTTCATAACTAGCTATTGCCGGCGGCTTCACCCGCGTGGATTGCGGACAATATCCCACGAGAACGTACTACCGGGAGTTAAAGACAGATTTCATAACTAGCTATTGCCGGCGGCTTCACCCGCGTGGATTGCGGACAATATCCCACGAGAACGTACTACCGGGAGTTAAAGACAGATTTCATAACTAGCTATTGCCGGCGGCTTCACCCGCGTGGATTGCGGACAATATCCCACGAGAACGTACTACCGGGAGTTGAAGTGCCCTATGTGTTAATCCAGGTTCAGCTGTTTTTGCGTTAAACCGGAATAAACATCCAGACAAACGGACAAACATTCTAAAAACTATATTTTCGGTATCAGCCTCGCTCCAATGTACAATTTTGACTTTGTTACAATTTTCTTACCTATATGTTGAGATAGATAGGTAGATAATATGCTTTTGAATTTCGATAATACTAGGTGTGTTCGTAACACCATAATATACAGGGTTATTGGTAAAACACCTGCAACTTCTTAAAGGGTCATTGTACTCATCATTATGAACAACTTTTACTATGGGACCAAATCTGAAATCGCAAAAGAAAAGTCAGCTGTTCAGTACATTTTGACGAATTACGCGAACATAAATGTACTGAACAGTTGATTTTTTTTTCGCGATTCAGGTTTGGTCCCGTAATAATGAGTACAATGACCCCTTAAGAGGTTGCTGGTGTTTTACCAGTAACTCTGTTTATGTCAATACTTTACGAGAAACTCACTTTGGAATGTTGCGTAACTGTAAGGTATCTATGATCGTGACTGTACATCAATGCTGCTTAGTACGGTCAGCAACGAAACTCGGCCAGCGCTTACTTTTACACTAAATTGATGCAAAATTATTCTTTAACACATTATCTGCTTAATTCTTTATGCAAACGCTTCTTTATGCTACACCCTTACCGACCCTTATTTTACGATGTTTTCGAAACAATAGAGATGCACAACGAACGCACAGGTGCGGCGCGCCGCACTCGAAGAAAGTTATGTAAATTGTATGGACGCGTATACGCGCCGTCAAGCACCTGGTGAACGTCCGAAAACGCGCATGTGCGTCTGCCGCGCCTAGTGTATTAATCAGGTTTCAGTATTTCGTGCAGTTTAGAATTTGTGTTATTTGAATAATATAGTATACTAGCTTGTGCCTGCGACATCGCCCGCGTGGTAGCCAACTGCACACATGGAATGGCACTCGGCAATAGTATAGCTTACGAGTACCAACTTTACCATACTTACCAACTTTTTATACTTATTATTTAAACAGTCACGTGTAGTTCTTCTACACAATGGAATACAGTTTCCATCATAATCTGGAGAATTTATACCGGAAGATTTATGTGTATCTTGCATTAACACATTCGGTGCGGCAGACACACATGCGCGTTTTCATAACTTTCTTCGAGTGCGGCGCGGCGCACATGTGCGTTCGTTGTGCATCTCTATTGTTTCGAAAACATCGTGAAAAAAAGGGTCGGTAAGGGTGTAGCATAAAGAAGCGTTTGCATAAAGAATTCAGCAGAGAATGTGTTAATATACAGGGTTATTGGTAAAACACCAACAACAGGGGTCATTATACTCATCATTATGAACAACTTTTACTATGGGAACAAACCTGAAATCGCGAAAAAAAATCGGCTGTTCAGTACATTTTGACGAATTATGCGAACATAAATGTACTGAACAGCTGATTTTTTTCGCGATTTCATGTTTCGTCCCATAGTAAAAGTTGTTCATAATGATGAGTAGAGTGACCCCTTAAGTGGTTTTATTTTTTTAATTTTATTTTTTAGGGACAAAAAACAGGGTTAGATATTCAGGGTTGTTGGTGTTTTACCAATAACCCTGTATAACTTACACATAGCACATTCAAATACGCAAATATGATAAAAAAATCTCGATGTTTTATCCAGTCGTACAAACCGTGCGAACCAGGCACGGGTCGCTAGTTCACCATCTGCCTAGCCTTATTCCAATTATGTTGGGGTTGGCTTCTAGTCTGACAAGATGCAGCTGAAAACCAGTATTTTACATGGAGCGACTGCCTCCACAACCCAGTTACTGGGTAATACGATACTGGTCGCTAGTTATTATTTAAAAAATCTTGTATTCATCGTCTTCGTTGCCGACTGTACTATTCTAATTTTGATAGCTTATTATTTTTAAATATTTTTTTTTGTTTAATTAATTTGCTTTACGTGCATCGCTTGGGCGAAAACTACTGACTGTTTCCAGTTTCATTCCTATGGAAATGGAGCATAACGTTTTCTACTTTAAATAGCCATTAAGTTTTAATTTTGCTATGAATAGGTCAGTGAATATTTCTGTATTTCATAATCACTTAATTGTAAGGTTTATTTCTTGATTAGCTGTTGCCTGGAACTCGTCTGCGATCCAGGATGAATAGTAGCCTATATCTTTCTCCAGGTCATGGTCTACCCATGTGCTAAATATCATTATTATGGGACCAACTCTTTCTTACATTTTGGTCGAGTAGGTAAGTATTGAACTTTTGTATGAAACAGCAGATTCTTTTTTCGTGATTTCAGAGTTGGACCCATAGTGAAAGTTGTTCATATTTATGGGTAGAACACCAACTTTTCATGTATGTATTTCTACAATAGATGGTATCTATTGTAGAAATTTGTAGGTAATAGGTACTAAGTACTTTCAAATTTATTGTTGATCGATTGTTTCCACTTGCTAAATGCAAGCAAATAAATGATGCTCTGTACTTGTTTTATTTTCCTTTCTGCGATGACCAATAAAAGCATAATCAGTCTATAACATTCCCATTGATAGACACAGGCCTCCTCTGTGTGACGTCATCATTGTTCCTGCCGAACGACGTCACTGCTGGCACACAGGCCATATATTAATTTAAGGAGGAAGATTGAGGATAGCCCGCGAAATTCAAATTTTCGTACGTTTTTTGCAATTTGCAAGGCAGTATTAAGTTGTATGTTAAATAAAGTATGATTTGCGACCGTAACAAATATGTATTTACAGAATTATATACAATAGAATCAGTAATACAACTCCTTAAGTTAGTATAATCATAAAATGACAAGATTTCATGAAATAGTCATATTTTAGGATTACCTAGTCTTAAAGAGTTGTATTGATCACTTTAATCATTCTAATTATGTAAATAGATACTTGTTACGACCGCAAATTATAATTTGATCAACGTGCAATATAATACCGTGTCACTGACTCTGGCAGGGCCACCATCAGGGATTTTAATTTTGAAAACGCAAAAAATTAGTCGAAATTAGTCGCCAAATATCAGAATTAGTCGGTCACTGGTTCAAAAGATATAAGGGTTTATAGGTGGCCCTGCTGGAGAGACTCGCCAGCAGGGCCAAATTTATATCTCAAAAACTAGGGCACCTAGCGAAGATCTGTTTTCTCCCATATTTAGTCGCCAAATATCAGAATTAGTCTGTCACTGGTTCAAAAGATATAAGGGTTTATAGGTGGCCCTGCTGGAGAGAGTCTCCCCAGCAGGGCCACATTTATATCTCAAAAACTAGGACACCTAGCGAAGATCTGTTTTCTCCCATATTTAGTCGCCAATTAGTCGGAATCAGTCGCCAAGTTACAGATTTAGTCGGTGTGTAATTAAAAAGATATTAAAGAATTCAATTTCCCCATACAGAGGTACAAGCGAGTACAAAATACTTTATGTATTTTCTAGATAGTACCTATGACGTCTTATGGAGGAATGTTTGTTTCGAATTAACCTTTTCGCCGCCAACGTACACAAAACGCAATGCCTCGCCGAGCGCCAAGCTATAAATGTATAACTAAATATACAGTAAACAGTAGTGATGGGGATATCGTCATATCGATGAATAAGATTTGTACGCGTAAAGTTAAGATTTAAAGTTGATTTTACGAATATAAATAAAAACTGATTAAATATTTCCAGATTTGTTTTATTTCACAGTATCCTTAATAAAAAAAAACAGTATAATTTATGAGTATCAAAGAAACTAATACATAACTCAATTAGAACTATAAGGAATGGGGTACATCTCTATTTGTTTCATGATCTCATTCTTTAACTTCATATCAAGTTATTGGCACTGAGGGCACGTTGAATTCGATTCTGATCAGGGATGGGGTCTATGGTTTTTCTTTTTCTATTTTTGTTTATTCCTGTGTTTTTTTATTAGGTATATGGTTTACCCAGTGTCTCCAGATTGGGAAAGTAAAATTATAATGTCCTAAACTACAGTATATTTTACAGTAACTAGGAACTTTATCAAATTTTAAGTATTTTTAACTATTAAATTGAATGCTTATTGTCTTTTCTTCATTATTTTTGATGTCGATAGACCACCGCCTTCATCACTTTCCGAAATAGTTTTCGGTTTATCCCTACGAGCACAGTGAACCTGTGAGCGCAACAAAACTAAACAAACATGATGAAGTCATAAGCATAATAACCTAACTAAAAGTAAACGCCTCAAATTGAAACCCATACACGAAACTAAAATCTAACTACATAATTTCACTAAGAAATAGCGACACAGTTTGCTCAGTAATTCCCCTTTCCGCATAATAATATGACCAAGTAGATATAAGCACAGAATAGGTACATAAATCATAATATCTACAATATAACGTTACGTTTCATCCATTTAGATGATTTTTATACGAATTGCAATTAGGTTTCCTTTATTTTCTTTGAAAAGAATTTCTAAAAAAGTTAAAATTACAGTGCTTTCATACACTGTATTTACCATAATAGTGTATAGAGTACAAAAACAGTACCTAAATCTACTGTAATTACAGTGCATCTGGAGATACTGGGTTCACCGAACATTTTACATACTTATTGAATTCCTACTCTTTGATGAATAAACATTATTATTATCATCCAGTTAGACATACCTCAGAATTATCTTCTGGTTCAATATTCTCCACAAAATACTCAGAGTCCGATTCCACACCTTGCAAAATTTTCAGAAGTTCGTCCGAATCAAGTTCTTCACTCATTTTTCTATTTGCAAGTGAAAAAAAGAAAGATGCGTGCGCGCGAATCCGATTTTGTGCTGCACTATGCCAAAGTGACCTTGACAGCCGCACGCCTATGACGTCACTGACCAACTTCTATAGTAGTTCGTGGCACTCGGTGGCGCACAGGGGCATAGACGACCAATTGTTTTGTAGAGATGGGAAAATAACTATCGACAAGAATTAGTAACAACTTTATAATTACGTATCGGCATCTACCTGAAGGTCGAAACTCATCTACTATCCTTTGTAATGAAGTAGATAACTAAGTTCATATTTTATTGACCTCAAAATGTTTTCGATATTCGTAACTTTATGTATTTATAAATATTTCAATGGTGAAATCAACCTTTCACGGCACATCACTGGCCAACTTGATATGAAGTGATTGGCGTTCTGAGGAAAGTAACAAAATTCGGAGTTTCTGTTTTTGCCGATTTTAGGACAAACTAGGGCTTATTTTGTGTAGAAAAATAAAAACAGGGTAGTAGACAGTGCTATCTTAAATAATAAAATGAAACAAAGCTTTTAATCACAGTAAATTTATTTTAATAAGATAATTAAAACTAACAACTTCTATAGAAGTTGTGGCGCTGGTGGCACGAAAATCCCGAACTTCTATAGAAGTGCTTGGCGGTGAAAAGGTTAAATAAATATAAACTTAGTCTATAATTTCAACCCACCATTGGAAAGCTGTATTCATTACTTATAAACAAATCTACAATAATGTACGATGTAATGTGTATGTGTGTGTGTGTAATGTGTGTATGTGTATTTATTTATCCAACACAATGTGCACTTACCACTTAGTCACTGGCAGATAGATCGCTGCGCTCCGTTTCATTTACGGTAAGTAAGAAAGAGATAGATGCGCGTGTACAGACGAGCTGCTTAGAACGAGTTGCCCGTCACGTAAGTTAAAGGGTCAGCGGAGACAGAGAGGAATAATCCCCGCACGGTCTCGGGTATTTTCTTTACGGATCGCGTATGTTCGAGCTTGCGCGCGACCTCGCGAGCCTGCGCGAGTAAACCGTTATAGGTTACAGCTACAGTAAACATGCCAGTTTGTCGCGAAAGTTCGTCAACGATGGTGGACTGGGATATGATTATAATTGTGCTTTTGGCGGAAGAAGAAGAAATGGAAGAACATGTTAATAAAACCCCTAACATCCAAACTCACAAACTACCTATATCTGTTCATAATATTGAATAAATAGGTATTTGTAACATTTTCTGAAAGTACTATAATTTTAAGGTAATAAATCATTTTATATTTCGACAACAGAAGTTTTATTATTCTAACCTAAATTAAGATAAAATAAAAACTCAACCCGTCCATACCCACAACACAACACTCACAATCACCTCAAAATACACACAAACACAACACACATCAAACGAACTTTTTGAAAATTCATTTTTATAAAATAAAATTTGATTACAATTGACAGTACGTTTTCAACGTTTTAGTATTTTAAACATTTTACTAAAGGTACGATATTTTTTTATTATTCTAACGTTAATTAGAGGTTAACATTTTAAACTGGTAAAACAGTTGCATGCGACTGTACATCTTGACACCAAATAGACCAAGAGCAAGGTTTAATGTTTTCAAAGAAGTTTAAGCCACTCTAAACTAGTAATTAAAAACATAAAAACATGAATTTAATTGAGAATTTATCTCTCTCGGACATTACTAAAGACTTTAGACCGATAAAACTAAAAGTACACATATTAATAGAAATATTTTTTCTTGGTAATTTTTCGTGAACTTTTCGATCTAGCTCTTGGACTATACCTTACTAATTGAACTCATTATATCTCGGTAAACTAAGACCCGACTAAATCTGTAACTTGGCGACTGATTCCGACTAATTGGCGACTAAATATGGGAGAAAACTGAATGAATAAAACTAGTAAATGATTTGAATAGGAACGTACTATTGCTAAAACCAGGGACCGGCCGGATACTCGTTAAAAGGGTTTTAGAAGGGGTTTTTTTAAGCGCTTCAAAAAAAAACCCTATGATACATGTTACACCTTCGAACGGGTGTAGTTAACCCGTTACGAACGGGTTACCCTTTCAACACCCTGTTACAGGGTAAGCCATTCCAACTCAAGACATTGTAATATGCACTGTTTATAATCGATATTATTTTGAAAATTGCATAACCACGACCGCACGTGACATCGTACCGCGCCCGGCGGTCCGCCAATCTTGCGTGTACCTACCGACTTGCCGAGCGACTTGTAAACATGAAAAAATAACTATTGTCTATATGATCTTATAGTTCAATTTTGCTCGTCACACATGCTAAACATAGTAATAATATTTATTTTTCGTGTCTATACTTGTTTATTAACGACTTCAAAAAAAGGAGTTATCAATTCGATACGTAAGTATGTAATATTATTGGATCTGCGAGATATTCACATATGATGATCTATTAGGGCTTCCAAGCAAATATACAAAATTTTATAGATGTATGTTTGCATGTATGTATGTTTGTCCACGCATGGCTCCGAAACTATTAATCGGATCGTGACCATTATTTTTTGTTGGCTTACATTTACTCCAACTTAGGGCACAGTGAAAGTTTCATCAAAATCGGTTTAGTAGTTTTCAAGATAATGGAAGATGACCAGGCAAGTGCTTATTGGTCCTCAGTAATGGAAATAGGTTGACCCAGCTTTCAACATTTATCTAATTGAGCACGGGTGCTACTACACGATACTTTCTGAAGGTCTGATGATGACCAGGTAAGTGCTTATCGGTTCTCAATAACAGAAATAGTTAGGATGACCCAGCTTTCAACATTTTGTGACGAAGAACAGAATAAAAGTATACCGATGGGTCTTTATCACTTTATTTCTTATTATTAGATACTTAGTTGGGCAGAGCTTCGCCTCACCACAGATATTATAATACTACATACAGATACCCAATCCCATACAAAGAAATGACACCTCCCTAAGTCTGGCTATTGAGCTGGCTATTTTTTTTTTCTTCATTTTTTAACAGATGGCTGCATCAGCGACTCACTAATTACCAGATACTGTAGTCTTACAACACCATCTAGGATTCAGCCTAGATACTAGGTCTTATTGATGTTAGGTGGCATCGATACTACTTAGATGGCTATATCGAGATAACTATAGATTCTCCATCTCACATCGAGTATGACGTCGTAATCGTACCGTGCGCTCAAGGACAAGCATAATACAACAAAAATTATCTTGAGTTGGCGTAATTGTTTCATTAGTGTGATTGAGCTAGCAATTTTTTTAGCTTTAGTAGGAGACGACGTGTTTGCGAAGCCAAATAATTATGTTTTAATTTCATGCCATGCGGCACATAGACTACATACATAATAATTCGTGCAGCTGTAAATGCGTTTTTTCCTAAACGCGCTTAATTTTATTATCTGCTTTTGTCCGCGATAACTTACTAAAATCTAAGTGGTCGCTATGCGAATGTTACCATAAGTCATGTTTCATGTAATGTTCGTATTTTTAAACTTTATTATCTACTCAACACTATAAAATTGCTTGTAATCTAACCGGTAATAATGTTACTGCGACAAGGAAATGAAATTAAATAGGTAAATAGGTACTATGAGTAAGAAGAAACAATACAAGTAGGTACAAGCTATGGTATGAAGTACCTACCTACCTACATAAATAAAATAAAAACGAACGGATTATTTTTATACAAATATTTTAATACTTACTTCAATCAAGTACAAAATAACAATACTGCACTGATAGAACGTTACAAAGTGATCAGTAGATAATAAAAGGTAGGTAATAAAAACATGACATGAAAACATGTGTCCCCAGCAAATATCACACCGTAGAAATATTATACAGTAATGTGACTCGGCTCCTGTTCTCGAAATAATTACTTACAGCCGCGCGGTACGTAAACACGCGATAGGGCTGCCCGCCTACAGTATTTTAATTTTATTCTACCTAACACCATCACCTGCTTGAGTTTTAGTTTTGTGATTGTAAATTTTACATTTTAAATTTTAAAAAAATAAACTGCTGTCCTTACAAACTTCAACACCTACCAACTTAGCCAAAATATAAGGAACAGCTGACGAGTAATAATAATATCTTTTTTTATCTCAGCTTATTAACGTCCTCATTACCTACAGTACGGAGCAACTCGAAATAACAATTCTTTTCGTCACCCATCCGACGTCGAAATGCTCTGCAATCGTTACTTATAATCAACCATCTCATCGCGTGTGCGCTACCTATAGCAATCAAATTCTCTAACTACCTACTACAAAATCTTATTTATAAAAGTAAATTATAATGTAAATCTTACTATGTCATTACCTACCATTTATTACTCTGATAATCATTTCGTAACGATATTTCATCTAACTCATTAAGTAGCTAAGTAAGTAGATAGCCTAGCTTAGGAAACGATCTACTAGTTTTTTTTAACACGAGCTTAGGTGGATCACTCGTGTGTCACTTTTTTCACCCTATCCACTTATTTATTTATTCATCTAGATTCTAGGTATTTAAATCGGTGGAATAAGCGAAATACCTAGTTCCGACCGTTTGTATGAAGATAAAATACTGTATGATATTTCTACTGTGGCTAAAACTAACAAAAAATGTAAGAAAGAATTACGTTGGGGAATCCCCAGATCTTGTTATCGTCGGGGTAAAACAAAGAATACGTGACACATACAGCTATTTTCAAGTTTAGTGCCTATCAAATTATACACTCCCAGAGACGTGCTTTATGAACATAAGAAATAAAAACTTTATTCACATTTTTGACATAGAAACATGTGACAGTTGCCTGTTTTGAATTGGAACACTACGAAATGTCATATGTACACTATCATATAGTCAGAAGACCACAAAAGGATTCCTACGGTCGCGGTCGCGACAGCTCATTGGAAGACATGTCCGACTAGTTATTATAAGGAGATACACTTATGTACTTATTAATAAAACAACATGGGAATTGGTTCATTATTTTCATTATGTAGGCAATGATCATGTAGGTAAAAACTAGTACATATCGGAAAGTCTGTTTTTGTTTGATTGACACTTCGGTTTAATTAGTCTATGAGTTCTTTATGCCCCGAAGATAGCGAGGTCTGGGAATCCCTTTTGCACGAGCGGGCCTTGTTTCGTCAAAGTTGAATTTGTTGTTCATACAAAATTAAGACTTATTGCAACTGCCGAAGAGATGTTATTATTGTACATTGTTTCCGCATATTGTGAGACACAACGGCAACGACGGATAGCTGCGTGGGCACATTCACTTGTGTTTAGGGTTCCGTATCTCAAAAGGAAAAAAAAACGGAACCCTTATAGGCTCACTCGTGTGTCTATCACAGCCGATTTGCTCCGAATCCAATGGGACGATTAAATTGTATACACGTATGAATTTTTGTGACCCAAACACGGAAGTGTATCGTAAATAAATGAATTTTGAATATGGGGTTCAATTTTGGGGGCAAATAAGAAAATTATTAAAAAAAGTTTTGCAATTTACCATGTGACATATCAAATTAAAGGGCTTACTGCTTACTGCTGTGGCTTACTGTGAGGGTCTCAAATATATATATTTTTTTTATAATTTTAAAATAAATTGTTTTAAAGTTATTTAAGAAAATAGACGAAAATTGACCATTCCCCCTTATCTCCGATAAGAGCATATTTTGAAATAAAAAATACAGAAAGTAGTTATATTATACCTATAGATTACAGGAAAACTTATAAGAAGTCTATGGTCTTAAAATATCATGATATATCTCTCAATATTGTGCGTACAAATTTACATTTGCACGTGGAATGTCTCCCATACATTCCAAAAGTCGGAATGTATGGGGGAACACATTTTTCAACCTTGGGATAAATTCATCCAAACAACGGAACCAGTGAAGTGTAGCGGGTACACTTCACCCGAGTAAAACTATGACACCAATATATGTGGTTTAAACAGTAACCACGCCCCTATTTTCTCGTGCAAGTCACGACCTGTCAACTTTTCTGAGCCAGGGATAAACCCGTACGCAGTTTTGAGTTGATTCTCTGCGTTCAAGTCACAACGTGTTTATTTCCGACGGACAAGCATAGTCTCGTGGAATATTTATTAGTTAGATGATGTTAAGTACTTTCTTATGCTACTAGTACATTCTTATAGCTACTTATAACTAATAGCAAACGGAGCTAGGAGTATGGTGCTTCTCCTACATTCCACCCCCTGTAAGAGGGTTCAACCGCTTTACATCCATTTCCGTGGGAAGCACAATAATCTTTGCTACTGGTCGACGCAAGACCCCGTTTGCTGTCTTAACATCTACAACACGGACGATTCCGTCATTACCCTGATACACAGATTGTATCACACCTTTTGTCCATGCACTTCGTTCTCTATTGTTGTCAACGATCACTACCACATCACTAACGCGCACATTGGGTCCACTACTTGTCCACTTCTCACGACGTTGTAGAGTCGGGAGATACTCCCGCAGCCAGCGGCGCCAGAACATGTCGGCGAGCGCATTCACCCGCCGCCACTGCCGGCGGGAATCGACGTCCTCGTAGCTGCTCGGCGCAAACGGTGTACTCCCGGACGCCGTGCCCAGGAGCAGATGGTTCGGCGTCAGGACCTCAGGCTGCTCGTGATCGTCGTACACATAGCTCAGCGGGCGGCTGTTTACTATCAGCTCTGCCTCGGTGAGAAGGGTGTAAAGGACCTCCTCACGAGGGGCCCGCTCCTTGAGCGTGCTTTTCAGTGCATTCTTCACAGTACCTGACCAGGCGTTGGCACAACCTCATCAGGTGGAGGTGCGCCTCTTCTAAGTCGTGGACGCAGCTCCGACGTCGCTCTTCATTTGCGACATCGCTCGACGAAAATCAGCGCGCGCGCCATAACGCGCTGCACGCGCTTCCAGGCTGAGTAGCGCTTGTACTCCAGGAAGGGCCCGGCAGGGGCCGCCGCAGTGTGGACTCGTTGGATGCGCTCGAGGTCTGCCTCTGCCGCCTCAGGTTCGCGACACGCTGGCCACCGTTCCTGTGAACACAAAAACGAGGGGTCCGACAACCACACTGCATGGTCATCAGGCCAAGGCAATCTGGTAGCCTTGTCAGCTGGGTTGTCCGCCGTGGGGACCCAGCGCCAGTTGCCTCTGGCTGATAACCTGTCTATTTTTAGTTTTTCTCTTAACTCTGTCGAGTTGGTTACCCACCCCCGTATGATAAAACCCCCGGAGGCGTGTATTCTGGCAACCTGCTCGATCAGGCTGTTGGCCTGCTCTACGGACCACGTGCTATCTAAATAGTCGTCCATATAGTGCTTATCTCTTATGGCCTCAACAGCTTCGGGGTGAACGTTAACCCACTCATTGGCGTTTTTATTGAGTATATATATCGCCGTGGTTGGTGAAGAGGCGGCGCCAAATATCATCGATGTCATGGCGTAGGTATCAGGTTCCCTACCATCGTTCGCGCCTCTCCACAAAAACAGCTGTGCGCCCTGATCTTGTGCCCTAATCTTAACTCGCAAAAACATATCAGCTATATCGCCTGAGAACGCTATGGGACCTACTCTAAATTTAATCAAAATACCTAGTAATGAATTTAATAGATCGGGTCCGGTCAGTAGGTTATCATTTAAACACGTACCTTGGGACGTAGCAGCCGCGTCGAAGACTAGGCGAAGCTTCCCTGGTTTGTTCGGGTTTACAACACCGAAATGTGGTAGGTACCAAACCGGTGAGCTATCTACCTCGCCCTCTACCTTCCGTGCATACCCTTCAGCTACTAGACGCTCTATCTGGTTCGCGTACGTCTCTGCGAAACGAGCGTCCTTTCGCATCCGGCTCTCGATACCATACAACCTCTGCCGGGCCTGTCTGTAACTATCAGGCAACAGAATGTTGTCCTGTTTCCACAAAAGACCTACTTCCCATTGCGTCTTATCAGGGGTGCGTTGACTCGTACTGTCTAACACCTGTACAGCCCGTTCTACATCCTTATGTTTGCGGGTTACTTGAGAAATGCCTATCGATTCTAATTCAAACTGTGACTTTACTAAATCATGCAAATCTGGGAGGGAAACTGTTGTGCAGTTCACTGCTTCGGTACTACTGTCGTTATTAAATGGTCCATGTATGACCCAACCTAACTTAGTAAGTGAGGCAACTGGCTTACCGGATCGTCCACGGCGGGTGTCCCCGCCAACGAGCAGCTCCCAATTGTCCTGCCCGATCAGCAGCAGCGGCTTGGCTCCCCTCATCTCTGCGCAACCCAAGTCGCGCAGGTGCGCGTTATCGTTGATCACTGAAGAGGTCACTGTTTGTGTAGGCAAGTTCAAGTTTGCTAATGTCCGGCACTTGATATTATGGCACTGTCCATTGGGGCCCTTCACACATACTTGTACCACTCGAGAGGTAAGGTCCGACACAGCATGACCGCCCGCGGTCTTTAATGTTAGTGGCACACGTGGACCCGATAGGTTAGTAGCGAGCGAACTGTCTATTAGCGATACTGTTGCCCCGTCGTCCAACAACGCATAACACTGGTCGTTGTCGCTATCTTCGTTACACACCGACACTGGCACTATCTTCAATAACGCTGTGGCTCGCCACTCTCCTATGTTTGTTACACATTCTGGTTTTGACCTGTCCTCGTGTAACAACACATGATGTTTGTAGTCGCACTTTTTGCACTTGTTTGCGCGACAAAACTGTTTAGTGTGTTTCGCCTTTAAGCAATTAAAGCACACTTTTTTCTTCTTGATCAGTTCCCAGCGATCTTGGATATTCAGCTTCTTGAACTGGTCGCAATCTTCTATGACATGCTTGCCGTGGCACATCACGCATTCCTTCTGTGTGATACTCGTAGCTTCGTCGCTCTGTGTATTCACACGATGTGTCATCTGCGGCTTGTTGGTGACTGGGCGTGCCGCGTTTCCAGGTCGAGTCCGTCCGCTGGTCTGCTGCAGCTTCACAGGGAGTTTAGCCTGTTCTAGTTCATACACAGTCGGTTGTAGGTAGTATGAAGTAGAACGCGTCACGTGTATGAGGAACTGTGACAGCATTTCCAAGCTGGGTGAGATCCTCAAGTCCACCCCCTGTGAGTTATCCAGGCCCATCGCGAAGTCACCATACTGTGCTCGTTGAACTGGTGTCAGCTTGCTTAGCAGCTCGCTCACTAGTTGAGGGTTATTCAGGTACCCATCTGCTCTAACATTCTTTAGTAGCGACACACAGTTCCTTACCGTCGATGAGAATTTCCTGAATTCCTGGCCACTTTCAGACACTTTAGGTAAATTTCTCACCTTCTTTAGAGCATATTGAAGTATGACGGTTGGATGTCCGTACTCTTCTTCTAATGCACGCATTATTTCAGTGGGTTCTCTCGCTGACCGTAACAGGTCCTCCACTGCGATCTTCGCCTCCCCATGTAGAGACGACTTCAGACGCGCTATATTCTCATGCGGCCTAAAGTTATATAATTCAGTAGTGTCCCAGTACATATTCCTATATGATATCCAATCAGCTGGGTCACCGCTAAAATGTGGCAATTCGTAAGCCTGTCTGGGTACCGGGTGCGGGCGTGTCATGTTAGTGATCGCCTCCGCCAGCTTATCGATCTTCCTATCTCTATCGCTCGACGATAGTCGCTGCCTTTCTACAGCCCCCACTCCGCTATTTCCCTGTCGCTGTGTGACCGACTCGAGTGTCGATACTCGAGGTCCACTTGCGACCGGAGTGGTGAAGGCGGGATAATCGTCGGGCAAACGGAATCTAACCGCTTCAGTATGGGCTGGCGTCTGCATAGGCCCCGCATTGCTCACGGGGTTCCTATACGGATGCGACACATTACTTTCACTTAACATAGCCGGCACACGGTACATATTAGATTCAAGATTCACTCTACTTACGTTTTGATCTTGAATCGTAGGTGTTTCATACGGCGCGCTGCCCTCAAGCGGTACGTGCGACGTAGACGGCGCGCGAGACGCTGCCGCCGTAAACATCGCCGTTTCTGGTTGCGTCGCTTGGGGCGTTGTTTTCACCCATTCTTCAACTCGGTGCGTCGTATCCACCTCTGAGTTTGAGTCCTCACTTTCTGCATTCGCCTCGATCTCTGCTATTGCCACCTCCATCCTTTTCTTCACCAGATTCTCCCTGATGAGCACCAAATCACGCTCAGCTTCGTATTCGGCCTTTTTCCTCAAGAATTCGACGCCCTTGCGACTACTCTTGGACGAAACTCTGCTGCTCCGCGGCGACCGTGCGACTGTCTGCCTTGATACGCCCTCTGCCGGCTTTTCACTATAGTCGATTACTCGACCCCCGGTCAGTGGAATAATGGGGGCAGCCGCTGATCTTACCGTTGGCGCTATTGATGGTGAACCTGGTGGCACTTCCGACAGTAAGCCTGAGTCCGAGGCGATGGCGGCTTCCCTGCGCCGCGTGTCTGCTTCTTCAGTCATTTTGCGTAGTTTGCTTCGCGTGGTTACGGCACTTTTCTCACTCATTGTACCTGGTTAATTCGCCTATAAGCGTAATCCGATTCCGAACGCTAGTTTGTAAGACTACGCCCGGACAATCGGTTATCCGACTCGCAAGGACCAAATGTTAAGCACAGCACACGAAACATATATCAAACAACCTGCATGCTGTGCTTAGGGCGTGAGTGATTAGACTCTGATAGGCGGGGGTTATCGTCGTCTTTATGCAAATTAAACCAGTACAAGTATTCACAAATATAATAAAAGGGCACGTAAACACAATTCAGAAACAAAATACACATAAAACACAATCATAATACTTACGGCAATAATCTTACCTTCGAAACACTAATTATTGCAATAATACAAACATTATACAGATACTACAGACACGCGACTACACAGGGCTCTATTGAGCATGTCACTTGATGGTTAGGTACTTTTACTAACTTGCTGGATACAATTTATGAACTAATTATGAAATCTGATGGAACTGTGATGGAACTATTTTGGAACTTGATGGAACTAACTTTCAATCCTAGGGGACGCATTTATATTACTTTTGTACTATAGCTAACGTAGCGGGTACACTTCACCCGAGTAAAACTATGACACCAATATATGTGGTTTAAACAGTAACCACGCCCCTATTTTCTCGTGCAAGTCACGACCTGTCAACTTTTCTGAGCCAGGGATAAACCCGTACGCAGTTTTGAGTTGATTCTCTGCGTTCAAGTCACAACGTGTTTATTTCCGACGGACAAGCATAGTCTCGTGGAATATTTATTAGTTAGATGATGTTAAGTACTTTCTTATGCTACTAGTACATTCTTATAGCTACTTATAACTAATAGCAAACGGAGCTAGGAGTATGGTGCTTCTCCTACAGAGGGGTTAACCCCTTCACGTGGTTACCTTAATAAAGGGGTTAACCATTTCGCTGGGTTTCGAGGATGTAACTCAAACAAAAGGTAACACTGCGATATGAGTTACCCCATGTACGGGTTACCCTGTCCAAAGGCAACTCTTAAGCGGGGTTGTCCGGTCCCTGGCTAAAACTTCAAATCCAATGTTTAACATTTAGCGTACTTACAGCATTTAATATTTGTTATATACTTAGATACAAACAAGGAGCCATTTTCTGGACCTTGGTTACCATTCACAGTAGAAACTCCGAACCAAGCAACACAAGCGAAAGAACAGTAATTAAATTAAAATAAATTCATCTTTTTAGTGTTATACTAGCTTTTGTCAGCGGCTTCACCCGCGACGATATTGGAAATTATCCCACGGGAACCGTACATTTTTCCGGGATAAAAAGTATCATATATCGCACACCTAGATTAAGAGTAGCACAACTCAAAATAGGTACATCTTTTTTCAGGAACAGTAAAAAACGTTTTACTCGTTTTCTATTTGATGTTATAATTCTAATTCTATTGATGTTGTAATTTATTAATGGAGATTGGTACCCATGTGTCTTTGAAGTCGATCAGTCAATGTAGTTTTCGACGCAGAGTCCGATAATCGCAATAACTCGATTTTGGATTATTTTGAGTTGTGCT
This sequence comes from Dicycla oo, assembly GCA_948252095.1. Taxonomy (NCBI): domain Eukaryota; kingdom Metazoa; phylum Arthropoda; class Insecta; order Lepidoptera; family Noctuidae; genus Dicycla; species Dicycla oo. The sequence continues at coordinate 9,551,013 of OX411734.1, forward strand.
ACTCTTTATCTAGGTGTGCGATATGTTACCCCAGACTATAATCTATCTCTGCCGAATCGGTTCAGCCGTACTGGCGTGATTGAGTAACAAACATCCATCCATCCATCCAAAATGAAATTGTTTTAGTTGATAGTTTGAAAATGACTACTGATTTTGTGATTTTTCCTAGCTCGAGATCTGCAAATAGCTAGAAATAACGAGACGTCTCAACAAGCCGAGCTGCGAAGGCGGTGCGTGAGGCAGCACTCAGAGCTACTAAGACACCAGAATAGTAGGTACCAAGATTGACTCAACAACACGCTGAGTGTCTGGCATCTCAACAAGCTGCTGAGACTCCAGACCAGTATCTTGGTACTGTGACTCTAGAACAGTACCAAGATTGGCGTCAGTAGCAAGCTGAGTATTTATCATCTCAGCGGACTGCAGAGACACTAGAGCAGCCCCAAAATCGGCGTCAACAACACGCTGAGTATCTGGCATCTCGACTCGACGGCGTTTAATATGTTTCCAAAAATTGACTCAAAATACCATTTTCGAGTTTGGAAAAGGTGCCTTAGTGGAGCAGCAGTAAACTACTTAATGGCAAATAAACATCACCGATAGAAAAATAAAACGACATCGTCCAGAGCAAAATATTTTATTTTTATCAAGAAAATATAACATTAGTAGGTACGTCAATTTAAACCAATCAATCAATTCACAATGAAATCAACCATTTATATTTTAAATTGCAAATTGTAATTACGATAAACATGGTACTGTCACAGATTGTACTGTTTATTGTAATCACAATTTACCTATACTTATTATTCAAAAAAGTAGAAAAATCCTAGCTTCTAAACAATAAAGTAATTACAGCACATTGACTCTAGGTGTCTACGGTAACTACCTACCTATTCACAGCACAATTAAAACTTAATTTTTATTTAAAGTACAAAACGTAAAATTTTCCACTTCCATAGGAATGAAATTGACTTTAGACTTAATAGCCAGTCGTAGGTATTTGGCCAAACAGCCGCACATAGCAAATTAAAAAACAAAAAACAAAAAGAAATATAAAAAAAAAATATGCGATCAAAATTAGAATAGTACAGTTAGCCACAAAGACAGTACAAACACACACACAGACCGTAGAACACTTAGCTTTGTAATTATAACAATACTGACCACCCAATAACAATTAAAAAAACAAAAGTCTGAGTATCGAATACACACATACATGTTTATGTATGTGTGTATTCGCAGAAACTTCAGAACGCTACACCTGTTGTTTGTACCTACTACGATACACAGATCAAAAAAAGTTAGCGATCAGTTTGAAAAAAAAAACCGGCCAAGTGCGTGTCGGACTTCGACCGTACCTAGCATATTACACCGATAATACAATATTGTTGTAACTCAAAATGCGACGTTTTCAGAATCGACGAAAATGTGATTATGTATTTACTTCCTGATAAAGATTTAAAAAAAATTAAAAGTTATTATTAATACGGTACGGTTATTTTAACGGTTTTATTGACGCCTAGGGAATTGAATTTTACGTTTGAATTAATGATTATCTCATACACATATTTCATAGACATATTTTGAGTATCGTACTATCAGTGCGATATATGTATTTACAAAATTATAATCATTAGAATCAGTAATACAACTCCTTAAGTTAGATAATCCTAAATGTCAATATTTCATGAAATGCATTCATTAGGATTATATGAACTTGAGAGTTGTATTGATGATTTTAATTATTATAATTCTGTAAATACAGCTTTGTTACGATCGCGTATCATATTTCAACATACAACCGGATTCAGTATCCGGTATTATATAAATTTTCTTACGTTTTTTGCAAAAAAATTGAATTTCGCCGACTACTTGATGCGCGAAAGTCTTAAATAGAAACCTATTAATCAAATTTTTGTCAAATTTCAGCTTGTGGCTAAGTAATAACAGCCGCACGGGTCGATCCATCAGGTTAAGCTACGCTTGCTGGGGTAGGTCCGTAGATGGGCGTGACTCCTCCGTGCCTCGGAAAGCACGTTAAGCCGTTGGTCCCGGCTGTCATTCGTGGATCTTTGACAGTCGTTACGGGTCGTCAGAAGCCCGAAAGTCTGACAACCAGTCTTACCCAGTAGCTGGGTTGTGGAGGTCAGATAGGCAGTCGCTCCAATACCGGTATTCAGCTGCATCCGGTTAGACTGGAAGCCGACCCCAACATAGTTGGGAAAAGGCTAGGCAGATTGATTGAATTACATTAGGATTGAATTACTAAATTTTTGTTATCAAAAAATAAAAAAAAGTTTTATTTTTAAAATTCAATCAGTGTATTTCTATTTAAAAAAAATATAACGTAAACAATTTTTCTTCACAAAGTTAAATTTAAAAATATCAGCTTTTACTAGTGATCAGAAGCTTTTGTTGATGTGTGTACCTACCTCCGTGGTACCTACTCATTTTGCCTCGTTTACGTTCATACATACATCTGGCCGTACACGCACGAGTATCGAATAATGCGTCAATTTACCTATCTGTTTCCCAACTACGTTGAGGTCGGCTCCCAGTCTAACCGGATGCAGCTGAATTTCAAATGGAGCGACCCCTTGGAAAGACTGGTTGTCAGAAATGGGCGTCGTGACTAACGCATGACAGCCGGGACCAATACTGTAAAAAATAAGTGTTGTCTGATTTTCGTTGCTGACCGCAGGTAGGTACTATACTTGAAACAAAGTAACGTTGATGTAGTGCTCAGTCTTAACATCAAACTCAACAAATCATCAGTTTACTTGGCGAAATACAGTATGTTAACCAACAGAGGGCGTTCCCGTTAACCCGCAATAGTATAGCATCCATACATGCTAAAAAAATATTACCATTCGAAAACAAAATGGTTTTTATTTTTTTTTTAATATTAAAATATTCACTAAAAATGCTAAAAATATTCAAAAAAATATAAAAATATTCACTAAAAATAAAAACTAAATTGCGATGTTTCCGTCCTTCAAGTACGCGTGTACAGAGTGTTTATTTTACGTATCAATTTAACATTTTTAGTGAATATTTTAATATTAAAAAAAAAATAAAAACCATTTTGTTTTCGAATGGTAATATTTTTTTTAGCATGTATGGATGCTATACTATTGCGGGTTAACGGGAACGCCCTCTGTTGGTTAACATACTGTATAATGACAAATGTTGATCACATAAAACTACACTTGACAATATAAAAATTAACTAAATCCTTCTTCTCCTATTTCTATGTCCTCCACTTTAACTTCACTCTCTCCTAACAGACCGCTTCTGAAACAAAGAAGATAACATAACATCACACATGTAATCCCCGCAGGGTTAGGCAGAGATGCACTTACAGTACACCCACATTTCGCCAGTTAAGTCCCATGTAATAGGGGGCGAGCTTATTGCCATCAGCTGGGCATATATACAGACTGGCTGCTACTGAAATATTCCAGATAGAAAAACCCAATAACACTTGTCCCGACCCGGGAATCGAACCCCGGACCTCATGCTGGTTCAGGCTCAGAACGTCCCTTTCCCAAAATGTCCCTTTCTCAAAATGTCCCTTTCCCAAAATGTCCCTTTCTCAAAATGTCCCTTTCTCAAAATGTCCCTTCTTTCCCAAAATGTCCCTTTCTCAAAATGTCTAAATAAGCTCATTATTTAAATAAAAAATACACTAACATCATATTATTATAATGGATGTTAACAGTTATCCCGTGGATAATTTTAGCTTTTGACGTTTTAGTGTATCAATCTGCCTAGCCTTTTCTCTTTTCCCTAGCCCATTTTCGTTTTAGTGTACCTATATGTGATTTTGGTTTTAACGTTTTAGTTTAAATTAAAAGTTTATTTTTTATTTATTTATTTTTAAAAACACATACAACTATCATCACAGGATTACCTAATGCAACAGTGTAGTTTAAGTTGATTGATTACTTGGTTTATGTTATTTAAATATTCCCAGTTTAAACACATAGCTGTCGTAGCAAAGGGACATTTTGAGAAAGGGACGTTTTGGAAAAGGGACATTTTGAGAAAGGGACATTTTGAGAAAGGGACATTTTGAGAAAGGGACATTTTGGGAAAGGGACATTCTGAGCCTGAACCCTCATGCTCAGCAGTAGCGCTTGTGACTACTAGAACTTTTACTTTATTATAATTATGATACATAAATTACATTTGTTTTGTAAATTGGTTAAAGATAAAGCTTTTACACGACTTTTTTCATTTAAACTAGATGAGGTCGGTGTCTCGTTATAGATGAGGTCGGTGTTCCCTATCCGACTACTCTGAGAAGAAACACCGAAACAAACTCAGAGGTCACAGTCTCGTTATAAAGTCCATACAGTTACATTGTGATGGTGAGATGAAAATGAGGACCATGTAGGTTACTGTGTGAGGTGGTCTCTTGTACAAGCACCACACAAGTTTTAGTGAACCTGTGCAGTCAGAGCACGCATGTGTCAGTTATCGTGTACATTTACATTTACATACACAATTTTTTATGGACTTGGCATTTGCTAGGTTTCACCCAAACATCCCCATGTTGTAAGTGAGACGGTAATTGAGATATGATTTTTTTTAGTTTTTCTTTGAATTAACCAAAATCTCGCCTATGAATCGTTATATTTTTTTTGTTTATGGTTGAAATAGAACAAAATAGCTTTTATTATAGTCTGCAGTGTCACAGTATAAATAGCTACCAGTATTGTGACTCGGCCCCTGACCTTGAAATATGTACCTACAGCGGCGCGGTACGTAAACACGTGATAGGGCCTACAGTATTCTAATTTCATCCTACCTACCACCATCACCTACTTGAGTTTCTTTCTAGTTTTGTGATTGTAAATATTATATATTTTATTTAAAAAAACAAACTGATGGAAGAAGAGAAGATGATGGTGGAAGGTTACTGTTGAGACGGCTCGCGCTCCGCTCAACATCGCAGCGCGCTGGCGGCAGTGAACGAAGGGTGCGGGGACAGCGGGGTATCAGCCGGCCAACGACGGCCGAGCGCGGGCCCCGCACCACACGCCACGACAATCAGCTGTGGATCTCCTTTATACATGGCTGCGCATGCGCGTCTTAATTTTCATACCTAATAATCTTGTTTACATATTGTTTTAACCGACCGTTGTATTTTATATTCTTTTTCATTATACATTATACTTGTTAATACAGTCCGCTATCGTTCATTTTACTCCACCACGACCTATCGTCGCGATCAGTTACCAAACTACAATCCTTACAAACTTCAACACCTACCTACTCAACCAAAATGTAAGAAACAGCTGACAAGTAATTATAATATCTTTTTTCAGCTTATGAACGTCCCCATTACCAGCACGGAGCAACTCGAAATAACAATTCTTTTGGTCACCCATCCGATGTCGAACTGCTCTGCAAACGTTACTTAATTAAAACTAAATTTAAATTTAGTGCATCTTTTTCTTTCTATTTCATTAAGAAAAGGACAGACGATAAATATTAGTTTAGTCCTATCATATTAAGATACTCCATAGACAAGTTTACACGTGATTAAAAACTTTTCTACTAACAATACGTTAATTTACGTCAGGCGCTGACTAATTAAGGACAGGACTAAACTAATATTTATCTTCTGTCCTTTTCTTAATGAAATAGAAAGAAAAGATGCACTGCATGCAAATTGTGTTAGTCGATAACTGGTTTTACGATAGATGGCGTCATTTCTCGCTTCACACGATTTTATTTCTGTACTGTCCATGGATTTTTGCAGCCCGCTGTACACCTCTGCCTAACCCTGCGGGGATTACAGGCGTGATGTTAGTGTAGAAAGTAAAGTACCTCCTCAAATAACAAAATGTACTTACCGTGTGGATGTGACGTCACTTCTTGGTATTTTCCTTGCTTTACTTTTAGTTCCAGTAGGTTCATTTAGTGCGAGTGTCTCGTTTGCACTGCAATCAAAGATAATAGAAGATGAGACATTTAGTGGCATTATCAGTTAAAATATTAATAGGGGTAACTTTCTTAAGGCTCATTTACGGAGACGCGGCGCGTCGTGCGACGCGTGTTGCGTGACGTCTCGCGGCGCGTTGAACGATGTTTCCGTTTCCGGAGAGGCGACGCGTGCGGCGGCCCGCATTATCACTCGCGCAAACACAAACATATGGCAATGTACGATGTTGTTTACGAAGACGCAGGGTGTGCACTGCCTCGGGCAGGTGTCGCTACGTTTTTACGGAGAACGGAGAATGGCAGGAATAGCTAGCCCCAACGCTGCGTGCGCCGCTGCGATAAACGTCACGTGCGACGCGGCGATGCCATCCACAGGCTCCGCCAGCATTTCAAGCAAACGCGTGTAAAATCGCTTCTCCGTTCTCTTTATTTGAATTTAGTGCGGGCCGCGCCGCCCAACGCGACGCGCCGCCCCGCGTCTCGTTGAGGTCTTAGAGCCAATGGAACAATAATAACATCAATTATTATTCCATCTTAACCTACAGGTTAAGATGGAATAATAATACAGATTATTTTCGAAAAAAAAAAACGTATAGGATGAGTACCTATGTCAAGGTCATAACAGGAAGTATATAGAATTATATTTTTAGTGAGAGATGAAGTAAGAAATGCGTATAAAAGTTTGAAAATGGCGCCAATGATAGAAAGTTAAAAGGAAATCGTTTGGTTTGGTATGGCCATGTGATGAGGAGGTAGGAAACGGATGTGACTAAATGAGTGAAATGTAGACGGATGGAGAGGCAGAGGAAGGCCAAAGAAAAGATGGATGGATTTTGTGAGGAATGATATGAAAGAGAAGGGATGAATGATAGCGTGACGGTTGACAGACGAGAATAGAAGAAGTAGGTAAACGTGGTGCGCCGACCCCACGTAACATGGGACACGTTACCCCACGTAAGATGATATTTTTAGTGCCAATTACATATTATACAGACAATTTTTTCGTTTCCATCGAACCTTGGAAAGAGAGGCGATTGATAAAATATTTGAATAGCTTATGAGGGAGGGAGGGAATCGGCCATCTAATCTGAGGTGTTGACCGAGCTTCCAGAACACATTCACTGATAAAGCGTCGCGTCTGCCGATCTGTTCTGTAAACATCTCACAGTGAACACTTTGGTGAAGCGAGTTTGCCGTTCCACCTGATGCTAGGGATTGATACTATTGACAGCTCACTTCACCACACTTGACACGATGAGGTATTTACAGAGTAGACCGGCTGGTCTGGCTGGGGCAACTTCTAAAATAAAGAACAAAGATTACCTACAGGGTATTTTCTAGTCATTGGATTAAATATACAGGATAGAACCTATAGGAATTAGATGTCCAACTATAAAACGAATGACGATGAGTATAAGTTGCTTACTTGACTTGACGACTTCTAAAATAATTGATTACTTACTTGTCCACTACATCACTGCGAGGTTCTGTCTTCACGTCTACAGAAATTGGGTCAGCTACAGCTTGCTGCCTGCAAACAAGAAATATTGTCTGCATAATCATTCATTCACTCACTGACAGACAACGCACAACCTAAACCGCTGCGTCTAGAAACATGAAATGTTGCGCAAGAGTTCCCTTTGTAACGACGGTGAGCAAACAGAGAGGAATTAAAAAAAATAATTCCCTAATTGTGTTACATAGGGGATCTAAGTTTGTTGGTAGTTCGACAATTTGCCGATGGGATATCCCATAAAATGGTGGTGATAGCTTCGTATCTATCTATACTAATAATAAAGATACTTCAGTATTTGTTTGGTTGAACGCACTAATCTCTGACTGAGCTGACGACTAATAGAGAAGTATGGAAAAAACGGTCAAGGGCGAGTCGAACTCGCGCACCGAGTGTTCCGTATATAGGTATATCTAAAAGAGTGTGCTTTTTATAGAAATCGTTTTATTTTCCTGTAATTTTTACATAAACTTCTATCGCACAAAATAATTTCAGATTTTTCTCGGTGAGGGGGAACTGTATTTTTTTACATTTTTCATCAAGTAAGTAGAAACTATGCAGCCTTAAAAAAATGTTTGAGAATGTACAAACAGCGCTCTTTCATATGATATCCCACTAGCCCCTACCCTGGCCCTAGTAACCCCACTTCGATTTTTTAAAACCCCCTTATGGACTATAAGGGGGTTGCAAAAAATAAATACATATATTTATTTATTTCTTATTTGCAAAATAGTTTGGCAAACGTCGTCTAAAACTACCGTACAACGGGGCTATTTAGGTTGTCGAGTGGTATTTGGGACTACCCAGGATTTCCAACAAAAATATCGAAAGCTTTCGGTTGGTATGGTAGAATTTATTTTATAAATTCTAGCAACACATTAATAGTTTACATCATGTTGTCACCTATCGGTGCCGGTATATTTCACAGTTTACTTCCAAATGTTGGTGAAAGAGTCAGCTCCTGTTTTATTCATAAAAATTTAGGTGTCAAAACTTCTCCCACAGCGCAAAATCCTGCCTGATTTTTGAAAAATATTTTTTTGCTTTTCAATTCTACCAAACCCTAAAATAAAAACAATTTTATGTGGTTTTGTTATTCTTTGTCTTGTTTAAAGTGGCTGTTTTGGCTCAGAATATGCATTAATTATCCGTTTTTCAGGCTGTCCATAATAGCCCCAAAGAAGCGAAATTTGGGACAGCCTCATTTTTATTTATTTTTTCTGTTCCTGTTGTAAGTTGCTACTTTAAACGTCTCTCTGTAGAAATAAGAAGTTCTCCGAGACCCATTTAAATTTTATATTATAGCTTTTTATGCAATTTAAACAAGATAATTGCTAAAGTATGTCAAAATGTGTCCCAAGTAGCCCCGTTTTACCGGTATTCCAAAATTCAATTCATAATGTGAGTAGGCCTGAATGGCTTATTTTTTTTTTTTTACTAGACCGGCTGTCCTATCAAAATTTCAGTAATTCATACAATTCTCATAAAAAATGCATTTTCAATTCAAATAGATTGGGACAAGGGCAGGAGAATGATGATAGATATAGATTAGCTAGTCTACAAAGAAATGTAAAACATTGATGTAACCGCGTGTGGAAGTAAGTTATGACTTACTTGTTGAGCTCAACGTCGCTGGGTTCTACCTTCACAGCTGCCGGGATGAAAATTTCAGGTTCCTCACTGAAATTAAAATAAGAAAAGAGTAAAAAATAGTAAAAATGCCACATCGAATTTTGAAAATATTTCTGTTCATCTGCCGCTAAATCTCATGATGGCCCAATCGTTAAGGTCTCGCCTCTCATGCACGAGGTTGTGGCTTCAAATCCAGACAAATCAATGTACCTATTACTTACTTTTTATCTGACTATATTAATGCATGACGAATGATGGACGTTGACTTAGGACGAATAATGATTGTAAACCTACTATCCTACTAATATTATAAATGTGAAAGTTTTGGAAGATGTTTCGTTACTCAATCACGCCAGAACGGCTGAACGGATCTGGATGAAATTTAGCACAAAGATAGATTATAGTCTGAAATAGCATATATAATACTTTTTATCCCGGAAAAATGTTCGGTTTTCGTGGGATAATTTCCAACATCCAAGCGGGCGAAGCCGCTGGCAAAAGCTGGTGTTAAATAATTATGGAAGAAACATTAAATATTGTAAACCTTATTGTTATGTTACAGCGATCCTTTAAAAAGAACTGATATTTCACCTGTGACAAACAATCAATCAAAAATATAGTACGAGTATCTGGTAAACTTAATGTTTTTAAAATGCGTTGTCTATTTGTAATGTAAAATAGTAAACACATAGTGTTATTTATCATTGTTGCGTTAAACTTCCGCTTAAATATATTTATCATAATAATAGGTACTAACAATTACTAATATCCATGTCTGTCCCTATATAAAATATGAAGTAAATTTATTTTTACACAAATTTGCTAATTATAATGTTGTAGGAGTACCAATAACAGTACGGAGGCACTTCATACTTTGTAACAGGGTAATTTCGAACTGGCGTACATCGCACTCGTATGCTTTCTAACTAACGATACGTCGGCCTTGCATACTTCGCTCCAGTGAGGTCTTCGAACTGGCGTACATCCAGATCCTGTACTTCAGAACTAACATACGTCGACATTCAGTAGCGGAGTCATGAATTTGAATTTGACAAGTACCAATGTGACTTTATCAATTCATATATACTTTCCGAGTTAACCTTGGACATTGCTGACGTCGGTGAAGAAAACATCGTGAGGAAACCTGGACTTTTAGTTAATATAAGTCTGAAATCGTCAACTTGTCTTGAGTAAGCGTGGTGATCACTGCTCGTGCCTTCTCTGTATGAGAAGAGGCCATTACGCTGCAGTAGGACAGTAATGAGCTGGTATTATCTGCCTGCCTGTCCCCAACTATGTCGGTCGGCTTCCTATCTAACTGAATACCAGTGTTTTAAAACAAAAGGAAAACATGATGATTATATATGAAATTTTGCGCAAGAGTTTGTTGTAACGAAGGTGAGCAGTAAGAGGATTTTTAAAAATTCATTCCCTAAATATGTTAAATAGGGGATCTAAGTTTGTTGGTAGTCGACAATTTGCCGATGGGACCCGCACCGAGCGCGCGGCTGTTATTTTATAATAAACTACTAAGAAGCATGCCAGTGCGTGTGCGTGTTGCCAGTGATGACGTATGCCACTGAAACGTGCTCGCTCACAATGAGCCTCATTAGAAGGCTGAAAGTAACACAAAGGGCTTTGAGTTTCACTACGTGATCGAATCAGAAATGAAGAGATCTGCAGGAGAACCAAAGTAGCCGACATAGTCCGAAGAATTGGCAAACTGAAGTGGCAGCGGGCAGGGCACATTGCTCGCAGAACAGATGGCCGATGATGGGCGACCGCGAACCGGAACACGTGGCGCTGGAAGCGAGAAGCACAGAGCCGGTGGAAGTGGCGGTGCTTGGGGGAGCCCCATGTCCAGCAGCGGCCGTCTGTCGGCTGAACTGATGTTGATGACAAAGAAATATAAAACATTGTTGTAACCGCGTGTGGAAGCAAGTTATGACTTACTTGTTGAGCTCAACGTCGCTGGGTTCTACCTTCACAGCTGCCGGAATGAAAATTTCAGGTTCCTCACTGAAATTGAAATAAGAAAAATTATTAGAATACGTAATAATCTAAAGGTTATTAAAATAAAAATTGTAATAAAATGAAAAAAATAAAACGACTTCAAACAGAAATTAACTCAAAATTGTAAAATAACATTAATTTCGGTAGTTGGTGTCTTGGGATATGTATTTTAGTTTTTTTGCGATCAACTTCCGAAATTAAAGTTATTTCACAAATTTGAGTTAATTTATTTTTTGAAACTATTTTTTTTTTAAATTATATTTTATTTCGTAATTTTTAGTTTTTAGTAAAAACTGGAATATTTTTTTTTTGTAATAAGTAGTTAATAATTTTGTTATAAATATTGCACTAGAATTTGACCAAGGTTTTAAGATGTTTTCCCTTTGACACCACACCCGTAGCTCGTATCAAGAAGCCAGGCCGTCACACTTACACGTATTAGTCCATTATCTTGAAAACTACTGAACCGATTTTGATGAAACTTGCACTGTTCCTTAAGTTGAAACAAATATAAGCCAATAAAAACAAAATGGTCACGATCCGATTAACAGTTTTGAAGAAATGCGTACATACATCTATAAAATTTTGTATATTTGTTTGGAAGCCCTAATATGTGAATATATTGCAGTTCCAATAATATTACCTATATAGGTACGTGTCGAATTGACAATCTCCTTTTTTTTGAAGTCGATTAAAAATCAATCTGCCTGTCTTTTCGCAACTATGTTGGGGTCAGCTTCCAGTCTAACCGGATGCAGCTGAATAATATTAATTAAAAGGAAAGCATGATGATTATAATTACTTACTTGTAATATTCAGGAGGTTCTACCTTCACTACCAACGTCTGCCCTCTGAAAACATAAAAAATATGATTTCCACACTTATTTTGTATGCTGTAGTCTGTATTTATACCCGGCTGATAGCAACCGGCTCGCCCTCTATTACAGGGAACTTAAACATAACTGGCCATATGTGGGTGTACTGTAGGTACACCTCTGCCTAACCCTTCGGGGATTACAGGCGTGATGTTATGTTATGTCGCCTCTCTCTGTGGGTTGTTACACAAAAAAATATTATTTTAGGCATTCCATTCTTCGGAACTACTGATCCGATTACGAAAGTTCTTTCAATAATGAGAAGCTACAGTACTGTTCTGCCGAGTGTCAAACACGAGACAACCAGAAATTTCACGCGGACGATGTCGCGGTATTATGAATCTGTAATACTTCAGATTCATAATATTTATGATAATTGGTTAAAAACAGATGAAACTTACTCATGGACGTTACTTGATTGCTTGTGAACGTCGGCATAATCATCCGAACTGTCTTCTTCGCTTGAACTGAAACAAAAATACAATACTTACCCACTTATTAATATTGTTTTATTCCTAAAAGTTCTTGGATACCAGTCTTTTACATGGACGAAATCAAGCTTTAGCAAAGCACTGATTTGGCTTGGCTAAAAATTATACGGCTACAAATAACCAAGACTTATTTAAAGCGTCCCGTACAGCTTTGATAATATCAAACAAGCAAGTATTGCTAAATGTTCTCGGTTATTACTGACGACTAGTTGTCCATTTCCAAATGAGTGTCTTATTAATTTTATTGACAAGTTTACTCGTTTATTATCTGACTATATCAATCAATCAATCAATCGTTTATTTTGTAAAACATAGGTAAGGTTAAAATGGTTGTATATTGTCTAATACATGTGCACTATGTTTTGCCAATATATGGCGTACAAAATAATCATAGACAAGCAATTGCAATTTAAGGTGGCATGTCAATAGATTACAAAAAAGAAATATATAATTGTAAGTATGTCATTTAGTAATAGGTCAATTAGGTATACAAGTCATTACAATTTTAGTTAATAAACACATTCATACTTAATCAATAAATAAAATCATAAGCGTTTAATTAGCAAGTCGGAATCGTCATATCTCTGTTTATCAGCAGTAAACTCAGTGATGGAGTAGTAACATCTATCTACAAGGAATTTAAACAAAGACCTCTTAAAAGATCCCAGACACTCTATATTTCTAATAGCTGCTGGTATACTGTTATATATTTTTGGAGCCATACCTAACACACTTTTGCCGAAAAATGCTGTTTTATGAGAGGTAACATGAATGGTATTCTGATAACGGCGAGAGCGCAGTTTTTCAAATAAATGCAGGTTACAGCGAAAAATAGTATGTTTAATGTTATTTATTTTATACCTTTTGTTACTTGTTTAAAATTAGATAATAGGTTGGGGAAAAAGTTTCTTCGCATTTTTTAAGAAAATTGAAAACATTTTTTAATATAGTTTATTTACATTTAACTAAAGTATGTAGGTACCATTTTGTTCGATAACTTTTTGCCATCTTGTAGGTAGGGACATGATCCCATTGCTATAGAAATTTTGGGACTTCTGGTCAAAATACCGCGACAAGTGGTTTTGGCAGTCCTCTCGTGATATTAACCTGACACTGCCTAAAGAATTCTGAAGAGACCGAAACAGATGGAAATCTGAAGGTGCAAGGTCAGGACTATACGGCGGATGCATTAACACCTCCCAGCCAAACTCTCTTAATTTTTGCTGAGTGGCTAAAAATGTGTGAGGTCTAGCGTTATCATGATGAAAAACCACACCCCTCCTGTTAATTCCGGCCGCTTTCTCTCAACTTCTTGCTTTAATCTCATCAGTTGTTCGCAGTAGAGTTCAGAATCGATGGTCCTGCCTGGTGGTAACAGCTCATAATGAATAATGCCCTTCCAATCCCACCACACACACAGCATCACCTTGTTGCGAGTTAACCCGGGTTTCGCCACAGTCTGTGAAGCCTGACCGGCCTTTGACCACGACCTTTTTCGCACGTTCTTGTCATACGTGATACACTTTTCATCACCAGTTATCAGCTTCTTCAAAAATGGTTCGGTTTCATTACGTCGTAATAAAGAATCACAAATGAGTACACGGTTCATTAGGTTTCTTTCAGTGAGCTCGTGAGGTACCCAAATGTCGAGCTTTTTTGTGTACCCAGTTTTTTTCAAATGCGCCAAAACTGTTTTGTGGTCAATTTCCAGTTTTTCAGCTACGTCGTAACTACTGATATGCCGATCTTGCTACACTTTTTCAAAAATGGCATCCATTTTATCCGTAATAGGGCGACCAGAGCGACGTGCATCTTTGACATCAAAATTTCCGGATTGAAAACGCTTAAACCAAATTTGTGCTACTCTCACAGACACTACACTAGGTCCATAAACATCGCAAATTTTTTTCGCGGCTTGCGTTGCATTTTTACCTTTTTTGTAGTAAAATTTTAAAATGTATCGAATTTCTTCATTAGATTCACTCATCTTGACGGTACGAAAAACAAATGAAAATTACACATTTTCCTAATTTGAATTTGGAATTATGTTCTTTAAAATTTAAACTTCCAATGATACCAAAACCAGCCAGATACAAATAGTATAGCCAAAGAGATTTTATTACAAGTTCATACATACTATAATGCGAAAAGACTTTTTCCCCAACTTAATATGTCACCATGATGTTTACAATCGTGTCACATATTAAAAATAAATAACCGCTAAATAAACGCAGCTCGGCAGTAAACAACCGAGAACTGCGACTGTTTCTCAAACTCTCAGAAGGGACGGACGGGTTAAAGCACCGTACAAAACATAGCGCAAGTAAATAATTGTTAAAAATATTTTACTGTGTTTTGAGTCTGTGATCTGTGATATATTATATTGTGTTTTTTTTTAATAGTAATAGAATTTTATAGGTGTTTCCCTCAATCAATCTGCCTAGCCTTTTCCCAACTATGTTGGGGTCGGCTTCCAGTCTAACCGGATGCAGCTGAATACCAGTATTTTACATGGAGCGACTGCCTATCTGACCTCCACAACCCAGTTACTGGGTAATTCGATACCCCTTGGTAAGACTGGTTATCAGACTTTCGGGCTTCTGACGACCCGTAACGACTGTCAAAGATCCACGAATGACAGCCGGGACCATCGGCTTAACGTGCTTTCCGAGGCACGGAGGTGTCTCGGTATGTAAAGATGGTCACCCATCCACAGACAAACCCCGGCAAGCGTAGCTTAACCTGATGGATCGACCCGTGTGGCTGTTATTACTTAGCCACGAGCTCCTCCTTAGCCACGACCTATCCGATTATATAGGAGGAAGCGTCAGGGTAGCCCGCGAAATTCAAATTTTTTTTCGTTGTTTGCAATTTGCAAGTTATGTTAAATAAAGTATGACTTGCGACCGTAACAAACACGTATTACGGAATTATAACCATTAGAATCAGTAATACAACTCCTTAAGTTAGTATAATCCTCAAATGTCAAGATTTCATGAAATACTCATTCATTAGGATTACCTGGTCATAAAGAGTTGTATTGAACACTTTAATGATTCTAATGATGTACTCGTAAATACATACTTGTTACGGCCGCAAATTATATCTTGATCAACGTACAATCTAGTACCGACTTGTAAATTGCAAAAAACGTAAAAAAATTGAATTTCGCGGGCTACCCTGACGCTTCCCCCATAGTTCTGCCACTGTTCTTGAATAAAGGTATTATTATTTTCTATTTAGATAGACTTTAATTTGAATTGTTCGTTCGGCATGTCGGCAAATGAACCACAGATGAACGATGTTTTATTTCACATCCTGTTACGCCATCATTTTTCCCACTACAGGAAAAAAAATGAAAAGGTCTTGTAAATAAAATCGATATTCTTAGTCATGATACTTGGCATTCTTAAGTGGGTGAAATGGGTAACTACATACAGCTAAATACTTTTTGCAAGCACCAATTCTAGACGACACAATGTCAACCTATACATTTTTCGTACGAGAAGCTCACCTCGCATTGTAGGCTTTCCTAATAAGAGTCACCTATTGAGAATGTATAACTAGACTGTGTCGTCTAGAATCAGTACTTGCAAAGAGTATTTAGCTGTAGTTATCCAATTGTCCCACTTAATAATAGCAAGTAACATGGTTAAGAATGCTAATTTAATTGGTTATAGCTTCTGAGTTACTTTGCTAAATCCAACTTTGTTACCATGACACTCCGTTATAGTTATCCAAGTCGCTCGTTTAGCACCTACTATAATTAGGTTTGTTACGCTTACAGAGTAAATAGCTTAAAAGTAAGCTACCTAGGTTATCTAATCTAAAAAAACTTTTTAGCAAAAAATAAAACCGACTTCCAAAACAAAACACTACAAAGTGAAAAATAACTTTAATTTCGGTAGTCGGTGTCTTGGGTTTTGTATTTTCGTTTTTTGCCACCGACTTCCGAAATTAAAGTTATGTTTCACTTTGTAGTGTTTTGTTTTGGAAGTCGGTTTTATTTTTTGCTAAAAAGTTTTTATTTTTCACTTTTTAGTTGTGGAACCTACCCCACACAAATTCGAATACATAGGTAATTGAGCACAATAATTGTAGATATAGCCATGTAAATAACAGTGATAGGAAGTTATTAAAACACCATCACATCATCCACATAAAATAAGTGGGAAATATACGCATTATTGAAACTAACTCAAAAACTCCCCAAGCAAAGTTAATAAAATTTATATGGGACCACCTTGGAAGTATACCCTATCAAACAAAAAAGGAATTTTCTAAATCGGTTCATCCGTCTTTGAGTAATCGCGTAACAAACATACAAAAAAAAAATACAGACGAATTGAGAACCTCCTCCTGTTGGAAGTCGGTTAAAAATGAATCGCCGGAATGTATGTACGCGCATAACTTCCAAACGACTGCACCAAATTGGATAATTTTTTTTTTGTTGTGTTTGTAATTGTCAGGACAAGGTTTACATGAAAGAAAATGTTGCAAATGTTGCCGCAATTCTAGCCGTTACGATTTTTTCCGTGTACATGGAGCGACTGCCTATATGACCTCCTTAACCCAGTTACTGGGTAATACGATACCCATTGGTAAAACTAGTTGTCAGATTTTCGCTACTCTGCTATTAAAAATACAGTATTATAGTGTTAACACATACCTGTCCGTCTGTCTAGATCTCTTGCGAGCTCTGCGTCGTTTCTCAGGTGGTTCCTGTCGCTTGTCTGCATTCCGTTCCTTTTCCTCCTTCAGTATCTGATCTACGGTCGTCTCACTCACTCCGGTGGCCAGCGCAGTCCGTTGGCGGAACTTCGACAGAGGAGTCAGGTCCAAGTCTCCATAGATTGTCTTTAACTCTTCATACTCTTGCTCCAAGTAATGGTACACTTTGGCGATGAGTATTTTTGTTTGATTCTGAGGATTGCCAAAGTTAAATCGTGAGGAAATATTTAATTATGATGCCTATAAGAGTAGGGGAAGGTGGGAAGGTCAAAGAGACGGTATCGGACAAATGATATGGCTACAAAGGAGGGATGAACTCTGTTATGACGATGTCCATTCCCCTCTATCAAGAATTAGACCGCTTCGGTGGTCGCAAGCGCTACTGCTGAGCATGAGATTCTCGAGTTGGGAAACTGTTATTGAGATTTTCAGTAAGGGCGATGTTCGCAGTGCTAATGTCACCACCACAGATCTTAAAAACACAGGTCACTACTGATGCGCGGTTGAGATACCTACTGCTTGAATTCCTGCTGCGATGTGCGATACTTCCGTGTCACAATTCGGGCAAAACACTTTAATTTCGTTCTCACTCTGCGAGGAGTCTTTCTGTAAAAGGGAAAATTTCAATCGTTAGTTATTATCAAACTTTTATTCATAACTACCTGACCCGACAGTCGTTGTCCTGTCCAAATTCCCTTTCCTTTGGTTTTTCATAAACCAACCCAGTAATAAGGCGAACAAGACAAAAAAAAAATCAAATCGGTTGAGCCATTTTTGAGTTTTTGCGAGCCTAATGCAAAGGGGTTATACTAAAGGTACCAACAAATTAAACCCTATCATTTTGTTTTTTTTTTTTAACAAACATTCGGTTTTGCGAATGTTTTTAACAACTCTTGCTTCAGATTGCTTTTTTCATATTTATTTGGATTTTATTTACATAGGATGAAAAAATCATTGAAAACCAGCATAAAGGGGAAATCAATAATCTTTAAAGAAAGACATAATTGTATAGATATTTTATTGTTTGCACACGTAAAAATAAATAATACTAACAATGGTCAGTCTTATCGCCACAGACTTTGTGTATAATTACATTATTTAAAGTTTTTTTTTTGTTGGACTTTTCATTTTAAGTGGGTTGGACCGCTAATAAGCTAAGTTAGTTTAACTTAGCTCACATAGCTGGCGTAGTTTTTCATACTTGCACCAATAACTATGCATAGTTTGCGGTCTGCACACAAGTATTAAAAACTACTCCAGCTAAGTGAGCTAAGCTAAACTAAGTTAGCTTAGTTTGCAGTCTGCAACCCGCTTTATATTGCTGCCCTGGAGGAAGCGTCAGGGTAGCCCGCGAAATTCAAATATTTATAACGTTTTTTGCAATTTGCAAGTCAGTATTAAGTTGTACCTATGTTAAAAAAAGTATGATTTGCGGCCGTAACAAATATGTATTTACAGAATTATCAATACAACTCCTTGAAGAATCAGTAATATCGGGTAGGCTAATAAGTAATGAGCGTTTTAGTTTATAATTTCTAGAATTTTCGGAAAGGTTCGAGAACGTTCTGCTTGCGGATGCACTCCTGTCAGGTTACGTACCTACTATTACATAATTATGGCTATGGCCGCTTTAATTACTCAGCAAGGGCTTCAAGACAGGGACGCTTACGAAGTGAACAGAATCGTAAGTAATCGTCTGACCTAACTTGGATGAAACTATAATTGCGTATGCCTTTCATCCATCAGATTTGGATGAAAGGCATATGAATAGGCCAGGACCTAGGTTAGGATATAGGATACTTTTTATCCCGGTAGCACGCTCCCGAAGGGTTATTTCCGGTCACCACGCGGGCGAAGCTAGTTAATAGTACAAAACTAAATGCGTTTTTTATTTATATGGAAAGCGCTGAATGGTGTTACAATTAAACTTGCAATTATTATTTTGATTACAATATTGCTCCGCTACGGTACTTTCAATAACTTAGTTTAACCTTAGCGATCAAACAAATCATACTCAACCACGCATATTGATAGAATTTAAGCTAAACTTAATTTCTTCTCAGGCACAATGTTAACCTAACAGGTTCCTAGGTTTGAATCCAGCTTTACCACACCAGTTTCACCACAGAGGCCAGAATGCCACAAAGGGCTTCCTGGTCAGCTGAAACCTCTATTTTAGGGTAAAAAAAAACGTGTTTTTTATGAGGATCTTTACGGCCATTGAAAGCTGTCAATTCGATACATTTACACCTATCATTTAGTACATTTAAATTTTCTCGAAATGTGCCTCTGTGTGCTGCCAGCATATATGTACTAATCCCGGTGTGCATTTTTTTCCCAAAGATATAGCGCTAGTAAAAAAATAATTTAATAAAATAAAATTGACTTCAAAACGAAATTAACTCAAAATTACGAAATAACTTTAATTTCGGAAGTCGGAAGTCTTACGATCTGTATTTTTGTTTTTTGCCACCAACTTCCGAAATTAAAGTTAAGTATTTCATAATTTTGACTTAATTTTTTTTGAAGTCGATTAATTTTTTTTAAATTAATTTTTATTTCGTAATTTTTAGTTTTTAGTAAAAACTGGAATATTTGTTTATAATAAGTAGTTAATAGTTTCGTTATAAATATTACACTAGAATTTGACCAAGGTTTTGAGATGTTTTCCCTTTGACACCACACCACCTTTGACACGTATTAGTCCATTATCTTGTAAACTACTGAACCGATTTTGATGAAACTTTCACTGTGCCCTAAGTTGATGTAAATTTAAGCCAAAAAAAAGAATAGTCACGATACAATTAATAGTTTCGGAGAAATGCGTGGACAAACATACATCTATAAAATTTTGTAGCATTTTGTTTGGAAGCACTAATAGATTATCATATTTTATGTCAATATATTGCAGTTCCAATAATATTACAAACATTATACGTGTCGAATTGATAATCTCCTTTTTTGAAGTCGATTAAAAAAGAAAAGGGAAACGGCTGTACCTACGTCGCAAAAATTTTGTAGCGGCAAAGCATAGCCGGTTATGCCGGAATCATTTCCAAGGATCAGATTATGTAGTCAGTTTATACAGGCGAGTTATTAATACCTATGTATTGATTTCAGTCAGTCATTAGTATTACAGAGTCTGTAATGTCTGTAATCACAATAAGTGATCACGAGAAGTCTCTGTCTGTAATACAAACAGAGACTTCTCGTGATTACTGTGCTGGTTAGTTTTAATGATTATAGGTTGTGGATAACAGATACCAAAGTGTGTTTCTATGTTTCCTGTAGGTTTATTATGTAAAGAAACCAATGAAAATATATCATGTATGCCTCCATACTACAGATTATGCGTTAAAGTCTTATACTTAATCACTCATACTCTTGTCTTGTAACTTATGTCTACATAAATATAGTCAAGTAGGTATCAAGTCAAGTATCTCTGTATAAACTTTTTTCAATTGTTGTTTTTTCAGGAAATCCTCAAATATGCAGATTTCTCAAAAAGGGGACTGTACCAAACATATTCCCTTGGTCTACCAGGGTGTCCACAACACCTACATCAAGAAGCCTTCAGTATTTGGAAGGAAGCAAACGCAGAATTGATTTTCACAGCCAGACAGCAACTGTGGACGAAAGTATTCCTGAACCCTCTACAAGCACTTAAATAGAAATATCTACTATAGAGAGCTTCTCAGAAGATATTACTCCAAGAACAGTATCTGTTAGCATTAAATGTGTTAATTCTTTGGGAATCATATCAGGCTATGAGGGCAAATCAGCAAGCTATTCATTTTTATACTGGGCTAGAAAACTATGAAAAATTCATGCTGGTTCTAGACACATTAAGTCTCATGTGTAATAATTAAATTACAGGGTTCTTACCAGATTTAGAGTTGGCATTTTTATTTGGTATTTCCCAAACTAATGTTGCTAACATTTTTATAACATGGATCAATTCTATGTATGAAATATGGTCTTTAATTAGTAGTTGGCCCAGTAAGGAATTGGTTCAATACTTTATGCCAGAGTCATTTAGATTTTGCAAGTACGAGATTTATTGTGGACACAACAGAAATACCACAGGTGACATTCAGCAGCTACAAACACAAAAAATACTGTGAAGCATTGATTTATAAAATATTTTATACATCAAACAAAAAAAAAAAAAATAGGGTGCATACTCATTGGCTATTTTTTTGTTTTGAAATGTTCGTAATAGACCAAATTGGGTTTTCTAGAAAAAAAAAATGGAAGGTTTCCGAATATATTCCTTTGTTACAGATATTGTAATATTCCATTGTGTTTCTTTTGTGTGATGTACAATTTTTTTGATATTCTCTCATATAGTACAATATTTATTATTTACAAGCATCCCAAGTTGAGACAAAAATTGTTGACGGACAGAAGTTGCAAAACTTCTGTCCGTCAACAATTTTTGTTGGCCCAGACTAATTTTTTTTTCTACTTAAATCTGATACCCAGACTAAAAATATTGATACCTGTGGAAAGCTTATTTAATGCTCCAACACATTTGTAAAAATCGAGACCATAGAATTAAACACTGGCTAGATATAAGGATATGAAGACACATCCAACTATTATCAAAAAATTCGTCGGGATTTTTTGTGTGTGTATGTATGTACGTATGGTCTATAATAGCCTGGCACCAGACCCGTAACTCGTATCAATACCTGAGTGTAGGTGTGCTGTCAAGGGGATCAATAAAAGGCGTTTACTGGACAAAAGGCGATTTATTAAAAAAAAAAAAAACCGAACGATGGGGCCGGCGTTTCCTACCTGACTACTCGGAGAAGAAAGCCGAAACAAACTCACAACAACTCTCACACAACAAAGTCTCTTTTAAAGTCCAGAATACATACTTAATATATTATACAATTGGTCAAATCATGTAAAGATCATGGTCTTTTGTGTAATGAACCACATAGATTGAGTGGACCTGTTTTACATAGTCCTCACATTTACAATAATAGTTATGCTGCTGCTGCCGCTCTGCTATGCTGCTACTGTTGCTGCTGTTTGGTGGAGAGAGCGCTGATCACTGGGAGGCGGCTCTGTTCTGCTGCTAATCTGAAACACTTAACACGAGGCGCCTCCACCAAAATGTTAACGCTCCGCATCGCGGAGCGGAAAGAAACGTCGAGCGTGCGTATCCTTAGGGGCAGAGGGCACAGAGCAGCCAAATTTTCGGAGATTTTTTTTTTTCAATATTTCGCGGGTCTTTTTAATTTTTTAAGAATTGATACTCATGGTTTTCGACTAGTGGCTAAGTAATAAAAGCCGCACGAGTCGATCCATCTGGTTAAGCTATGCTTGCCGAGGTTGGTCCGTGGATGGGTGACCATCTTTACATATCCAGACTCCTCCGTGCCTCAGAAAGCACCTTAAGCCGTTAGTTCCAGCTGTCATTCGTGGATCTTTGACAGTCGGTTTGAAGTCTGACCAGTCTTACCAAGAGTTATCGTATTACCCAGTAACTGGGTTGTGGAGATCAGATAGGCAGTCGCTCCATGTAAAATACTGGTATTTAGCTGCATCCGGTTAGACTGGTCCGGTTAGTTGGGAAAAGGCTAGGCAGATTGATTTGATCATGGTTTTCGACTAGAGCAGCGATTTCTTTCCAGAAAAGATTTTCATCCGAGCTACCAATTTGGAAATATAGAGCGTTTTATATAAAGTAAAATAAAATTCGGAGGCATATAAAGTAAAATTAAATTCAGAGGCCCTGAATACGGAAACGGTGCGTCGTAGGAGTTAGGACCATGCTTCTCAAAACCGAAATGGGTTATAAGGTCAAGGTCAACCCGATACTGTAAAAAACTGATAAATTGCAAAAAAAAATTCCGTCCCAAAAAAAAAAAAAAAATGTTTTCTTTGCTGTGTTACGTTCATGGTCGTACTCAATGTCCCAAAAAAACGAGGGTCGTGATTTTTTTATTATTACGCCTTGCTGGATGCGGACTAAAGACAATACCCCAATGTGCCCCAATTGACATGCTTTCGAGTCTTCACAAAACGCGCGATAGTAACATATCTGCCTTATTTTCATATAATATAATTGTTTGCTGCTCATAATGCCCCTAAGCGTATACTCCAACTTCTAAAACTCCACCCCTAAGACGACCCACTGACCACTATATTTATAACAAGTATTACGAACATTTTTATTAAAATAATTAAAATAAATACATAGGTACCGGTACTAGAACTGATGGCACTGCATTGGCTGTTAAGCGCTTTCTGGCTCCCTGGATAACAAAATCCTGACTTTTGAAGTGGTCGGAGCAAACTTTTTTGTATTTAGTAGATCCTTTTACCGTGATTACTTTGAGCCATGCTTGCAGTTCATCTTCCTTCACCGGGAAACTAAAACAAATATAGATATATATATTATAATAATTATGAAAATAAATGCTTCTAGCTTAAAGCATCGCCTTCTTAACATGTGAGTACCCAACTTCCTTGAAGGGGTAGATAAAGAAAGATGTGACATTCATATTATAAATAATTTATTTTAAATAATGTTAACTGTGTCTTTATCAAATAATAGAAGTTAGAAAAAAATATATATCTATAATGCCACAGATAATTGAAATCAGGACTAGATCACGTTTTAATTTGGCCAAGGTCCTTTTTATACATCTTATATACTCACTAAAATAAAAACCGAAATAAAACTACCTATTCCTTTTTTAAGTTAATTAACATTACTTTTTGGATCGTAGGAGATGGCGCTTATATACTTATACTTATTACTTTTTCTTCAATTAAGTATTGTTTATCTTCGAAATTATTATTTTTATCCTTAATCTTGGTCACCCTACCATCACAACAATCTATTTTGTTTTGTTTGCAATATACCAAACGATTGCAAAATATATATCTGAAATAAAAGGAGAGATGAAAATTAAAACTGAACTGATTCTGTATTCACGGCATTTAGACTTAAAAAACTATATAAAAACTACAAAAGTGTGAACATTTGTATGAAACAATCTATAAATTTTGCTTACCTATGGAATGAAACACCACATCCAGGAAAACTTTCACTTCTACAACCTTTCACACAACACGAAAACACCATTTTCACTAGAAAACCCGAAAAGTCCTGCAATATTAATTAAATCACATTCGCTGATGACAAGTCAAACAGAATAGACGACACTCAAGGAGGTTAAACATAGGGAGTGCGCGCTTCATATTAGAGAAACGTTCCTAAATTGGTGACCTTGAAATGAATGAAATGCACCGAGTTAAGCGTTCCGTTTCTTTCTAATAAGAGTGTCTCTCTCTTTCTAAATGTGTGTGCTAGAAGGAGATAAAATACAAAACTCGGTGCCTCTCTTTCTAAGAAAAATGAGGAACGGTTTCAATGTTCCAAGCGCTCGCACCCTATTATTTTTAACCTCAACCTCCTTGACGACGCTATACCCGCCATCACAGAGTACCTACATTATACGTATACATGGTTATTGGTAAAACACCAACAATCTCTTAATTTACAACTTTTACTATGGGATCACACTTTTATAAATGTTTGCATAATTCGTTGCATAATTCGTCAAAATGTACTGAACAGCAGACATTTTTTTTGCGGTTTCAGGTTTGGTCCCATAGTAAAATTTGTTCATAATGATGCGTACAATGACCCTTTAAGAGGTTGTTGGTGTTTTACCAATAACCCTGTATATAGGGTACCCGCCATATTCATTAACAGTGAAGTTAAAATAGTGTTGTCATCTATGGCGTAAAATTACACTTCCTAGTTTTTAGGGAAACAACATTGGTGTTTTTGTGATTTTGTCGTGTTACTTAATAGGTAATATGCTTAAATGGAATACAATATACCAACTATGATAAACGATAAAAAATGTAAGATTATCGTTCTAGCATAGTCTAAAACACTACTTTGAGTCAATAGCTGTCTAAACGTTGGTAATGTTTTTATTTTGTCTAAACATTTGTGACGTTCCACGGGAAAAGGTACCTTATGGTGCTTTTTAGTTTCGGAGATATTAAATGTTTCGTAAAAATATGTAAAAAAAATGGATTTTTTTTAATTTCTGTTTTGTAAACCATAAGATGTACTAACATTTATTTTCCTATATTTATTTCTTATGATATGTAAGTTATTAGCCCATAATGTGGCTTCAATGTTTAGTAGAAAAGGTACCTTATGGCCGTGTGTTATGAAAAATAAGAAAATAATACTTGCAATCATATTGGGACATGCTCCGCTTAGATGATTAAGTAAAATAGTATATCGAAATAAATAAAATACGTTGAGTTTAATGATACAGTTTTTTTTTAGATATAAATGATTTTCGTTTCATTGTACCCCACTTAACCGTAAGTCTTAAAAAAAAAGTATAGGTAAGAAGAAACTGATTATTTTGTAGCAGATTATTATTAAAATAAAAGTTAAAATTAATAGGAAGACCATTTATTGTCCCGACATATTGTTTGTTACGTAATTTCCATAGAGTACCTACCTTTTATTGTAACAAAGACTGTTATTGTGATGTAAGTAAGTTTCAGTGACTTAAAAAGTTAAAAATAGTCTCTAAATGCGATATTATCAGTTTTATTATATGCTAATGAAAGAATATTGTTGTATGGTGTGCAAGAATTTATGTTGTTTGTTAAATTAAAACCGTTAAGTTTTGTGATTTTGCATGAAAATACTATAGGATATTCTTACCTTTTTATTTTGTCTAAATTTTAAGTAGTAATTGTTTTTTTAATTCATCAGTAAAAAATCTGGCGTTCTCATCGTAAAAAATCGTGAAAATTAAGATTTTTGTTTTTTATGAAATTGGTTATTAGGCATATTCATTAGTCCATATCAAGGTTTTGATTTGTAATACAGAACTTATCGCAACATTTTTTGAAGGACAGAAGCCCAAAGAATTAGTTTCCATAGGCCCCTATGTAACTTAAAAGACAACATTGTTTTTGAGGTGGCTAAACTTAAATCGTCTGTCTTGTAAAATTGCACAGTTTCCAATATAATATTTAAACAAATATATCTCCGTAACTGCACATCGTAGGAACTTGATCTTTTTTTATATCGGCAGCTTATTAATTCCAGATTATTATAGTATGCATAATTCCATACGCACCTTTACCCGTGGAACGTCACATTTATCAATGCTAGAAGGAGATAAAATACCCAACTCGGTGCCTCTTTTTCTAAGAAAAATAAGGAACGGTTACAATGTTCCAAGCGCTCGTTCCCTATATTTTTAACCTCCTCGAGTTCAACGAACGAACTGTCTGACATTGATGCCGGGTATAGACGCCGGCAGGTCAAGTTACCCGAAACTGTCAAATTTTCCCAATCAACCTAGAACCTAATGCTTTAGCGATAAAGTTCAAAATCCATTAAAGAATTTTGACAGATTGTAGTAGCTTGATGTGCTGGCGTCTGTACCGACTATCTTTGGCCAGATTGAACTGGAACCAATTTACAACCATTTGGTTTTTGGCATGTCAAAAAAGTAAAACAGGAGTCATTTATCTCTTCCCACGTCGTTTTTCGTGCCATAAGAGACGAGGCGCGGGTGGCTATGCTTCCTTCTCACATTCCAATAAATTTTTAACAACTTCAAAAAAAGCAGTTATCAATTCGATACGTATGTATGTAATATTATTGGAACTGCGAGATATTCACATATGATGATATATTAGGGCTTCCAAACAAATACACAAAATTTTATAGATGTATGTTTGTATGTTTGTCCACGCATTTCTCCGAAACTATTAATCGGATCGTGACCATTCTTTTTTTGTTGGCTTACATTTACTTCAACTTAGGGCACAGTGAAAGTTTCATCGAAGTTCAGTACTTTTCAAGATAATAGACTAATACGTGTAATTGTGACGGCCTGGCTTATTGATACGAGCTACGGGTGTCGGGTGTGGGGTCAACGGGAAAACATCTCAAAACAAGGTTCTCAGTAACGAAAATAGTTAGGACGACCCAGCTTTCAACATTTATTGAGCACGCTTGCTACTACATGATACTTTCTGAAGGTCTGATGATGACCAGGTAAGTGCTTATTGGTCCTCAGTAATGGAAATAGTTAGGATGACCTAGCTTTCAACATTTATATACTATTCAAATAAGTAAAAACACGATGGTTCTACATAGTGCCGTCACTGAGATCCTATACCCGCCTTCAGATTCCACCATCAAGTAGGTGATATCATCAGTCATCTAGGTCTCCGTCCAACGAAATTTTCAAGATAGCTAAATAAAAAACGATGATAAAAAATAAACACAATATAAATAATGTAGTTACTTACCTATTAGTTTTGGACACAGAACAGATAGAAGATCTGTTTTGGAGAGCTCGGCCACGCTTCACCTTACATTTTAACGAATTTAAAAAAAAGGAGTTATTAAATCGATACGTATTCGTATATTATTGGAACTGCAATATATTCACATATGATAATCTATTAGGGCTTCCAAACAAATATACAAAATTTTATAGATGTATGTGTGTTTGTCGAAACTATTAATCGGATCGTGACCATTCTTTTTTGTTGGCTTACATTTACTTCAACTTAGGGCATGAAGGTTTCATCAAAATCGGTTCAGTAGTTTTCAAGATAATGGACGTGTAAGTGTGACGGCCTGGCTTATTGATAAGAGATACGGGTGTGGTGTCAAAGGGAAAACATCTCAAAATCTTTGTCAAATTCTAATGCAATATTTATAACAAAACTATTAAATACTTATTACAAACAAATATTCCAGTTTTTACTAAAAACTAAAAAATACGAAATAAAATATAATAAAAAAAAAATCGACTTCATAAAGAAATGAACTCAAAATTATGAAATAACTTTAATATAAATAATATTTAAGACACCGACTTCCGGAATTAAAGTTATTTCATCATTTTGAGTTCGTTTCTTTTTGAAGTCGATTTTTTTTATAGGTCTCCTATCATTGATCTATTAAAAGCTCTTTTTAATATATCAGTGCCTCCCATGCTTTAGTTATTATTCTAAGATTGGTACGCAACATGCTTCTCGCTCGCACTCACGTCATCGTCAGAACTAATGCTTCATAGGGGAAGCTCCAGGTAGCCCGCGAAATTCAATTTTTCTTACGTTTTTTGCAATTTGCAATTCAGTATTAGGTTGTATGTTGTTTAAAGTATGATTTGCGTCCGTAACAAATCTGTATTTAAAGAATTATAACCAGTAAAATCATCAATACAATTTTCAAAGTGCAATTACCCTATTGAATGACTATTTCATGAAATCTTGACATTTGAGGTCTTTTCTAACTTATGAAGTTGTACATATTACTAATGAAGATGTTCCAGGAATGTATGCTGAATGTAGCCTGGGCTAGCACTATGTACATTAAATGTAAATATCGCTATACAATATACGTAGTAACCGTTTTTTAACCGACTTCCAAAAGGAGGAGGTTCTCAATTCGTCTGTATGTTTTTTTTTTTTGTATGTTTGTTACGCGATTACTCAAAGACGGATGGACCGATTTAGAAAATTCTTTTTTTGTTTGATAGGGTATACTTCCGAGGTGGTCCCATATAAATTTTATTAACTTTGCTTGGGGAGTTTTTGAGTTAGCTTCAATAATGCGTATATTTCCCACTTATTTTATGTGGATGATGTGATGGTGTTTTAATAACTTCCTATCACTGTTATTTACATGGCTATATCTACAATTATTGTGCCCAATTATGTATTCGAATTTGTGTGGGGTAGGTTCCACAACTAAAAAGTGAAAAATAAAAACTTTTTAGCAAAAAATAAAACCGACTTCCAAAACAAAACACTACAAAGTGAAAAATAACTTTAATTTCGGAAGTCGGTGGCAAAAAACGACAATACAAAACCCAAGACACCGACTACCGAAAATGAAGTTATTTTTCACCTTGTAGTGTTTTGTTTTGGAAGACGGTTTTATTTTTTGCTAAAAAGTTTTTTAATGTTAATTTTCTATAATTTGACTTCGTTTTAATGTACAACACAAAATAAATATGGTGTATCAGCAATATGCGAAGTGTCAAATGACAATGACATTTGATTGATGTGAAAAAAAAAAAACATAACACGAATTCCGAAAATACTTGGGTTTCGTTATAGTTATACCTAATAATAAACAGGACTACAGGTTATTCTACTCGATTGCGGCAGTACATCTTATATTACCTAGGTACTAGCTTTTGTCCGCGGCTTCGCTCGCGTTAATTTCGAATAGCAGTTTAGGGCCTGAAAAGATATCAAGCAACTAAACCAGTCTATTTAATCACAAAACGTGTTAGGTACCTACTTAAATAATAAAATAAAATAACTCTTATCACACTACTAAACTTTCTATAATAATATAATTCAATTATGATTCGAAAGACACGTGGTGCCATCTATTATCACAAAAACGTTATTGTTATTTTCCTCGGCAACAGTACTTTATTCGGGATAAAAGGTACCCTATGTCCCTTTCTGTACACCTGACAACGTATATGCAAAATTTCAGGATGATCGGTTCAGTGGTTTACGCGTGAAAAGGTAACAAACAAATAAACAAACTTACTTTCGCATTTATAATATTAGTTAGGATTTAAACGATTGGTTATAGGTATCGGTGTTAAGAGGAGCAAGAAACGAAGGCTTCAACGTTATTTTTGTACTGGTGTTTCATTCTTTAATGCCTATCAGTATACCCTGGACTTCGATAATTCACAGGAGAGTAGTGAGCTGTGCAGTACCTGACAACTGCGAGTTATTGTTAGAGTAGTTAACTATATATTCATACACGACGGAATCGAAATCACAGACGAATCAGAAACCATATAACAAAGCCGAGGTCAACAGAGAATCAATCAATCAATGCCCGTAGTAGTAAACTGTTATCGCAAAACAAAAACAATCACTAAAAACTCCGAAACACATCCAATTCAACACGCGTGAACCTGAACACAACGATTCAAAGATAATGTCAAAGAAAGACGTCACGACACGAAACTTAAAACTGTCAAAGTCGTCAAACGCCATGTCAAACACAATTACACAACTGTCATGGCTACCATAATAATAATGTTATCATATTAAAAAAAAAACTTCCCAAATAATCATTTGTGTACGCCTGTACTTTTCTTCAAATTAATTTGTTTGTATTTTTATGAAAATCCCCTATTTTTTTTTTAAATGTAGTATTTGTTTACGTAGTGTACGTGTACACGGGTGGTAGCCCAAAATCAAACATCTCCTTTAATCATTATAATTCTGTAAATACATGTTTGTTACGGTCGCGAACTGTGTTTTTAAGATCTGTGGTCGCGAATTATATTTAACAAAACCTAATACTGACCTGTAAATTGCAAAAAACGTAAGAATATTTTAATTGTTACCTACTGTATTCGCTTCATTCGGGTCATTAATAGATTTATTTTTCTTCTTTTTATAGTAGCGATCCGAGTATTCTCTCCACTTCTGTCTTGTTTTTTCTTTTTGGCTTTGGTTCTGCTCCTTAATTTTTAATTTATGTAATTTAACTCTCTTTATATCTCTTTTTCGCATTTCCTCATACTTAGCCGGATTTTGTATTATAAGACGCTCTCTGTATCTTTTTTGTCTTT
This sequence comes from Dicycla oo, assembly GCA_948252095.1. Taxonomy (NCBI): domain Eukaryota; kingdom Metazoa; phylum Arthropoda; class Insecta; order Lepidoptera; family Noctuidae; genus Dicycla; species Dicycla oo. Next base: position 9,581,869 of record OX411734.1, read on the forward strand.
CGGCATTTGACACAGGAGCCATGGTGTTTTACTGAAACGAATATAAGTGGTTCATAACTTGTCTTACAAATTTTGCTTTTGTTTTACTTATAGTTATTTATAAAGTATTTTCTTGACATAATATTTTATTTTATTTTTAAAATAAATGTAGAAACTACATGAAACAGGTCTTTGTGATCACCACATCGACATCATGAATATCATAGGTGTAGTAGGGGGCGTCGGGGGCGGTCCGCACCGGGTGTCACCGGTTCCGGGGTGACACCTGACTGTATAAATAAAACACAAACTGTACGTTTTTTAATGATAAATAATATGGGTTTGAAGCTATTTTAATCAAGTTATCCGAACAAAATAATTTAATTTATCAATTGTGATTATTTATACTCGTAAATGCACGTACCTATTATTTGAAATAAATGTTAACAAGAAATTATTCACTCTGACCACACATTAGACCATGATTTTTTTCCAGTGTACACAGTTATTTTTATGTTCATGGCTCTATGGCGCGATCGATCGGGGAGCCCCTCAAAATGTTGTCGTTTTATTTAGCCCTACTACACTAACTGATTGGGGATTCCCCTGAAATAGTCGTTGCTTGTCGCCTGTGTCATTGCTCATTTCTTTCGCGAATTTTTAAAATTTACTGGTTTTTTTGATGAGATATCAGAAACAGAACTCTTTTTAGAGATACCGAGGTAGAGAAGACATTTAAAAGCGGCTAATGTTACAGTTTCTAGCTGGGTGACTCCAGACTTTTTGAAATTCATCGTGGAATGGGACTTTACAGAATCTCTTCCGAATCTTATGGTCGCACTAAAGTTAATTATGACAATTTGCGTATCAGTTACTTCATGTGGGTGGAGTTTCAGCAAACTAAAATTAATTAAAAATTACTTGCGGGCAACAATGACCAAAAACAGACTTAAAAATCTTGGCATATTAACAATAGAACACGAGGCAACACAAAATATAAATTTTGATTATGTGATTTCCGAGTTTGCAGCTGTTAAAGCTAGAAAAAAGAGATTTTAGTGCTTGTACAGCCCGCGGCACGTAAGTTGGCAAGAGTCGTTAGATGCGCAGAAGTCATTTTTTAGATCTCTTTGGTCGCGAGCGGGACGCGGGGAATGAGGTAGCATCATTCCGAGAGCGCGATTGGTTGGTCAGTCGACCCTTGTCTCTCGCGTCGCGTCCACGTTCCATTCGCTCCCGAGTACACTTGCGTGCACTAAAATTGTAACATTTGTTTTTGTTGAGCTTTTGTTACAAGTTCTTGTTATTGTTTTGTTTGAATTTTTAAATTTAGATAATGCCACAAACAAATACCATTTTACGTAGACATGCCAGAAAAATGGTTTATGATGTGTACTGTTACATATTTTGACGAATTATGTGAACATAAATGTACTGAACTGCTGATTTTTTTTCGCGATTTCAGGTTTGGTCCCATAGTAAAAGTTGTTCATAATGATGAGTACAATGACCTCTTAAGAGGTTGTTGGTGTTTTACAAATAACCCTGTATATTTTATTTATTACTCCTAATATACTTCACGAATTCTTCTCCTTTCTTTAACTTTCTTCTAAATAGATAACTATTTTAAAATTAAATTCTGTGGTTATTACCATAATTTATTTTTAAAACTAGTTTAAAAATAAATCATGGTAACCACAGAATAATGACAAGCAATAAAAGTGACCATTTTTTTGTTGCAATAAGTGTAGCATGCGCGAACTTACCCCCACTACGCCAAAACCTTGCCAACTTACGTGCCGCGGGCTGTACTTAGATTAGTATAAACAAATTTAGGTAATTAGTAACTATTAGTATCAAAATTTCTATTGTAATTATGAAAGACTTATTTATAATAATTAAATAAAAACATACTATACGTTTATTGCATATTTATTCATTTTACAGATTTCATTCTTGGGTGACACCACATTTATGCGCACCGGGTGCCACCCATGTTAGCTACGCCACTGGTTACCGGCACGCAAGTTGAATAAAGATTTTCGTAGTGGAGGAACGTTCCTCCACTACTTATCTAAAGTTCTCTAAAGTGTGAACTAAGCTTTACAATTTCTGTTTCGTAACGAAAATGAGAATAAAATCTGAGAAATTATAACCTCTAAAAATATTTTTAAGTAAACCACGTGTTTACCACGCAAGCACCGAGCGTATTCGTTATAATATAAAAAAAAAACAAGTAAACAACAAAACAACAAAAAATACAAAAAACAGAAACAAAAAATATAATAACCTTACCACAATAATACTCAAGTATTTTTTTGTAAATATTCACTTGATACACCGTCCACTTCACGACTACGGTGAAAACAGAATGGCTGCCGCGACATGACAGCGATTTTGACGTAAGTAATAGTGTTGCCAGAATAGGGAAGTTATTTGTACCACTTAAAATAATTGCGTGTTACTAACCCTAAGTAACGAATTTTCATAATTTTGGGACATAATTAGTTTAATTAAAATAAATTCTTCTATAATGATTTACGAATAAAATTAGTCCTATTTATTTACTTGATTCATCAAGAATAATAAACCACAATCAAAACAATTCATCTCTGAACATGTTTAATGGTCATTGGGACACAAAAAATGTATGATGATATTTATAACAACATTTCGACACTCAAAAAAATATACTCTTTTAATGAAAATTTAAGTTAAAATACCAGAAAAATATTAATTAATAGAATATAACAACAAGGGGGAAAAAAGAAAACATATCATAATATTGGATATTTACTTTAATATGAACAAGAATAGACATAGACAAGAATAGATACCAAATGTACAAGAGTATGTCCCATTAAAACCATGGCGCATGGCGTGGAGAGTGTGGCAGCGACGACGACGCGGCGACGGCTCTCGGTATTGCGCGCTGCTGTAACCTTGCATTGTGGTAATTTTTAACTGAATTTATTGAAGCGAAGCTTTTTAGGCGGCGGCGGCAGCGATCCGATAATATTTGACGACAATTGAGAGTGAAATTTAAAGGACGCATCCATATACAAAGTCAAAGTAAAATCATTTATTTTAAAAGTGTCTTATACTAGCCGTTTAAGGCACTTTTGTACGTCAAAAGTTACTCTTCCCAAAAGGTCAGGTCATATGGAGAAGATTGGGCTAGAAACTCCACGTTACTCTTTTTAATGGTTTTACAATATTTTGTATGCTTGCACATGTGAACACGATGCACCTAGAATAAAATTTCTGTACCACAATAGATAAAAGGAATTAAAAGTGAAGTAATTACTTGTACTGGTCTTTTTATTTTTTATTTAATTTGTTTTAAATTTTGTTAATAATTATGTAACAGTCTATGCAATACTTTTGTCCTATTTTCGGGAAATGAGGGCTAATTGTCCTTAATACAGGCTACTTAGTAACCTAGCTAGGACATCAGATCGTAAATTTGTATTGTTACCTACTCATCTTCTAAACTTCCAAGCCACGATCAAGATCTAAGCCTTAATAAATTCAAATCATTCATTAAACGCAAGTTGTGTAAGAAAGCTTTTTATACCGTTAAAGATTATATTGAGAACAAAAAGGCTTGGGATTGAACTGCTCCAAATTTTATTTTGTTTTTTTTTATTTTTGCATACTGAATGTTGACATGACTATTTACTTTGTAAAGTATTATATTATTTAATTTCATGTGAAGACTATGTAGGTCATTGCTTTTTTTGTTTGTTTTATTTTTTCTCTCAGTTATTTTTAATCATGGTCTGGCAGTTTGAGTAATTTATGCGGCCTAGGTACCCCAATGTCCTTTCTTTGGTATTGTTCGTCGAATCGTTGAGCTCCTTAAGTTCTGAGTTGAGCTGCGCGATTACTGACAAATGCGTGCACTGACTGGACAGGTCTTCTCAATCTGTGTGGTTCTTTCCTCAAAAGACCATTTCAGACACCAATCTACATGGTCTTCACATGAAGTGACCAAGATTATGTCTGGACTTTATAAGAGACTGTGACCTCTGAGTTTGTTTCGGCATTTCTTCTCAGAGTAGTCAGATAGGAAACGCCAACCTCATCTGGTTTAAAAAAAAACATGATTGACTTGTAAAAGTGTTTGTACAAACCTACTTACAGATATAAAAATCATTTATCATCTCAAATGTAAACTATTCCCAAGTTGTCATCCCACTTTGTAACAGACTGTACCACTTTTTTATGAAATAAATGATTATTATTATTATTAATTACAGATAAATTAATTATGTGATGGATACATGGTGCTCACACATTTACAAACATTGTAAAAGTAGGTAGGTAAGTATACGATTTTCCTAAAAAAAAATAACAAGTACAAGTATTGTTTACTTATTGATGTCCCCCCAAAACCGTTCAAGATGTTGAGAGCCTGTATAATTTACTTGTTTACAGTTGTACTAGGTAATCAGTTTGAACTCTAATACTTAAGCTATGTGCGTAAAATGCTACAACTTTGCCTGGATTTTGACGTTCTTTGTTCGTATCTCTGAACCTATTTATCATTATGGCTTTTTATTAAATTTAAATGAAATACAAACCTTATGCCTTGACAGATGGAATCCAAATCTTTTGCTGTAATTCCGAATCACAAGCACCCAAATTCATGGGCAAAGTGAAAAAAACAACTTGGTCTAGAAGGATAGGATCTCAGTAAATATAATGTTGATATTTTCATTTTTTTCCCTGTGTAGGTATGAGACAAACCCTACCTTACCTAAAGTAACTTATATCAGCCAGTTCACAATTTCTCGACAGTATATAAACAGTGTATAATCTAACAGACATAATACCGATAGATTATAAACTGGTTCTCACAATTTTACGGTGTCATAATATAAAACAGACTGTTGCCGCTGCAACAAGGTCGCGGCGTGCGGACATTTTTCATACGCCGCCCGGTTCAATGATTTCAATCAAACACAGTCAGTGCTCAAGGCAAGGCAGACATGGAACGACGGCGCACACTAGTTACTATTGTATTTGTTTTATAATATTATTATGTAAAGAAAAAGGGGAACCACTGCACTTGGTAACGCGTCGCTTTTTTATAGTAGCTATTTTTTTTTGGATAGAGTAGACCCTTTTTAGTGTATATTTGAAAATCTCAAAATACGCAAAACCATAGGCACCGAGAAAAATATCGCCTAAGTTTTTTTCGAGATTTGCGGGATTTTTTAAGCAAGCCTTATGATGTTAGACATCATTGAGATAATAATGTGAACGTGTAAACAGGGCCTGCAGTCCCGACATAGATAGCGATCGCTATACGACCGAATTCGGTCGCATAGTGCTAGTCCCTAGACGGTCAAAATTGCATGACAATCACGAAAAAATAACACATGCTTGTCAAGCAATTTTGACTGTATACGTACCCAACTAGGACTTAGCAACCGAATTCGGTCGTATAGCGATCGCTACCTATGTCGAGACTGCTGGCCCTGGCCCCTAATTGAAGTAAGTAATGACTAAGATCACGTGGCGGGTCTTTTGTTCACAGTAGCACAGAATAAATAACTAACGTAAGTCCCCAATCTTTTTGACTGGCCTGAATTGATCGCAAGTTGCGACCGTCATCTTGCACCATCTGCGCATGGTATTTTCCTAACTGATAAATGCGTGCCATGATAGATGAGACTCGACCGCGCCTCCCGCGCCCTTTCCACCGCCCCGATGACACCAAGTCCCGTCCCGCGCACAGACCTCATACCGCTAGAGACCTAAAATCGTGTACCTATAGATAAACCATTATAAAAATGAACGCCCCTCCACAATACTAATGTGTGAGAGGATATGTTTATTCCAATAATTTACTTGTGTGCGTGCGACGATTTTACTGTAGACATGGACTCGTCGCCGCACTTAGGGGTCAACTAATCATGCGATCAGTCCAGGTAAAGATAAACCATTCTAAAAATGAACGCCCCTCCACAGCGGTTACACTCACATACAAAGAAGGTGTATCGACGCATTACACATAATTCGACCGTCCCTATTAACAATGTCGGATATACATTTTTACCAATATTCACTTTTCTACATAAATCGAATTACTTACAATTTAAAAAAAATCTTTGAACTGAGGGCAGTTCAAAGTTTGCCCTAACGATAAAAAAGAATCTTTATGATATTAACAATGTCAGTTCTGCGAAAAAGACCACTGTTCAGTAGGAACTAAACAGTAGTCTCCCTGCAGAACCGACATTGTTAATAGGGACGGTCGAATTGGTATTTGTCGTTGGTTGCTCTTGCTCAGTCACCAGCGAGACATGAAACTTCCCACTTTCATGTCTCATCGGTGACTGAGCAAAGAGCACGAATCTGATTCTGATGAAAGTGATTAGCTATATTGATAAATGAATAATGATTAGGTATATTGGTTAATGAATATTGTATTTAATAATGTTTGTTTGTATTGCATAATGTTTTATTACGCAATAGCATTATAATATTAGTAACAAGTCAATAAATGCTTGAAATAATAATAATTTCATCATATATTTTATACCTATACCTATACAGGGTTATGTACAGTATGTCATTTACTCAGTAGTCATTTCATTTACTGTATGTATGTATTATATACAGTAAATGAAATGACCCATATTAAATAAATACCTTACCAACATAGGTACATAAAAATATAAACAATAACACAGATTTTTTTTATGCAAACGGTACCTACCGCCTGACCAAACGCCGAATAGCCAACTTGTTGGCCAACTAGTGTATAAATGAAACGAACGCGTAACAGAGCGAACGTGTCGTGCCTTACAAAGCGCACGCTCCCCGCCCACACATGCTCCACAGCTCCAGGCATGTCCTCGACGTCGGAGTTTGTTATAAGTTACAAGCTAATGACTTACCACATATTGAGATGCTGCTCCAGGCATGTTCTCGACGTTGGAGTTGTCATGGTCCAGCCCCTAAAACAATATTTTCTTTTAATCAACGCCAATGCTTGAAGCCAAGAAAAAACAAATGATAGGCAGGTAAAGTCAGAGAAATTGACTAGTGTACAACTACCTATACAGTAAAACATGGGGGTTTGACGCAGAATGTGCACTTCGCAAAATGTGAACTTGACGCAAAATGTGCACTTCGCAAATTGTGCACTTCACAAAATAGCAATTCTCAAGATGAATGTAAATTTTATCACAATGGGCCAAAATAAAAACCGTTTGCTTACAATTTCATATTTTTGAGTAAATTGAAAACTTACGAAATATTATGTAAGTATCTATATTTTTGTACATAGAACTGTATTCTTTGTAAGAGTGATCAATACGATTAGTTAAAATAAGGTGAAAATAATATATAATACTAATGTTTATTTAAAAAATACAGATAGATGCAGTGCACAGCATATTACAATGAATGGCTGGAGTATTTATATTATGTGTATAGCTGATGTGTACTGAAAATCCATATTCAAACATTTCCTGAAAGTGATTACTTCATCATCATAAAATCATGCGCAATTAAAAAAAAATAATTAAGCAAACGGTTTTTATTTTGGCCCATTATGATAAAATTCACAAGTGCTATTTTAAGAAGTGTACATTTTGCGAAGTGCACATTTTGCGAAGTGCACATTTTCCGAAGTGCACATTTTGCGTCAAGTGCACATTTTGCGAAGTGCACATTCTGAGTCAAACCCAAACATGGTAATAATGCCCACCTTTTTCAAAATTGTAATTAAACTATATACATATAGCGACACTGCAGCGGGACTGCGCATTTTATGGCGCTATTGAGAGTGGTCGTTAAATGGAAAATCAATATTTTGTACTATTATAATTTATATATTTACTAATAAAGTATCGATACTTCGTACTTCTCCATTGATTTTACCAAAGTTGATATGGCGACTATGCTTGAACTTTCCGAGTCATCCTTCTGAAGCTTTGAACGACAATTTGGTTGAATTGTAACAATTTGAAAATAGCTCAGTTTAATACAGTCACGAACCGGGATTGGTGAGCCACGAGCTTATCATCTTAACTTGGTTGTGTTACACGAATGCCGCCCGTGAAATTTGACATGTGACATTTCAATAACGAAAAACGGGCGGCATTCGTGTAACACAACCAAGTTAAGATGGCTAGTTGCTCAACAATCCCGGTTTGTGACTGTGCCAACAACTTTGTATCTAAAGAAGATATGAAATATTGATATACCATTTTGGAATCTGCATTAAGGGGACAAGTTTAAAAAAATATGGGCAGCTAGGTTTCATACATTGTTTATGAACTGAAACTTAAGAAAAAAAAAATTACAGAAACATAACTTTTTCACTATAAGATAAAAAACCACAAGAGGTAAGTACTCTTAAAACTGTAATACGTACACATCATTTATTTTAAAATATTATGCAGAAATTAGATAGTGAAAATTCCTTCAATTGTGACCAAAGAAGGTTTTCAAAAAGAAAAAAAAAATTGTTGCGCATACCCATCGACCCCGGGGTTTGCCACTTTTTAACCAACTTCCAAAAGGAGGAGGTTCTCAATTCGTCTGTATGTTTTTTTTTGTACGTTTGTTACGCGATTACTCAAAGACGGATGGACCGATTTGGAAAATTCTTTTTTTGTTTGAAAGGGTATACTTCTGAGGTGGTCCCATATAAATTTTATTAACTTTGCTCGAGGAGTTTTTGAGTTAGCTTCAATAATGTGTATATTTCCCACTTATTTTATGTGGATGATGTGATGGTGTTTTAATAACTTCCTATCACTGTTATTTACATGGCTATATCTGGAATTATTGTGCTCAATTATGTATTCGAATTAGTGGGGTAGGTTCCACAATTAAAAAGTGAAAAATAAAAACTTTTTAGCAAAAAATAAAACCGACTTCCAAAACAAAACACTACAAAGTGAAAAATAACTTTAATTTCGGAAGTCGGTGGCAAAAAACCGAAAATACAAAACCTACCGAAATTAAAGTTATTTTTCACTTTGTAGTGTTTTGTTTTGGAAGTCGGTTTTATTTTTTGCTAAAAAGTTTTTATTATATTATAAGGCTTGGGATCCCCTACCCGCAGAGATACAGGATTATCCATTAATTACGCTACACCCTGTATAGTTTCTATAGTTTTATTAATGTGACAGTGACCAACAGGATGACATGAAGTAGAAGCAAAGTGGCCAAATATTACATGATTGTGTCAAACGCAGTAATGTTTTTTTTTTTTTTGTAATTTAGTTTATTTCTAATGCATCTTAACTTAATAATTATAAATGCGAAAGTAAGTTTGTTTGTTTGTTACCTATTTTGTTGTGCAGTTTATCAATAGTATAATTATGTGGTATTTATTATTGTGTAGAATTGATGTAAAATAAGTAAATAGTGACTTACTTAAATAACTTAAATAATTTTTAAGGTTTCTACGGCCGGGTCATGAGAAAAGAGAAACGTGGATAAAATTTGTGCAAAATAATCGGAATGAAGAAACATGGCTTCCGACTCCTCATACATACAGGGTGTGGAGTAATTAATGGATAACCCTGTACCTGCGGGTGGGGGACCTCAAGCCCTGTAATATAAAAAAAAAAACTGTCAAACCCCTGAGTCGATAGATTTAGATTTTTTTTTTTAAATTATATTTTAAAAATTACCACCTTTGGTCACTTCTTCGGCCACCGTGTTCACAAGTAAACGAATTTTGCAGTATCTGATTTCTGCATAATATTCTTAAATAAACGTGCTATAAGATATGTATTACAGTTTTATTTATGCGGTTATAACTTAACTTAATAAGCATTGCGCGAGCTGAATTGCACTTTATTGTGTGGTAGCAAGAGTCGCTTTTTATTGAAATGGTTTTGCGGAGTGCGGGATCTGTTAATCTGAGTCAGAGTGGAATCGTATGACACCTTTCTCTGTCTTTCAAGCATGTTGTGACGCAGAGAGGCAGAGAATAGAATAATACGTTTTGCACATGCAATGTTTACCTATTATTACGCACGAAAAATAATTTCCTGTGGCTAAAGAATTCATTTTGATTGATTTTTTGTATACTGGTAAAGAACATGATACTCTCTACGTGGTTTAAAGGAATGTCAACCATTTTGTTCCAGCTTGAATAGGGTCAGTTTGACCGCATGGAGGCGATGTGCCACGCCTCCAAGCCATATATGTCTCGATATCCGTGAAAACTGGTCAAGTGCGTGTCGGACCACGCACAATAAAGGGTTCCGTAGTTGGGATGAATTTTTCCCAAGAACAAACTTAAATGTCTCGTTTAATTATGGACAAATGTAAGTTTGTACGCACAATATTGAGAGATCTACCATGTTATTTTAAGACCATAGAGTTCTTATAGGTTTTCCTGTAATCTATAGCTATAGAATTATTTTCTACATTTTTTCAAAATTTTAAGCTAAAATTTTAGGAGATAAAGGGGGGAATGGTCAATTTTCGTCTATTTTCTTAAATAAATTTAAACCAGTTTATTTTAAAATTATAAAAAATATATATATTTGAGACCCTTACTGTACTGTAAGCCCTTTCATTTGATGTATCGCACGATGCAGTTTGAAAATATATATTTTTAATTTTCTTATTTGCCTCCCAAAATTGACCCCTATATTCAAAATTCATTAATTTGCATTACACGTCCGTGTTTGGGTCACAGAAATACATACGTGTACCTTTCATCTTAACACATTAACTGCTTAATTATTAGTGAAATGTGTGCTTCTTTATGCTACACTAATCCTGTGTGGCAAACGCTCGGGTGCGTGCAATAAATATCTTGGGTGTAGACACCCTTACCGTCCCTTATTTTACGATGTTTTCGAAACAATAAAGATGCACAACGAACGCACAGGTGCGGCGCGCCGCACTCGAAGAAAGTTATGTAAATTGTATGGACGCGCATACGCGCCGTCAAGCACATGGTGAACGTCCGAAAACGCGCATGCGCGTCGGCCGCGCCCAATGAATTAATCGGTCCATTAGATTCGGAGCAAATTGGCCAGACGGACAGACAGACACACGTGTGATCCCATAAGGGTTCCGTTTTTTCCTTTTGAGGTACGGAACCCTAAAAATTAATAAAAGTCGTTTATCGTCGCCTTAAATCTTCACTGGTTTGAAGCTGATTCAAAGCAACGATTAAGCTCCATCTTATTTACATATGTATGTACTCGTACATACATAAACTCACGTCTTCTTCCCATTGGGGTAGGCAGAAATTACAGGACGCCACCTGCTACGATCCTTACTAAGGCCCTCCGCACACGGATGGTAAGCGTAGTCGTATCGCAAGAGTATCGTAATACGTGCGTAGGACGAGAGCCATACGAGCACCATGTTCAAACATCTCCGCATACTAAGCGGTGCTGCAGCGAATCGTATGAGATTTTTCGCGCCAATGCGGCATTGCGATACGCTTACGAGACGACTACGCTCGCACGCACCGGCACGACGGCCATACTCGTCCTTTTGCCTGGTCTACGTTCATACATCCTGCCGGCTTAGCACGAGAACGTAGAGAAGCGTCTTGTCGACGGAAGAGTAGACAAAAATGACGTTTCCGTGTAGACAGTACGACGGCAACAAAGTAGAAAGAGTCAACTGCGCTTTACGATATTCACTTTTTTACATAATTCGACTCAGAATTTTTAATTCTCAATTTTTACAAATAAATACAACTGCGGAGGCGAGCCTGTAGCGCCGGAGAACATGCGATTCTCAACGTGTTTTATATGGAATATATGGAATTTTACACTTTTTGCATGGAAAATATGAAAAGATTGTTTTAAAAAAAAATCTTGTTCAAAACGTGCCAGGTTGCGCCACGACAGACCAACTTATTTTAAGACCACTAATGGTCTACTTTATCTGCAAAATCCATCCAAAATTCTTGGCGGTATTAAGAGGATTGTGAAGCTGTAACATTTCATACAAAAAGAGATAACGTTTTCTCTCCGTAAACATAGTCTAATTTTCATATTTTTTGGAAATGTTGTAGGTATAATGAAAAACTAGGTCCGTACGTTTTTATTATAAAGAAATATTGCATACAATATAAGTTATTAGCATCTAAATATCTATATTTTTGACATAGAAACATCCTCGAGCATTTTTATTTTTTTTAATTAAATTAAATTGAATTACTAAAAACGAAAAACGTACAGACCTAGATTAAAGTGTACTGAATGTAATGAGACCAAAATTGTCTCATTTCGTTAAGGTTTAGGGAAGTGAAAACGTTATCGCCCGAAACAATATTTATGTAAATAATTGTATGAAATGTAGGTTGTATGTCGCCTCCAAGAATCGCGCCGCGTATCGGCACTTCACAATCCTCTTAAGATAAGGTAGGGTTTGGAGCGGCCAGCTCCCGGATTATTGTCGACATTATTTTATCGACCGCGCGACCTTGAGCGTGTGAAGGAGGTCATTGCCTTCGATAAGCCCCCACACACACTTCATTCATACAAGCGATTACGTTTGACAATATAGCAGTAGGTTTATAGGTTACTTGGACACTTTCCCGTTGAGTTGACAGCGACGCGGACGAAAGTTTTGATGCCCTATGATTATTTCCCCTACGTATTCTTTTATATACTTGTACTACATATTATTATCATTATATTAAAACTGTTCAGTTCACATGGTTTGGTTTGTTTGTTAGTAAGAAATCTATAGGGTGACTATAATAATAATAATAATAATAATCTTTATTTGGCAAATAAAATACAACAAACAACCTTGCACAATTCAATTATGTTACAAATAAGCAGGTATTTATTTCTTTTTTGTTTGGTATGTTTCGGTCCTTATTATGGTTGTTAACTTGTTACATCGGAACTGATTCACTCTGTTCCCCGTACTAGTATGAACTGTATTACGGTGGAACAGCTTTCCTCTTCCTCTGTAAATGTGCTTATAGTAGCAGACTTGTGACTGGTAAATTAGTGACCGATACTTTAAACAGATGATTGTATACATGATAACAAACAATTTTTACTATGGGTGCAAACCCGAAATCGAGAAAAAAAAGCAGCTGTTCTGTCCCCTACATTTATGTTCGCATAACTCGTCAAAATGTAGGGAGCATCTGAATTCTTTTTTCGCGATTTCGGATTTGGTCCCATACCTAGTAAAAGTTCTTTGTTATCATGAGTCATATCATGTGTTTAAGCTGGGACCAACGACTTAAGAGGATTGTGAAGCTGTAAATTTTCATACAAAAAGAGATAACGTGTTTCTTCCCGTAAACATAGTCTAATTTTCATATTTTTTGGAAATGTTGTAGGTATAATGAAAAACTAGGTCCGTACGTTTTTATTATAAAGAAATATTGCATACGATATAAGTTATTAGCATCTAAATATCTATATTTTTGACATAAAATCATCCTCGAGCATTTTTATTTTTTTAAATTAAATTCAATTGAATTACTAAAAACAAAAAAAACGTACAGACCTAGATTAAAGTGTACTGAATGTAATGAGACCAAAATTGTATCATTTTGTAAAGGTTTAGGGGTGTGAAAACGTTATCGCCCGAAACAATATTTATGTAAATAATTGTATGAAATGTAGGTAATTGCCTCCAAGAATCGCGCCGCGTATCGGCACTTCACAATCCTGCTTTCTGCTTTCCGAGGCACGGAGGAGTCTCGGTATGTACAGATGGTCACCCATCTACGGACCAACCCCGGCAAGCGTAGCTTAAAGGTACTGAGCAGTATACTAAGTCTCGCCTACGTTATCTGTATTTATTTACAAAGCTATTGAAACTACAAATTGTTTTTTTCTCACACGTACATAGTAGTTTTATAGGAGCTCCACAACTTTATTTTGGTTTAGCGTATTTACATTGATTTTGCTGAGGTCATTTCTTTTTCTCATTTATTTCAGGATGAATAATATTAAGGCTAAAAACACGAGAAAAAGAAGAAGAATTTTAGAATCGAGAGCATACAGAAAGTTCAGAGGAAAGTTAGAATTAGCGATTGGCATGGTATAAAATAACAGGATGTCTAGTCGGGAGGCAGTAAAGAGGTTTGGGATTCCTCGACGGACGATATTGAACAAAGTTAAAAAAAAGTTCAAATATTATCAGATTAATGTTTAAGAGCGAGCTACGTGATCGTAATGTACTTGCGCACACCGTACTGATTAAGAATAAAAAGTGACAACCCTAGTTCATCGTTTTATTTGAATGAAAAATTACAAAAATATTGTTGCGACTTTGCCCACTCAAATTTGACAGATAATATGAACGTTTAAACGTTTAGTAATAAGGTCCTATGATAGATTGACTATTTTTCTAAAACGATCCTTAACCTGATGGATCAACCCTTGTGGCTGTTATTATTGAGCCACGAGCTGTATGAGGGAATTGTTCCTCTTAAAAAGTTCTAAACAAAGTCCACGATAGCATTATGTCTATCTTTTAGGTAGGCTGGTAAGGTAAGGTGGCTCACTATAACTTTTTTAATGGTAATCAAATTTGTTACAAAATAATGCTTTATTTGCGAAGGTGTTTTCATAAACATGTTATTAATCCTTATCCAAATAAATACTTTAATCTTCACAACTATTTAATTTCGAGCAAAGTTGCGAAACATTTAATTTCAATGAATCTTAGGAGATATAACTGTTTTAAAATAGGTACGAGTAACTTCGCTCTCGAGCTACCAGTCGGATTTGAAAAAATGTTTTTGCATTTGATAGCCCAATTCTTAAAAAAAGGCTATAGGCTATTTATCATCACGCTAAGACCCTTAGGTGCCGAGCAAAACGAAAAAAAGTCAGAAAGAACGATAAGCGAAAACGAAGTAATAGAGCGCGGGCAAGCGAGGTGTGACTAATATATTCGTAATAGGTACAAGTATTATAATACAAGCCATGTTACCAGGTTAATAGGTTACCAGGTATTAGTCAAATAATAGGGACGGACGCGTAATAGGCCGAGTCGCCTCGCTATTACTCGCTATGCTATCACAGTATATAAAAATCATACAGTAGGACGACGCCTTTGATCTTGTGTAAAATGCCGACATCGTCTAGACAGTAACGCATCGGCCGGGGTTGTCACAAATAAACAATATTTACAAAATTATTTATTTATTGCAGATCAATATTAACCCGCTTTTTACTGCATACTATTATTAAGGAGTTGAGTATGACAATAAAAAAGCAGATGAGGCGTATACAAAGAGATTAAAAAACTGAACTAATGCAGACTTGATAATTACTGTGACACTTACTGTACTGTAATCTTGTTTAAGTGAAGTTTTTAAATATTTATGATCGGTCTGTGTATGGACGGAATCTTTAGTTGGTAAAAGTAACGTTGGAATAGCTGTTTTCTTCAAGGATTTCTTCCCGTACATACTGTTCTCAAAATGCAAACTGCAAATATATATATTTTTTAAACTTTCGAAAGATCTTTCAAGTAAATCCGGTCTTCTACAAGCTTCCACCCATAATTTACATCTGAAATGTTAAAATAAAATACAATTTAATAATTACATTCTAACAATAAGGGAACATACATAGTACATACTATATACATACGAAAGAATTTGCTACAGACCACCAAACTGAACAACTTTTACTACAGGACCAACTCGGGACAGATTTAAGTTATTTAGATGGCGTTTTCGTAACCAGTACCCTAATTAAACACAAAAGTGACACCCATATCAGATTATAAAAAAATTACGTCCACCATCTTGGATTTCAAAAAAGAGGGTTTTTTCGTAACAAGCATCCCAATTATACTCAAAATTGACACCCATATCAAATTATACAAAAAATACGTTGTCCGCCATCTTGGATTTCAAAACGGATGGCTTTTTCGTAACAAGCACCTCAATTATACTCAAAATTGACACCCATATCAAATTATACAAAAAATACGTTGTCCGCCATCTTGGATTTCAAAACGGATGGCTTTTTCGTAACAAGCACCTCAATTATACTCAAAATTGACACCCATATCAAATTATAAAAATATGACGTTGTCCGCCATCTTGGATTTCAAAAAGGATGGCTTTTTCGTAACAAGAACCTCAATTATACTCAAAATTGACACACATATCATATTATAAAAATATGACGTTGTCCGCCAACTTGGATTTCAAAAAGGATGGCTTTTTCGTAACAAACATCCCAATTATACTCAAAATTGACACCCACATCCAATTATAACAAAATGACGTCCGCCATCTTGGATTTCCAAAAGGATGGCTTTTCTTTTTCGTAACAAACACCCCAATTATACTCAAAATTGACACCCATATCAAATTATAACAAAATGACGTCCGCCATCTTGGATTTCAAAAAGGATGACTTTTTCGTAACAAGCACCCCAATTATACTCAAAATTGACACCCATATCAAATTATAACAAAATGACGTCCGCCATCTTGGATTTCAAAAAGGATGACTTTTTCGTAACAAGCACCCCAATTATACTCAAAATTGACACCCATATCTTATTATAACAAAATGACGTCCGCCATCTTGGATTTCAAAAAGGATGGCTTTTTCCTAATAAGCACCCCAATTATACTCAAAATTGACACCCATATCAAATTATAAAAAAATGACGTCCGCCATCTTGGATTTCTAAAAGGATGGCTTTTTCGTAACAAGCACCCCAATTAGACTCAAAGTTGACACCCATATCATACTATAAAAAATTAGGTCTACCATCTCGAAATTCACCCTTAGTAAATAATAAAAAAGTCCACCATCTTGACACGGAACATACAAACAAACACTTTCACATTTATAATATTAGTAGGATTTCCAAACAAATGGAAGCCGTGTGCGATAACCTATTAACATTTTTTTTTACCGTGCGCCGGTCGACCATTTTATTAGCGTTATCAACGTGGCACGACATTACAAATAAAATTATTTATGTACTCTACAATAACAAAACAGATTTATTTACCTTACTTCTGTGCGTGGAAGCTGATGAAACCGCAGATCTTTATTTATGTAAGATGAAGACTTGCAATCACTCACAGCACACTTTGCATGCACCATTTTAAATAAACACTTGTCGGCCATGAATGACGTATCCCGAACTACTGACATCGTTTTGTTCGCAGTTCGGGATCGGCTTACCCGCGTCTCGCCCCTCACACCCCGCACGATTGCCCTGTCTAGACGTCTTCGTTGGACGACTGTATGATTTTTAGACTGTGCTATTACTCGCTATGCTATTATTATTTGCCGACCGCAGTCATCTCACTCACTCGCCGACGTCTCGGCGCCTGGCGAGTGAGCGAGATGGCTAGACTCGCATTAACCGACCCGAAGCGGGCGAGTGAGCGAGATGAATATTGTATTGTATGAATAGTTCCTGTCTGCTTGCTTATCGTTGTGCATGCGTAAAGTGTGTATTTTAGAGACATAGTTATACACGTCGGGCTTCTTATGAAAGCTGCATGAGTTTGTTACCAAGTAAGCAAGTAATGAAAACAGTTTTTTTTCTAAAATGGTCACTTGTTTCTGTCGCATTGTCTTAGTATTAGCTAATATTGATATTAGTTTATAATAATATTTGTAGTGACCAAAAGTCACACCAGTCACAGCGACTCCATAATGTAATCACCGTTTCTCTTCTGTAATAGGAATACGTGAACATATTCACGAGAATCTTGTATTTCATATTAATTATTATGGAGAATATTACGCAGGTATCAATATTAGACTGAGAAGCTAATAATGAATCGGTTCACTAATATTTGACTAATACCCAGTAATAGGTATGGTATCATAATATGCGATAACTAATATATTCAATAATAGGATTACCTAAAAATTACCCTAATATAACATCTCTAAGCAATGCGATGCGACGGGATTGGTCACGGGAGCGAGAAATTTCACGCGGACCAATGATATTATACACAAGATGTGTTATGTTCATAGTAAAATCTGGTCGTGCTGTATTATTATTACGCCTTGCTTGACGCGGACTACAGTCAAAACGCGAGGTAGTAACATTATCTGCCTCATTTTAATATTATTATATATCACTGACGCGGACAAAGTCGCGGGCAGAAACTAGTATATGAGAGAGAAACTAGATGTTTATTTATGTCAATTTAATATTACTAATTAAATGGCTAATACTGGCACCGGGTAAGCGATACCAAAATAAATTGTTGGCTTTTTCGTAACCATTTATTTCACTATTACACAATGTATGGATTTAATTTTTGGATATATGTTTATTTACTATTCGATTAATACTCTAACTGAAGGAAAACTCAATTGGGTTAAATTTCCTCGATAGTATTTAATTCCGAAAAGACCTCTACTTTTTAAATTTTTTTTTCTGTAATTCTAAAATCCTAAGTAATTTCATTCAAAATGCGTATTAGGTAATTGAAAGCTCTGGCTGAAAATATTTTTAATAATTATTTTTGATAAAAAAAAAAAAAAAATTAATTAAGCTATCAATTTATTTTTAAACAATTTTTCTTGGTTTGGCGCTTTTATTTTGGTTCCAGCGCATTGTTGCGCTCTCTTTTTTCGCATGTGGAAGTATTTGACTCTGTCACTTTCTTTTTACCGCCGCATTTTCTTTTTTCTTTTCTTTTTAGCTTTTTACAAGTACTTACGTATTGTTGCAACAGGAATCCGCCGGATGCGGCTAGCACAGAGCCGGTGGAAGTGGCGGTGCTTGGGAGAGGCCCATGTCCAGCAGCGTACGTCTGTCGGCTGAAATGATTGATGGATGATTGATGATATTGTTGCCAACACTGATTAAACATAGGGTGATTGGTAATTAGTGACCGATAATAACCAAGAGATTTTCTTAAACGTGATGCCGTGTCGATTTTTGAAATTTGTGAGCCACCCCTCACTTGCTGCAAATTCTTTAATTCCAAGAGATTGCGCAAAAAACTTCGCTTGTTCCTTCAACATGAAACCGCCGACGTGGACGTTTTGTCCTCTACACTGACGAATCCACTTAAGCAAGCACTCTTCAAGATGCGGAAATTCACCTTGGCGTGATCTTTTTCTACTCGCAATTGAGGCACTTCCAGTGATGCGATCTTTGTTTTTTAAAATCATCGACAATGTCGATGGTAAAATACCAAACTGTTTAGCTACATCTTTTTTTAAGTGTCCATCCTCCACAGCTTGAATTACACGTTTTTTTTCACTTATGGAAAGACACTTGTTCTTTTTTAAATCCATTTTAATAACACAAAGCAAACATTAACATGACTCTCTTTAACGTTCAAAGGTAGACTGGAATGCGAACTGTAAACTCACTCATATCTTATTTATGTAAACAATCGACCGGTCTGTCCGTGTATATAAACAAACGATAGGTGCATGATAAACGCTTCAAATTATAGAGAGTAGGGAAGCCCGGACTTTAAATTATTGCATGTTGACGGGTAAGAGACCAATTAACATTGATTTTATTCAATTTATCGAGTATTTTTGAAGGGACCAGAATAAATTTCAAACTAACGGGAGATTTAAATTATCGAGAGTCGACTTTACGTAACAATATCATCCATACAGTTACATAATAGAACACGTTTATATCTAGAAATTATGTTTCTTTTCGATGTATGCTATAACAGGTATAATTGCTGTGAGATTACTAATAAAATATGCTACTATGTCCCAAGAACTGTTATTAGACGAGAGGTGCGCGCACGTCCTCTTTTTGCTGTGTCCCATTGCCGCACCATAATGATTTTTGTTCAGAAACTACAGAATTAGATTTATTCTCAGTGTCAGCAAATAGATTTCGTTCTGCTTTGATAAAGAAACTTAAGGATTCCGATGTATAGTTATTTGAACAGTCTTGTAGTCTTACTCGCATAGATTGTTCATTAGTAAGGTTATATGTATTGTATTCCACATTTTAAGAAACTAAAAATACTACCACTTCCCTGTATGTTTATTTACGAATGTGCCATTTTCGCAAAATTAAATATGCATCGTTTCAAATTTAGTAATAGAGCCAGACATAAAGACAAAATGACACCTGAACCCCACAAAACTGCTCTTTTCCACAAAAGTGTTTTTTATCTAATACCTGACATATATAATAAATTGCCAAAGACAATTAGAGATTTAGATTTGCATAATTATAAAAAGAAATTATTTCAATTGCTGTTAGACAAATGTTACTATACTTTAAAAGACTATCTCGATGATGTTATTTAATTTTAATTGTTCCCCTGATAAGTAAAATGGGTATATTTCTTAATTTGTATTATTTAATTCTAACTGAATTTATAATTTATGTCTTGTTATTTTAATTGTTGCCTTGACATGTAAAAATATTCGTTAATTCTAAAGTGCTGCATATTTAAATTGTTATTATTTTAATTTTCTATTTGATTATGCTGTTAAAATGTTACCTACTTTAAAATTATTGTATGCCATTATGGCGGGTCATAGCTGTGTACAATTTCGGATACATGTAACAACTTATTGCTTACCTATGTACCACAATAAAGAATATTTGAATTTGAATTTGAATTTGTATATGCTGTGGATAACGTTGTGAGTTTCACATTTATATAATATCTTTGTTTATATTACTTGCGCAGATATAATGTGTTACTGTTTGTTTGTCCCAAATAAATAAATAAATAAATAATGGCTGAACCACTGAGGGTGTGGGTGTAACAAGTTGAGGCTGGGGCTCCTGGGAGCAGGCACTGATTTATTAAAAAAAAAACAATGAAGGGTCCCGTAGTTGGGATGAATTTATCCGAAGAACAAACTTAACATTGTAGTTGAAAAACATGTTCGCCCATATATTCCAACTGCAAATGTATGTTTGTACGCACAATATTGAGAGATTTACCATGTAGACCATAGGCTTCTTATAGGTTTTCTTGTAATTTATAGGTATAGAACTATTTTCAGTATTTAAAAAAAATTAGGCTCGGTAGTTTCGGAGTTCGTCAATTTTCTTAAATAACTTTAATACTATTTATTTCAAAATTATAGAAAAAAAAATATATTTGAGACCCTCACAGTAAACCCTTTCATTTTATGATATGTCACACGGTACAGTTTGCGAAACTTTTTTATTTTATTTTCTTATTGGCCGACCAAAAGTGAACCCCACGTTCAAAATTCCTTTATTCATGTTACACGTTCGTGTTTGGGTCACAGAAATTCATAAGATGTGTACCAAATTTTAACTTAATCGCTCCATTAGATTTGGGGTTCCGTTTTTTCCTTTTGAGGTACGGAACCCTAAAAATCCTATATTCTAGCAAATGTAGGTATCATTCATTCAAAACAAACGTCGCATGTGATGTGTAACATCTGACATCTCACCTTTCTGCGTTGCCTGAATTATATGCAGTCGCTGTTGATGTAGTTGGAGTAGGAGAAAACGGCAACGATGGCAATCGTAAAGTTGCATGACTAACAACCAGATTTGTCAAAGCTCTAGTTGGATCGGCCGTTGATGTTTGTGAGAGAATTAAGTTCGCTGCACGAGCCCGAAAATCCCTGCTACGCTGAGTCGAATTACGCGCAACTTTTTTTGGCTCCACATTTTCAGTTTTTAATCTTTCCTCACGTTTTTTCTGGCGGTAATCTCGCATATATTCCGCTCTGGATTTACCCATCTCTGCAAGTCACGAAATCATTAGAATTAAATTACAATTATAAATATTTAAGAAATTATTATCTAATATCAAAAAAAATATCAGTGTAATTAATACGTTGACTGATAGTGGAGCACATACCCTGACACCACATTACGGCAATAGAATTTTCCATACTCAATGACTAACGTTTCACGTGCGTCGTCGTAGTGTACTGCCGTCACTTAGAGTTATTTACATATATATTCGGAATCAGCAAAAAAAGACGCATCTACCAGTATTTTTATATTGCCGTAAACTTAGACGCATTTGTCTTTGTATCTTGTATTTTAAACAGGACAAAACATTTTTTTTCTCAATTTCAATACTTCCGTAGATACGTCCTTTTTCCTTACCGTAGGTAATGTTGGCCATGTTTGCCTGCCTCTAAGTCTAAATCCGACACTCCGTCGAAAGATTCGAGCGAGAGACAAAGCGAGCAGTCACGCCGCCGCGCGCCGCCGCGCAGGTCGATGTAGTCAGTACCTACTCATTCATTCGCGAACGGTCCACGTGTGGATGTGAACGACTGAGATAGCAATATGAAACAACTCATAAAATACTCGTGTTACGACAGTAAGAAATATGAGATTACTCACAATAATTTTGATGACAGTGGATATCTACTGCTCTTCATATTACTTCTATGAAAAATTATCATCTGTCACATAACGCACTTTTTTCCCGCCTAAAGACGTACTGTCAGCGAACGTGATAATTAATTTGTTTTATCAATTGAGCAGCGATAGAAATTAACCTCAAAATTTATAAAGCTAATCACTGAAATATTTATTTGAATAATTATTAATTAATTACTCACTTGCATTTTTTAATAAAGATCTGCACTTTTTCAATCAACAGTAATGCTCACTCACATTTTATACACAACACAGTACCAACCTCTCGGAAAATGGGTTGCCATCTGACGGGCAAATCAAGCTCCGCGCGCGCTCATTGGTCCAATCAATAGCGCGCGCTTCCCCGGCTTCCTGTTACACACTTCCGTTACAAGAATATAAAACCAAGCAGAATAAAATCTTCTCTGCGCAGCTGCGCAGGAACACTACTACACGGACATCTATGAGTGCGTGACCTGTCACCGATAGGGCGCGGGGGCGTGCCGCGTGCACCGGCCGGGCTCGCTAGGATACAAAATTACAAACCGGTTTGAGCCAGCTCAGTGTGCGGAAAAAATTGTCCATAGTTAAACGAAAAGGATCCAACCCACATTAGGTGTAATTTACACCTAATGTGGGTTGGATCCTTTTCGTTTAACTATGGACAAATAAGGTGTGTCACTGGAAGCGATACGACGACGCGGAAAAATTCCAAACTGTTGTATTGTGTGTACAAATAATAGTAGCAAAACTAAGCAGATTCATTTTGACGTGAAAACATCTTTTCGCTCGGTGTGGTGGTAAGTTCAATATTTCTGACCGACAAAAACATGTAAGAATTAAACCAACTGCGAGACTTTTAATGCTAGAGTAATGGTTGAGCAATCAAAAGATAGATCATATTTAAAACAAATTTGAGGTCGGATATAATTTGCGTGTGACGTCAGACTGTGAGTGCACGGACATGCGCGCGACCCTTTAGGGTACGGCCTGAGTGCACCAGAGTGCACGCTCGCTCGACTCGAGGGCGGCGGGGCGTGAGACATTCGTGTTAACCCTTGATAACTAAACAGTCGTCCGTTCGACGACCCATCTACTCGCGATTCCCGTGTTCGTGTACTTCTAGGTGGCCCTCCCCACGACTCTTTGTTTAGGTACCTTCCTGAAACACCTAAATAGTGCACCGTGTGACGTGAAAGTGATAATTTATGCTTATTTTTGGCATAAAGGTATCTAGGTAGGTAAGGCGTGATTTTGTGCTGAAGTTAGCCGACTAACTTATGGAGCCCTGGTTAAGGCAAAGATTTCAAACTGTTACTTTGAGGCGGCACATCAAGGTCATAATTCAGGACATTCTCGGTATAACTCCGCCTGTAGATGCTCCAGTTCCTTCTGCGTCAAATGTGCGTAAAATTTGCTACTTATGACCCGCTTAAGGCCCGCAGAATGGCCAAACACCGGTGCATCAAATGCAAGCGATACTCTTGTGGACCTCATAACATCGATATATGCTGTGGCTGTGTGGAATAGTTCTTAGTTACTGTTTTGATTATTTTTTGTTTAATTATGATCCAAAGAATGTACCAATGTCAGAAGTTCCTATGATTAATAAATACTTTTTCCAAAAAATGTATTTTATTTGGCGTAGTCGGTTCGACGAATGTTTAGTAACCATGTAACAACGAAAATAGTTTAGTTATCTAGGGTTAAACACATGCAAACACTTGAGTGTCCTGAGTGACGGCCTAGCGGCGCTCGGTGAATTAGCACGCAACGCTAGACGCTTTTTCACTCGGGTCGTACACTTACTTTTCAATATGTGTCCAAATTATAGATGCTGGCGGGAAAAATTCCGAATCATTCCCGTCGAATACTTCGGAAGTATTCCGAAATATTCCGAAACTTTGGGAATATTTCAACGTTTATTCCCATTGAATTATTCGGGCGAAATATTCGGCGGAAACATTCGATTGCGGGGTACGAATGTTTCTCGCGGGGGGAAAACTTCTCCGGGGAGCATCTCCCCTCTTACCGCACCCCGCACCGCCATCGCCTGCACGCACGACTCGTGGCAGTCGGGCGTGCGCGGCGCGGCGGCAGCGGCCGGCGCACAGAGGGGCAGCGGCGGCGGCGATCGACGATCAAAATACGATTTTTCAGCAAAAAAAAAATAAAAATCTTAATTAAATTCATTTTGAATAATTCTGATTTAAAGAAACTTTCCCAGAAGTATTCCGGAATTATTCAGAATTTTTCGGAAGTTTTGCAACTATAGTCCAAATATCAATTCATATAGCGCAAAAACATGTTTAGCAAGATTTATTATTCTGGTGTCTTGGTCATTTCTGTTGTTTCTCTTTAGGTCCTTTGTCAACTGACAAAGGACCTAAAGAGAAACAACAGAAATATTGGCCAAAGAAGAGTTAAAAAATAATTCGAAGTTGACAGTGGTGGATTCTGTTGTGCACAAACTAAACTTAATTTAGCTATCGCTAACCTTTTCTCTATAATAAAATAAGAAAGAGATGGACTTAAAATAAACTGTTATCAAGAAAATAGACAAAAATTGACAATTCTCCCCCTTATCTCCGAAACTACTAAGCCCAAAAGAAAAAAGTCGTCGGCCTAATTTGTTAACCTGCCAAATAAAGATGACTATATCTGTGTTTTCATAATTTTCCTAAAATGTGTGTAAGATAAGCTTATTAGTTAAGCTTTTAAAATATCAAGGAAACTTATTAGAACCAACAGCATTTTCAGAATTGATTGCTAAAGCAATAAATATACCTATTACTCGGTTTTTTTTTCGTCTTGTAAACTATGAGAAAATGGACTTGGCAGGTTAACAAATTAGGCCGACGAAGTTCAGAAAATAGTGTTATACGTATAGATTATAGAAAAAGTTGTAAGAAGTCTACGGTCTTAAAATAACATGGTAAATCTCTCAGTATTGTGCGTACAAACTTACATTTGCAGTTGGAATGTATGGCAGAACATGTTTTTCAACTACAATGTTAAGTTTGTTCTTGGGATAAATTCATCCCAAGTACGGAACCCTTCATTGCGCGTGGTCCGACACGCACTTAGCCATTTTTTTTTTGTTTTGTCGGAACCATACAGATATAAAGCCTAGTATGTCTTCCTTTTATAATAAAGTTAAACATTGGGCAATATTATTTGGTTTCTACAATTTATTTTGTTTATTACGGAATACCAAAATTCAACCATATTTTTGTGCAAAATACTGACCCGAAAGTTCACCGGTGCTTTAAAAATTGGTCGAAAAGCTAGACGGCTATGGAATCAGATGGCATTGTAGAGAGCTTCCTACGTAGCATCCAAATGCATCAATTAAGACATAAAACGCTGATTGGTGATTGTGATAGTGGGCACAGATTAATACAGATGGGACACACTCCATATTTCCTCCCTCTCATGTTATGCGTAAACAAATAAACATACAAAAAAGACCAGCAGTTATTTATGATTTTGACTTATTTTAAAGCAAGTATTTTTTTTTTACATATTTACCTACTGTATAATTATGCTCCAAAGACACAATCAGTTTTGATTCTACCTAAACCCCTGTGTAGTATAATACCTATTACCTATTTTGGATTACTCACCTCAAAGAACGCTTATTTGCTATATTCTTTAATATCGAGCATTTCCGTCTGCGAGCTGATGGTCATAAGCGTTTCTTATTTGATCGTCGTGGCTCTGTAAATATTTGTTGTTTTAATGAAGTCGATTGTACGAGCTGTATCCGAATAGCTCCAAATCAATCTGC
The DNA here is from genome assembly GCA_948252095.1 of Dicycla oo. NCBI lineage: Eukaryota > Metazoa > Arthropoda > Insecta > Lepidoptera > Noctuidae > Dicycla > Dicycla oo. Next base: position 9,607,928 of record OX411734.1, read on the forward strand.
CTAGCCTTTTCCCAACTGTGTTGGGGTCGGCTTCCAGTAGGTATAACCGGAGGTAGCTGAATACCAGTATTTTACATGGAGCGACTGCCTATCTGACCTCCACAACCCAGTTATTGGGTAATACGATACCCCTTGGTAAGACTGGTTGTCAGACTTTCGGGCTTCTGACGACCCGTAACGATTGCCAAAGAAAGATCCACGAATGACAGCCGGGACCAACGGCTTAACGTGCTTTCCGAGGCACGGAGGAGTCTCGGTATGTACAGATGGTCACCCATCTACGGACAAACCCCTGCAAGCGTAGCTTAATCTGATGGATCGGCCCGTTCGGCTGTTATTACTTAGCCACGAGCTCCTCGGAGTATCCGAATGGCTCCAGTCGTTTTAAAAAGATTCGCCAGTTAACAAGTTAATATCGGAGCTGCCTTCCCAGGGTAAAGGTCACCAAAGTCCGAATAAAGGTCCCAGAATTATTAAATAAACTAGTTAGAACGACTTAGAACTTTTCATTTAATTTTATCAATGCTTTGTGTTATCGGAATTTCACAAAAAAGTCTGAGCAAAATCCGGACTCAGGCCCCATAAAGCCGCACTTGTCCAGACAAATCCGGTCGTATGGTCACCCTACCCCGGGTGAGCCGGACAACGAACGGGACAAACAGAGCAATAGTAAAGAGAAGCGAGCAGTATCCGTGAGATAAACAATACCTCTCATTGTACGGAAATCCTTTACAATGTGAGATCAGCTTATACTGGAAATGTATAGCCGTGTTTATAATTGGACCGTGTTATGCAGAAAGCAGCCATGTCGGATAAAGTATAAACAGAATTGTAAGCATTTTTCCGTCGATGGTTGCATTAAGGATGTATGGACAAAGCTGCATTTTGACGGCTCATATATCCGTGATAAATAGAGATATCGACATGGTTGTTATTGCAAAAAATCTTGTATGTTGAAATTAGTATGACTGTGTTTATAAGTCATTTTTGGAAAAGTGCCATATGGCTGCTTTCTGCATTTAAACTAGGTCCAATTTAGAATATTTTTACAGCTCATCTTTACCATTGTAGACTGTAGTCAGTGTGGTTACCTTAGTGTATTTTCCCTAGATTTAGAGGATTTTTGTACAGACGCCAGCACATCAAGCTACTACAATCTGTCAAATTTCTTTAATAGATTTTCAACTCTATCACTAAAGCATTAGGTTCAAAGTTGATTGTCGAAATTTGACAGTTTCGGGTAGCTTGACCTGCTGGCGTCTGTACGTTTAGGTGAATTTTTAGGGCATAAAATTATTTAGGGGAATATTGAGGGTAAAAAAATATTTATGACATTTCTTTAGGGAAAGTTTTGATTTTAGGTTCGCAAAAGAACTTAATGCGTGACTGCGTGTATCCGAACGTAACTTGGTGTGCCGTTCTCTATCGCTAGCAACAAATAATAATAGTTCTCTTTCGCGTTCATAGATTTGTGTACCCGGAAGGGAGATATCGAATACGAACAATGCTGCTATATAGAATGCATAAGTATTATATTATTTCTTTAGATCATTACCGATGGCTATAGAAATAATATAGTATGCATATTAGATTATTTTATTTCTCCAAATTCTTGGAATTATAATAATAATTTGGGTTTCCAATTCCCACTGTTCAGTGTTTAATACATAATAAATAATAATAATTCACCTAAATTTGTGATGTATTCGTAGAATAAATTTTAAGGGAAAAATATTTGAAAAGTGCCTAATTTAGGGAAATTTCACTAGGAGCCCGGGGAAAATCGAAATCAGATGGTGGTAACACTGACTGTAGCATTGTCAGTCAGCACTCGCTGACTCACTGAGGCTTTTTAAGACACATAATATGCACCTAGGTAAATACTAATTTATACAAAAGATACGGTAGAGTACCTACTAGTAATATCTGTGCTACTAGTATAAAACTCAGACCAAGAATAAATATCCTTATTTTCTTGGGATGAGTTTAAAAATTTGTAAACAATAAGTAGCTAAGAAGGTAGGTAACATAATATCATTGGCTTTTACTTACTTTGAGAAACATCACAACGTTCGGAGTCCATGTCGGCAAAGCAACCAAACCACCAATTCGTAAATAAATTTCCAAGTCCGTAAACAAAACAAAGGTCGCAAGAATGTAGGTTACTCGATACGAATTATTCAAAAGGCAAAATCTAAATCAACAATACAATTTGCAAATATTAATTATGCACGCACGCACAGCACAGCTGACAACACCGTGTAAATACATTCAGAAACAGAACACCCCGCCCGCGACTCGCCGACTCGCGTCCCTGCGTTGCGCTCGCTCTTGTTGCGCTAGTATGAGACTGTCGGCTGCGCGGTCCGGTCGGAGCGATACACATACAAACATGCAGCGAACGTGCGTGAGCTGTACGTCGTACGATCGCGTGATCGTGTATGCGTACACATTGACATTTGCTTTACGCGAGATGGCACTACTAGCTATCGAATAAATATGGATGGTGAAGGATTAAAAGGATGTGTTCATTGATAAAACGTAAAGTCCCTGTGATGTGTTCCGTAATTCCTAAAATTATCAATGAAAATTTAATGTTTTTCCATTTTTTTTTTTCGATAATTTGTAACTTTAATGAAAGCTATGTTTCTGCTGAAACAATATTACAAATATTGTTGTTTACAATACAGGAAAACAACATGACAACATGTCATTTACGCTGTAAAAATGTGCGATTTGCAATTCACTCAAACATCATTTCAGGTAAGTTAAAAAAAAAATGTAGGAACCTAGATTAAATACTGTCTAAATCCGAATATCAGCATACCTAATATGGTGGAAATATGAGCCGGCGCGGCGGCTCAGTCCGCATCGGTGCGCCGCGCTAGTTCGACGTCAGTCAAAAAATCAAAAATGCTAATTGCGCTGTGATAAATTGTAAAAACTGTGGGAACAGAAAAAAAAGTTTCAAGTTTACTTATTTATTATGAAGATAATTAAAAAAAATAAGTTACATTGTTTTTTTTTAGTTTTCCACATGATCTCAATGTAAAAGAAAAATGGATTGAGGCGACGGGAAATAAAGATTGGTGCCCATCAAAGTATAGCACGATTTGTTCGATACATTTTGAGGAAGCCAGCTTTGTTGAAGGGAAAAATCGTCGAACAATGACAAAAGCAGAACTACTACTGAAGATCACAACTAATGAAGCCAGTCAAATGATAAGTTTATGTACTCCAGCACATCAAGCTACTACAATATTATGTAAAATTTCTTTAATAGATTTTCAACTTTATCGCAAAAGCATTAGGTTCAAGGTTGATTGGGAAAATTTGACAGCTTCGGGTAGCTTGACCTGCTGGTGTCTGTACCTTTTCGAGCTTTGTAATATAAAATAGCTGTTGTCCGCGTCTTCGCCCGCGTGGATGTCAATACATTCCTATTTGAATCGGATTCTGTTCCCAATTTCTTCGATTTTAATATTTTGCTTCTAAAATAAAATAAGCTTAGCTCCTAATAATATCAGCTATCTGCCAGTGAAAGTCTCATCAAAATCGGTTTAGCCGTTTCGGAGATTAGCCGGAACAAACAGACAGACAGAAAGACAAAAATTTCAAATAGTTTTTTTGTTATAAGTACCGTATGCAATTGTTATTTTTGTTATTCTAGTAACAATTAGAATTGCCCTCAAATGTAATTATTTCATGAAATTCACTCAATAAGGTAACTGGGTTTTAGACAGTTGTATTGATGATTTTAATGATTATAATTCTGTAAATACATAAGTACTTGTTACGGTCGTGAATCATATTTTGATCAACAAATAACCTGCAAATTGCATAAAACGTAGGAAAATTTGAATATCGCGGGCAACCCTGGCAACGCTTTCGCCAAAATTTTTTTTTTCTCTTCTCTTCGGGCAAAATGTTAAGTGATTGGGACGTGGAGGATTAAATTGCTTTAGGACTACTTTTGTAAGCATTTAGTTGCATTTTAGCAAAAAAAAAAAAAAAATGATTTCATTTCTTTTTACAAAAAAATGTTTTCATTTTTTTTTAAGCAACGCATGGTTGTTTTTGTGTCATTATGTAGAGTAAGAAAAATTTATAAGGTAAAAATGTAATTCTTTATTAAATAAATAATAACAAATTAAATAAAACCTACTATTTTTTATATCAAAAAGCAAGATAAATTATTATTAAAAGAATAAAAATGATTCGAATTGATGATGATTAGAAAAGTTGTTAATTAACAAATACGTATTTAAGCAATAATTGTTTTTAAGGAACTATTTTTTATGTCATCATTTGCATCGAAGATTAGGATTAAAAAAAAAACAAATCAATTATCTTATAAAAAACGCATTTGTTTATTTTATTTTTTTAAATAATAGGAGATATTTTTTTTAAATCATTTCCATGCAGCTTAGTCTAATAAAAACACGAATTATAAACAATGTTAAAAAAATCAATGATTAATTGAATTTTGTAATTTTTCAACTACGCACCTAAATTTTTTTTTTTATTTTCAACGGGGATCTATTCTGAAGCCTTTCAAGAATAGCTCCATAGAAGGAAAAAATCTCAGATGTATAGTTTTAAAATATCATAATTGCAATGTTCACATTTAAGTAGAAAAGAATAGGTAATTAACTATTGCATAACTAATCGAAAAATTGCGATAAAAATTTTTTGGCGGCGGATTATTGATTTATTCATCTATCCTGAATTTTATCATTTCTTAATTTTCATATTTAATATGTTTAAATAAAGGAGGTGTTTCAAAATGGGCCAGGTCTGTGTATGTACACTACCTCAAAAAAAAGGAGAAAAATCCGTAGAAGTCAGGAAAAATACAGATAATTTATTTAAATGTATACTGTTGTGGTAGGGAATTAATATTTATCGATTATTTTTATCGACTTTCAACATGGCGTCTCACCGATTTAGTTACTCTATGCATAAAAACAATGACAGTAAACCATAAATCATGATAAATGATTTTTATTTCTGTAAGTAGGTTTGTACAAACACTTACAAGTCAATCATGTTTTTTTTTTTTTAACTAGATGAGGTTGGCGTTTCCTATCTGACTACTCTGACTACTAATCGACCATTGATTATAGAAAGAGGACTGTTAGCTGTCACAACAGTGTCACTTCAGTCCTTTTCTTGTCATGTCAAACGTTATTAATCAATCAAAATGACAGCTTACCCCCGTGACGAGTTTTTGTTGTGTTGCAATTTCAAGTGTAATTAATTGTCGTTTACCAGCAAACGAAGCCATTTTAAAGTAATTGGACAGTTGAGACCTGTTTTAAATATATTTCCCTATTATTATGATAGTGTATACGTACCTGGCCCAAGGCCCATACATTTTGGAACATCTCTTTTATTGTTAAATTGCCCGAAGTGGACGTGGCTTGCTTCAAAATACGGCCGAAAACGGTTACACTCACTTGAGTGTAAACGTTTTCGGCTTTACCCCTCTGGGAAAATTATAAATATTGACCCTACAGTTCCGGGAGTCGAGACGTTTTTAGGAAATTTCCTCCTTTTTTTTTAATCTTTTTTAGATTTGAAAAATCTTAATTAGTTTTGAGATATTTGCAAAAAACCTAACCCCTTTTCTTTTTTTTTAGTAAATAATGGTTTACAACTTTTGCAATTTTTCGAACATATTTTTTTTTTTCAAAAATCATCTAAACGCTATTCCGAATCGAATGACACCTCATTCATATTTTTCCGAGACTGCTGAAAAAAGTTGAACAAAAAAGCACTTGTTGACTAGACTAGAAGATACGTTGAGCAGAAAAACGTAACGCTTTTGAGTTAACGCTTGTATTAATTTCACTTTTCATAAAATTTCCATACATATGAAAATCGATTCACTCCAAAAAATATCGTACGACAAGAATTAGTAAGGTATCGGATAAATAAATTATAAAAATACAATTTCGACATACCGTAATTTGTTTAAGTAGATTTTCTCCTTCAGGTGTTCCAATTTTCAGATCGTTCAAAAACCGCAGGCGATCACAAACGTTATAGGCATTACCACAAGAGTTGTTCACGAACATATTTTGGAATAGTTTATGCGGTGATTGATGCAAACGATAGCCGATGTACGGATGACTTGGATCATCTTCCGCTAGTGGCACCTCCATATTGAAATCATCTTTAGTTTCAATTTGTTCATCTTCAATGACAAACTCTTCATACTCGCCATCATCACCGTCATGAAGGTCTTGTGGCTGCATCAACTCGTCATAATCTAAATTTTCCACGTGCTGATTCGATACGTGTCGCATTTCATCATTGGGCAAATGTACAGCAAGTATGGGTTGGCTTGGAAGCTGGCAACTTTCATCGAAATTACGGTCTTCTGTTGGGCATTGTTGCACTCTATTCAATTTTCGTACTTTACTGATAATTTCAATACCCTCTTGTGTTTTTTTTATTCTATTTGGAGTTCGTATTTCCACGGTCTCAATAACTGCTTCGTGCTGTATACTTATAGGTCCTGCATCAGGACTTGATGGCGCCAACTGTGCCGTAGCTACGGGTGCGACGTACCTGGAAGTTCCTGCTTCTTGCCTCGGAATCACTTCAGCAGAACCAGAGGTCACTTTTGAGTTGTTATCATTAAGTTTTTTAACTTTTTGTCTTAATCTGTATTCTCGCTGATAGTCAGCTCTAGACTTTTTGGCTGGCTTATTTTTATGAATATTTTGTGCTTCTTTCAGTTTTTTTTTTCGGAGTCTGTATTCTCGCTGTCGCTCAGCTGGAGTTTTGGTTTTTTTTCGAACTGGTTTTAATGGTTGGCTGGTTACAGAACTGTGAACAGACAAATTAGACAATGTTTAAACGTCGAATATTTAAATTGTACATAATAATAAAAATGTACAGTATTATAGTTCATACAATTGAATTAAACTACATTAATTACATGTATAATAAATAAAAGGCACAGATATTTATATGCGCAATATATCGCAAAAAAAAAAATCAGCTGTTCAGTACGTTTTGATGAATTATGCGAACATAAATGATACTGATCTGCTGATTTTTTTTTCGCGATTTCAGGTTTGGTCCCATAGTAAAAGTTGTTCATAATGATGAGTACAATGACCCCTTAAGAGGTTGCTGGTGTTTTACAAATAACCCTGTATATCATAAAATTATGTTACGGGTAATGATGGAAGATTGAGTAAACCTAGGTTTACCCGAGTTTACTTAGAATCACCCAAGGAGTTTGGGGAATGTCCGAATAATAATTGAAATACGTTTTAACTCGGGATTTACTCATTCATACTCACCTTGGTCTACTCAATGCTGGCTGGGTAATGTTAGTATAATTAGTGAAATTGAAAACCAAGTGCATTGATAGCCTACCTAGTAACTGCATCCACGTGTTCTTCGGATTTACTTTCATCATCAACTGAACTGGTTTTTTCCATATTCTATATAATACTTTTATTCACTTCACTGTATACGTATATATATAGGTATATTATAAATAAAAATCAATTGCCGAATGTATGTACGCGCATCACTACAGAACGGTTGCACCTATTTGGCTAATTCTTTTTTATTGTGTTTGCGATTGTCAGGACAAGGTTTGTAATAAAAAAAATGTTTTAAAACTTGCCGGGAAAATTGGAAAAACTAAAAGTGCATTTTCTATGGGAATTTTGTATGAAATATTGAAATTTCGACAGGACAACGTTTGTCGGGTCAGTTAGTTATTAATAATAAATAAACTCCAATAGTAATAATAAAAGTGTCTGTGTCAGCTCCGATGCACGACTGGACAAAACAAGTATAATACACATATCATGATATTATCAAAGTAAAATGTGCGCAAGGTATGTTGCGCAGTAAAACGTAACGCTTATGAGTTAACGCTTGTATTCATTTCACTTCTCATAAACCATACCGGGTCTTATATGAAAATCGATTCCCAAAAAAAAAAAACGCGCTACGCCACGTGTTCTAATTTGTTGGTTGAACAACGCGTTGCCAGCTCGCTACCAAAGCGTGGACTGAGAGCGCGCGGTCGCGGTATGTAGTATGGCGCGCCGGCCGCCGCCCCACACCGGGGCCGGTATTATTGATGCGATACCATTTTTGTATATCAATGTGCGATACCCAAAAATCAGGAATGAAAAGGTTCATGTGTAAAAGTGAGAAATATGCATTTGGCTATAGTATCACTTCTAACAAGTTTTGTCCGCAACAAAGTCCACGATTACATGTTTTTGCTATACACGCGGCCTGGCAGCGTCGCATTTCTATAGGTTGTTAGTGATTATTTTAATACGTTTACATCAAATTACATTTTTTTATTAATACACTCTATATATCGTAGGTATTTTTATAAAACTTGTAAATATTGTCAAGTTTTATGAGTAAATACCAAAATAACTGTATTAAAAAAAATTAGTAATTTGATTTAAATGTATTAAAATAATCACGAAAAACCTATAGAAATAGAATAGCAAACACATGTAATCGTGGACTTTGTTGTGGACAAAACTTGTTAGGTGATACTATGTATAGCCAAATGCATATTTCTCACTTTTACACATGAACCTTTTCATTCCTGATTTTTGGGTATTCTCGCTTGATTATCAATTTAGGTGCAGTTCAGGAAATATGATAGAAACTATAAGACATTAAGAGGTCTGTTTCGTTTTGTCACCTCTGTCGCTCACGTGACCATTTTTTTAAGAATGTGAAAAGATGATTTTTTGAAAAATGTAATCAATTAGCGAACTAGTAAATAATATTAATTTAATAGGTACCTAATTATTAAAAACACATTTTTATTGTGTCATTTATTTCAAAAATCATAAAAAAGCAGATCATAATAATTTTTGACCTGATTTCAATAGACTATATTGAAATCAGTCAATCAATATGTATTTTTAATAATTATCTATTAAATAAATATTATTTACTAGTTCGCTAATTGATTACATTTTCCAAAAAAGCAGCCTGCCTTTCATTTAATAATCTTAAAAATTTGGTCCCGTGTGAGCGAAAGAGGTGACAAAACGAAACAGAGCCCTCTTAAATGATGACATAAAATAAAAAAATAAAAACGCGCAACTCGCTTTTGCTTTTGACTTCAGTTTTGTACTAAGGAGGCACTTGTGTATCATTGTAATAACCGGTTTCAAAAGTGTGTTACGCAATTTTAAATGATTATGTAAGTATAAGTATTTATTTTTCAGATTATGTAATTGTTTTTTTCAACATGAAAAATCATCTCTACCTACACTTCAACTAAAATCTTGTACAGCATTATGATTAAATTCGTCGTACCTTGCTCCATGGCCGACACGTCAGGGTAGCCCGCGATGTTTCGGGAGGTTCCTGTTTCGCATAAGGCGGGAGGAAACGCCCGGGTGTCACCATTGTGTGGATCGCCCAGAGGACACGGTGGAGCATACAGTGGAGGTCTGCCCGGCTTGGGCAGAGCACCGCCGTGTTCTCACGGAGGCGATCGGCGGCGGCGATCTCTCGCGTCCGAGCCTGGTCCAGGCCATGGTGCGGAGCGAGAGTGCATGGGAGGCCGTCACCTCCTTCTGCGAAGCGGTAATGCTTGCGAAGGAGGAGGCGGAACGCGTGAGGGAGAGGCAGCCTCACGCCCTCAGTCGCCGCAGGAGACGCCCTGGGCGGCGGGAATCGATAGCCGATTCTCAGCCACCGTAGGCGCGGGCTTGCGGACGGTGAGTAGTGGGTAGCTCGCCGTCCGGTGAGGACCAGGCCCGGGTCGACGGCGTGTTGTTTTCCACGCGCGCCTCAAAGAGATGTCAGCAAAAGATGGGGTCCAATAGGGCCGATGCCGCTGGGGTCGCGGGTTGTTTGAAAAAGATACCGTGGCCCTGGCATAGGCAACTGAAGGAACACGGGTGGGTTTTAGTCAGTAAAAGTCTGACACGCCCTTTCGCTCCACCCAGAGCGGGAGAAGTTATTTGATGATTTCCCATCCACAAAAAAAAAAAAAAAAAAGGGTAGCCCGCGAAATTCAAATTTTCTTACGTTTTTTTTGCAATTTGCAAGTCAGTATTAAGTTGTATGTTAAATAAAGTATGTTTTACGGCCGTAACAAATATGTATTTACAGAATATTATTTTGTGCGTGGTCCGACACGCACTTGACCGGTTTTTTATTTATTGTTAGGAGATGGTCAGTAGGTATTGTTATAATCACAAAGCTGAAGTGTTAACTGTCTTTGTAGCTGACTGTATTATTCTCACTGATCGCATATTATGCGATCAAAAATAAAATATTACAGTTATTATAACAGTTATGTTTTTTATTTTTTTTTTAAATTTGCTTATGTACGCAGTTATTTCATTCATAGGGAAAGTGGATTCTTACTTTTTTGACTATAAATATATATATATATATATATATATATATATATATATATATATATATATATATATATATATATTTACTTTATTGTTTAGAAGCTAAGATTTATTTTTCTACCTTTTTGACTAATATACTACTCGTATGTTTATTGTAAAGTTGCAGTTAAAAATATTAATTGTTGATTTCCATGTGATTTAAGTGATTGCTTTAATTTGACGTAAGTGTATGTTATATTTTCTTGATAAAAATAAAATATATCTGGACGATGTCGTTTTATTTTTCTATCGCCGATGTATATTTCCCACCAGTTTACCGCTGCTCCACTAAGGCACCAGACCCGCCGCCGACGTGGCAGCGACTAGCTATTGACTATTTTCTATCGCTGATGTATATTTCCCACCAGTTTACCGCTGCTCCACTAAGGCACCAGACCCGCCGCCGACGTGGCAGCGACTAGCTATCGACTATTTTCTATCGCTGATGTATATTTCCCACCAGTTTACCGCTGCTCCACTAAGGCACCAGACCCGCCGCCGACGTGGCAGCGACTAGCTATCGACTATTTTCTATCGCTGATGTATATTTCCCACCAGTTTACCGCTGCTCCACTAAGGCACCAGACCCGCCGCCGACGTGGCAGCGACTAGCTATCGACTATTTTCTATCGCTGATGTATATTTCCCACCAGTTTACCGCTGCTCCACTAAGGCACCAGACCCGCCGCCGACGTGGCAGCGACTAGCTATCGACTATTTTCTATCGCTGATGTATATTTCCCACCAGTTTACCGCTGCTCCACTAAGGCACCAGACCCGCCGCCGACGTGGCAGCGACTAGCTATCGACTATTTTCTATCGCTGATGTATATTTCCCACCAGTTTACCGCTGCTCCACTAAGGCACCAGACCCGCCGCCGACGTGGCAGCGACTAGCTATCGACTATTTTCTATCGCTGATGTATATTTCCCACCAGTTTACCGCTGCTCCACTAAGGCACCAGACCCGCCGCCGACGTGGCAGCGACTAGCTATCGACTATTTTCTATCGCTCATGTATATTTCCCACCAGTTTACCGATGCTCTACTAAGGCACCAGACCCGCCGCCGACGTGGCAGCGACTAGCTATCGACTATTTTCTATCGCTGATGTATATTTCCCACCAGTTTACCGATGCTCTACTAAGGCACCAGACCCGCCGCCGACGTGGCAGCGACTAGCTATCGACTATTTTCTATCGCTGATGTATATTTCCCACCAGTTTACCGCTGCTCCACTAAGGCACCAGACCCGCCGCCGACGTGGCAGCGACTAGCTATCGACTATTTTCTATCGCTGATGTATATTTCCCACCAGTTTACCGCTGCTCCACTAAGGCACCAGACCCGCCGCCGACGTGGCAGCGACTAGCTATCGACTATTTTCTATCGCTCATGTATATTTCCCACCAGTTTACCGCTGCTCCACTAAGGCACCAGACCCGCCGCCGACGTGGCAGCGACTAGCTATCGACTATTTTCTATCGCTGATGTATATTTCCCACCAGTTTACCGCTGCTCCACTAAGGCACCAGACCCGCCGCCGACGTGGCAGCGACTAGCTATCGACTATTTTCTATCGCTCATGTATATTTCCCACCAGTTTACCGCTGCTCCACTAAGGCACAAGACCCGCCGCCGACGTGGCAGCGACTAGCTATCGACTATTTTCTATCGCTGATGTATATTTCCCACCAGTTTACCGCTGCTCCACTAAGGCACCAGACCCGCCGCCGACGTGGCAGCGACTAGCTATCGACTATTTTCTCGCTCAAGAAACGTACAAAAGCTTATTATTAGTTGATCGCTGACTGTGCACAGTACCGGAGAACTGTCAACCAAGAGGGCTCCGTCTACAAGTTTCGACACGACCATGATGGCAAGAGGTATCTACGTGGGAAAACAAAGCGAAAAAACAAGGAGATCATTCTTAACACGTTGCTGCCATACGTGTACACCTAATCATAATAACTTTTTTTATATATAAAATATATATCGAGTATACTCAAGTACCCAAAAAACTTATTTTTCTGATTAAATAATGTTTTACTTCAAATGCCAAAACCTCGCCCTCCTTCCACTACCACTCTTCTAGAGTTCGTTACAAATCGCATAAGTCAACTACGAGAATACTTGTAGTTGGCAGTGGGGTCACGGAACAGAAAAAACTGTTACTAACCGACTTCAAAAAAGAAGGTTCTCTATTCGACCCGTATGTATATATGTTTGTTTGTATGTCCACGATTTTCTCAAAAACTAATGAACCAGTTTTGATAATTCTTTCACTAACGTTATCTACCTACATACTTTCAAGGAGGCTTTTGTATACGTATAATACATTAGGTATTTAAACTTGTGTACGAAGTTATTTGCATAAATGTACTGTATCTCCGGCATTTCTAAGCGGATTTTGACGATTCTTCTTTTCGTTCGTCTTGGGCTTATGTAATTGTATATTCAACTAAAAATGGAAAATTATTCGACATTTGGGTACCTCACGAGCTCACTGAAAGAAACCTAATGAACCGTGTATTCATTTGTGATTCTTTATTACGACGTAATGAAACCGAACCATTTTTGAAGAAGCTGATAACTGGTGATGAAAAGTGGATCACGTATGACAAGAACGTGCGAAAGAGGTCGTGGTCAAAGGCCGGTCAAGCTTCACAGACTGTGGCGAAACCCGGGTTAACTCGCAACAAGGTGATGCTGTGTGTGTGGTGGGATTGGAAGGGCATTATTCATTATGAGCTGTTACCACCAGGCAGGACCATCGATTCTGAACTCTACTGCGAACAACTGATGAGATTAAAGCAAGAAGTTGAGAGAAAGCGGCCGGAATTAATCAACAGAAGGGGTGTGGTTTTTCATCATGATAACGCTAGACCTCACACATCTTTAGCCACTCAGCAAAAATTAAGAGAGTTTGGCTGGGAGGTGTTAATGCATCCGCCGTATAGTCTTGACCTTGCCCCTTCAGATTTCCACCTGTTTCGGTCTCTTCAGAATTCTTTAGGCAGTGTCAGGTTAACATCACGAGAGGACTGCCAAAACCACTTGTCGCGGTATTTTGACCAGAAGTCCCAAAATTTCTACAGCAATGGGATCATGTACGCACCTACAAGATGGCAAAAAGTTATCGAACAAAATGGTACCTACATACTTTAGTTAAATGTAAATAAACTATATTAAAAAATGTTTTGAATTTTCTTAAAAAATGCGAAGAAACTTTTTCACCAACCTATTACGATGTTGAAAGAAAGTGAAAAAGTTGTTCAGTTTGATGGTCTATACCACACTCTTAGACATGGCCACACATTTCTGATACACGCTGTATACTATACACCTTAACAGCTGCAAATTCGTATCTTAGAGTTAAGGGTCAAGTGATTGGCCTATATCCAACAGTGAACTGCGACAGGCTGAGTTTTTTAGTTTAATTACTTGTTGTTAGTATATCGCGGGATTCTGCTAGATGCGAGAAGCACAGGACCTGTCATTGTGGCGACGCTTGGGGGAGGCCTGTGTCCCAGCAGTGACGTCGGTCGGCTGGAACAATGATGACCTCACAGAGAGGAGGCCTGTGTCACAGCAGTGACGTCTTGCGGCTGGAACAATGATGACCTCACAGAGAGGAGGCCTGTGTCACAGCAGTGACGTCGTTCGGCTGGAACAATGATGACCTCACAGAGAGGAGGCCTGTGTCACAGCAGTGACGTCGATCGGCTGGAACAATGATGAGCTCACAGAGAGGAGGCCTGTGTCACAGCAGTGACGTCGATCGGCTGGAACAATGATGACCTCACAGAGAGGAGTCCTGTGTCACAGCAGTGACGTCGATCGGCTGGAACAATGATGACCTCACACAGAGGAGTCCTGTGTCACAGCAGTGACGTCGATCGGCTGGAACAATGATGACCTCACAGAGAGGAGTCCTGTGTCACAGCAGTGACGTCGATCGGCTGGAACAATGATGACCTCACAGAGAGGAGTCCTGTGTCACAGCAGTGACGTCGATCGGCTGGAACAGTGATGACCTCACAGAGAGGAGTCCTGTGTCACAGCAGTGACGTCGATCGGCTGGAACAATGATGACCTCACAGAGAGGAGTCCTGTGTCACAGCAGTGACGTCGATCGGCTGGAACAATGGTGGCCTCACAGAGAGGAGGCCTGTGTCACAGCAGTGACGTCGATCGGCTGGAACAATGATGACCTCACAGAGAGGAGTCCTGTGTCACAGCAGTGACGTCGATCGGCTGGAACAATGGTGGCCTCACAGAGAGGAGGCCTGTGTCACAGCAGTGACGTCGATCGGCTGGAACAATGATGACCTCACAGAGAGGAGTCCTGTGTCACAGCAGTGACGTCGATCGGCTGGAACAATGGTGACCTCACAGAGAGGAGGCCTGTGTCACAGCAGTGACGTCGATCGGCTGGAACAATGGTGACCTCACAGAGAGGAGGCCTGTGTCACAGCAGTGACGTCGATCGGCTGGAACAATGATGACCTCACAGAGAGGAGTCCTGTGTCACAGCAGTGACGTCGATCGGCTGGAACAATGGTGACCTCACAGAGAGGAGGCCTGTGTCACAGCAGTGACGTCGATCGGCTGGAACAATGGTGACCTCACAGAGAGGAGGCCTGTGTCACAGCAGTGACGTCGATCGGCTGGAACAATGGTGACCTCACAGAGAGGAGGCCTGTGTCACAGCAGTGACGTCGATCGGCTGGAACAATGATGACCTCACAGAGAGGAGTCCTGTGTCACAGCAGTGACGTCGATCGGCTGGAACAATGGTGACCTCACAGAGAGGAGGCCTGTGTCACAGCAGTGACGTCGATCGGCTGGAACAATGGTGACCTCACAGAGAGGAGTCCTGTGTCCCAGCAATGACGTCCCAGCCGTGGGAACGTTATAATTAGGCTTATTATGCTTTGGTCAGCGCAGAAATAACAATAAAACAAGTACTTACGTAGCGACTTTTATTTCAATTTATACAAAAAAAAAAAAAACAGTAGTCAGTCAAGCTTTTATAACAATCCTACTAATTATAAACTTCTGCCACGTGAAGTTTATTCAATAAAATATATCTTAAGACACTCGTATTCTAACTAATATCACTCGTATTTATTATTATAAATGCGAAAGTGAGTTTGTTTGTTTGTTTGTTGCGCTTTTACGCTAAAACGGCTGAACGGATTTGGATGAAAATTTGCACATGGGTAGACCATGACCGGACCACTTTTATCCCGGTAGTACGTTCTTGTGGGATAATTTCCGACATTCACGCGGGCGATGCCGCTGGCAAAAGCTAGTATATTTGAAAGTTTGAATGTTTGTTATTCAATCACGCAAAACAGCTTAACGTATTTGGATGCAATTTGGCACGCAGATAGTTTATAACCTGGCTTACCACATAGGGTAGGTACTTTTAAACCCCACCATTCTCGTGGGATATTTACCGATATCAATATATGATATTTTACTTCTTATTTTGCTCACATAAAAAACTCATTAAAAATGACATCTCAAAATTAACTAACTCCTTCTTCATGAATTTCTATTTCCTCCACTTTCTTTTCTGTGTCTCCGAGCAGACTGCTCCTGAAACCAAGAAGATATTAATTTTAGAGAAAGTCATCAGAATATACTGGCTATTTAAATGTTAATAATTGAAATACATCCAAACGTCCCCGTTTCGATGTCACAGCATCCCTGCTGTGAGGGAATAAACAATCATACATAAATAATAATAGCAACAAGAACAACCCATAGCCCAATGTTTTGTTTCCATGCACAACAATAGTCCTGTACCAACTGGGGGTTGTCCTTGAGTGCACTTGCATAGTGCATACAGGGATAATCGTCGGTTGGTGCCTCCTAATCATTTAAAATTATCTAAGGGGCCTCTGCGAGTTGGCTTCGGCTCCTCGTACGCCTTCCAAAGGTCCAGGACCCCAGGGTCCCGAGAAATGTAAAATATTAATAACAATAATAGTGTTTTATTTCAGGCAAAATACCCATATACAAGAGAATATGATAGAAATATAATAAAAGTAAACAATAAAATTAAACTTGGAGTATGTATAGGTACCCATAGCCTTTTTGTCATTTTTTGTTCTCGCTTTGGTGACCAGAAATCCAGTGCACAAATATGGAGCTTGCTAGGTTGCATGAGATAACCCTCAATATGCTGTTACTGGAGTGTCTCAAACTTTGCCAAAAAGACACAACCCTTGACCTCATGATGGCGTAAACATCTGGGACCCTCGCTTCGGCAAACATGCTCGAGGCACTGCAGTACCTTGGTAGTTTCATAAGGGTTCGGTAAGCATCATTGTACTGAACCCTTAGTGAACTGTACATCTTTTTTGTGAAGTCGCACCCAAGTTGGCAGGTGTACATTGACAAGCAATAAGCTCTGAATAGAGTGTTCTTTACGTCTTTGGTGCACTTCACAAATTTGCGCGCGAGCATGTTACTCCTCACTGGGAGAGCCCTACGCTCTCTTTCTGTGTCGCAGTCGTCCTGAAGTCTGTCCGTCAATATGTGCCCTAAGTATTAATAAACTGCTTTACGAACTTTGTGGTCGCACCGTTCAAATACAGACTACGTATGTTATCCGGACTCGCCCCAGACCTGAATACCATAAACTCGGTTTTGAGAACATTATATTTCAGTCCGTGAGCATCAGCATAATGCTCACATACCGACAACAGTTTCCTCAAGCCTTTGATCGAGGGACTCAAAAGAACCATGTCATCAGCGTAGCTCAAGCTGTTCACACAGACATTGCCTAGGTGACAGCCAACTTTGCTTCTTCTGAGTTCCACACTCAGGTCGTTTATATACAGGTTAAACAGGTCCGGAGAAGTCAACCTTCCTTGGCGAACACCACAATCTAACCTGTAACTACTAGATAGAGTATCACCCCATTTCACTTGATTGGTTTGGCTTCCATACCAGAATCTCAACAAATCTACGATTTGGTAAGGTACTTGTGACTTTTTTATAAAGAAATTGTTTTCTAAGTCAGATAGGCGGTTAGCTCCAACATAGGTTAATATAGACAAACGTTGGGCAGATTCTTCTTTTTTGTACTTTAGGAGGAAATCGCTTTTGAATCTTGCGTCAAAGTAAGGATTTCTGCTCAACTGTACGTTTTTTTTATTATTAGAGATGGGTTTGCTCTTAACTCTAATCTAGGTCGGAGGTGACAGAGACAAAGTCGACGATGGAGTGAGTTTATCCAGAAGAAGCCTGTTCACTCTCACTTTAATGAGATTAAGGTTGTCTGTATTCGGAAACACAGACGCAGGTAGTGAGTTCCACTCTTTTGCTGTGCGTATTATAAAAGACATTTGGAAACGCCCTGGGCGAATTGGTGGAATAGCCACTAGGTAGGGATGGTAACTGGCAGCGCGTCTAGAAGTCCGATGGTAGAAGGGACGTAGCATTCAGAATTGCTGTGTTCAAGAGTGAAGAGTGAGACATTGTAACTTGTGCAGTACTCATGTACTTACTCGTCTAGTTCTTCCGTGAGTCGAACGCTACTCGCGGCCGCCGTACTCGAGGATTCGCCGCGTGTATGTTGCCTGCAAGAAAGTATACATCATTCAAAAATAAACATTAATTCTTTAATTCATCCATTCATTAATTCGATCACAGACAGACAGCGCATACCCTGAGTCTAGAAGCATTCTGGGCCTAGAAGCATAAAATTTAGCCCAAGAGTTCAAGACCGTAGGTACGAGTATATCCCGCGCGGGCTAGCAACGTCGCATTTTGTCAGGTTTTTCGTGATTATTTTAATACTTTTACATCAAATTATTGTTACTATTTTTTTTTAATAGATTATCTAGATCGTTGGTATTCGAGTTGGACCGATTAAGATGAAATTTGGTACACGTGTGTATTTCTGTGACACAAACACGGATATGTAACGTAAATAAATGAATTTTGAATACGAGTAAGGGGGTCTATTTTGGGGAGCAACTAAGAAAATTAAAAAAAACAGTTTTGCAAACTGTACCGTGTGACATATCAAGTGAAAGGGTCTCAAATATCAATCAGCCTAGCCTTTTCCCATCTATGTTGGGGTCGGCTTACAGTCTAACCGGATGCAGCTGAGTACCAGTATTTTACATGGAGCGACTGTCTATCTGACCTCCACAACCTAGTTACTGGGTAATACGATTCCCCTTGGTAAGACTGGTTGTCAGACTTTCGGGCTTCTGACGACCCGTAATGACTGTCAAAGATACACGAATAACAGCCGGGACCAATGGCTTAACGTGCTTTCCGAGGCATGGAGGAGTATCGGTATGCAAATATGGTCACCTATCCACGGACCAACCCCGGCAAGCGTAGCTTCACCTGAAAAATCGACCCGTGCGGCTGTTATTACTTAGCTACGAGCTCTCAAATATATATATTTTTTTTATAATTTTCAAATAAATTGTTTTAAAGTTATTTAAGAAAATAAACGAAAATTGACCATTATCTCATTCTCATTCTTCATCCTTATCTCCGAAACTACGGACCCTAAAATTTAGAAAAAAAAATACAGATAGTTATATACCTATAGATTACAGGAAAACTTACAAGAAGTCTATGCTCTTAAAATAACAAGGTAAATCTCTCAATATTGTGCACAAAAAATTACGTTTACAGTTGGAATGTATGGGAGAACAGGGTTTTCAATTATAATGTTAAGTTTGTTCTAGGGATAAATTCATCCCAACTACGGAACCCTTCATTGTGCGTAGTCCGACACGTACTTGGCTGATTTTTTCACACCATAGGCCAAAACAGTCTCAGAAATCACTATATTTCGTTTTACATAGGTATAAAAAACGAACTTTTTTGATTTCTTAGACTGTTTTGGCCTATGGTATGAAAAAATGTTGTAAACTAGAATAGGCATACCTACTCATATTTAAAGAGCATTTAAGCGTTAAAATGAATCATCAACATACATATATATTTTTAATTTAGACGATTAAAAAAAAGCACAAGTGGTGCCGCAATCCGAAGTCAATATCAATCTGTCTAGCCTTTTCCCAACTATGTTGGGGTTGGCTTCCAGTCTAACCGGATGCAGCTGAGTACCTACCAGTATTTTACATGGAGCGACTGTCTATCTGACCTCCACAACCCAGTTATTGGGCAATACGATACCCCTTGCTAAGACTGGTTGTCAGACTTTCGGGCTTCTGACGACCCATAACGACTGCCAATGAAAGATCCACGAATGACAGCCCGGACCAACGGCTTATTAACGTGCTTTCCGAGTCACGGAGGAGTCTCGGTATGAAAAGATGGTCACCCATCCAACCTCGGCAAGCGTAGCTTAACCTGATGCCGCAATCCGAAGTATGTCAAAAAATTACAAATAAATAGTAGTATATCTGTATGTAAAGATATAACGGCCAATCGTGCGATTCCAGAGATAGCCTCATTTTTCATGTCAGCGCCATACTAACTTTTCTTTAAAAAATATAACTCTTTCATTTCTACACGCAATTGCCTCATACGAAATTTTATAGTATATAGTAATGATCAGCAGAATCCATTTCTAGTCAAAAAAAGGACCCTTCAAAATTCAAGTCTTTCAAAGGCGATTTTCAGCCTGCCGTGCGGCGGTTGCGAGTACAGAGTGAATTTGAATATAAGTACGGACAACTTAAGTTGCCAGTCAATGTGCTTAACTTTTAAATTCCCTGACTTTACTTACCGTGTGGATGTGAAGTCACTTCTTGGAATTTTTCTTGCTTTACGTTTAGTTCCAGCAGGAACATTTAGTGTGTGTGTCTCGTTTGTACTGCAATGAAAAATAATAGAGGATGAGATTATAGGTGCACTATCAGTTAAAGAAATACGAGGCGAGTTTCTAGAAGAAACGGAAAAATATACAGAATGAGTTTTTTAGCATCCGAGGGAAATATTTTATAATGAAATGCTGAATTTCTGTAAGGAACAAAGTTAGTCATGTGCCGATGTAGAGATTGTACGAGTAGTTACCAAGATGTCTAAACATTTATACAAAGTTCAAGGAAGCGTAAGATGGTTAGTTCATTGCTTGGTAACGTCGACGTTTTTTATGAATTGTCATGGTCAGGCCACTTTCCGTTAGAAATTACATGTAATCTTAAAAGTATACCAAATATCAGCGGTAAGAAATGTGGAACAAATTTGTAAATATAGGGAGCTACGAGTATGTAACAAGGCACTACGTGATATATTTTCCAGTGGAATTGCGGGATTGCTGTGACTATAGATGTGACAATGTAGTATTAGATCATAGCCATATAAATAACTCAATGTACGCTAACATTGTGTCTATCTTGAGTGGTGCCTCGGAGGAAACTCGAATTGTAGGGAGGACAAGCACGTAGGAAAAGTAACTGGGTTCTACAGGGGAAACCGCGCGCGAGGCCCCTATATTTGAGTATCTATGTGTGAAAAGAGTTTAAGAGGGAAGCGTCAGGGTAGCCCGTGAAATTCAAATTTTCTTACGATTTTGCAATTTGCAAGTCAGTATTAAGTTGTATGTCAAATAAAGTATGATTCGCGGCCGTAACAAATATGTATTTACAGAATTATAATCATTAGAATCAGTAATACAACTCTTTAAGTTAGTATAATGCTCAAATGTCAAGATTTCATGAAATGGTCATTCATTACGATTACCTGGTCTTAAAGAGTTGTATTGATCACTTTAATGATTATAATTATGTAAATACATACTTCTTACGGCCGCGAATTACATTTTGATCAACGTACAACCTAATACTGACTTGTAAATTGCAAAAAAGTGTTAGAAAATTTGAATTTCGCGGGCTACCCTGACTCTTTCGCCTTAAGAAGAAGTTGAAATGGTGCCAGGATAATACTGAGCAAATAAAAATGAACATACAGCAAAAGATAAGGCTATAGATTCTAGCAGTTTTTGAAAAAAAAACACGGGGCGCTTGAAACCTAAGCCGAGTGTTCTTGTGAGCGTCGACAGTGCTACGACCAGTGTTAATATTTGGATGTCTTTATAATATACAGGGCTATTTTTAAATCATTAACTAAACTTTCACAGGGTGACCCATGAATATGAACAACTTTCACTATGGGACCAAACCTGAAATCGCGAAAAAAAAATCAGCTGTTCAGTACATTTATGTTGGCATAATTCGTCAAAATGTACTGAACAGCTGATTTTTTTTTCGCGATTTCAGGTTTGGTCCCATAGTGAAAGTTGTTCATATTCATGGGTAGAACACCCTGTTAAAGTTTAGTTAATGATTTAAAAATAGCCCTGTATATTAGGTTGGGGAAAAAGTCTTTTCGCATTATAGTATGTATGAACTTGTAATAAAATCTCTTTGGCTATACTATTTGTATTTGGCTGGTTTTGGTATCATTGAAAGTTTAAATTTTAAAGAACATAATTCCAAATTCAAATTAGGAAAATGTGTGATTTTCATTTGTTTTTCGTACCGTCAAGATGAGTGAATCTAATGAAGAAATTCGATACATTTTAAAATTTTACTACAAAAAAGGTAAAAATGCAACGCAAGCCGCGAAAAAAAATTGCGATGTTTATGGACCTAGTGTAGTGTCTGTGAGAGTAGCACAAATTTGGTTTAAGCGTTTTCAATCCGGAAATTTTGATGTCAAAGATGCACGTCGCTCTGGTCGCCCTATTACGGATAAAATGGATGCCATTTTTGAAAAAGTGGAGCAAGTAGTTACGACGTAGCTGAAGAACTGGAAATTGACCACAAAACAGTTTTGGCGCATTTGAAAAAAACTGGGTACACAAAAAAGCTCGACATTTGGGTACCTCACGAGCTCACTGAAAAAAACCTAATGAACCGTATACTCATTTGTGATTCTTTATTACGACGTAATGAAACCGAACCATTTTTGAAGAAGCTGATAACTGGTGATGAAAAGTGGACCACGTATGACAAGAACGTGCGAAAAAGGTCGTGGTCAAAGGCCGGTCAGGCTTCACAGACTATGGCGAAACCCGGGTTAACTCGCAACAAGGTGATGCTGTGTGTGTGGTGGGATTGGAAGGGCATTATTCATTATGAGCTGTTACCACCAGGCAGGACCATCGATTCTGAACTCTACTGCGAACAACTGATGAGATTAAAGCAAGAAGTTGAGAGAAAGTGGCTGGAATTAATCAACAGAAGGGGTGTGGTCTTTCATCATGATAACGCTAGACCTCACACATCTTTAGCCACTCAGCAAAAATTAAGAGAGTTTGGCTGGGAGGTGTTAATGCATCCGCCGTATAGTCCTGACCTTGCACCTTCAGATTTCCACCTGTTTCGGTCTCTTCAGAATTCTTTAGGCAGTGTCAGGTTAACATCACGAGAGGACTGCCAAAACCACTTGTCGCGGTATTTTGACCAGAAGTCCCAAAATTTCTATAGCAATGGGATCATGTCCCTACCTACAAGATGGCAAAAAGTTATCGAACAAAATGGTACCTACATACTTTAGTTAAATGTAAATAAACTATATTAAAAAATGTTTTGAATTTTCTTAAAAAATGCGAAGATACTTTTTCCCCAACCTATTATGCAAACATAAATAACAGCTGATTTTTTTTCGCGATTTCAGGTTTGGTCACATAGTAAAAGTTTTTCATAATGATGAGTACAATGACCCCTTAAGAGGTTGATTCCAGGGCATGTTATATACAGGGTAAGTTTTTAAGAGGCAGTGGAAGAAATTTAGAGAGTATCCGTATTTTAGAGCCAATAGAAAATATACAGAGTATTTTAGGGTCATTGGATTAAATATACAGAATAGAACCTATCGGAAATAGAAGAAGTCAAACTATAAATTAACTGAATAGCGAATGTCATTTAAATTTCGAAATCGAACATATTAATTAGGAGTATAAGTTGCTTACTTGACTTGACGACTCCTATAATAATTAAGATTACTTACTTGTCCACTACATCACTGCGAGGTTCTGTCTTCACGTCTACAGAAATTGGGTCAGCTAGAGCTTGCTCCCTGAAAACACAAAATAAAATAGATATGGAATTCACTGACAGACAACGAACAACCTAAACCACTGCGTCTAGAAACATGAAATGTTGCGCAAGAGTTCCTTGTGTAACGAAGATGAGCAGTAAGAGAAGAATTAAAAAGATTCATTCCATAAATGTGCTTAATAGCGGATCTAAGTTTGTTGGTAGTTCGACAATTTGTCGATGGGACCCGCACCGGGCGCGCGGCTGTTATTTTATAATAAACTACTAAGAAGCATGCCAGTGCGTGTGCGTGTTGCCAGTGATGACGTATGCGTACGTATCGACTGAAAGGTGCTCGCTCACAATGAGCCTCATTAGAAGGCTGAAAGTCATCCAAAGGGCAATGGATACGGCTATGCTTGGAGTTTCCCTACGTGATCGAATCAGAAATGAAGAGATCCGTAGGAGAACTAAGGTAACCGACATAGTCCGAAGAATTGCCAAACTGAAGTGGCAGCGGGCAGGGCACATTGCTCGCAGAACAGATGGCCGATGATTGGCGACCGCGAACCGGAACACGCAGCGCTGGAAGCGAGAAGCACAGAGCCGGTGGAAGTGGCGGTGCTTGGGGGAGCCCCATGTCCAGCAGCGGACGTCTGTCGGCTGAACTGATGTTGATGACAAAGAAATATAAAACATTGATGTAACCGCGTGTGGAAGTAAGTTATGACTTACTTGTTGAGCTCAACGTCGCTGGGTTCTACCTTCACAGCTTCCTCACGTACGTAAATTTCAGGTTCCTCACTGAAATAAAAATAAACATTATTAGAACACGTACATAGTACATTAATGATGTAAAGGTTTTTAGAGTAAAAATAGTAAAAATGCACATCAAATTTTAAAAATATTTCTGCTTCAAAACCTGCCGCTAAATGTCTTGATGTCTCAGTGGTTAAAATCCAGGCAAGTACCAATATGACTTATTCATATGTACTATACGAGTAAAGGTTCCATACAATGGGCAACCTTATATATACCTATAGGTCTTACTGGCTGAATGTCAGCCAGTAAGATCGCTCAAGCAAGTATAGAACTACCTTTTTAAATAAATAAAAAAGTTAGTTCGTGTTTTTGTTTTAGAACTCAGTTCGGCCGAGCTAGACTGATTATCCTCCGAGAGTTAGTAAAACATATTGGGATTGACAAATAGTTTTGAGAAACTGTGGTCCCTCCTAGAGGGGAGGACACTTGGTCTATGCAATTGCAAACTGCAATCAACTTTGCTAACGGGCCTTTGCAGTGTGTCAGCACAGTCTAAAAATCATACAGTCGTCCAACGAAGACGTCTAGACAGGGCAATCGTGCGGGGTGTGAGGGGCGAGACGCGGGTAAGCCGATCCCGAACTGCGAACAAAACGATGTCAGTAGTTCGGGATACGTCATTCAGGGCCGACAAGTGTTTATTTTTTATTTAAAATGGTGCATGCAAAGTGTGCTGTGAGTGATTGCAAGTCTTCATCTTACATAAATAAAGATCTGCGGTTTCATCAGCTTCCACGCACAGAAGTAAGGTAAATAAATCTGCTTTGTTATTGTAGAGTACATAAATAATTTTATTTGTAATGTCGTGCTACGTTGATAACGCTAATAAAATGGTCGACCGGCGCACGGTAAAAAAAAATGTTAATAGGTTACGTTAAGTTAAGTTAAGTTAATGTTGTTAGGTCAGCACACGGCTTCCATCTGTTTGGAAATCCTACTAATATTATAAATGTGAAAGTGTTTGTTTGTACGTTCCGTGTCAAGATGGTGGACTTTTTTATTATTTACTAAGGGTGAATTTCGAGATGGTAGACCTAATTTTTTATAGTATAATATGGGTGTCAATTTTGAGTATAATTGAGGTGCTTGTTACGAAAAAGCCATCCTTTTTGAAATCCAAGATGGCGGACAACGTCATATTTTTATAATTTGATATGGGTGTCAATTTTGAGTATAATTGAGGTGCTTGTTACGAAAAAGCCATCCGTTTTGAAATCCAAGATGGCGGATAACGTAATTTTTTTATAATTTGATATGGGTGTCAATTTTGAGTATAATTGGGGTGCTTGTTACGAAAAAGCCATCCGTTTTGAAATCCAAGATGGCGGACAACGTATTTTTTTTATAATTTGATATGGGTGTCAATTTTGAGTATAATTGGGATGCTTGTTACGAAAAAACCCTCTTTTTTGAAATCCAAGATGGTGGACGTAATTTTTTTATAATCTGATATGGGTGTCACTTTTGTGTTTAATTAGGGTACTGGTTACGAAAACGCCATCTAAATAACTTAAATCTGTCCCGAGTTGGTTCTGTAGTAAAAGTTGTTCAGTTTGGTGGTCTGTAGCAAATTCTTTCGTATGTATATGTATGTACTATGTATGTTCCCTTATTGTTAGAATGTAATTATTAAATTGTATTTTATTGTAAATATTGTTTATTTGTGACAACCACGGCCGATGCGTTACTGTCTAGACGATGTCGGCATTTTACACAAGATCAAAGGCGTCGTCCTACTGTATGATTTTTATACTGTGGTGTCAGGTTGACACAATTGGTTTAGTTTATGATTGAGGACCCAAAGTTTGGTCAATATTGACCTGCTTGGGGTTCAATGTTGACATTCACTCTGGAGTGTGATCATGTGATAGATTCTTCCATGAACTTTTAATTTCGTGGCCTTTTACCTCCTTCGAGGCTCGATCCCGTCCGATGAGGAAAAAGATTATGATGTTGAGTTCTTTAATTTATTAAACCCTTTCTAGGTTGATGTGAATTGTCACTTCATATTGTTTGCTGATAGGAGGCTCGTCAATCTTTTCCGTCAGGTTTTGATTGACGAGGTTTAAACAGGACCCACGCAGTATTTGTGAGTGCAAATTAGCACACCTTAATGTATAATTTGAATGACACTTAGCAGAGTGTCAGGCCTACGCGAGTGGTCCGTCCTGAGTTAAGCCTTCTCTGGTAAAAGTATGACCTTAAATTGTGAATTTTATTCCTGACTTTAGGTAATTGTTCTCATAGGCTTAGGTAGGATTAGCTGAGTGATCGAATGTCATGTTGTGAATAAAAGTCTTATTTGGAAATAGGACTGAGTCAAAACCTCTTATTCATATAGGCGGGCGTAGCTCATGTAAAGGTTCAATGCAATGGGCAACCTTATATATTACTGGCCGACATTCTATCGCTCAAGCAAGTATAGAACTGCCTTTTTAAATAAATAAAAAACCGGTCAAGAGCGAGTTGGACTCGCGCACCGAGGGTTCCGTACCATCATATATATACCTATATATAAGAAAGTGTGCTATTTAGAGACATCGGTTTATTTTTCCTGTAATCTTTACATAAACTTCTATCACATAGAATAATTTCAGATTTTTCTCTATGCAAACTTCGGAGATAAAGGGAGGGGGGAACGGTATTATTTTTTACATTTTTTTGGCCTAAAAAAATAAAGAACAAATGTTAGAAAATGTGGAAACAACGTTCTTTCATATGATACCCCACATGCCCTAGTAGCCCCACTTCGAATTTTTAAGAACCCTTTTTCAGTCCCTGTTGCAAAAAAAAAATCTTTCTTGTTTGCAAAATAGTTGGGCAAATGTCATCTATAACTATTCGAAAATTCAAGTCGATAGCATTCGTAGTTCTTGAGATATCCAGCTGTGACAGACGGACAGACAGATAGACAGAGTCGCACCATAAAGTTTCCTTTTTACCATTTTGGTACGGAACCCTAAAAAGGTAGTTCCCGTCTTTGTTTTAGGGCTCATTTCGGTCGGAGCTAGGGGATAGGCAGTGTAGATTAAAGAAGTGCACGTTTTTCTCCAAATATTGGATCGTTTCAACTTATATATTATATAACTTATATTGCTCTACCATCTCGCTGGTTTGCGAGAATATCGACGTAATTCAAAACTCTGTCAAATTGAATACTGCATGCCAAACGATCATAAATCTTTGATATTTTAACGTAAACAGAGACGCCAAATACGATAAATTTTCCTTCAATCACTAAAGTCAAACCCTCAATAAATCATTTACATTTTGCGGTATGCTCTAACATTTATAAAGAAATTTAAAAATGCCATTCTGTATAATCAATAATTTTTAGTTAGGTACGTCACTATTCTCGCAAACCAGCGATCTATTATTTATAGCTAGCTACCCCCCTGTGGAGTTAGAACTTCCACAGTACTTTCTTAACTTACAATGGACATTACTGATATCGGTGATGGAAAATATCGTGAGGAAACCTGGACTTATAGTTAATATAAGTCTGAAATCGTCAACTTGTTTTGAGTAAGCGTGGTGATCACTGCTCGTGCCTTCTCTGTATGAGAAGAGGCCATTACGCTGCAGGCTGTAGGACAGTAATGAACTGGTATTATCTGCCTGCCTGTCCCCAACTATGTCAGGGTCGGCTTCCTATCTAACTGGATACAGCTGAATACCAGTGTTTTTAAATTTAAAACAAAAGGAAAACATTATGATAAATGATAAATGATTTTTATTTCTGTAAGTAGGTTTGTACAGTAAACGCTCAAAAGTCCATAAGCATGCTAAGGATTACAATTGCTATGAACTGTGCGAGCACGAACCAGTACGTGTGCGTGTATGAGCCAACATTCCGCAGATAACACACACTAATGAATTGTCGCATGTCGTCGTACTACGCGAAATAACATTATATTTCTGTTGAATTTAGAATACTCGTCATAGTGGCGACCTGTTCTTACCATTGCATTGCTAAAATTCGCATAAACATAACATGCGCTGGTAGCTGTTTGGGCTAAGCAATGGTTTCACGATCAATGAAGTCTGAGTTCGAATCTTAATCACAATGTTGGACTGTTTTTTGTTTCTTTGGAACCATAATAATATATTTCTATTTTAAGCAAAAACTTGTAAGATGTTTATGTTCATTTATTATTTATTTTTATAAGAAGTTAAATATTAGTTATTGTATTATTATTTAACTATTTTTGTGATTTTTAATTTATCTTTTCGGTGTTAGAAGGTTGAAATAAAAAAGTCGTGCTGAATGGTAACAAAAATGTTTATTCGTTTTATTAACTTATTTATAAAATTAACAAACTTAAGAGAATTGTGACGTTACATTCCTACTAGATAAAAGAAGTTTTTTTGTAACCGTTCATAGGATTTTTTGTTGTATACCCACTTAGTCAATTCATAATAACATAGCAAAGAAAGATAACACATATATAATTGTCAATACCTATTTAGTTTTCTATGATCTACCTTTCTAACTTTACGAAATGAGTGACCAAGCGAACAAGATAAAGAATATTATATTTCTGTCCCATTACTTCCAATCAAGTAAAAACTTACAAAAAGTCAAATACTGCGTGAGATTTGAACTCACGGCTCACTGATTCACGCATCTATCTGCACGCGCTTAACCGCTAGGTCATCTTTACACATGTTATAACTTTGAAATTATGAACTACAATCAGTTATTGACGACAATATGCATATTTATGTTCTTGGAAATATAAGGTCTTAAGTCAAACTAAACGCCAAGCTATTGCTTTGTGAGTTTGCTTATCGACTTTTGGTCGCGACTGTACAAACACTTTTACAAGTCAATCATGTATTTTTTTTTAAACTAGGTGAGGTCGGCGTTTCCTATCTGACTACTCTGAGAAGAAAGGCCGAAACAAACTCAGAGGTCACAGTCTCTTATAAAGTCCAGAGATAATCTTGGTCACTTCATGTGAAGACCATGTAGATTGGTGTCTGAAATGGTCTTTTGAGGAAAGAACCACACAGATTGAGAGGACCTATCCAGTCAGTGCACGCATTTGTCATTAATCGCGCAGCTCAACTCAGAACTTAAGGAGCTCAACGATTCGACGAACAATACCAAAGAAAGGACATTGGGGTAAGTCGCATAGATTACTCAAACTGCCAGACCATGATTAAAAATAACTGAGAGAAAAAATAAAACAAACAAAAAAAGCAATGACCTACATAGTCTTCACATTCACAATAATGATGATGATGATGATGATTATAATAACTTACTTGTAATATTCAGACGGTTCTACCTTCACTACCAACGTCTGCGCCCTGAAAACATAAAAAATATTAACTATTATTTCCTTTTTTATTTTGTGTACGTAGTCAGGATTTATGCCTGGTTGATGGCCTTATGGCCATGCTCGCCCTTCTTCTACATGGGTATTAAATATACAATACGGCCGATGAATCATGACCGGTCCGAACTTTGCGCAGAAGGCTGCGCAATAACATGTTTTAGGAACCAAATGGTGACATGAGGCGAGTGTGAGTGAGAGAACATGCGCGAAAGTTCGCAGAGCCTATGTTCAGACCGGCCATGAGTCATCGACCGTATTGTAACTGCCGTCTCTACTACCTCGCCTCCTTGGTCTAGTGGTCGCAAGCGCTACTGCTGAGCATGAGGGTCTGGTTTCGATTCCCAGGTCAGGCAGTGTTATTGGGTTTTCCATCTGGAATTTCTCAGTAGCTGATCTGCGTCTTGATTTGTGCCGGTTGATGACAATAAGCTCGCCCCCTATTACATGGGATTTAAACATAACTGGCACAATGTGGGTGTACTGTAGGTACACCTCTGCTGACCCTTCGCGGAATACATGCGAGATAGTACTACAGATTCATAATATCATTAGTTAAAAACCAAATGACACTCACTCATGGACGTTACTTGATGGCTCGTTACCGTCGTCATTATCATCCGAACTGTCTTTTTCAGTTGAACTGAAACAAAAATACAATACTTACATTTATTGAAACTGTTTTATTTTTTTCTAAAGAACTAATATTTGTAATCAAAATCAAGCCATGTATTCAATTTAGGCGTAGAATCAGCACTTTTGGAACGTCTAAATTACATAAGACAGTCCTCCCAAAACGTTTTTGTATTTAATGTTTTGCAGATACTTGTTCTTGCTGTAAGGAGTCTAAGGGCTCATTTCACCAATGTCTGATATCTTTTATCCGTGGAATAATATTGAGGTCTGGCTGTTTTTGTATGGAAAAACTGCCGAAGACTCAAGATTCAGTCGCAGTATTAGACTTATTATACTGGATTTAAAAGTTAAGTCGAATTCAACCTTATGCGTTCTAAGTATTCATGATTGAGATTGCATAATGTCTATAACGCAACAACTATACAGGGGAAATTATTAGTGAGAGTCTGAAGCCTTCTACTATTCTGATTAAGCGAATAAACTAACAGGAAGAATCCTGCTGTCAAACTTTGCTTGCGCAGTACAGAATTCAGTGGCTCCATCTGTCTGTGATAGCAGTGGTGGCCCAGTGAAAACGGCCGCGACTTACGAGTGTAGGTCATAGGCAGGCACTCTGTGTACATTATTTATGTGACCTCTACCAACCCGCATTGAGCCCGCGTGGTGGATACGACCACTCCCTCTCACAGAGAAGAGGCCTGTGTCCCAGCTGTGAGAACAATATAGGCTGATTGTGATCTGTCAGTGACGTGAGGTACCTATGTTGTGACACAGATGTCGCTACTATATGCTGTTAAAAATACAGTATTACAGTGTTAACACATACCTGTCCGGCTGTCTAGATCTCTTGCGAGCTCTGTGTCGTTTCTCAGGCGGTTCCTGTCGCTTGTCAACATTCCGTTCCTCTTCCTCCTTCAGTATCTGAAGTACTGTCGTCTCACTCACTCCGGTAGCCAGCGCAGTCCGTTGGCGGAACTTCGACAAAGGAGTCAGGTCCTGGTCTCCATAGATTGTCTTTAACTCTTCATACTCTTGCTCAAAGTAATGGTACACTTTGGCGATGAGTATTTTTGTTTGATCCTGAGGATTGTCAAATTTTACATCGTGAGGATTTTTTTAAAGTATGAATGTGGATGGCTATAAGAGTAGGGGAAGGCCAAAGAAACGGTGGATGGACGGTATGGCCAAGGATACGGCCTAGACGGGGTTTGAACTCTGTACGACGATGTCCATTCCCCTCTATCAAGAATTAGGCCGCTTCGTTGGTGTAGTGGTCGCAAGCGCTGCTGCTGAGCATTCCCGGGTCGGGCAGACTTATTGGGTTTTCCCTAATTAAACTTTCGTTGTCGGATCATACAGCTCAATTATTAAGATGCCCCGTAAAGAAAAGCTACAACATTGAATACTGGTATAAATATAAACGAGATTATTGTGAAGAAAATACCAAAATATTTAGCAAATGCATTAAGAGACTGATACTCAAGTAATGACCCAGAAATAGCTTACAATACTTTTTACGATCTATTTAAATTATTTTACGACTTGTGTTTTCCGATAATACGAGTAAAAATACCACTTACTATAAAGCCAAAATGGCTAAGCAAGGGAATTAGGTTATGCTCAAAAAGAAAACGTCAATTGCTATGGAAGTATAGGCTAACGTCAAATCCGAAAGACAAAATACACTTTAAAGAATATACTAAAAGACTACGAACTATAATAAACAAAACGCAAAAATCACAAAACAATTACTACATTCATTCAGCGACCAATAAAGGTAAAGCAATGTGGAAAATCATTAACAGTAACAAGACTGTAACATCTAAAGAGGAAATAAACCAAATAATAGTAAATGATAGAATAGTAACTAAACCAACAGACATAGCTCAGTCATTTAACAACTTTTTTATTGACGATGTAAAACCGACTCCTAGGGACAGTGGTGTATCTCTAAAAACACTGGCATATAATAACTCCAATCCAATTTTTATGAAACCAACAAACCCGCTTAATGTAGGCCAAATAATAAAAATGCTAAAAAATAGTAATAGTACAGGGTACGATAATATCAACACGAAAATAGTTAAAAGTGTATCGCATTTCATTGCTCCAGTACTTAGCCACATTATAAATCTGTGCCTTGAACACGGATTGTTTCCTTCGAAGCTGAAATTAACTGTTATAAATCCCATATTTAAAAAAGACGACAAAGAAGAGATGAAATCTTACAGACCAATCGCGTTAATACCAGTCTTCGCAAAAATATTTGAAAGAGTAATTTATAATAACTTATATAACTACTTTGAAACTAATGACATATTTGCAAATGAACAGTTCGGGTTTCGTAAAGGCAAATCCACTAGTAGCGCTCTTTTTAACTTTTTAAGGACTGTAATGACAGGGCTGGATAACAAGGAACATATAACTGCCATTTTTATGGACATGTCAAAAGCCTTTGATCGCGTAGATCATCAAATACTCTTGAACAAATTAGAAAAATATGGGGTAAGAGGTAATGCACTAAATCTTTTAAAGTCGTATTTATCAAACAGACTTCAAGTTACACAAATAATAAAAATAACAAATGATAAAAAGTTGGAACAAACATATATGTCAGATCCTAGACCTATTCTGTATGGAGTGCCCCAAAGAACTATTCTTGGACCTCTTTTGTTTATCATCTACATAAATGACCTACCAAAAATTATAAAACAGGAAATGGTACTATTTGCAGATGATAGTACAGCTATTTTTACAAACCAAGATAAAGAGAATTATGAAATAAACATTAATAAATCGCTTGAAGATATTAGAAAATGGTTGAATGTAAACAATCTAAAAATAAATATTGAAAAAACAAGTTATATGACATTCACAAATAAAAATACTAATTCGGAACAAAAACTACATATACTCGTACATTATAAAGGCGAACAAATAAAAGAAGTGAACAACACTAAGTTTCTTAGTATTCATATTGACTCTGAACTAAACTTCAAAATGCAGGTAGATCATGTTTGTAAAAAATTAAACCAGTTTTCATATGCCCTCTACATGTTAAGGAAAGTTGTTAACGAGAGAACATTACTGAGCGCTTACTATGCATACGTAGGTTCTACAATAAAATATGGTATTCTTTTTTGGGGAAATTCAACTAATAGAGAATATGCATTTAGGGCACAAAAAAAGTGTGTTAGAAGTATCTGTGGTCTTAAACAGACTGATTCATGTAGAACAGAGTTTACAAGATTACACATTTTGACATTACCTTCACTATATATTTTCGAAGCAGCAGTAATGATAAAACGCGATTTAAATAATTATGACACATTGAAAAGTGCACGGTATAAAAATGTATTAAGCGGAATTAAGTGTAGGACAGTTAAGTTTAAATCTAGCATATTTGGGATAGGAGTAAAAATATATAACAAACTTCCAAATTATATAAAAAGCAGTGTAACCTCACATAGTTTAAAAAAAAAAAACTAAGGCAATTCTTGATAAGTAAAGCCTAATATTCAATCAATGACTATTTTAATGACAAAAATACAGGTGACTACACCTTTAGATAAGCTGCCTTAATGATTAATTTAATTTGTATGACATAAGTGAGAAATTTAATTAAATCAATGAATAATTTAATTTGTATGACATCAACCAATAATTTAAATTTAATGACACTAATGAACAATTTAAATTGTACGGTATAATTGAGTAATTTAACTTTAATGAAATTAATGAATAATTTAATTAGTATGAAATCAATGTACCTATTGCTTATTTATCTGACTGTGAATAAACACCTATATTAATGCATGACGAATGATGGACGTTTACTTAGGACGAATAATGATTGTAATGTTAAATAAGTATGGAACAAACATTAAATATTGTACACCTATAGGTATGTTACAGCGACCCTTTATAATAATCATAAGAACTGATATTTCACCTGTGACAAACAATAAATGAATTTGAATTAAATATTTACTTAGTTTTAGCTGAATGTACAGTCAACGACATCAGTGGTAAAAAATTGACACTGACAGCGCCTCGTCTGAGCAGTAAGGGCGATGTTCGCAGTGCCAATGTCACCACTGCACTGATGCGCGGTTGACTGTAGATACCTACCTGTTGTATTCCTTCGGCGGTGTGCGATACTTTCGTGTTACATTTCGGGCAAAACACTTGAATTTCGTTCTCACTCAGCGTGGGGTCTTCCTGTAAAAAAGGACAATCGTTGTGTTACTTATTATCCACCACCTGCCATGCCGCAGGTCGTGGGTTCGATTCCCATCCAGGACAAACATTTGTGTGCATGAACATGTCTGTTGGTCCTGAGTCTGAGTGTAATTATCTATATACTTAAGTAGGTATGTATTTACAAAAAAAAAGTAGTATATGTAGTATATCAGTTATCTGTTTTCTATAGTACAAGCTCTGCTTAGTTTGGGATCAGATGACCGTGTGTGAACAATGTCCTAAGATAATATCACAATTGCTCTTTCCTCTGCTTGTTCAATGAAATTATACTGGCACCGAGTCGTTACGCGCTCTTCACAATTGTCCATAAAATAAATTTGAAGAAATTTCGGATTATCATCAGGCATTGGCATCAATGATCCAATCTTGTGGTACACCTGGCCTTGTATTTTGAATGTAGTTTCAAAATTACGTCCATCGGATGCAAGATCGCAAATTTTAGTTGCCCCAAATGACGTCATTTGGAAGCAAGAATTAAATTTGCGTATCTTACGCAAAAATAATTTTGAATCATCTGAATTCCCAGCAAGAAGGGATAATAAAGGTTCTGGCGGAGCGGGTAGAGGTGGCAGCACGACTTTTCCTGCTGCGCAGCACATACCGGCCAGCTTCATTTCAAAATTTCAACGCCTGACAATATTGACATACTTTATCCATTCCACCGATAGCAATTTTTGAATGCGCAGAGTAGTTAATATCTGGTGCATATTCAAAAGCAAGACGAACAAATGATGTACGTATTAATGTGCGGCTGATCCGTTGCCTTTGTCGTTCTTGTGCTCGTACTGTAGCTATGTTTCGTTCTCGTGCCGCTGTTGTTCTCGTAGTATTCTGTTGCAGAAGTCTGCTACGCTGTTCTTGAGATTCTTGTGCACGACCTTCTGCTGTCCTAATTCTTTGAGCTGTATTTCTTGTATCGACTTGTTCTGGCAACTGATGAGCTCTTTCAACACGTTTGCGTCGTGCCTCTCTGCTGCTCACGTTGTTGAGATTAGATTTTTTCGGTGGCATTTTACTGAAAATAATAATTTAATCGTTTAAATATTGGAAAAAAAAACCTAAAAAACATGCTATTATAGCACATTGAAATTGAAATAATAAGTGCAAAATAATTTTTAATAGAGGTTAAATAAAAACAATAAAAGAAAAATCTTTATACAATTATTGAAAAAGTGTGGGGGGCTTTGTACCATTTTCTACTATGTCATAATAATATGTTATTCACTAAGAACTTTGTAATATGCTCATTCGTTTCAAAATTAAATGGAAATAATAAATTTAAAAATTAATTCTTTTGTATTGATTTCTGCTTAATATAAACTGTAAGAAAATTTTAATCAGTCGTGTTCAACGTCCTTCCCCTTCAAATCCCAATCCCGTAAATTTGTGTACCAATTTCAACATTTCCGTCTTGGTTCGTAAATAATTTCATTGTACTAAAGGGTTATAGTCGTAGAAAATCTGTCATGGAGGTCACCATATTTTTTTACAAATATATATAATAATATCCTGGGACATTTCACACACGGTCATCTGATCCCAAAGTAAGCAGAGCTTGTACTATGGAAACCAGATAACTGATATATTACATACACTACTTTTTTTTTTTTGTAAATACATACTTATATAGATAATTACACCCAGACTCAGAACAAACAGACATGTTCATGCACACAAATGTTTGTCCTGGATGGGAATCGAACCCACGACCTGCGGCATGATAGGTGGTATCTTAACTAACCACGCCAACTGGACCGTCAAATAAATACCATCCATGTAAAAAGCATGGTGGTCCCCATGACTGATGTTCTCCTACCGTTCCTCTTAATCCTCTTAAATTGTATACTACAATATGTAATACAACAATAACTTTAGCCACAGCAACGCGTGGCCGGGTCTGCTAGTTAATATTATAATTATGTGATAATACTTACATGTATATATTTTATAATTATAGAATTTTGAATAATGAAGCACAAATAAGTAAAAAGCAGAAATAATTTCACTGTATTATCGTCACTATAATTTGAATTTGATTTACACTTCGGTCTAAGTAACACGTGGTTGGCTATGCTAACACCAAAAATTAAAAAATTAGAAATAATTTAATTTCACGGTATTTCGTTTACTACAAAATAAATTTAATTTATACTTTAGCCTCAATAACACGTGGTAATCATGCTATTGAATTGGAGCTTATAGGTATGACACGTTTGTCGGTTTACCATAGCAGTGCCATCTATTGATTACTTACTCAATCAATCCAGTCGAAAAGTATCGACATCTGTTGGAATCTTTTGGAGTTAACAGATAATTGTGACTGTCAATTAATTATAGACAAATAATTTGCAATAAAATAAAATTGCGACTATAATTAAAGATCGTATCTCTCAAGTTGGAAAAAAGCACAAATTTAAAAAAAAAAAACATTAAAATCGGTTAAGTAGTTTAGGAATAGCAGTGCCATCTATTCATTACTTACTCAATCCAGTCGAAAAGTATCGACATCTGTTGGAATCTTTTGGACAGATAATTGTGACTGTCAATTAATTATAGACAAATAATTTGCAATAAAATAAAATTACTACTATAATTAAATATCTAAACTATCCTATCTCTCAAGTTGGAAAAAGCACACATTTAAAAAAAAAAAACATTAAAATCGGTTAAGTAGTTTAGGAATCCATCGCGGACAAACATCGTGACAGGAGATTTATATATATTAAGAAGATTAAGATTATATTATAAAACTTTTATTCATAGCTTTCTACAGTACCTACTAAAAATCTATATTAGGTAGTATCTTTCGATTATAATAAACTTATTATACATATACACGGTGTCTGAGAAAGGTGTCGCCAATGGTGTGGTACAGACCATCAAACTGAACACCTTTTTCCCGGGGACCAACATCGAAATCATGAAAAAAAAAATCAGTCGTCCCATACAAAACTTCCTATTTTACCAAATGTATGTAACGACTGTGTGCGTGAACTGACAGCTACAGTCTTAGGCGCGTCGCTCACTGGTCAGTCGAGGCGAGGTCGCAGCGGCATCGCGGCACGGTCGAGGCGTGGTCTCTATGTAGAGTCGGTGCGCGGGCGGCTATGATTCCTTCTCACATTGCTATAATTTTTTTCCGAAACAAAATGACAAAATGGTGGTGGAGTCGTATAGCAGTCGGGCACAGCCCCACCCCCGTTTGACCCCGCGTCGAGGCCACCTCGCCCGTGCCGCAACTCTATGAGCGCACTGCCAATTATTCCTAAAGAAAACGTAGATGCGGCGCCGCGCCGCTTCGCTTGTGCGCCCGCACCTTGACGCCGCCTCGACTCTAGCTCGTGTGGGCGACGCGCTCTACACTCGCGAAACGTCATTCTGCTTTTCTAGTGTGCGTGCATAAATGATAAGTACCAATTGTTGAAACAGGAAGACACTTATGATAGTTTCCAGTGTATTTTTCAACAATGCTCAAGACAAAAATACAGGGTGTTTGGTGCATCGTGTGCCAAATTGAAATGGTCGACTGGGGGGGTCACCTTCTATCCTTTCAGACCCCTAAACACTTCTCATGCCCTGTGGCTTTTTTTTCATCGACTTTTTATTTTTTTATAAAAAAAATACCCAAATTTTGCATTCAATTACAAAATAAAAAAAATGTGTAAGTCGTAGACTCTGAATTTTAATTTTATATAGATGTGTATTGTATTACAGTAATTTTAAATTAAAAATTAGTGACATTAGCCATCTAGTTTTTTTTTAATTTACTCGCAAAGTTTCGGATTTCAATTAAAGCTGTCCATGTTACAGCTATTTACATGGCTATAAAAAAAAACCAAAAGCGACCGGGATCTTCCAACTCTCTCAAAAATTCTCTAGTCTATCTTCTTGCTAGTGATGTGCCACATGTCATAAAAATCTTTTTACAACTTTGTAAATTAGCTAGAATAATTGTGAATCGAGTCACAAAATATTAAATTCCAAATTCAAAAGAAAAAAGTCTTTTTGCGTAATTGTTACTTAAGTAACAGGTAAAATTTGTTTTCTCACTCTCGCGAAGTAAAATCTATCTTCTGTCTCTATCTTTCTTGCATAGCGTACCTAAACTAGTTTGAACAAACGACGAACTGCCACCGACGCGGCGACGCCGTCAATCCGTCATTCGTCAGTCAGTCGAGACATCACTGCCTCTGCTACCTGACGTGTGTGTTAGTTCACCGTACTCCGCGATTTTTTCATTTTGTTACTTTGTTTTGTTGAGTTTTGTTGGTTTTTGTTACGTTTTAACTTTTGGTGTTATTGTTAAACTTTGTTGATTTTTTGTTGTTGCAATGGCGACGTTCTCTAACGAGGAATATGCTGACATCATGATGGCTTATGGCGCCGCCAATGGTGTCGCTCGTGCAGCGCAACGAATTTACCAGGAACGTTTTCCTGGTAGACGACTACCTGGCCGCAGAGTCTTCCAAGACACATACCGACGCATACGCGAGACTGGCAGTGTCACTTTTCATGAACCAAGGGGCCATATTGTGCGACATAATGTTGAAGTGGACGAGAGAATACTGGCACTTTTTGAGGAAGACCCTACAAGAAGCATCAGAAATGTGGCAGCACATCTTGATATTTCAATATGGAAAGTGTGGAAAGTTCTTCAGCAAAACGAAAAACAACCATTCCACTACACTCCGGTGCAAGGTACGTAATTTTGAACTAACTTTAAACCCGTACACACTTTGTTTGACGATGCCTTTGTTTAGCAGGTAATGGGTATGACGTCACTACTTCCAGGTAGTGAACCAGCCCATACAAACGGACCGACGCCGCCGGTCATTAAAAATCTCATTGTGCAATTATTTACTGCTCAACAGGAATTTAAAAGAGTTCTTTGTTTGTAGGTCTTGAGGGTGGCGACTTTGACAGACGAGTGGCATTCTGTCGGTTTATGTTACACACGGATGTGGATGATCCTAATTTCTTAAAAAGAATATTGTGGACGGATGAATCCAAATTTACCAAAGAAGGGATCCTCAATCTTCACAATCTGCATCACTGGACAAACAAAACGGAAAACCCACATGTTAAAAGGCAGAAATCTTTTCAAAGGAGGTTTAGTGTAAACGTTTGGGCAGGAGTGATTGGGAATCAGGTAGTTGGACCGCATTACCTGCCCGATAACCTCAATGGCGATAACTATTTGGAGTTCCTTCAAAATGACCTGCCCGAATTAGTGTCCGAGGTGCCCGTATTTAATGAAAATGTTCCCAAAGTATTCCAGCATGACGGCTGTCCCGCGCATTGGCGTTTGACTGTGAGGGAATATCTTGATGATGTGTTCCCCAATGCGTGGATTGGTCGCGATGGCCCTATTGCATGGCCGGCACGTTCCCCAGACCTAACTCCGCTAGATTTTTATGTCTGGGGACGTGCCAAAGAGCTGGTATACGCCACGGAGGTTCCGACTAGGGAGGTACTACTTCAACGCATTGAAACGGCGTTTAATCAAATTAAGGAGGAAATACGACTTCGTACAACAACTGTGGAAATACGAAATAGATGTCGGGCCTGCATTCGCAATAGCGGCCAACAATTTGAGCAGAATATGTAAAAAATGATTAAATAAATGTTAAAAATGCAATTATTTTTTATTTCTAGTAACCGTCCCCCCCAAAAAAGAGAGATACGAGACAGATTTTACCTTACAAGAGTGAGATAACAGATTAAATGAGTTCTTGAGGTATAATTTAAGTAAAAATATTTTTTTAAATCATAATTTCAAATTTAGTATTTTGTGACTCGATTCACAATTCTAGCGAATTCACAAAGTTGTAAAAAGATTTTTATGGCATGTGGCACATCACTAGCAAGAAGATAGACTAGAGAGTTTTTGAGGGAGTTGGAAGATCCCGGTCGCTTTTGGTTTTTTTTTTATAGCCATGTAAATAGCTGTAACATGGACAGCTTTAATTGAAGTCCGAAACTTTGCGAGTAAATTAAAAAAAAACTGGATGGCTAATGTCACTAATTTTGAATTTAAAAGTACTGTAATACAATACACGTCTAAATAAAATTAAAATACAGAGTCTACGACTTACACTTTTTTTTATTTTGAAATTGAATGCAAAATTTGGGTATTTTTTTTATAAAAAAATAAAAAGTCGATGAAAAAAAAGCCACAGGGCATGAGAAGTGTTTAGGGGTCTGAAAGGATAGAAGGTGACCCCCCCCAGTCGACCATTTCAATTTGGCACACGATGCACCAAACAGCCTGTATAATTTAAATCGGGATAAAACGATAACAAACTTGAGGTTCGGAGCTCGGATCATTTTCATACTTTAACATACAAACGTATGTACAACCATTGAGTTATAATGTAGTACATTATAACTCACTGTGTACAACATACTTATTTAAATTTTTGGAAACTTCTCGGCCAACTTCTATGAAACTTGGAATGTATTTAATTATTTAAATTGGCAAAATGAATGCTTGTTACGTTTTTTTTAAACCCTACTTAAAAACGTTAAAATTATTTTTACGGAAAAGATTTTTTAAATATTACCTTTTTAATAATAAAGGGCCTTAGACACCTACTGTCCGCCATTTAGATTTTTTTTTCAAAATGGCCGCCACGCTTGAAACGTATATCAATAGCTGACATCTTGATCCTAGGATGACATCAATGCAAACAGAAAACATATTGGAATAAACCCCGGAAATGTCGAAAGATTAATCTTGTTAAAAGAATAATGCTAGAAGTATTGAATTGTGTTTATTAGAACTGAACAGCTTTTAAATAGAATAGAAAAAAAATATGTCAACAATAAAGAGTGCAAACCATAACTTTATATGAATATACAACAGTAAAACGTCACGTTCAAAGTTGATCACGTGACATCCATGTTTTATACGCGACTGCCCCAAAAAGGAGTGTAATATTTTCTGGGTTCATATATGTATGTGAGTTTCTTTATTCCATTATAACTTTTAAATGTCTCTGAACAGATTTGGATGTATGGGGTATCGTTAGAATCCTTACATCATCTCAAGTGACACTGGCTACATTTTTTAAAATTCAATATGATGGCAGTTCAACATTAGTTAGGTAGACCATTTTCAAAGGTAAAAAAAAAAATCTATTAATACAATATGGTCAGTGATAGGTAAAAAGACGCTAGCCACCTACCCAACAATCGATTTTTAAAACCGGCGCAATGTCGAACTATTAAATGACACGTGGAATTAGGACGGCATTTGTTGATTATAGGGAGTGAAAAAGAGGCAAGACGACGAAAGTGTGGCTAATTAGCCAGATTTTGGCGTGCCACTGCGGAGCGCGTATCTACCTCTTTTTACCTATAATATCATTGAATATGGGTATCATATTGCAAGGCCTTGATGAGCATATTCAATAAAAAAAAACTTGTCACTAAGATGTATAAAATAAAAATAAATAATTAAAAAAAATTAAAAAACACGGCTGTCCTGCCTAAAAACGAACTAAAAAGTAAAAAAAAAACAAGTTGTATTAGTTAATCTGTATATTCAAAGCGAAAGGTCACTGATTAACTCCCTGACTAAACAGATAAATAAAATTATCCTTACAGTTGGGGGACCTCTTAGATTAAAAATTGTTCCAAAGAACGGTCACTGCAATGTTTTCTGTTTGCATTGATGTCAGCTATCGATTTATACAGGGTATATTTTGAATAAAAAACCTGTGATCAATGGTGGTAAAACGAAATAAAACAATGAATATGTAATAAACTATTTATTAAATTTAAATTGTCAGTGAAAGACGTTACTGCTTAGGGCGTTCGCAACGTGGGTGCGTCCACATCTGGCGAATGTGCCGCGAATGTGCAGCTCGCGAGCCGTTTGCGAGCTGCCCGCGAGCTGCACGCGTGCAGTCACGGCAATGGTATGGTGCGCCTCTTTAGCGCAACTCATGCAAGGCTCGTAAAAGGCGTGCGCGTAGCGCGCGATCTGCGCGCACTCATTTCTCGCACTTACAGTTCCGTTTACTGGCTCAGTACTTTCGAAGATGTCGGACGACACTAGTGCTTTTAATATAATTGCTGCATCATTAGCTATTATATTACTGATACCACTCCATGATAACACGTACTTAGCCTCCAGTAATCAGAAACGAACTGAGCGGGTAAGTTATGTTTGTTTTGCGGAAGGAAAACGCGAGCCGCTAGCGCGCCGCCCGCGCGCTGATCGCGTACGGCGCTTAGGTCACGCGCGAACAAAAATGCACGCACGCAGCTCGCGGGCAGCTCGCAAACGGCTCGCGAGCTGCACATTCGCGGCACATTCGCCAGATGTGGACGCACCCTTAGGCTGCGTTCAGATGACACGCGCCCACTACGCGCACGCCACGGACGTCAGCACCCGCGTTTAAGCTCGCTTTGAAATTTGCCCGTGCCGAGCGCGTGCTGAGCGCGGGTGTAAGGCGGGCACACGCGCTGAGCCCGCACTCAGCACGCGCTCGGCACGCGCAAATTTCAAAGCGA
This sequence comes from Dicycla oo, assembly GCA_948252095.1. Lineage (NCBI taxonomy): Eukaryota > Metazoa > Arthropoda > Insecta > Lepidoptera > Noctuidae > Dicycla > Dicycla oo. The sequence continues at coordinate 9,650,930 of OX411734.1, forward strand.
GTTTAGACGCGGATGCTGACGTCCGTGGCTGGCGTACGCGTACCGGGCGCGTGTCGTCTGAACGCAGCCTTAAGCGTGCGCACGCGGCGGGTGCCCGCCTTGCGTTTGTATTGAAAGATTATTTATAATTATATGAGTAGCGCTCTCTGGCGCAGACGACAGGACACGCGCAGCGGGTGGCGAGCGCACGTGGCGGCTGCACGCTCGTGGACTTGTTTTTCGAAATCAGTTGAGTGTCGCTACGTGCTGGTAGTCCATCCGATACCTGTACCCGCTGGAGACCAAAGTTGTTCTATCACCGCGGATCCTAGGCCCGCGTCGCAGGCCCGGAGCGGACGCCCGCTCTGTGCACACGCCCTTACGGTGACAACCTGTTAATGTAGGTACAGACGCCAGCAGGTCAAGCTACCCAAAACTGTTAAATTTTCCCAATCAACCTTGAAGCTAATGCTTTAGCGATAAAGTTGAAAATCTATTACAGAAATTTGACCTACTTGATGTGCTGGCGTCTGTACCTACCTCTCTTTTTTAAGGTTTCCAATTATTTCTTTCAACGTAAGAATTTTCTTTTTAAGCCGGATATTTTTTCGTTTAAGTGACTGGATCTTCAACGTACAGTCACGAACTGGGATTGTTGAGCTACTAGCATATCATCTTAACTTGGTTGTGTTACACGATTGTCGCCCGTGAAATTTGACATGATTGTGACATTTCAATAACAAAAAACGGGCGGCATTCGTGTAACACAACCAAGTTAAGATGATATGCTAGTATCTCAACAATCCCGGTTCGAGACTGTACCTATGTTTTATTTAGAGAGTAATTTTTCTACGTTATTCTCGTCTCAATCAATCTCAATCAATATCCGAAAAATGTTCAACTGTGTCATTATTCTAAAAACAAAAAAAAAAACAATAATTAAAATAATGAGCTGACTTTTGATCGGAACTATATTATACATTTTATGTCAAATCTCATTTTACATCCATCTGTAAAACTGGCGAGCAAACGTTACTAAATAATTCTAACATATTAAATGCAAAATTAACTCTGTCACTACTTCAATAATAGAATATCTTCTACGGGTTTCTTCTGGGTAAGCTCACTCCATAGTAGACTTTGTCTCTGTCACCACTGACCTAGACTAAAGTAAAAAACTAGGCAATTACAGCTGAGGTCTGCCCGGCTTGGGCAGAGCACCGCCGTGTTCTCACGGAGGCGATCGGCGGCGGCGATCTCTCGCGTCCGAGCCTGGTCTAGGCCATGGTGCGGAGCGAGAGTGCATGGGAGGCCGTCACCTCCTTCTGCGAAGCGGTAATGCTCGCGAAGGAGGAGGCGGAACGCGTGAGGGAGAGGCAGCCTCACGCCCTCAGTCGCCGCAGGAGACGCCCTGGGCGGCGGGAATCGATAGCCGATTCCCGGCCACCGTAGGCGCGGGCTTGCGGACGGTGAGTAGTGGGTAGCTCGCCGTCCGGTGAGGACCAGGCCCGGGTCGACGGCGCGTTGTGTTCCACGCGTGCTTCAAAGAGATGTCAGCAAAAGATGGGGTCCAATAGGGCCGATGCCGCTGGGGTTGCGGGTTGTTTGAAAAAGATACCGTGGTCCTGGCATAGGCAACTGAAGGAACACGGGTGGGTTTTAGTCAGTAAAAGTCTGACACGCCCTTCCGCTCCACTCAGAGCGGGAGAAGTTATTTGATGATTTCCAATCCACAAAAAAAAAAGGCAATTACAGCTGCTTACTGTATCGTTTAAAGTATTTTTCGCATCTTCGCAATATGTGAAGTGTCCTCCCGTTCCAAAGAGCTCATGTGTTGTGCATCTCTTATAACAGCGGAAGGTCCAGCTATTTATCTGCTTCCACATCTGAGACATCACTTCCATCAGATTGCAAAGGCGATAAAAACAAAGTCTGAAAATATTTTAACATTTTTACTAAGTCATCAACAATTTTGTTTGTGTCAGAACCTTGCGAACCTTGAGTCTGTGATTCCCGATAGATATAACCTGGGAGTCTTCAAAGCACGACTGAATAGAGTACTTATAGGCAAGCGTGCACCATCTTCGACTAAATCAACGCTTACCATCAGGTGAGATGTAGTCAAACTGGTGTGCTATTCTGTAACCATCTCACCGTGAAAACCTAAGTGAAGTGGGCGTGGAGTGAGCGTCCGTAGTGTCAAACCATCATAGCATCAGGTGGAATGATACCTCGCTTCAAGATCACTTCACCTAAGTTTTCACGGTGAGATTTTAACAGAATAGCACGACTGGTCGACTTTGTCTCTGTCACCTCTGACCTAGACTAAAGTCAAGAGCAAATCCATAACAAAAAAAAAAAAAAAAGCAGCTTGTGTTTGACACATTTTTTAACATTTTTGAAAACAAAAAATACAATTATTTTAAAAACTTGCCTTATGTGGCATCGTTCCCTTTTTTAATCTTAGTCGTCCTGACTTACAATTACATACACACACCCTTTTTAGTTTACATGGAGCGACTGCCTATCTGACCTCCACAAGACCACAACCCAATTACTGAGTAATACGATGAACAGTAATACGATACGTCTTGGTAAGATTGGTTGTCACTTGTCAGACTTTCGGGATTCTGACGACCCGTAAATACATATTCATATCTAGTAGATACCTATTAAAAAAAAAACCGGTCAGGTGCGAGTCGGTCCACGCAACGGTTCCGTAATTGAAAGTTCAATAACATATCCTAATTTTTTTTTATGTGAAAAACAATACAAATTAACGATTTTCGGATTTTTTCCATTACTTGTACTCTGAGACCTTGCTGCTTGCCAAATTTCATGATTATAGGTCAACGGGAAGTACCCAATAGGTTTTGATTCCCTTGTGAAATCACAAAATATGCGAAAATATGTGACATAAACGGTCATATCTTTTAATCGCGTTGACTTACAAATTTGATTTTTGCACAGCTGAAAGAGACTATAAACCCGAGTATTTGATATAAATTTCAACTTAATACCTTTACGCCTTCTTGAGAAAAAGGGTCTTGAAAGACACAGACGGACAACAAAGTGATCCTATAAGGGTTCCTTTTTCCAAAAATTCCTGCTACCTACCAAAATGAGATTGCTTGTTGAAGACGATGGGAGTACAATCTTGTCAACCAAATGAGTGCTCTGACTTTCAATGTCACCTTTCATTAGATGTAGCGTTGGCAAGCTACCATCCTTCAATATTTTTCTCCCATTGACTAATCCGTAGCGGAAGCAGTTTTCGTCAAAATGCAAGGAACACAAAGATGTGCGTGTTCCTATAGAGACATTGCTCTTTCTCAGAATGTTTAACCACTTCTGCTTTTGTTGATTATCAGAAGGGAATCTGTAAAATTGTTCCAATAAATTAATATCTATCTGTTATTAATAAAACACGTCTTTTGTAAGGACATCTATCATGGAGAATAATATCAAATAATGAACAATAATATTAAAATAAAATTTCTCAGTAGCAGCCATAGAAATATCGACCGTCCCTATTAACAATGTCGGATATACATTTTTACCAATATTCACTTTTTTACATAAATTGAATTATAATTTAAAAAAAAAATGTTCACTGTCAAACAAACTTGGAACTGAGGGCAGTTCAAAGTTTGCCCTAACGATAATAAAGAATCTTTATGATAATAACTATGTCAGTTCTGCGAAAAAGACCACTGTTCAGTAGGGACTAAACAGTAGTCTCCCTGCAGAACCGACATTGTTAATAGGGACGGTCGATAGGTATATCTTATATCTATGGTAGCAGCCAATGACGTATTGCACGCCTCACAACGCGCAAGCGTGCGGGTGTGCTCTACGCTCGATAAACCATCATGTGACAATTTTGCAACATGAAATGATCCTTATAGCCTGAGTCAGACATTCAATCCATACAAAAAGGGATGCTTTCACAATTAGAGATATGATATTACAATGTGAAAATATTTTTTTTTGTTATTAATTTACTTACTTTAGTATTTAAACAATAAAAATTGTAATTAAACAAATATATGCACAGTTGGTCTGCCTGTTAGTGAGTATTCACGTTTTAGAAAAATACACGCTATGGTTTGAAATAAATCCTTTTGAATAAGTTTCCATTCATCCTTATATGTTTAATTTAGATTGTTAAGAACGCGTTCTCAAAACGGATAGGTGAATCGCGTGACTACACTGACACGGATCAAACACACACACATACGCAAGGTTAACTGCCGGATTAATGAGTAAACAGTGGCAACCTTTTAAGGGATCATTGTACTCATCATTATGAACAACTTTTATTATGAGACCAAACCTGAAATCGCGAAAAAAATCAGCTGTTTAGTACATTTATGTTCGCATAATTCGTCAAAATGTAGGGAACAGCTGATTTTTTTTGCGATTTCAAATTCAGTTCCATAGTAAAAGTTGTTCATGAGGAGCTCGTGGCTAAGTAATAACAGCCGCACGGGTCGATCCATAAGGTTAAGCTACGCTTGCCGGGGTTGGTCTGTGGATGGGTGACCATCTTTCATACCGAGACTCCTTCGTGCATCGGAAAGCACGTTAAGCCGTTGGTCCCGGCTGTCATTCGTGAATCTTTGACAGTCGTTACGGGTCGTCAGAAGCCCGAAAGTCTGACAACCAGTCTTACCAAGGGGTATCGTTTTGCCCAGTAACTGGGTTGTGGAGGTCAGATAGGCAATCGCTCCATGTAAAATACTGGTATTCAGCTGCATCCGGTTAGACTGGAAGCCGACCCCAACATAGTTGGGAAAAGGCTAGGCAGATTGAGTAAAAGTTGTTCATAATGATGAGTACAATGACCTCTTAAAATGTAGACACTGTTTACACTTACACTCTGTATACCCTTGTTATTCATAATCTAACTAATTTTTAAACTTACCTGTGATAGGATCGTCGAGGGAGTTTATCACTTCTCCACTTGCACGAAAAACATGTATAAACCATTTTTGATAGATTTTGTTTTTTTTTTTTTATAAACTAATGTACGTAATACTTTTAATGAACTGTACTTCAATTAATCAAATATAACTTTACAAATAATAGACACACTACAACACAATGCAAAATGACTGGGCTTACAGAAAGTGTATGTAGCAGTGCAGAATGATACACATACACCCCTGAGTCAGGCACTGGGACGGTTAGGGCTCTGACCGCCCGCCAGTGACCCAATCAATCCGAATTCTAGAAAGAGACAACCACTACTGGCCGCACATTCGCTTTGTCTCTCTCGCACTTTTCGGTCTGTATTCACTGTAAACTGACCGATTACGGCGACACACTTGCAATCACAATCTGAATGTATTTAATAGATATTACTAATCCATTGCTTGCTACGTATGCTCGAAAAATGTTTTTTTTTTTTAAGTAGAGTTTAAAAAATCGTTAGTTATCGTTAAAAATCAGTTCTCCCTATTTTAATGAGAACATTATACACGCACACCAACGGGGCAATTGCGTAACACACTATCAATCGGAATCGGTTTCATTTTGACAGTTCAACAACATTCATTGCGTTATTTACGTTGTTGAGCAGACAAATTTTTCGAACATATGAAGCAATGGATTAGCAGTTTGCTTCAAAATGATTCAGATTCTGATTGATAGTGTGTTACGCAATTAGGGTGCAGCACAACAAAGATGGCTTGTTTGTTTAGTTCTTTTGTAGCGCGACACTATCTAAGGTCACACGGAGAAAATAACTCGAAGAAAGCACCATCTGTTGTATTTTATTGTAACTAAAATACATAGACTTCTATACAAAAAGTGCAGGGTGACTCGATTTAGGAGTCTGACAGTGTATTATGTTACCAAAGCTTACATATTTAGGTACTTACTTCTAAATGGCGGTGTTCCAGTACTTCATCGATAATTAAAGCAGATCTGTCACCAAATTTGAATTTACGCCACTTTTCATAAAGATAATAAACATGTCTTTGACTTGGGTTAATCTGAGAATTTGCCAAGTAAACAGAACTTTCTTTTCCGTACTTCTCAATCAGAGTCGTTTCATGTAAAGCCATTGCAGCTGCTGGACTCATACCGGCGTCAAAATATTTCCGAAAACAATCGTCAGTCTCTTCAGTGCTCCGCAAGCGGCTGTGCGCCTCGGCTACATTTGTTAAATGAGTGTGGGAGTAATTAATGTAGAGCAGTACTGTATAACCCTCTTTTAAATCTGCATCATACCGACAAGTGTTTCGATTCACTTTCTTGAACTTAATATCAATAGTAGCAGCACAACCACGCGATCGTACTCGGTTCGGTCGTGACGAACTATTCTTATTGAAAGAAGAGTGCTGGCATGTAAATGTTTTACGAAAAGCTAGTCTTTTTAACTGAGGGAATGTTGAACGTACAATCCAATTCGTTTTTGTGAAACTAGAAAAAAATTCAACAAATGCCTTACAGAATCCAGAATAGTGTTCATTGTGTTCTCCTAACTTGCACTTGATGATCACTTTAAACTTTTCCGAAGATTCAAATTCAAACAGTTCTTGTTTGTATTCACCACATTTGCTTCTTAAAAACTTTTGTAAACTGTCTATGGTAACCATTTTTCATATTTGAATTAAGTATCTGCCTATTAAAATGCCACCACTATTTACCACTTTTTTATAATTAATTACCTCATACAAAAACAACAAAAAACGGCTGTTGCCAAGCCGAAAGATGATACAATGTTTAGAATAGATTTATTTACGTTCACTGCATGAATTAGAAAGAGAGGTCAACAAACAAAATGGCGAGCATGCAACTGCTCGCGTATAGATTGGTACTGGCACAGTATATTATTTATAAAATAACGTAGTTAAATAAGTAACTACGAAGTATACGCGAGTATTTGCGTACTACTCTTGTATAGATTGTAAGACTAGTAAAAAGGCGATTTCCAATCAATACGCGATTAGTTTCACACAGTCTGAGTGCGAATATGCAACGATCTGTCTGCGCCGCTGCGGCCTGCGGTGAACTGCGGTCTGCTCGGAGTGCTCGAGCTCTCGCTCACAGAGTAATATACCGCCGTCATAAGGAAAAAAGACGTACCTGACATTTTTTTTCGAAATAGAGTTATTTTCAAATTCGGAATCGGCAAAAAAGACGCATCTACCAGTATTTTTTAAATTGGCTTAAACTTAACGAAAACCTAATAATTCTTACTATTAAAAGACGCATCTGCCTTTGTATCTTATAGTTTAAACAGGACAAAATATTTTTTTTCTCCATTTCAATATTTCTTTAGATAAGTACATCCTTTTGCCTTACGGCGGTAGTATAGTGGAAGTCTGCCCCATCGACTATTGAACCTTTAGCTAGACAGTCGCGCCACTTCTTATCGGACGATGGATTTCTGTCAACACGGTCATCTGATATTGGGCCGAAGTGCCTTATCGTACGTTATACTATACTTAAACTTAAACAAACAATGAAATTGTTTTTGGCACAAAAAGCATATTATAGTATTACCGAATTTTTAAATGACTCATGTTGATTCTCTTCTTTATCCTGTTCTGTATATGTGTTAGTTTTTTTTCTATAATAACGTAAAGCGCATTCCGCAGTTTTTTTTTTTCATTTGTGCATATTTCTCTGGGTTCTCTCTTTGTAGTTTCTCGCGGTATCTTTTTTGTTTTTGAGCCGGAGTGAGAGGCATCTGTCACAAAAAAAAAATCACATCATTATCCATTCTTATTACATTACAGTGGATTTCATTTATTACGACCTTGGTTGTAGCGACCATTTACCTATAGCGACGTTAAATCTAAGTCCCTTGAATTTAAAGCATACTTTAATACAAAATTCATGTGGCTATAGCGACTTTGGATGTAACGCCGAGCTCGGGTGTAGCGACTGTTTTTAATGAATCATTTGTAACAAATTCCTAGAAATCCCATGCAGATATTGCGACCGGAGTCGGCCGCCAAAGACACAAAGATTTTTTTCTTTCACAAACATTTCTTATCTTTTGTTTACATCCATTGCACACAGATGGTCAGCAAGTGTTGAGACCTTTACCTTTTGTTTATAGATATCAACTAAGTAGGTAGAGAAGCGTGTACGTTTCGGAGCTTTTATGGTTCAGTTACAAAGTGATATTCTGAGTAGCAACTGGGTTTAGTAAACTTTTGAATAAGTATGGCTGCTAGACGCACATTCACTGTAACGACTTCCGGATATAACGACGAAAATAGAGTGGTCCCTTCATTGTCGTTATACCCGAAATCCACTGTATTTATAATATAAAATGTTAAGTATTTTTTTACAGATTCCTAATTACCATTTCCCTTTATTATACTAGATTCTACCTGCGAGTTCATCCGAGCGGATCCCGTAACACCCAAAACTTCTGTGTAGTATCCTTTAGAAACCGATTTTTTTTTCTGGGATAAACGTAAATATACTTACTACCTACGTGTTATTCCAATCCTTCTATCTACCCACCTTTGGACCATGGGCATAAATGTATGAAGCCTGGGCTCACCCACCAACAGAGATGAGACCACTTTGAATATATTTGTAAAGCACTAAATATAAAGATTTAAACTCATTTTTGCGAAGAATCTATGGAGTTATTTTGCTATAAATATTTTTCTCCGACCATAAATAAACTAAAATTCTGCAAAAAGTAGTGCTGTTATGGCATTGTAGGTTTTGTTATTGAACATATTTAACTAGTTTTAATTCCAGGTTTAATGTATACATAAAAAATAAAAAAGCTGCTAACAGTTAAAATTATTTTTATTAACATTTCAATCAATATCAATAATAATGTCATCTAAATATCCTGCCGGTGGATTAAATTGTATGTGCCTGCCTAACCCTAGATACCATATTATTGAAATGGTATGAGCACAACCTCCTACTGTGCGTCTACCTGTTAGACACGAGCAGTAATACTGAGCGATGGCAGCCATTAAAAATACAACGGTAAGCAACATTGGGCGCTCTCATATAATCAGGAATAACGACTTGTTGTAGATCTTCTGCTTGTGGTGGTATTCCCGGCTCTTGTGGGCCTTGCGGTTCTTGTGGGCATTGCGGTTCGTGTAAGCTTTCCGGTTGGACATCCTGACGTAGTGGCATTTCTGGTTCTTGTTGTCGAACTGCATTTTGCACTACTTGCCAACACCGATGGCATGTGGCTTGGATGTTATTAAACGCAACCTAAAAAAAGTAAACACTATTTGAAAATAACGTTCAATAAATAAAATACTTTCTGCGGCATACTATTGGGTTTATTTTTGACTAGCTTTTGCCCGCGACTCCGTCCGCGTAGACTTGATGATCATTCCCTGGGGATTTTTATAGCCTATAGCTGTGCCCGCAGCACAGGTCACGTAAAAGTCGGATTTAAAAAATCCGACTTTTATAGCGAATGGGATTTCTAATTAAACGGCCGTTTTTCCCTGACCTCTCTCATATTTAACCTCTCTGCTTTCCCCTTCGATAACTTAGCGTGATGGTAAGTAGCCTATAATTATGTATTAATGAAACAAACTGTATTAAGATTGGTTCAGTAGTTCTCAAAATATGAGCAGATAGAATGACAGACAGACATTTTAAATACAGATTTATAACAGGTATATGTGCCGTATACAGGAAATGTGTACACTTACCTCGGTGAGCGCATTTTGTTGAATATATTCTGCATACCGGGGTTGTCTTTCTGGTAAGTGTTCATCTAAAATATGCCGCCGTTGTCGTAAAACAGAACGTGGGCACAACACACAACGCCGTCCTTCGGTAGCCATTGCAAAAACAGGTAGGTAAATCAGTGTCCATAAACAGTCCAGGTCAAGTTAACAGTTTTAGTATAATAAATAAATCACCAAGCGCACCAATACGTAAGCATAAACAGAGTCCAAAATAACAAGCTAGGGTCGGTAAATCACAGAACAAGAGAGGATACACGGAAGCACAGCTAACAACCTGAGAATCACGAGTCGACTGATTGAGAGTAGACGGGCGCCCGCGCAGGCGTCCGGGAGGTGTGAAAGGGATGGAGAGTGTTGTAAATCACACGGGCGCAGGCGCATCTATTGTTTACCACTATTTTAAGCATTTTAAGAATGAGTATATTGTTTCAATAAGTTTTACGACTCCTAACAATTGTCTTTTTCTACAAAACCTATTTAGGTGCATATCTTTTTTCTGCAATGGAATTGAAGGTGGTGCCCATAGTAACAATTTCAGTACAAACAAAATCCTTAACAACGGCATATGCTATAACTCTGTTGGACACTGAGCCCAATTTGACTCATGGTCCTTTCGTCTAAAGCCGTTGAGGCCTGAAAGCGAAACAATCATTCAATCAACCAGCTGTGCTATTCTGTACACATCATGCCGTGAAAACTTGCGCTATGTCTCAGCAGCTGAACGGAATTAGATAGAATTTGGAAGGTAGACAGATGAAGGACTGGATTTTGTACATAGGCTTCTTTTTGTCCCTAATAAATGTGTACGGTTTCTGCGGGACGGCATAAATATCGAAATCCACTCAAATGAAATCGCAGACAGAGCTTGTATTATATTAATTACAAATTATATTAGTCAATAGAACTTAGCTATTTTCATGATTATTTCATTCATAATAATAATAATATGATGCATAAACTCTTAGTAAAATTCTGGATATTTACTATAAATAATGGTACATTCAAATTAGTTACAATGATAATATACGCGAAAACTTCAATTTATTGACATTTAATAAAGTTATTAAATATCAATAAATTAATAGTTCTACAGTTTCCAATGTGCATTAGGTTTTACATCACTTTTATGTTACGTAACTTAAAATAAACTACAGTGGTAACATAAGTAACTTAAAAGTAACATAAAAGCAACATAAAAGTAACATAAAACCTAACCTCTTTTCAAAAGATCCTCGAATCTACGGCACTATGATAAATAATTAACAGTGTCCATCTATTATAGCTCTTATTTAAACATCATATTTACTAAATAAGCTGTCAATTTAATCAATATGATAAAAACTTACCTTAAAATCATTTAAAAACATTTTATGCCGAATGAAAATACGATGCTGGCCAAAGTAACTGACACACGAACTTAATAATGGCCGACACGCAATTGACATATCATAGACAAGTTAGATACTGGAGTTGCCAATGACTAAAAACGGATTCTAATGCTCAATTACTCTATGGTTGTAAAAATTATGATAACTTAAAATCAGTAACATAAAAGCATTAAATACGTGGACGTGCTGTTATTATGAGAAAATATTTATTATTTTAATAGCTACATTATCGTAAAGTAACTAAACATTGCCTAAAATAGGTTATTCTATTAAGAAAATATTATGATTACTGATGGAATAAACTGAAACCTATTATTTAATTCTAAATATGTCATGGGGGATCATTTGGGACATTTTTATTTGTTCTAGCAATTTGTAGTCTCGCAGTACAGACTACATAATTTTAAAATAAAAATAAGTAGTTTACAGAGATTCGCATATAATAATACTAGTAAAATGATACCTTTTGCAAGGAAAACAATAAAGTTCAATAATATTATTGTATTTATCCTAAAAAAATTGCCGGACGCTAAGTCATCCATCAAAATTATCATTTTTTGGCGGCCTTACCCATAATTTAATATTTTCTTATTTTTTTTTTTACTAAACGTAATTTTCTTGAAAATTTCGTTTAATAACGGTTCGAAACAAAGGTGCGATATGAAAGAGTGAAGCGGTGCCGAGAACGACAGTGCATGCGGACGCCAGAATATCTACAGCTGAACTTTGATTATTTAGTCTAGATAGTGTTGCGCTGCAATCGCAACGAATACCAACCAAAGGCCAGATTTGAAGCGCTAGTGTGCATGTTACGCACACAAGTAAGCGTAGCTTATTCTGTGGGCGCATCACTGGTGGGGCGTACTGAGTGATACCAGCCCTTGAATATTTCCCATAAAAGAAGGGAAAAAAATATGTTGGCAGCGAAGTGTTAAGTAATAATAATATAGTCTCGTTGGCACCCTTTGGGTATGGTACACTAAATACAAAAAAAATATTACCTTGCACGGGATTGCTTCCTTTTTTAACCTTTGGCGAGTTTAGTTGTTGACAAAATACAGGTCTTCGGCACGGAAATGATCAGAGCAAATAACTGTTGTTTTAGCTGGTTGCCAGAGATCCTCTCCGCGGCTTTTTCTTATTATTTCTATCCACCTACTTCTTAAAATAGGATCTTTAGGTATTCTGTAAAAAAAATATAAATGAAAAGTTTACACAACACCGGCTTCAGCACTTCAACCTGTCAGTGTTTATAATATTAATAGGTAAATTACAATTTCATTAGTTAGTGTTTAATACTTTATTTGTATTTTCTGTCAAATAAATGATTATTATCCATTATAATACGTTTAATACATACTACTTTCGCTATCAGCACCCCCCAAATTACACCCTTAACATATTATTAAATAAAATAAACGATGTCCGCCACCTTGGACATACATATATATGTATATTATCCAGCATTACAGTTAAATGGTGGCTTGAAATCTCGAAATGTACTTGCTGGATCATGACTAATTTTACATTCAATAAACGGGCAACCCTGTAAACATAACGTCAAATGGCATTACATTTTTTTAATTTATTAATTTAATTGTTTCTTTATAATATATTCGTTTAAAGTTTACTTACCGATGATAGGTAACTTTTTTAGTTGTTTTCAATCGTCCTTTGTAATTCATGCACACTTTTAAAGCGCAAATCGTCATTTTTATATGCCACAGAATGCGTGACTACCGTACAATGACAGTGTCGCCCACAGAGTACTATAATATGTGTCGCCACTGAGCGGGCGGGACGAGCTTATGAGCCACAAGAGTTGGCTGATATTTTTATTGGCGTTTAGGCGCTCGAACTCTCTAAGTACAAAACGGCCGAAACGACGTGCTTTGTTTGAAATAGTGATCAACTGTGTCGAGTGCGCTGCAGTTACGTACTAACGCGGACGGTGCGAGACGCTCCCGCATATTTATTTTCGTGAATTAATATGGCAAGAAGCTATCGACTGTATTGTGCAGTGTATATCAGCGGCGCGATGTGTATTTTTGTAAGAGAGAAGCCGAAGCGAAACCGGTCTTAATTAACTTACATATCAATAAAGTAAAAATGAATTTACTAACTTAAAAATAAAAGTCTTTCTTTACTTCATTTAACACCATCTATCGTCAAATAGCAGAACCAAAAAGACGTTATCACTATACAAACAAAAAATGTTTTAGGGAAATAAAGTCTACTAAATTAGGGACTATCATTCTAAAACTATTAAAGGAATATAAAGAATCAAATACAATACAGTTGAACAAGTGAAAACTAAATAAAATATGAAAATTCCTTCATCTCGTTTTTGCTGACGCTGTTTTTCTATATCTCTCTTTATCATAACCGTCGTACAGCGGCTTTCTCTCGTCCATATCAACCGGTGCCACGTGACCTAAAGTGAGGCCATAACGGGATCGCTTTTTATGAACTTTTAGTTCCCGATTATGACGTTTTGGCGCCGGGTTATTTCAGAATATTTTTTTGTTGTTGTTGTAATTCAAAGCTAATAATAGACGTTTTTGTCGAACGTTACCTATGGTTAATTAAATAACTCATAGTGTGACTATGTTGGTTAAGATACCACCTATCATGCCGCAGGTCGTGGGTTCGATTCCCATCCAGGACAAACATTTGTGTGCATGAACATGTCTGTTTGTCGTGAGTCTGGGTGTAATTATCTATATAAGTATGCATTTACAAAAAAAAGTAGTATTATGTAGTATATCAGTTATCTGGTTTCCATAGTACAAGCTTTCCTTAGTTTGGGATCAGATTGACCGTGTGTGAAAATGTCCCAGGATATTATTATTATTTTTATTTTTACATTTCTGGGGACCCTGGGGTCCCGGACCTTTGGAAGGCGTACGAGGAGCCGAAGCCAACTCGCAGAGGCCCCTTAGATAATTTTAAATGATGAGGAGGCACTAACCAACTATTATCACTATCTGCAAGTGCTCTCAAGGACAACCCCCGGTTGGTGCAGCACTATTGTTGTACGTGGAAACAAAACATATTGGGCTATGGGTTTGGGTGGCTAAAGTGGATTGGGTAACTTGAATTATGGAAGAACTATGTCCCCTGCCTGACCAATGTTATATATTATACACGGATAAAATGGCAGGGGGTGACTTGCACACTCAATAATGGGCCCCCGGAAACGGCCGCTAGCACATAGTGACGTAGCGACAAGGGGGCAACACTTCCTGAGGTGCTTGAGGAGTGGAGAGGTATTCCACGGCTATCAGGACAATCCCGGAAGTACGGTCATGATCCTTACCAGCACCTTACTGGAATACTTCCTTCCTCCGAGCTCATTCGCTCTTGCGAATCTCCACTCAAGCCGGCCAATAAAGGCAAGAAAGAGGTGGGAGCTCTGTTCCTCGTCAGTGTTCACTCCAGCCGGCCAATAAAGGCAAGCCAGAGATGAAGACAAGATTTCTCCCGGGAGATAGGGTCCATGGGGTCGCTACTGCCTAACAGCTCGCCACATGCTGCCCTGCGGGTGTCTGTATCTGTCTTGGTCTGGCTCCTCATCCTAGACCCGTTCCGGCAAACTACCGGCACAGACCTAAAGTTTGGAGCACGCAAGCCCCACCACGACGTCAACGTAGAGATACAGCGGTGGTTATTATTATTATTATTTTTTTATTTGTTATTCTCGGCCTAGCCGGGTAGTGCTGATGGCACGGGCCTAAGCCAAGTGTTCATCAGTGGGATTACGTGTTGCAGTAATATTAGATACTGCGTGGTTATCCGCAGTAGGCTGTATAGTAAATTGCGTGAATCCGCTGGATGCGAAAGCACAGGCCCGGCTGTTGTGACAATCCTTGGGCGAGGCCGTGTCTAGCAGTGACGTTGTTCGGCTGGAACAATGATGACGTCACAGAGAGGAGGCCTGTGTCTAGCAGTGACGTTGTTCGGCTGGAACAATGATGACGTCACAGAGAGGAGGCCTGTGTCTAGCAGTGACGTTGTTCGGCTGGAACAATGATGACGTCACAGAGAGGAGGCCTGTGTCTAGCAGTGACGTTGTTCGGCTGGAACAATGATGACCTCACAGAGAGGAGGCCTGTGTCCCAGCAGTGACGTCGTTCGGCTGGAACAATGATGACGTCACAGAGAGGAGGCCTGTGTCTAGCAGTGACGTCGTTCGGCTGGAACGATGATGACGTCACAAAGAGGAGGCCTGTGTCTAGCAGTGACGTCGTTCGGCTGGAACGATGATGACGTCACAAAGAGGAGGCCTGTGTCTAGCAGTGACGTAGTTCGGCTGAAACGATGATGACGTCACAAAGAGGAGGCCTGTATCTAGCAGTGACGTAGTTCGGCTGGAACGATGATGACCTCACAGAGAGGAGGCCTGTGTCTAGCAGTGACGTCGTTCGGCTGGAACGATGATGACGTCACAAAGAGGAGGCCTGTGTCTAGCAGTGACGTAGTTCGGCTGAAACGATGATGACGTCACAAAGAGGAGGCCTGTGTCTAGCAGTGACGTAGTTCGGCTGGAACGATGATGACCTCACAGAGAGGAGGCCTGTGTCTAGCAGTGACGTCGTTCGGCTGGAACGATGATGACGTCACAAAGAGGAGGCCTGTGTCTAGCAGTGACGTAGTTCGGCTGAAACGATGATGACGTCACAAAGAGGAGGCCTGTGTCTAGCAGTGACGTAGTTCGGCTGGAACGATGATGACCTCACAGAGAGGAGGCCTGTGTCTAGCAGTGACGTCGTTCGGCTGGAACGATGATGACGTCACAAAGAGGAGGCCTGTGTCTAGCAGTGACGTAGTTCGGCTGAAACGATGATGACGTCACAAAGAGGAGGCCTGTGTCTAGCAGTGACGTAGTTCGGCTGGAACGATGATGACGTCACAAAGAGGAGGCCTGTGTCTAGCAGTGACGTAGTTCGGCTGGAACGATGATGACCTCACAGAGAGGAGGCCTGTGTCTAGCAGTGACGTCGTTCGGCTGGAACGATGATGACGTCACAAAGAGGAGGCCTGTGTCTAGCAGTGACGTAGTTCGGCTGAAACGATGATGACGTCACAAAGAGGAGGCCTGTGTCTAGCAGTGACGTCGTTCGGCTGGAACGATGATGACGTCACAAAGAGGAGGCCTGTGTCTAGCAGTGACGTCGTTCGGCTGAAGTGATGATGACGTCACAAAGAGGAGGCCTGTGTCTAGCAGTGACGTCGTTCGGCTGGAACGATGATGACGTCACAGAGAGGAGGCCTGTGTCTAGCAGTGACGTCGTTCGGCTGGAACGATGATGACGTCACAGAGAGGAGGCCTGTCTCTACCAGTGACGTCGTTCGGCTGAAACGAACGATGATGACGTCACAGAGAGGAGGCCTGTGTCTAGCAGTGACGTCGTTCGGCTGAAATGATGATGACGTCACAGAGAGGAGGCCTGTCTCTACCAGTGACGTCGTTCGGCTGAAACGAACGATGATGACGTCACAGAGAGGAGGCCTGTGTCTAGCAGTGACGTCGTTCGGCTGAAACGATGATGACGTCACAGAGAGGAGGCCTGTCTCTAGCAGTGACGTCGTTCGGCTGAAACGATGATGACGTCACAGAGAGGAGGCCTGTGTCTAGCAGTGGGAACGTTATATTGATTATGCATTTATTGATCATCGCAGAAAGGAAAGTAACAACTCTTTTAGTAGATTATAGTAGGAAGTAGGAATTAGTAGGATAAATATGTTTTTCGTCGAGTTCTTTTATTTTACATAAAATCTCGCACTATTCTGTGAGTAAATTTCGCCCACGCGCGTTGAAACGCGTAAGCGCCGCGATATTTCTGGCGCTTTCGACCTTTTGGTCGCGACAAAACTATACTCTTAAGCGATCTAGCGCTACATGTTTTAATAGTTTGGTTAGACGACACAATTATTGTTTTAGCGTTGCAGCGAACTTTAGCTTTAAATTACCAAAAATGTAATGTAAACAAGACTTTTGATTTTGAAAGCTTCTCTAGTACGTTCATAGCGCCGCGTCGGCTTATTGCAAAAACTCAAAATCATCAAGTACAGTTCAAAGCACAAAGGAATTTATTTGTATGCGTTTAATGTTTTGCAAAAACTCACACTACCTACTATTATTATTACATAATATTTTTTTCTTTGTTCCTATTGTATTTAACATCATTATTGTATGTTTAAGATTGAAAAAGTTCATTCATTGATTTCTCATCATTTCATCTTGCAATAAGCCTATGGCTTTTTCATGTAACAGAGAAAATAATCGAACAACGATTTAAATGGGGAGAAAATAAGAGACAAGAAAGAAGAAAGAGAAAATGAAATTCTATCTATGAACATATTGATGGGCGTCTTGATGATTAACAGAAAGAATCGATTGACATGAACAGTAAAAGAGAAAGAAAAAGTATATAAAACCCGACTGCAAAAACACATGCGTGTCTTTGCAGTCACGGTTTTGTTTTTTTTTTTAATATGACCTTTACAACCCTAGGCAGTTAGGTAGGTACTGGGTAACACCATACCATTGGTAAGAATGGTTATCAGACTTTTGCTCCGTGCTTCTTTTTCGTTTAGTGGTTCGGAACAATGATATTATAAGTAAAAAGTCGTAGATAGGTTATACACGCTCAAAAAGTGGTACGTCAAAATGTGGCTAATTAGCCACATTTTCGTCGTCTTGTCTCTTTTTCGCTCCCGATAATTACGACATGCCGTCCTATTTCCACGTGTCATCTAATAGTTCGACGTTGTGCCGTTTTTGAACATCGAATGTTGGGTAGGTAACGTATCTACGTCTTTTTACTTATAATATCATTGATTCGGAAAGTTCACGCAACATCGCCTTATCAACTTTGGTAAAATCAATGGAGCGCGTGCGTATATTGGCAAAGTAAAAAGGAGGTAATTGCCACGAGTTGAAATAGTCACGCACCATCCAGTGTCGCAGCTACACGTGATTGTCACTGGCAATTTCCATCAATTATTTGTGAAGAAAATGCCTTCTTGTGTTTATAGACGATGTACAAATTACACAAGTACTGTGAAAGAAAAGAAAAACGTTTCATTTCACGCGTAAGTACCGTGATTTTTTTAATGTATGTTACCTACAACATAAAATGTTTTTTGTTTTGTACCGCCATTTTATGGTAAATATGGCAATTATGGTAGCGGTATTTTTAATACAGACTTTTATGGGTATTATTATGATATTTTAATATTAATATTTTAGATGTTATTTCATTAAGTATTAGACTTCTCAATCTGTTCCTTATTTATTATAAGATATTGTTATATTGATATTGTTTGATATAAAATCATGTCATTCAAATTCAAATTCAAATTTATTTATTTGTGACACATAGGTATAATGTTGTGGTACATGATGTTATAAAATAAAAATAAAATATTATATCACTATGCGCTGCCTTGCAAGGCGTACAAATTTGTTTACACAGTAATATATCACACAGTAATATCATCTAATCCTTCATATTAATTACACGTGTTATGTGAATAAAAAATAACAAGAAAAATAATAAATAAGATTCTAAATTATTATAAATTACTGCAGTTAATTACATCAATATATATACAATAATTTAGAATTTAAATATATATGTTCACATTGTATTGAACAAATATTACTCATCGTTTTTTTTTTATTCTAGATTTCCTAAAGACGGACTGATGAGGGAAATATGGCTAAGGATAATTAGGACTCAAAGGAGTGAATATGATTGGATGTCAACCAGATATTCTACGGTCTGTTCGGATCATTTTTTGGCTAGTGATATATATATGACGAAAAAAAATGTAAGAAGATTGAAAAAAACAGCAGTTCCTCTAATTAAGGTAAATTAGTTTATTATTTTTATACGTCTTTGTTTCATTATTTTTATTAAGGTTCAGTACCTACGCAGTGAATTTTTAACCGATTTCAAAAAGGAGGATTTTCTCAATTCGACTGCATTATTATTTTTTGTATGTTTGTTACGCGATTACTCCAAGACGAATGGACCGATTTGGAAAATTCTTTTTTGTTTGAAAGGGTCCTTCCTCGATGATAATTCTCATTCATTATGGTATTGGTGGATGTAATTATCATTATGGTAATTATTATTATTAAATTTTATTAACTTTGCTTGGGTAGTTTTTGAGTTAGTTTTAGTAGAGTTTAGTAGAGAGTTTGAGAGTTAGTCAGTTTTTCACGTTTTAATGTAGGTAGATTTAAAGTTTAATTTGGCTTGACCTATTTAGCCACCATCTCAAAATTCACAAACATATTTTTCTGTTCTCAAAGATATAAACATTTCAAGTATCTTTCTATTCAAAGCAGAGAAAGTTGTTGCCCAAAGAATCAGCATTGCCATCCAACATGGCAATACCTTTTGAGCACTTTTCCCATTGAAAGCGATGTGGAAGAATTTTTTGATGGCCAATGAGCGCATTCCCCTTTAAATTTTTATTTTATGTGACCTATATATGTATTATTATAGTAAAAAATATTTATTTTCTTCTCTCCAGTTAACGACAACTCTCAATAACGCCATAAAGTGCGCAGTCCCTTAAGTGTTGCTCTATAGAGTTTAAAACGTAATTATCTTGTAAGTTTTTTTTTTAATTAGGTACCATTTAAAAAAGCTAGTAGGCCCATATTACCAAGTTTATTCCTAGTAGGTGTACCCTAGTCAATTTCCCTGAGTTTACCTGCCTATCTTGTTTCTTTCTTACTTTCAAGCATTGGCGTTGATTAAAAGAAAATATTGTTTCAGGGGCTGGACCATGACAACACAAACTCCGACGTCGAGGACATGCCTGGAGCATCATCTCAAAATATGGTAAATCAATAGCTTGTAACTTATAAAAAACTTCGTCGTCGAGGACATGCTTGGAGCATCATCTCAAAATGTGTTTAGTATTCTAGAAAATTATGAAAAAATGTAAATAAAAATAAAAAAATTCAGCAAAAAATAAAACCGACTTTCAAAACAAAACACTATAAACACAGTGGAAAATAACTTTAAATTCGATAGACGTTGTCTTTGGTTTTGTATTTTCGTTTTTGCCACCGACGCGACGTCCGAAATTAAAATTATTTTTCACTTTGTAGTGTTTTGTTTTGAAGTCGGTTTTATTTTTTGCTAAAAAGTTTTTATTTTTCACTTTTAGTTGTGGAACCTACCCCACACAAATTCGAATACCACTACCTGCTATGTAAATAACAGTGATAGGAAGTTATTAAAACATCATCCACATAAACTAAGTGGGAAAAATACGCGTTATTGAAGAACTCAAAAACTAACAAAGCAAAGTTAACAAAATTTATAAGGGACCATCTAGGAAGCATACCCTTTCAAACAAAAAAACAATTTTCCAAATCGGTCCATCCGTCTTTGAGTAATCGCGTAACAAACATACAAAAAAAAACACAGACGAATTGAGAACCTCATCCTTTTTGAAGTCGGTTAAAAAAGAAACAAAAACCCGACCGTAAAAAGTGAACAATAAATTTTTATTTTACACTCTTAGGTATAAATTATCTTTCAAAGCAGTAAAATTCTGGATTTGTAACTCGATTTTAAGAATTATATACTGAATTATAATATAATAGTTATTATTCACGTTAACAAGACGTATTACATACGATTATAATAAGAACTTTATCACAGTTTTATTATAAGTTTTGAAAATTGAAGTGGGGATGGTTGCTAACCAACTTTATATCCGTTATAGATCCAAATGGTCATTCAAAATGAAAAACTTTTATAGAAACCGAAAGATGCTTTTCAAAGACCTATTTATTGAATGATACCCCATTTGACATAGTTCGCCGACGTTTTTTTTTTTTCTTTTTCACAATATGGCGTCTAGTGTCCGCCATATTGAATTTTCATTACTGTCATTACGTATAAAGGCTGATAAACACATTACTCACAGTCGTGTCAGAAAGGCTTGATAATAAGTAACGATTGAAATATTATTTTTTTGCAGAAAAAGTACTTGCAGAGTGAGAACGAAATTAAAGTGTTTTGCCCGAATTGTGACACAGAAGTATCGCACACCGCAGCAGGAATACAAGCGGTAGGTATCAATGGTAACATTAGCACTACGAACATCGCCCTTACTGCTCAGACATAAGGCGCTGTCAATGTAAAATTGTTACCACTGTGTGTCGTTGACTGTACTCATTGAACTATTTAATAATAGAAATATAATTCGTCAAAGAGTTAGACAGATGTGTTCCTCAGTATGTACACATGTCGCCATGTTTAAGTCCCCAGTAATAGGGGGCGAGCCTATTGCCATCTACCGGGCACAAATCCAGACTACTGAGGAATTCCAGAGGAAAAACCTCAATAACAGTTGGCCGACCAGGGAATCGAACCCAGGACCTCTCATGCTCAGCAGTAGCACTTGCGACCACTGCACCAACGAAGCGGTCTGATTCTTAATAGAGGGGAATGTACATCGTCATAACAGAGTACACCTCTCTTTGTAGCCATATCATTTGTCACATAATCCATCCACCGTTTCACCACCCCCACCTTCCCCTACACTTATAGCCATCCACATTCATAATTTAAAATTTCCACACGATCTAACTTTGACAATCCTCAGGATCAAACAAAAATACTCGTCGCCAAAGTGTACCATTACTTTGAGCAAGAGTATGAAGAGTTAAAGACAATCTATGGAGACCAGGACCTGACTCCTCTGTCGAAGTTCCGCCAACGGACTGCGCTGGCCACCGGAGTGAGTGAGACGACAGTACTTCAAATACTGAAGGAGGAAGAGGAACGGAATGCAGACAAGCTACAGGAACCGCCTGAGGAACGACGCAGAGCTCGCAAGAGATCTAGACACACGGACAGGTATGTGTCGACATTGTAATACTGTATTTTAACAGCACACAGTAGCGAAAGTCTGACAAACAGTTTTACAAAGGGGTATCGTACCTAGTAACTGGGTTGTGGAGGTCAGATAGGCAGTCGCTCCATGTAAAAGACTGGTATCCAGCTGCGTCTGGTTAGACTGGAAGCCGACCCCATCATGTTTGGGACAAGGCAGGCAGACTGTTTGTCGTCATTTACAACTTTTAGGAATAAAACCATTTTAATAAGTGGGTATTGTATTTTTGTTTCAGTTCAAGCGAAGAAGACAGTTCGGATGATAATGCCGACGTTAAGGAGCCATCAAGTAACGTCCATGAGTGAGTTTCATCTGCTTTTAACCATTTATCATAAATATTATGAATCTGAAGTATTACAGATTCGTAATACACTAGTTTATGCCCGCGACTTCGTCCGCGTGAAAGGAGATGGCCAAAAATTGCCCCAAGCTGTACACAATTAAAAGTATTATAATTAATTAAATTAAAATTAATGGAATAACATTTCATAGTAGTGTCTGAATAAAATAATAAAATAAAAGATGTATGCGATTTTATCCGTTCAATTTCACTTTAAAGTATCTTTAATGTTGCCATTTGCCTTAAGAAAATGATATTCTTAACAAAATATTTATTTAAATATATTTTTGACCGTAAGTAATCCATCAAACCAACCTTCTCTTAATTAATTAATAGATCAAAAGTCAAAGTACACTTATGGATAGTATATTCTAAGACATAGGTACAATGAAATATAAATATATGTATTGTGCAATACATTTATAATAACGTAATATCTAATAATGTACGCACACAAATTTACTTTATTATTGTTATTATTATTATTTTGTATAAACTTAATAATCGGAATATGAGTTCTAGGACAATTACTATTATATAGGTATTGTATCTGTGTTAAGTCATAAGTCATTTATTTGTAGAAACATGAGTATACATACATGGCATGCAGGTTGTTCATAAACTAAAAGATCCATCATGTTCGGCCTTTGGGGCATACAAATACATAGGACATAGGTAAAAAAAGTAATTCAAAGGTAATTAAATTTAAACAAAGCATAAACATTATTTCACACAAACTAAAAATTAAATTTAAAACAATACATTGTAAATTTGAATTAAATTGTTGAATATTATGAATAGTCAAAAATATAAATTGTCAGTAAATATTTGCTAAATTCGTAATATTACACTTTGTCATTTAAAAATTCTAAAATACTGTAGTATGCTTTCCCAACTAAATATAATTTTAACCGCTTTTTTAGTATGCGTGCGCCTAGTTCTCTCCATTCCTTAGGAAGTTTATTAAATATTAAAGGCGCCATGCAAAATACACTTTTCCGCATTAATGCTGTTTTGGAACCATGTGAGCAAAGCATAGTGTTATCGCGTCTGACGCGACTGACTTTGTCTGCCATGCGTGGAAATAATTGCCGATTACATTTTACAAACATGACAACTTCGAATATGTAAAGAGACGGTAACGTCAGTATGTTATAATTAATAAAGTACGGCTTACAACTGTCAGTCGAATCTAATTTGAACATCGTCCTAACACACCGTTTTTGAGCTTTGAAAGGTATATCCTGTTCTTAGCTAGTTTTAAATACTTTAAATTGTAATCTGTGGAGAACGTAGTGGGTAGCATAATTTAAAAAAATGTAATAATTACGATATTATGTGTATTTCTTATTGTGCTACTGTTTGTTTTTCCTTAAATAAATAAGTAAATAAATTATTGTAAAATTGCTTTAATAATGGCGCGAATTGCTGAAACGATTTTTTTACTGATTACTAAAATTTTAAAACTTTTTGAATAGTTTCTGCAAATTAAACAATTTAATCTTTCTATACCACTTTTTTATATGAGTGATAAAGCGATAAGGGCCGGTAAAATTATAGCCCTACTTGAAGAAGGTTGTTCGCAAACTTACGTGTCTCAGCGGCTAAATGTGAGTCGTTCAACTGTCCAGAGGACTTGGCAACGGTATCAAGATACCGGTTCGGTCAAAAGAAGACCCGGTTCGGGAAGAAAACGATGCACAGAACCAAGAGATGACCACTTTTTGGTGAGTCAGGCGTTGCGGAATGGAAAGGCGTCAAGTGTGGACCTGAAGAAGAGCCTTGAAGAAGTAAGAGGAGTAGCTTGTGGACGGTCAGGAGGACGCTTTTGGCTGCCAATATCAGAAGTTACCGCCCGGCTCGGGGCCCTAAATTACTCCGTGAGCACCGTGTTGCTCGACTTCAGTTTGCCCGAAACTGTGCTCCATGGACTCTGGAGGACTGGAATAAAGTATTGTTTTCGTTTTTGAAAATTAAAATACGATAGATTAGCGCAAAGGTTAATATCGTTTCTGATAGTTTACACTACTTAGGTATGATAGCTTCGAGTAGCATAGCTTGGGCTGGAGATTCGATCACAAGTCAGTGCAGTCCGAGCGATGACGTAATACCGGGTATGATGACCCTGGGTTTTTTGGGGGTCCAAACCCAGAACAATTGAGTCGGTAATTCGGTATACAGTATGCTTTTAAAAATATTGTAATTTTTGTGTTAGAAAAACTGAAAAAAAAAGCTAGCCATATTATTTGAAAAATAATGCTAGGAGCGTATTTCTATCGTATAGATAGACGTTCTGTTTAAATATTTGTACTTGAAAAAAGTTGACCCTGTATAATACTAATTACCTAAGACAAATATATACACCTCAACCTACCTAACGTTCAGGAGGAATTTATAATTTTATAAATTAATTGTGAAATCATGACGAAAACTGAGTGAAAAAATCAACTTTTTCAAACCTTTATAACTTTATTCCACGACTGCATAGTTAATACCTATGTAACTTATAATTCTTAATTATTAAAAAATCCGTCCTATTGAAAGACTTAAATTTCATCTCTGTACCTTCTGGGGTACACGTCCTAACAATTTTTGGCCATCTCCTTTCTTGTTTTCTTGTCTTTGACATTCAGCAATACTGTAGCTTCCCATTATTGAAATAATTCCAGACCACTAGCCTTGTCCCACTGCAGACAGATAGACAGCCATAATACCAGCCCTACCCCATAATACCAAGGGGTTGTGACGGTCATCTGACCGCCTTTCGTTCTCTGTCGGTCGGTCGGTATTAAATTCAGATGCATCCGTTTAGACTGGAAGCTGAACCCAACATAGTTGGCAAAAGGCAGACAGATTGATATTTACTATTTTTACTTTAACAACCTTTATATACATTATTACGATGTCTCTTATTTTAATTTCAGTGAGGAACCTGAACTTTACGTCCCGGCAGCTGTGAAGGTAGAACCCAGCGACGTGGAGCTCAACAAGTAAGTCATAACTTACTTCCACACGCGGTTACAACAATCTTTTATATTTCTTTGTCATCAACATTAGTTCAGCCGACAGACGTCCGCTGCTGGACATCCCTCAAGCACCGCCACTTCCACCGGCTCTGTGCTACTCGCATCCGACGGATTCCTGCGGCCTTCACCAGGTAGTCGGTCCATCTTGTTAGAAGCCTTCCAGCGCTACGTGTTCCGGGTCGCGGTCGCCCATCATCGGCCATCTGTTCTGCGAGCAATGTGCCCTGCCCGCTGCCACTTCAGTTTGGCAATTCTTCGGACTATGTCAGTTACCTACAAGTTGCTCAGTCAGACACTCTTTGTTTTCTGCTCCACTTTACATTCCTCCGTCTCACCAAGACAAGTACTCCATACTCAACCTAGGTCTGCCGGAACATGTCAAGTCGAGCGATGCAGGACCACATTTGCTACCCACCAATATTTCATCCTAAAATATACAACAACCTTCAAAATAAATTGACAATAAATATTCTAAAAAACACTTCGAATTAAAAAAGGAAATTGTTAAACTTCCTCTTAAATCTAAACTATTGCGATACAGAGGAACTAATTTGTTATACAAATTAAAATAAAATAAAATAAATATTTTCTTGACAGATTGTTTTTGCTAAGTATACCATAGTCACACACAATCCTCACAGACCAGTTTAATCCCACACCAACACTCCTCATATCAATATCAATCTGCCTAGCCTTTTTCCAACTATGTTGGGGTCGGCTTCCAGTCTAACCGGATGCAGCGGAATACCAGTATTTTACATGGAGTGACTACCTATCTGACCTCCACAACCCAGTTACTGGGTAATACGATACCTCTTGGTAAGACTGGTTGTCAGACTTTCGGGCTTCTGGCGACCCGTAACGACTGTCAAAGATCCACGAACGACAGCCGGGACCGACGGCTTAACATGCTTTCCGAGGCACGGCGGAGTCTCGGTATGTAAAGATGGTCACCCATCCACAGACCAACCCCGGCAAGCGTAACTCCAACACTCCTCATAATTAACCATTAAACCCACTCAATAAAGTCAATAAATATGTTAGCATTAGAATATTACGCAATTATAAATATTTTGTAAAACGCGTCAATCCCACTAAAGGAAACTATCCTTCAAAATACAGGATTCTCCTAGTTTGAAGGGCAGGGGTCTTACTCATTTGTAATAGCCATACCCATCCCTTTTTGAAACAGCACCGATGTTACCTAGGTTCCTATTTTTGGTAAAAATATACTATTACTTACCTTAGTTTTCCTACGTACTCTTCATTTCTGATTCGATCACGTAGGGAAACTCCAAGCATATAGCCATATCCATTGCCCTTTGGGTGACTTTCAGCCTTCTAATGAGGCTCATTGTGAGCGAGCACGTTTCAGTGGATACGTACGCATACGTCATCACTGGCAACACGCACACGCACACGCACTGGCATGCTTCTTAGTAGTTTATTATAAAATAACAAGCCAACAAACTTACGTCCCCTATTTAACATATTTATAGAATTATTTTTTTTAAATCCTCTCTTACTGCTCACCTTCGTTACAAAAGGAACTCTTGCGCAACATTACATGTTTCTAGACGCAGCGGTTTAGGTTGTGCGTTGTCTGTCAGTGAGTGAACGAATTTAAGATTTTTTAAGTAAGTAGATATTATCATATTTTATTTTATTTCTTGTTTTCAGGGAGCAAGCTCTAGCTGACCCAATTTCTGTAGACGTGAAGACAGAACCTCGCAGTGATGTAGTGGACAAGTAAGTAATCTTAATTATTTTAGTCTTCGAGTCAAGTAAGCAACTTATACTGTTAGTAGTTATGTTCGATTTCCTCAGTTTAAATGACATTCAGTTAATTTATAGTTTAACTTCTTCTATTTGGGATAGGTTATATCCTGTATATTTAATTCAATGACCCTATTCATTCTGTATAATTTCGTTCAATTTCAGAAGATCCATTGGCTAGATCCATTATGGATCTAGTGACGATTGTTTTCTCATTGGATCCTGATTTCAAGATGTGGATCTATTGAGATTTTTTTTCAAAAGCCAGACCCATGATGGATCTTATTGAACCTACATTATGAGTCTTTTTGTTTTGAGCAAATGATGAGTAATAAATTAATATACCTGCTATATTGACATAGCAGTTGTCTCCGTCAATTGATAGTCCTCTTTTTTTCCCAGTTTAGTTGACGGAAAACATTTTCCAGAACCGCAGTAAACAACTTCGGTGACAACGGATCTCCTTGATGGACACCTCTTTGAATTTTTATTTCTTCGCCTTCTCTTTCTGCTTTTATTTTAGTTGAGCTACTGTTGTATACATTGCTTATGATTCTGATATATTTATTTTCAATTCCCTGGATTTTAAGAGCTTGCCAAATCATTTGATGTTCAAGCGAATCAAAAGCCTCAATCACACCTCAATCTACAAAAAAGTAGTAAGAGTTCGCAATAAATTCCTTGCCTTTCTCGAAAAGATGTTTGATTACGTGTATATGGTCCAATGTCGAATAACCGCTCCGTAATCCCGCTTGTTCTCTAGGCTGGTTCTCGTCGAGCTTTTTGGTTATTCGTACCTAAGATCGCTTTGGCAAAAACTTTATCCCACCCGTGTTCCTTCAGTTGCCTGTGCCCTTATGCCTACGGAATAGAAGTCAAAATCGGTTGAACGGACTGTAACAAAGATTTATTTAAATGTCTAATCTTATTTCAAATGGAGAGTGATAACACTGTTAACTGATATTAATACACTTCTAATCTCATCCTGTATTATTGTTGATTGCAGTGCAAACGAGACACTCGCACTAAATGAACCTGCTGGAACTAAACGTAAAGGTAGAAAAATACCAAGAAGAAGTGACGTCACATCTACACGGTAAGTAAAGTCAGAGAAATTAAAAGTCAAATTCACTAGCAAATTAAATTGTCTCGTACTAATCGGTACTCGCAACCGGCGTGCGTGTACAGTCTGACCGTCTGAAAGTCCGACCTAAAATCCCGAAAAAAAATCGTCGTTCACTTTTTTTCGCATAACTTGTCAAAATATTTAAGAACGTGTGGTTGTTTTCGCGATTTCAGGTTTGGCCCCATAGTAAAAGTTGTTGATAATGATGAGTACAATGACCCCTTAAGAGGTTGTGCGTTAATTCCGGGACAGTATCAGGAACTCTTGTGCAACACTGACCGGAGAACAACACATTTTCTACTGTGTCAAGGAACTCTTCATGTTATTAAGGGGACAGCGCCAGGGTAGCCCACGAAATTCAAATTTTCTCACATTTTATTCCAATTTGCAAGTCAGCATTAGGTTGCATGTTGATCTAAATATGATTCGCGACCGTAACAAGTATGTATTTACAGAATTACAATCATTTAAGTCATGAATACAACTATTTAAGACCAGGTAATCCTATTGAATGACTATTTCATGAAATCTTGACATTTAGGATTATAGAGTTTTATTACTGTTTCTAATGATTCTTTGTAAATAAATATTTGTTACGGTCGCGAATCATACATGAATCAACATACAACCTAATACTGACTAGAAAATTGCAAAAAACTTAAGCAAATTTGAAATTTATGAGTTGCCCTGGTGCTTCCCCCTTAAGGAAGTCTTGCGCAAAATTTCATGCTTCTAGTCCCAGCGGTTTAGGGTATGCGTTGTCTGTCAGTGAGTGAATGAATGAATTGATTTTTATTTTTTGAATGGTGTATACTTTTGTGCAGGCAACACACACGCGGCGAATCCTCGAGTACGGCGGCCGCGAGTAGCGTTCGACTCACGCAAGAACTAGACGAGTAAGTACATGAGTACTGCACCAGTTATCACTCTTCACTCATGAACACAGCAATGCTGAATGCTACTACGTACACTCACGAGCAGAAATCTCTACATTGACGCA
Organism: Dicycla oo; assembly: GCA_948252095.1. NCBI lineage: Eukaryota > Metazoa > Arthropoda > Insecta > Lepidoptera > Noctuidae > Dicycla > Dicycla oo. Next base: position 9,680,204 of record OX411734.1, read on the forward strand.
ACATTCAGAAGCAATTTCCACCTAAAGTAAAAAAAAAAAAAATACAATCTGCCTATCGTTTTCCCACCTATGTTGGAGCTAACCAGATGCAGCTGAATACCAGTACTGAACATGAAGCGACTGCCTATCTGACTTAGAACATAATTTCTCTGACTTAATGTATGATTGTTTATTCCCTCGCAGCATCCAAACGGCTGAATGTAATTTTAATGATTGACATTTTTACCCGAATGACCCAGAAGGAGGGTAATGTTTTTCGCGCGCACGTATGTATGTATGTCCGTTCCATTGTGACCTCCTGTAGTCTAAACAGCTTAACCGATTTTGAAGAGTGATATGTCGTTAGGTTCGACTTTATTGTACAAAAGTGTCACTGGGTACATTCAAATTTTATTATATAAAATCAAAATGTCGGATTTTTGGCGCCAAAATGTATTTATGAAGAGCATTAAAAGTTGATTACAATACAAATTATGTTTAAATGTAATTTGAAGTTTAAATAGCGTCGTCTTGTTTCCATCTTTTTTAAAGATCAGTTTTTACGCAGACGGGATTATTCTTTTTTTTTTTAGTTTAATACTTTTTTATAGCCTTGTGTATTGCAATTACAATATTTTGATGACTTCCTTTAAAATTAATATCTTCTTGGTTTCAGAAGCCGTCTGCTCGGAGACCTTTCATTATGCGTAGTCGGAGACACAGAAATGAAAGTGGGGGAAATAAAAATTCATGAAGAAGGAGTTAGTTAATTTTAAAATTGTCAAATGATGAAAATAAGACATTTTTTGCCATTTCTTGTGAATTTGTTGATTCTGATGTTTAGAATGAGCCGTCACAGTCACCAACATAAATACCTCACAGTTACGTGAAATATAAATGTTTTTCTCGTGACAAAAATAGCAACTTTGAGAAAATACGTGTTTCATAATACAATATTTAGTCATCATCATCCTCAGCCTCCAGCACTCCTTTGCTGGACATAGGCCACTCCAATCGCACGCCATTCAACTCGGTGCTCGGCACCTCTCACCCAGCTGCTACCAGCCACATGCATGCATGCAGCCAGGCATGGCACTCGACAATAGAGTAGCTTGTACCCGCGACTTCACCCACGTGGTAGCCAACTGAACACTGGCACTCGGCAACAGTGCAGCTTTCTGCCAGTGAAACAATTTTCGAACTCGGATCAGTACTTCCAGAGATTACCTCCTACATCCAAACTTACCAACTTTACCTCGTAATAAATATTAGTGCACATTATTATTATTTTTTTATAGTATTTCATGTTTAGTATATATCTATCTAATCATTATATCGACCGTATGCTGCCAATACCTTCTAACTAACATTTTTACCGAAATATGTTTTTTTGCGCCATCTATTAGCTCGTATCGTAATCTTTGAAGTGAAAACATATCCTCAAACTTGTCCTCAAAGCACTTAGGAGGTATTGGCAGCATACGGTCGATATACAACAATCGCTTGTCGTGTCTGTCTGTGTGAAGGATGATTTTTAACTGTGCCTCAGTTAAAAATCAACCTTATTTTTAATAAAAATAAAAGCCGCTGTCTGTAGGTACTTGTTTTATTTTTCTTTCTGCGATGACCAACAGAAGCATAATCGGCAAAATATAGGCTTATGGGTCTGTTACGCCATCATTGTTTCAGCCGAACAACGTCACTTATCGAAATATAAAAACAGAAGTGGCAAGGGGGCGTGTCAGTGTCCGCGCGTCGGGATCATAGTGATGTCACAGGCATTTGCCTGTGCCGCTATGCCGCCGCTAGGTTGCAGAATCGACCATTTGGCCGTTTTTTGCGAACTAGAATGGCCGTTTCTGCGACCTAGTTCACCATCAGCTCTTGGTACTTACCAGGAGAACTCCTCAAAAATTAACGTCCCTTCCTCGGGAAAAGCAATATTTTGTTGAGCAGTGACATTAGCATATTGTAACTAACAATTAGATAAATTACAAAATGATCCATTACAAAGTGTAAAGCACTACGTATAGACACGGACTGCTTTTCAACTGCACTCCGACTGCAAATTAGCAGTTTGAATGCAATTAGTATGACTGCAAACCAACCGTGCAGCCCGATTGCAGTTCACGTGCAGTTCCAACGACTGCACGCTGACTGCAAGCTGGCTGCACGGTCAACGTGCAGTTCAAATACAGTTGGACCAACTGCATTAGTATTGCTACAGAACTTCATTTGGAGCGGGCAGGCAAGGATAGATATATCCTAGCACGTGGTCGGCCATCGCAAACGTTTCCAGATCTTTGTTCCCAGACGTGGCGCCCTACGTACAAAGAGACGAATGATTTCCTTTAAATACGTAGCTAGAGCCGTTCGCTTTGTTTTCCCACGTATCTCTGGCCTTGACGTGTTCGTTTCGGCACCTTTTTTAACAGCGTTTTTATTTCCAACGTGGTAATAAACTTCTAGACTGAGCCTTCTTGGTTAACAGCTTGACCTGGTTCTCCGGTGGGGAGATCAGCCGGCGATCAACTATTAATAATCTTGTGTACGTTTCTTGAGCGAGAAAATAGTCGATAGCTAGTCGCTGCCACGTCGGCGACGGGTCTGGTGCCTTAGTGGAGCAGCGGTAAACTGGTGGGAAATATACATCGGCGATAGAAATAGTCGATAGCTAGTCGCTGCGACGTCGGCGGCGGGTCTGGTGCCTTAGTAGAGCAGCGGTAAACTGGTGGGAAATATACATCGACGATAGAAAATAGTCGATAGCTAGTCGCTGCCACGTCGGCGGCGGGTCTGGTGCCTTAGTAGAGCAGCGGTAAACTGGTGGGAAATATACATCGACGATAGAAAATAGTCGATAGCTAGTCGCTGCGACGTCGGCGGCGGGTCTGGTGCCTTAGTAGAGCAGCGGTAAACTGGTGGGAAATATACATCGACGATAGAAAATAGTCGATAGCTAGTCGCTGCCACGTCGGCGGCGGGTCTGGTGCCTTAGTAGAGCAGCGGTAAACTGGTGGGAAATATACATCGACGATAGAAAATAGTCGATAGCTAGTCGCTGCCACGTCGGCGGCGGGTCTGGTGCCTTAGTGGAGCAGCGGTAAACTGGTGGGAAATATAGATCAGAAGGTAGAAAATAGTGGATAGCTAGTCGCTGCCACGTCGGCGGCGGGTCTGGTGCCTTAGTGGAGCAGAGGTAAACTGGTGGGAAATATACATCGGCGATAGAAAATAGTCGATAGCTAGTCGCTGCCACGTTGGCGGCGGGTCTGGTGCCTTAGTGGAGCAGCGGTAAACTGGTGGGAAATATACATCAGAAGGTAGAAAATAGTCGATAGCTAGTCGCTGCCACGTCGGCGGCGGGTCTGGTGCCTTAGTGGAGCAGCGGTAAACTGGTGAGAAATATACATCGGCGATAGAAAATAGTCGATAGCTAGTCGCTGCCACGTCGGCGGCGGGTCTGGTGCCTTAGTGGAGCAGCGGTAAACAGGTGGGAAATATACATCAGAAGGTAGAAAATAGTCGATAGCTAGTCGCTGCCACGTCGGCGGCGGGTCTGGTGCCTTAGTGGAGCAGCGGTAAACTGGTGGGAAATATACATCAGAAGGTAGAAAATAGTCGATAGCTAGTCGCTGCCACGTCGGCGGCGGGTCTGGTGCCTTAGTGGAGCAGCGGTAAACTGGTGGGAAATATACATCAGAAGGTAGAAAATAGTCGATAGCTAGTCGCTGCCACGTCGGCGGCGGGTCTGGTGCCTTAGTGGAGCAGCGGTAAACTGGTGGGAAATATACATCAGCGATAGAAAATAGTCGATAGCTAGTCGCTGCCACGTCGGCGGCGGGTCTGGTGTCTTAGTGGAGCAGCGGTAAACTGGTGGGAAATATACATCAGCGATAGAAAATAGTCGATAGCTAGTCGCTGCCACGTCGGCGGCGGGTCTGGTGCCTTAGTGGAGCAGCGGTAAACTGGTGGGAAATATACATCGGCGATAGAAAATAGTCGATAGCTAGTCGCTGCCACGTCGGCGGCGGGTCTGGTGCCTTAGTGGAGCAGCGGTAAACTGGTGGGAAATATACATCGGCGATAGAAAATAGTCGATAGCTAGTCGCTGCCACGTCGGCGGCGGGTCTGGTGCCTTAGTGGAGCAGCGGTAAACTGGTGGGAAATATACATCGGCGATAGAAAATAGTCGATAGCTAGTCGCTGCCACGTCGGCGGCGGGTCTGGTGCCTTAGTGGAGCAGCGGTAAACTGGTGGGAAATATACATCAGCGATAGAAAATAGTCGATAGCTAGTCGCTGCCACGTCGGCGGCGGGTCTGGTGCCTTAGTGGCGCAGCGGTAAACTGGTGGGAAATATACATCAGCGATAGAAAAATAAAACGACATCGTGCAGAGCAAAATATTTAATGTTTATCAAGAAAATAGAACATTAGTTTGGCCAGCGAGTCCTGTCACAAGTTATTTATTTAAATTCTTCACATGACAACACTTTTATCTGTCAAAAGAATCGGCGTAAGTCTTACCGAAATACTTTCGATACTTTGTCTTAACAATTTTTCTTATTCATAACTGAATCTCTAACGAGGGACTTTTTAGTACATAAAGTATGTTTTTATTTCACTTTACACAATAGACGAAATCGCCAAATATTCCCGTTAGAGCACCTATCTTCAGAATCTATGCATTTTGCACCAAAGGTATTCCCATCTGAGAATATCTTTGGTGCAAAGTGCAAAATGCATAGGTGCTCTAAAAATAGGTGCTCAGACGGAAATACTCCGAAATCGCCTAGACATCGTAAATACGAGGGGTGATCAAAAAGTAATGATAATGATGATAATAATGATAATAATGATGATAATGATAATAATCAATAAGTAATTTTATACACGGTGATTATGGTTAAAAAAAATATTTATTTCTCTACATAGTCTCCTAACAAGTCAATACATTTAGTCCATCTTTTTTCTAAACCCAGAATTCCCTTAGAAAAAAATCTTTGTCTTGACCCTTCAAAAACCCCTCAACAGCGGTCATCACTTCGCTATCGTCTTCAAATTTCTTGCCCCAGAGGTGTTCCTTGAGCCGAGGAAAGAGATAGAAGTCACTAGGAGCTAAGTCTGGCGAATAGGGTGGGTGTTCGAGCAGTTCGAATCCCGATTCTTGAATGGCAGCCATCGCAACTTCGGCTTTGTGAGCTGGTGCGTTGTCTTGGTGAAAAAGCACTCCAGCTCGCAGTTTGCCGCGTCTTTTTTCCTTAATGGATTCCCTCAATCTTCTTATTTGGTCTGTGTAGTAAGAGCCCGAAATAGTGGCTCCCTTTTCTAAATATTCCACCATAATTATTCCTTCAGCGTCCCAAACAACGGACGCCATACGGCCATAATCTTTCCCAATGAATTTGACACTTTAAATTTCTTCGGCGTCGGTGAGGAAGCTCGCTTCCAGGTCATTGATTGTTATTTGGTTTCAGGATCAAAATGGTGAACCCAGGTCGTGTTCATGGTCACGAAACGTGGCAAATTTTTTTCTTCTGCTTGGAACTTTTCGAGATTCACTCTCGTAATGTCAACTCGTTTTTTCTTTTGCTCGTCGGTTAACATTCTCGGCACCCAACGCGCGGAGACCTTTTCCATAAGCAATTCGTTCGTGAAAACTCTTGGAACACTACCATATGAGATCCCTGTGACCTCAACTATATGTCTGATGGTTACTCTCCGCTCTGCCAACACGACGTCTTCGACTTTTTTCACATTATCTTCAGTGAGGGACGTGGATGTTCATCTTCCGTGGATGTTCTGCCCAGTTTAAACTCCTTCGCCTAGCGTGCAACTGTGTAATATGGAGGAGCAAAGTCCCCCAATGTTTCCACTAAGTCGGTGTGTATGTCTTTGGTAGACATTTTTTTCAAACAGAGGTACTTGATGACAGCTCTAATTTCGTTTTTCTCCATTTTCAGGTTATCTCTTCGACTGTTCGTATTCATATGAATGTACCTCCCGGGAATCGTGGCCTATTTATATGATTTTTTTATGCTAACCTAGTGGGTATATGAGCAAGCAAAAAAAAATTATATTTATTTTTATGTGCATTGGAACTACCCGATTATCATTACTTTTTGATCACCCCTCGTACGTAACTCTAAATTTTATTTTTAAATACGTAATAATGGCGCCGATTCCCTTGTTCACAAACTAAACTAAATTTAAGTTCAGTGCATCTTTTGCTTTCTATTTCATTAAAGAAAGGACAGAAGATAAATATAAGATTAGATCTGTCAAATTAGTCAGCGTCTGACATTGAGTTATAATGTAACATTATACTCAATGGCGCCTGACGAAAATTGACGTTTTTTTAGTACCTAGCCAATTTTTTAATCACGTCTTAACTTGTCTATGGAGTATCTTAATTTGACAGGACTAAACTAATACACATCGTCTGTCCTTTTCTTAATGAAATAGAAAAAAAAGCCTGAACTTAAATTTATCTATATCTTCCAAAAACATTATATTTGCAAACATATCTCTACTTACCAACTTAGATACTAATTCGTTTAATTTTTGTAATTCTGTCTTACAGGTCAGTGATGATGAAAGTGACGATTCATTGTCAGGTATCGAATTTTTTGACTCTGATTTTTTTTAATAAAAATTTTTAAATTTCGAATAAAACAATACAAACATGAAATGATATATACCTACTTACCTACCTATCTAGTTTTTTTTTTACCTGATGTGTACAAAGTCCGACTTTTATTATTGATTTAATAAGGCCCTTTAGGCTTGATTTTTGCAACGGCGCTTTTGAAGAACTAATGTTTGGGATGGGATATTGCGATAGTCATTGTTCTGAAGATAAAACAAAATCCCAATAGGCGCTACTTCATAGAGAAACAATAAATTGTAAGTATAGCATTTTATACGGCGCATATTAAGAATTCTGTATGTATAATTTTCAGGAGGTAATTTCCAATACTAGTCAAATCCATTTTATGCCAAATTGAGAAAAGAGAACTTTTGTATGCTGCACTTTGGGATAAAGTTCGAAAAACATGGTCAAATATCGTAATTACAAAGGTCTGAATTCGGTCTACAAATCTATGTTAGGAGAGAAAGGGAAAGCCTTTACAGGGTTATCATATATATATATATATATATATATATATATATATATATATATATAAAAAATTGTGCTATTTAGAGACATCGTTTTATTTTTCCTGTAATCTTTATATAAACTTCTATCACACAGAATAATTTCAGATTTTTTTCTATGCAAACTTCGGAGATAAGGCGTGGGGGGAACGGTATTTTTTTTACATTTTTCATCAAAAATCGAAACTATGCGGCTTAAAAATAATGTTTGGGAATGTGCAAACAGCGCTCTTTCATATGATACCCCACATGACCGAGTAGCCACACTACACTGAGTCGCACCATAAGGGTTCCTTTTTACCATTTTTGTACGGAACCCTAAAAATGGATTTGTTTTGGCCACTTTTGAAATTGGCCTCCAGAATTATCCATCTTAGTCCCAGATGAGCAAGATGAGGAGCTCGTGGCTAAGTAATAACAGCCGCACGGATCGATCCATCAGGTTAAGCTACGCTTGCCGGGGTTGGTCTGTGGATGGGTGACCATCTTTTCATACCGAGACTCCTCCGTGCCTCGGAAAGCACGTTAAGCCGTTGGTCCCGGCTGTCATTCGAGGATCTTTGACAGTCGTTAGACGTCAGAAGCCCGAAAGTCTGACAACCAGTCTTACCAAAGGGTATCGTATTACCCAGTAACTGGGTTGTGGAGGTCAGATAGGCAGTCGTTCCATGTGAAATACTGGTATTCAGCTGCATCTGGTTAGACTGGAAGCCGACCCCAACATAGTTGGGAAAAGGCTAGGCAGATTGATTTTGAGTCCCAGATGAGCAAGTTGTTAATGCTGCTTAGATGTTATCATAATCCTACATTCCTACTCAAATCAACAAGCTTATTAACATATAAAAACACAAAAGTATCAAATCGTTTTTCTTTTTGTTGAAGATTTTTTTCCATCTCCTTGTGCCACGACTCGCTGGCCAAACAAGTGCCATGTAGGGTGACTGGTAATTAGTGAGCGATACTTAAACACATGTTTGTACTCATGATAACCAACAAGTTTCACTATGGGACCAAACCTGAAATCGCGAAAAAAAATCAGCTCCTCCCTACATTTTGACGAGATAGGCGAACATGAATGTACGGGACAGCTGATATTTTTATTTCGCGAATTCTGGTTTGGTCTCATAGTAAAAGTTGTTTGTTATCATGAGTAGGTACAATCATGTGTTTGAAATTCACAATGAAATCAACAATTATTATTGCAAATTACAATAAACATTAGGTAGCTACCTAAAAATAAACCTTAGCTTCTAAACAATAAAGTAATTACAAAACATTGACTGTAGTTGTCTACGGTAGGTATCTACTTATTCACAGCATAATTAAAACTTATCTTAATACGTAAAACTATCATTTCCATGGGAATTAAATTGACTTTAAACTAGCCAGTCGACTATTGCCAGTATATTTGGCCAAACAGCGCACATAAGCAAAAAAGAAACATAAAACAATATGCAATCAAAATTAGAATAGTACAGTCGGCCACAAAGACAGTTAACACTTAGCTTAGTAATTATAACAATTAAAAAATAAACAAAAGATCTACCTAAGTACGTACTAAATATTAAAATAACTTAAATTCTTGACTACTGAAATCAGAATTGTATGGTCTAGCAAGGGATCATACATTCTTTTTGGTCCTTCGACTGTGAGCATCGCACGCTATATAGTCCATTTCGCGCGCGTGGACAGTATAGCGGGCAGCTATCCAGTGACTAGAAGTGAGTGACGCGGCCCTTGTTGGCTGTAACGAGAACGCCTGGTCGACTTGATAGCCCAACGCGAACTGAACTAATTATTATGAGTTGAATAAATGAATGTGTGGCGTGAACTGCTGAATTGCAGAATGTGCGGTTGCACCGTACAAGAATATCGAATAATTTGCTAATCAATCTGCTTAGCTGTTTCTCAACTATGTTGGGTCGGCTTCCAGTCGTAAACGGATACAGCTGAATACATGGAGCGACTGCCTATCTAACCTCCATAACCCAGTTACTGGGTACCCCTTCGTAAGGCTAGTTGTCCGGGGCTTCTGACAGCTTATAACGACTGTTCAAAGATCTACGAATGACAGCCGGGACCAATAATGTAAAAAAATTAGTGTTATCTGAATTCGTTGCTGACCGCAGGTAGGTACTATCCTTCAAACAAACAGTGGTTCATATAAGTGCTCAGTCTTAACATCAAACTCAACAAATCTTCAAATTATATGGCGAAAAGTAATGGCAAATTTTTATCACATAAAACTACATGTGACAATATAAAAATTAACTAAATCCTTCATCTGCTATTTCTATGGTCTCCACTATAAGTTCACTCTCTCCTAACAGACCGCTTCTGAAACAAAGACCAATATAAGTATACACAGAATTATGATGAGGTCGTGTAGCTCAACTCAGAACGGAGCTCAAAGATACGTCGAGAAATACCAAATTAAGGACATTTGGCCGCATGAAGTAGGTATGAATACTGCCTGACAATCATGAAATCTAATGAACTACTTATGTACTTACTCGTCTAGTTCTTCCGTGAGTCGAACGCAACTCGCGGCCGCCGTACTCGAGGATTCGCCGCGTGTATGTTGCCTGCACAGAAATATACATCATCATCTGTCTAGGCTTCCCAACTATGGTGGGGTCGGCTTCCAGTCTAACTGGATGCAGCTGAATATCAGTATTTTACATAGAGCGACTGGCTATCTGACCTCCACAACCCAGTTACTAAGCAACACGATACGCGTTGGTAAGACTGGTTGTTAGACTTTCGGGCTTCTGTCTACCTGTAACGAATGACAGCCAGGGCCAATGACGTGACTTTCGAGGCACGGAGGGATCTCAGTAGGTATGTAATGGATGGTCACCCAGCCACGGGCCGACCTTGGCCAGCACTGCATAACCTTGAAGATTGACCCGTGCAGCTGTAGCTACTAAGCCACGAGCCCCTCCGCACGTGAACATTCATACATTACATTACGCAGTCTCGGTCCCACTGCTCGGCCTCTCTTTTAATGAAAAGACGCATTCATTCTTTGTTAAACTGTTGGAATGATAGAATAAGAAATGAGTATACATATAAGAGGAAGTCTGAAAGTGGCACAGGTGACTGAACAGTCGTGTGGAAATGGGTTGTAGGTATGGTACGGGTCTGTGATGCGGAAGAAGGAGGTAACGGTCGTGAGGAATGTTTTGAATATGAATGTGAATGGCTACAAGAGTGGTTTAATTCTCTTTGATATAAGAGCAGGGAAACGATGAATGAACGATGAATGACAAAGAAACGATGGATGGACTGTGTGAAATACCTATGATATGGCCGGAATTGGAGTGACTACAGAGATGACGACTAATAGAGAAGTATGGAAGAAAAAATGTTGCGTCGACTACAAATAAATTGGGATAAGGGCTGGAGAATGATGATGCTTGTTTGTTACAATTTGTAGTAATTATTTTGCTTCAGCTGTTTATGCATAGAATTCAATTTTACCAGCTAAATAAAAATAACTAATCCGTCGTATTACAAAACGCGTTCTAACTTTAGTCCAAGCCTGGCAGTTATTGGTGCCGATTCTGTTGTACCTACACAAACTAAACTTAATTTAGGCTACTGCTAACTTTTTCTCTCTAATAAAAGGGTAGTATTTAAACGCAATTCAAAAAAAATACTTTTGTATCCAAAAGTAATCCGAATTCCAATCAAAATTAATGATTGCACAGCAAAATACTCAACTCAAAATATAAGTAAATAAGCAACAATTTGTATTCATGGCGCACCGCTCTTTATCTTAAAGTAAAGCTTTTTTATTAATGCATAGCTAATAATGACTAGCGCACATTAAACCTATATATTACCTTTTACCATTCTTGAGAAAAACAAATTATTGTAACTTAGCCTTCATGCCCTTCGCTCGCTCTTGCATCCTATGTCGACGGAGCCCCGCTTCGCTGGGCTCCTATTTCTGTGTAAAGGGTTTAAAGTAACCTAACCAAACCTAACCTCAGGGTTAATATTAGTTGCCATGTTATAGCAAAATGTGCTATGAGTGCGAGTATTGTGTATGTACGGTCTGGTTAATTTGCTGTGCAGTCAGTATTTTTAATGTAAAAATTTATTTAAATGATGGAAATAAATTGATTGGTGATTATTTATTTGATGTGCAATTAATAATATCCCCTAATAAAACAATAAAGAGACGGACGTAAATCAGAGCTGTCAAATTTAGTGGGAACTAATATTTCCATACAAATTCAGACGACACGTAAAAACATGTCGACTAAAAACATGGTGAAGCGCAAGGCGTAAACTAGTTTGACATCTCTAACTAAGTTCGTAGCTATAGCCGTCCTTTTCTCGCGCTGCCTGTTAGTAAAAGTGAGCGATTCTTTAATTTAATTTAGTTATTGAAGAAGGGAATCGGCACCATTATATTGTGAACTGAAATCAGAACAGGGTCAAGTTCTTAAGGCTTGGCATTACGCCGTTGACCTCGCTCAAATGGGCGTTAACGCCGAGAATGCCCCGCGCACCCCCTCATTATAATTACGCGCGAAGCGATCACTAATATTCTATTTTGCACCGCGGACTGCCACAGAGCCATGACGCGCGACGCACGCATAGGTAGCCTGTTGCATATTTCAGAGCAGTGATGCAGAACATTTTTAGGTAAAAACTTGTATGTTGTAGAAAAACAAATACAACACTTGTATACTTATACTTCCCCTTTTTATTTTTATGATTTTTTATACACTTGTACATAATATATATATTTATTTTTAGCTTGTAAATATAAGTTTTGTATAATTTTAAAATACACTTGTGTAAATTATTATATTTTTAGAAAATATATTTTTTTAATGACTAAGAACTCATTGTAATATTACTAAAACAGAAAATGGGCGGCAGAATATAGACAGTTATTATTATTAGCTTTCCCCGCGACTTCGCTCATAAATAAAAGTGAATAAGTTTGTACCTAAAAGTACTACTAGTAGTTGTTTTAAGTACTTCAAATATTAAAAAAAAAACGCAAAATAAATCAAGTGGAAAATCTGAGCAATATACAAATCTGCCGGCCATATGCTTGCACGAAGCTCAAATGCCATATTAGGTTCATGGGGTCCATGAACCACAATGCGTCCCATATGGTTTGTGGGCCCCATACGACCCGTGACCTCTGTTCAATTTATTATAAGTCACAAGCTGTCGTGGGCCCGGAACTTATTAGTTCAATAAGGCCGGCCACATACACAGACTGAATTCCGTTTCAGAATTCCGTTCCGAAATATCGATTCGGAATTTTCGAAGGCAGTAAATCCATACAAAATCAAGGATGTATCACACACGAACACTAGTTCTTCGTTTATTTTGTATGGCTTTGCTGCTTTCGAAATTCCGAAATGATATTTCGAAACGGAATTCCGACTGTATTTGGCAGGCCTAATCAATTAATATATAATTATAATATACAGAGTCGTCCATTTACAGGGTCCATTTTTTTTTGGTTTTGATGGTTTTTTTGATCCATTTTTATTGCATGTCAGTGACTGATGTTGGGATTAAATTTGTTCAGGTTATACATTGACAAAAGCCAAATAAAAACACATTCAAAATTATAAATGATAAATGATTTTATTTTTGTAAGTAGGTTTGTACAAACACTTTCACAAGTCAATCATGTTTTTTTTTAAAACTAGTTCTGGTCGGCGTTTCCTATCTGACTACTCTGAGAAGAAAGGCCGAAACAAACTCAGAGGTCATAGGCTCTTATAAAGACCGGACATAATCTTGGTCAGTTCATGTGAAGACCATGTAGATTGGTGTCTGAAATGGTCTTTTGAGGAAAGAACCACACAGATTGAGAGGACCTGTCCAGCCAGTGCACGCATTTGTCAGTAATCGCGCAGCTCACCTCAGAACTTAAGGAGCTCAACGATTCGACGAAAATACCAAAGAACGGGCATTTGGGTAGGCCGCATAAATTACTCAAACTGCCAGACCATGATTAAAAATAACTGAGAGAAAAAATAAAACAAACAAAATAGCAATGACCCACGTAGTATTCACATTCACAATAATTAAAATAATATAATACTTTACAAAGTAAATATTCATATCAACATTCAGTATGCAAAAATAAAAATTAGTAAAAAGAAAATTTGGAGCAGCTCATTCCCAAGCCTTTATGTCCTCAATATAATCTTTAACGGTATAAAAAAAAGCATTCTGACACAATTTGGTTACAAAATTCTGAGAAGTTTAATTGTCTACAACACATTTTTTTTGCATTTGCTTTTTCTACATTATAATCATCAATGTATTTTACTTCATCGTCGTCACTTTCATTTCTTTTGTTTCTTTTTGAAGATATGGGAATAATTTCTACTTACACTTCTGCATCATTTATTTCTTCCATATTATTTTGTTCACGCATGTTAGTTAGATTTTCTTTGTTTTCCCTTCGTTTGCTTTTTATTTCAATAGCACGACATATATATTCGGGATCTCTAATTGGCATTTTTCGTGGGTGTCGAGGGTCAACTAATTCAGGTAAAATACATTCTGTGTAAAATGTTATTATTTTTTTTTTTTCATTGTTTCTTCCCAAAAGCCGTCGTCCCTATATATAATATCAGTTTGTATTGCCTTATTTTCTCCCGACCATAAACCAAATAAACATTTTTCTTATTTTGTTATGTGGAGTTGGCCTTGAACTTGGTAATACCAACTGTGATCCTTATTTATTCTAAATTTATTATTGTCTTTATTTTTTTATAGAATGTTATTTTTTTCTACTATTGCCCTTTCCAGTCCTAATTTAGATGCACTTATGGCCATTTTATTTCGCATATTGTACTTTCGTCCTGCACCTAGAATGCACCTAGAAATGGGATCTCTTTATCTATGAATAGGCCGCAGGGATTAACTTTTATCGATTTTTCTTTTTCTAATTGAGTTTTAGCAATACTTTCATTTTCTAGCCCATGTTTGACTGATTTGACGTGATCTATTGGGTTTTTATAAATTTAATTCTTCACCATATTAGCACAACTGATGTCATTGAGTTTTTTAATTACGTTACCGAAATTTGAAGCCGTCAGTTAATTTCTTCTTAGTTCGAGCCATTCGCTTGACTCACTTTGAAGTATTGTACCTGTTTCAATTCTTATTCTTTCATCTTCATTCTTCTCTAAATTTTTCAAAAATATTCTTTTCGATTCCTCTAGCATTTCCTTTGACATATCGGGTTTCGCGCAATCCTGTCCATAATTGATGGAAGAGGCGTTTTGATTTTCCAATGTTCTTCTTTTCTTCTTTGTATATTTTTTAGGTCTTATCTGTCGCTTTATTCTGTTCATTTCAACTTTATGTATTTGTCCTTTTGGACTTCTACCTACAATACATTTATGCAAGATGCTCAAAGGTTTTCTTGTGTTAAATGATAGAGCCGCAGTATTACATCTCATCTGATATTGATATTTTTGAGCAAAGTTTATCCTTTTGCCACCTATGAATTTAGCAACAACGCTATGATATTTCTCTACAGAGTTGCTGTCGACATCGTGCAAAAAAATGAGTGAGTGTGCCGCTAGCTGTGATAATATTAATTTTATTTTTTGGCACAGAGTGTTTGTATGAAAGTCTTTGTCAATATCTTCTATTTCACCTAGTTTGCCACAAAAGTATCCTTTGCACGTGGTATGTTGGCTAAAAGCATGTTCTGCAGCAAGCATTACATCAGCATGGAGTTGCATTGCATTATCAGTATGCTTGTATTTTGCAATTGCAGTTACTACTACTTTTCGCATGGTTAATATTCTTTTCTTTGCTAGGAGTTTTATGAACCGTATTAGAAATTTCGTGTCTGTTGTAAAACTCTGCAGTTTGTTGCAAAAATTCCTCAGCAAGTGGTTTCGGCATTCAATTTTTTCTATTGTTAAATTTTCGTACGGCCTTTCTTGCAAAAGCTTTGAATATGTGTTGGCGTCACCATCTGATATAATTCTGCCATATATCAAATTGTGCATTTCTATGCTTTTCTTAAATCCCTCGACAATAATCGTTGACTCCATGCCGGTAGATGGTCCTGTAAATGAAGACAAAAAGTATAATAATGTAGCTTTCAGTATACAAAACCTATATTACGGCTTTAGTTCTCTAATGGGTTACCTCTACCATTTTTATATAATAGATATTTAGTTTGATTTCAAAATAATAAGGCGAACCATTTACGTTTAGTTAATTTATAAAACAAACAAACAGCAATACGTTTCCACTTATAATATTACTAGGATTTTTATGTAAAACACATAAAATATTTACCTGTATAGTTTTTATAACAAATATGATTTGTTTGTCGAGATTCCTTTATTTTCTGCTCTAGCGCAAATGTAGCAGAACTTATCTTTGACAGCCATGAACAATATTTTATTGCTACGTTTACCAAGTATGGCTGCTGCTCCTGACAGTGAGGAGTAGTTTTTCTTGTATGATCTTTTTCCCCAACATCCGTCAGCAATGACATCAATTATCGGTATTCCCTTTGCATTTACTTTACCCTCTTCAACGGCAGCACATCTTTCCTCTTCAGCAGCTTCGTTCAAAGATCTTAACGCTTCAGATTCCCACGTTTTGTTTACTATATCCATATGAAAGGTGAATAATTTTTGTGAGATCTCAGGAAGTCCTAGAGTTGACGTAATATCCAGAAGTTGCGTATGTCTACATCCTGCTGCTATTGCCCCAGCTACGGCACATGTGTTTAAATTCATTTCTTCTGGGGTGTTGTCTCCCTCTATTACCTATAAAACTCATGTTACATAAAAGACATTTCAGTTTTAATTTATTCATTAAACCTGTCAAACGTTCAGATACGATTTCTATTGACTTTAAACCGCAGTCCAATGGTCCGTGGCTTGATATTTCTTGGAGTGATTTAAAAAAATTACTGATGTTTACAATACGTCTACCAATCGATAATTCTTCAGTTCCCCTAAAACAAAGTAAAATATAAAATTCAGTTGAAATACTGATGGCTTTAAAAAATACTGTAGCTTATATTGTATACGTTCATCCACGTTTACTTATAAAAAGGTTACGTTAATCCAATTTTAAAATATGTCATTTGATTTGCTTATAACTTTAGGGTCCTATGAAACTCGCCAACCTCGTTACTTTTCGACCCCTTGTAGTCTGAGAGTCGCAATCTGCAGGTTACATCCATGGGGTCCAAAGAGGATGGACAGAAAAAGTCCACATACTGTCGGAATTCCGTTTCGAAACATCGATTCGGAATTTTCGAATGCAGCAAATCCATGCAAGATCAAGGATCTCTCACACACGTACAAGTAGTCCTCCGTTCGAAATTTTCTCCGATTCAAAATTACGCATGGTAGTCTGTGCGTGATTTTGTATGGGTTTGCTGCTTTCGAAATTCCGAAACGATATTTCGAAACGGAATTCCGGGACGGAATTCCGACTGTATGTGGCTGGCCTAATTATTACCCTGTATTAGCAATCTGATTGCGATGAGTAATAATACAGGGTCAAATTAAATTAGCTAGTGAAACTCCCCAGACGTGATGGGTATCGATATCTAAACATGATGAACTAGTTAGCTGCGACACATATACAGGTTCAAATTAAATTAGCTAGCGAAACTCCGCAGACGTGATGGGTATCGATATCTAAATATGATAAACTAGTTAGTTGCGACACATATACAGGGTCAAATTAAATTAGCTAGCGAAACTCCGCAGACGTGATGGGTATCGATATCTAAACACGATAAACTAGTTAGCTGCGACACATATTCAGGGTCAAATTAAATTAGCTAGCGAAACTCCGGCCAACGTAAATTCGTACGTGTCTAATAGTAACAAGCTATAGATTCACTGCATGCGAATCTATAGCTCGTTATGTCGTTACTGTGCCGCCGTGTCGTAATGCCGCCCGGTCGTTGGGAATCTATACCTTGTTGCCATTAAACACGTACGAATTTCCGTTGGCAAATTCGAAACGAAAACAGTTTCTCGTTCTGGCGACGAAAGGTACCTAGGTAAGTATAAGCAGCTGATAGGTAGGTACCTGCTTAGGTACGCATATTACTTATACGTACCTACCTATATCTTTTTATCAAAACGCTTGATTGATGGTTACTAGTAAAATGTTAGATAGGTACTCAAATTACTTACCGTTTCATTCTTTTTATTCTCCTCTTGTATTTTATTTTCAAATTATGCTTAGTGCGTCTTTTTTTGTCACCCATATTGATTTTATAAATAAACTTATATTAACACAAATATTTCCTATGTAGCATTACTAACTATATACTAAAAACTACTCTAATATTTACACACACAAAAAACTATTAAAATCAACAAAATAAGTAGGTAGGTATTTGTTTACAATACTTTCTAATGGTATTGTCACCAACGAAAAAATGCGGGAAAAAGTTGTACAGGTCCGTTCGTTCAGCACTGCGTCTCGTCCCGCACTAAATTAATAGGCGACAGAGGGGTTACTCACGCGATTGAGTGTCGATTTATGTAAAAAATAATGACTATAAGTAATTAGAAAAGTTATTTAAAAAAATAAGCCGAGGATTCCCTAGGTATTGTATTGTGTAATATCATGATGACTATAAAAAAACCTAGCGATTAATAGTCTCGAAGAAAAAAGGTTTTATATTTCTAAAACAGGGGTTACTTTTCAAGTATGTTAATGATATTTAAAATTATTTTTTATTTTTTTCTAAGTGAAGGGGACATGTGTTTTATTGTGTAGTTTAACATATATATTTTTAAAGATCATTATGGTACGGGTTATGGAGAAAAAAGGTTTTAAACTTCTTCGGTTCCAGCCTAATTTACATATAGCACCGCCTTAATACAAAATTAACAACTTCTAAAACGAGTTCAATAGCTGTCAGAGTCCATATTCCACAATTTTGACAGAAGTGCTGATCGTGTTTCATTGGTGAAATTCGCACTTAGACTAGGGTGTAATTTGAAGCTTAATGTTTTCGAAACAGTTCGAATATCAAAAATGATTCGATGGTTTAAACCCGAGACTGCAGATAAACCTTGTTTTGTAATAAACTGGAATAATCAACTTTTAAAAGAAATGTCCAGCCCGAAGTCTAGATTTGTGCCCGGTAGATGGCAATAGGCTCGCCCCCTATTACATGGGATGATGGGACTTACATAACTGGCGAAATGTGGGCGTGTGTAGGTACTATAACTACACCTCTGCCTAATCCTGCGGGGATTACAGGCGTGATATTAGTGTAAAAAGAAAAATACCTCCTCAAATGTCGGAATGTACTTACCGTGTGGATGTGACGTCACTTCTTGGTATTTTCCTTGCTTTACGATTAGTTCCAGCTGGTTCATTTAGTGCGAATGTCTCGTTTGTACTGCAATCAAAGAAAGGACAGGAGTATGTGGAGAGACATTTAGTGGCATTATCAGTTAAAATATTATTTAGGGTAACTTTCTTAGCGCCAATGCAACAATAATATTATACCTACAGGTACTTATAATACAGGATGAGTACCTAAGTCAGGGTCATAACATTTAATTGCCTATGTAATCTTTTTAGTTTGTACTCATTCATTTATTTAAATTGTTTTCGCATTTTATTCTGATCTATTCTGTGGCATGAAATTGAATTTAATTTTATAATATAATATGGGTTTCGCCTGAATTAAATGTTTTATTTTTTATTTTTTTTATAACAGGGAATATGTAGAATGATATTTTTAGTGAGATATTGATGCACAGAGTGAAGAAAATGGATAAAATAAGAAATGAGTATAAAAGTTTGAAAATGGCGCCAGTGATAGAAATATTTAAAGGAAATCGTTTGATTTGGTGTGGGCTTGAGGAGGATGGAAACGTAGTAACTAAATGAGTGATTAATATAAATGTTGATGGATGGAGAGGGAGAGGAATGATATGAAAGAGAAGGGATGAATGATAGCGTGACGGTTGACAGGGGAGAATGGAAGACGAAGTGGTGCGCAGACCCCACGTAACATGGGACAAGGGCTAAGTGATGATGATATTTTTAGTGCAAACTAAAATATAATACAGACAATTTTTTTGGCTTCCATCGAACCTTTGGACAGAGAGCCAATTCGTAAAATATTTGATAGCATATGAGGGATGGAATCGGCCATCTAATCTGAGGTGTTGACCGAGCTTCCAGAACACATTCACTGATAAAGCGTCGCGTCTGCCGATCTGTTCTGTAAACACCTCACAGTGAACACTTTGGTGAAGCGAGCTTGATGTGACCTGTCATTCCACCTGATAGGGATTGATACTACTGAATTTACTTGAAAATACTGGTCTGTTATCCCAACTTATAAATAGAGAACAGAAATTAACTACAGGGTCGAGTGTTTTCGAGTCATTGGATCAAATATACAGGATAGAACGTATCGGAAATAGAAAAAGTCAAATACTAAAGTAATTGAATGTCATTTTTTATGAGGAAATCGAACATACTAAGAGTATAAGTTGCTTACTTGACTTGACGACTTCTAAAATAATTAAGATTACTTACTTGTCCACTACATCACTGCGAGGTTCTGTCTTCACGTCTACAGAAATTGGGTCAGCTACAGCTCGCTGCCTGCAAACACAAGATAAATCACCGACAGTCAACGCACAGTCTAAACCGCTGCGTCTAGAAGCATCAAATTTTGCAGAAGAGTTCGTTTTGTAACGAAGGTGAGCAGTAACAAAAGGATTTTTTTTTTAAATCATCCCTTAAATGTGTTAAAAGGGGTATATAAGTTTGTTGGTAGTTTGACAATTTGCTGATGGGATATCCCATTAAAGCTGAAGAGTTTGTTTGTTCAATCAGAACGCGCTAATCTCTGCAATTACTAGTAAGTAAGTAAGTTTATTTACTTGTTTAAACATGGTGTACATACATTGCATGCAAGATATTTAATTCGGAAATGTTCTATCAAGTTCAGCCGCATATCGTGGCGGACAAATTGGCAAGAAGAGATGGTGCACAAAGCGCGACTATACCTAGTCTTTGCCATATTGTCACGAAGAAAAAAAAAATTTTTTATTGCAAATAATATTTATTACTTTTACAGTGTGTTACTTTAATAATTTAAAATATAAAAAGCTTATTCTCCATTGGCTGCAATACAGTCCTTTAAACGTTGAGGCAATAGAAGCACGCAGTCTTTCCATGGGAAAATTCTTCACTGCCAATCGTATGGATTGTTTTAGGGACTCCAAATTATCATGGCGTTTAGAGCAAGCCGTACTCTCTAAAACTGACTACAAATCATAATCCAGCGGATTAAGATCGGGATTAGACGACGGCCAGTCTTCAGTTCTGATGAAGTCCGAAACGTTCACTTCCAACCAAGACTGCGTGGACCGAGCTTTATGACCCGGCGCCGAGTCTTGTTGGAAGGACCATACTTGGTTATTGAACATGGTGTTGTTATGGGTCTTAACTACCTTCTCAAGAATGGTATCTTGATATACTTGTGCCGATGTTTTGATACCTTTTTCACAAAAATATGGCTCAGTCACTCCTTCATAGCTAACACCCCACCAAACAATCACTGAAGTCGGATAATGCCCACGTTGCACTCTGTCGACTAATTGGGAAGCTTCCTTAGAGCTTTGAGCATAAATACGGTCATTTTGTTTGTTAAAATGTTGCTCAATTGTAAACATTTTCTCATCCGTAAACAATTGTTTTCTGTGGCCTCCCTTTGCGTACCGCTTTAGTAGTTGTTTCGATTTTACCACCTATTCTTTTTTAAATTATCAGTTAAAAATGACCAGTGCGTCTCTTATAGGCTGCAAGTCCTAAGTCATCTTTTAAAATACGCGACATGGTTCTGGGTGCTATCTTCATCTCCCGAGATAAAATCTTTTGCTTTCGGACAGGATTTCTTCGAATTCTTTCCCTTACTGCTTTGACCACCTTTTTCGTACGAACACTACGTGGACGGCCAGATCTTTTTCTGTCACAAACAGAGGAGGTCTCATTGTACCTATTAATAGCCCGGTACACAAACATTTGACTAATACCAAAGGTATGGAGTTTTAAAAATTGCATTTGGCTCCATACCAACTTTGTGTAATGCAATCACAGCGATTCGGTTCTCTTTATCACCCCACTCCATTTTAATATCGCAAAATATTGTACAATGTATTGGCGCCAAAATTAGAAATTTCAATGAACATTCGTATAAAAATGACAGATTCCAAATTCAAATGTCTCTTTCTTATTTTTAATTGTAACAGTATTTATGGCCAGACTGTGTATTTATCTAAATTACATTATAAAATACTACTAGGATATAATAGTAGTAGGAATTCCAAATTTTTTTTGCATTTGATAGCCCAATTCTTGAGGAAAGCTATATGCTATTTAACATCACGCTTTTTAGGAGCCGAGCAAAAAGAAAAAAGTCAGAAACAACGCTAAGCGAAAACGAAGTAATATTTTATTTTATTTTAATCGGAAAACAAACAGTATTAACAACTAACAAATTTTATAACATCAAATTAATCAACTAGTAACCAATTACATCTTTTCGCATTTAATTTACTATGAAGAGCAAACTTGTTACAGAGAAAAAAAAAAAGAAAGAGAAAAAAAATTATTACAATGGTTAAAACACATTCATAATAATACCTCGTCAAGAAGTGCAATAAAAACAGTTATTGAACCAATTCGATCCAATGTTTAGTAAGTATTCGAATGAATACATGCGGCTTAGTAGTGAATAAGTCAAATTGAGAAAAGTCAAACAATTTATTGTAGGACTTAGCGCATCTTATAAAGAACGAATTCTGTCTGTAGTTGAATAGCGCGGAAAGTCGATACGATCTGAAGAGGTGGGTCGGGAGGACAAGAAGATTCACGCGGACGAAGTTGGCGTTTTTTCTGACTTTTTCCCTTTTTGCTCGGCTCCTAAGGGTTGCAGCGAGATGTTAACTAGCCTATATCCTCTATCAACACTTGGACTATCAAATCCATAAAGATTTTTTCAAATCCGACTGGGAGTTTCAGAGATTAGCGCGTCCAAACAAACATTAATAGATAAGATTTAAACGGTATGGATCCCACACTTAAGCAATAAATTAAACCACATACTTGTTATCGTTTTTGCTGACGATATACAAAAAAATAATAAATAAATAAATAAAATTCCTTTAATTCAGATAACTTAGTGATCCATACAAAGACTTAAACAGCAGACAGATATATACCAAATTACCCGCTTTACAAAGGATCTCCACAGCGGAGACGAGACCCTGTCAGCTAACGTCCTCAAGATTCCGTTGCAGCTGCCACGCATTCTGTAGATCAAGGACACCGTTTTTTTGCGCATGATGGCATGAAAGCCATCAGTGCGATACAGCGCAAACATTCCTGATGCACTACAGAACCGAGGCAGCCCCAACATCATCCTGAAGATGTTATTATACTGGATGCGCAGGACCTCCAGTGACCTTTTGGTGTGACTGACCCACAGATTCCCCGTATAAAAGCTCTGACAATATGCCTTAAACAAGGTGAGTAATGAAATCGGTCCAGTAATTAGGTTAAAAAGTAGTTTTAATTTTGAGCAACTGTAGAATTGGATCACTAGGTCAATGAGTAAATGAACTTGAATCCTTGAACATGTGTGCAAGCAAAAAAAAAAGTTCGGCGAACAATGGATTGGGTACCATGGTGCTCCGCAGTTAGCCAGCTCGGTTGTCTAAACGGAGTGATTACTTTTACTGAATTTATTTTAATATTTAATTAGTTTAAAATAATAACATTATTAGTTTACGGTTTTCAAATTAATATTTAATTTTGCTATACTTCTGTGGACTAGTATTACGTGTAGTTTATAATTCATTGCATATATGTCGGTTCGATACCATTAGATTAGCTAGTCTACTAAGAAGTATAAAACATTGTTTTAACCCTGTATGGATATAAGTTATGACTTACTTGTTGAGTTCTACCCTCGGAACGTAAATTTCAGGTTCCTCACTGAAATTAAAACAAATATTATTAGAATACGTGATGATGAATTGTTTTTAGAGTAAAAAAATAGTAGTCGCAGTTCGAGTCCGCGCCGATTGGTTTCGTGAAAACAGATTGAAAACTACGGTTTCCGATCAAAACTCAAAATCAAAAGTCATTTATTCAAACTAGGCTGAGAATCAGCACTTTTTGAACGTCAAAATTACATAAGACAGTCCCCCAAAACGCCCGCCCTTCACCACTTCCTAGTACTTTAGCTGGGGAGAAGAAGTGGCGCAACAAACTCCCCAGCAGCACAGTTGTCTGTTCAGTTAAAAAAAAATGATTCTATATAACACTGCGCATAATAATTTAGGTACTACGCAACACAAAACATTAAATTAAATTATTTGCTATAAGTAAGCTAGCACACGCCAATAACTATACTCAAGCAGAAACAAAATACAAAACTAAAAACGTAAGCAGAACTTTATACCTAAATAAAAGCCTCCAGTAATAAAGGGCGTGCCCACTTATATATAGCCGTACATGTAGTCGTAACTCGAAGTCACAGATGATAAACTAGGACCATCGAAGTAAAATCAACAACGAGTTAAGTTACTAATAACAAAACAAAACCAAGGTCAGCAAGACGACCTGTCACCACAAGCAGCACCCGTTCACGAGCATAACGCAAAGATCAGCCATTACCCCCCTCGCCATATTTGGGGGAAGGAGACAACCCGACCCCCGACGCTACCGCAAGCAGTGACATCTAAGGGAGCATGACGAACTTGCTGCCGGTTGCTCAGGCAAAAAAAACTATGATCAATTGTCGAGGTCACTAGCTAACCACATATTGCAATACCACTCATAAAAAAAATAAACAATGAAATGAGTAGATTATGTCAATAATAAATAAAATTAAAATAAATTGACCTTGAGAGTCAAAGAAAATAAATATTTATATGAACTCATATAACCTGTCAGAAGATAAGCTAATTCTGGAGAAAGAACATAAACATTGTCTTAAGTTAAACACAGCGACCAACTATTCTTATCGTTTAAGTAATCGTTGATAAAATAGTAGGTATGCCTTTGAACAAAGGTTAGATTTTACTTTAGCTTTGAACGCATTAAAAGGCAAATTTGCAGGTAGCTTGTTATAAAAAGATATACCAAGTCCAACAAATGAGTTATGAACCTTATGAAGCCGGTGAAATGGAGCACGTAATTTGTCCTTATTTCTGGTGTTAACATTGTGAATATCATTGTTTTTAGTGTATAAATGTATATTTTGTGTGAAATGTGATGCCACCGCGTGAGAATACCAATCTGTTTAAAAAAATAGATCTGCTTAAAATAATAGATACTGCCGTAGTTGTAGAATTTGCTCGACACTAAACTTGCCTACTAAGTATACATTGCATTCCTTATAAAGATGATTATAAGTACTTACATGTAATGTTCAGGAGGTTCTATCTTCACTACCAACGTCTGCGCCCTGAAAACATAAATATATTATATCCACACTTATTTTGTATGCTGTAGTCAGGATTTATACCCGGCTGATAGCAACAGGCTCGCCCTCTATTACAGGGAACTGAAACATAGCTGGCGACATGTGGGTGTACTGTAGGTACACCTCTGTCTGACCCTTGCGGGAATACCGGCGTGCTGCTATGTAAAGCCGCCTCTAACTACACGCTGCCGGCGCGGTGTGGTGGGGATTCCATCCTCTGTGGGTTGCTAGCAGGCAGAGGTGTACCTACAGTACACCAATTTCAATAATGAATTTTCCCAAACATGATGAAGTCGGGTTCCCGTCTAACCGGACGCAGCTACATACCAGTCTTTTACATGGAGCGATTGCCTATCTGACCTCCACAACCAAGTTACTGGATAATACGATACCCCTTAGTAAAACTGGTTGTCAGACTTTCGCTACTGTGTGCTATTAAAAATATGCTATTACAGTGTTAACACATACCTGTCCGTTTCTCTAGATCTCTTGCGAGCTCTGCGTCGTTCCTCAGGCGGTTCCTGTCGCTTGTCTGCATTCCGTTCCTCTTCCTCCTTCAGTATCTGAAGTATTGTCGTCTCGCTCACTCCGGTGGCCAGCGCAGTCCGTTGGCGAAACTTCGACAGAGGAGTCAGGTCCTGGTCTCCATAGATTGTCTTTAACTCTTCATACTCTTGCTCAAAGTAATGGTACACTTTGGCGATGAGTATTTTTGTTTGATCCTGAGGATTGTCAAAGTTAGATCGTGAGGAAATTTTAAATTATGAATGTGGATGACTATAAGTGTAGGGGAAGGTGGGGGTGGTGCAACGGTGGAGGATTATGTGACAAATGATATGGCTACAAAGGGGGGTGAACTCTGTTATGACGATGTACATTCCTCTCTATCAATTAGACCGCTTCGTTGGTGCAGTGGTCGCAAGCGCTACTGCTGAACATGAGTGGGTTCGATACCCGAGTCGGGAAACTGTTATTGGGAATTTCGATCTGGAATTCTTCAGTAGCAGCCTAGAGTCTGGATCTGTGTCAGGTTGATGGCAATAGGCTCGCCCCCTATTACATGGGATTCAAACATAACTGGCGAAATGTGTGTTTACATAGTAAGGTACACCTCTGCCTAATCCTTCGGTGAACTACTGGCGTGATTTTGTTGTATTTATATCATTAAATAGTGCAATGTAAGTGTGGCAACTATTTGACATTGATAGCGCCTTATATCAAACAAGCACTGCGTACTTCGCCAGTAGGGCGATGTTCGCAGTGCTAATGTCACCACTGATGCGCGGTTGACTGTAGATACCTACCTGTTGTATTCCTGCTGCGGTGTGCGATACTTCCGTGTTACATTTATATCAAACAAGCACTGCGAACATCGCCAGTAGGGCGATGTTCGCAGTGCTAATGTCACCACTGATGCGCGGTTGACTGTAGATACCTACCTGTTGTATTCCTGCTGCGGTGTGCGATACTTCCGTGTTACATTTATATCAAACAAGCACTGCGTACATCGCCAGTAGGGCGATGTTCGCAGTGCTAATGTCACCACTGATGCGCGGTTGACTGTAGATACCTACCTGTTGTATTCCTGCTGCGGTGTGCGATACTTCCGTGTTACATTTATATCAAACAAGCACTGCGAACATCGCCAGTAGGGCGATGTTCGCAGTGCTAATGTCACCACTGATGCGCGGTTGACTGTAGATACCTACCTGTTGTATTCCTGCTGCGGTGTGCGATACTTCCGTGTTACATTTATATCAAACAAGCACTGCGAACATCGCCAGTAGGGCGATGTTCGCAGTGCTAATGTCACCACTGATGCGCGGTTGACTGTAGATACCTACCTGTTGTATTCCTGCTGCGGTGTGCGATACTTCCGTGTTACATTTATATCAAACAAGCACTGCGTACATCGCCAGTAGGGCGATGTTCGCAGTGCTAATGTCACCACTGATGCGCGGTTGACTGTAGATACCTACCTGTTGTATTCCTGCTGCGGTGTGCGATACTTCCGTGTTACATTTATATCAAACAAGCACTGCGAACATCGCCAGTAGGGCGATGTTCGCAGTGCTAATGTCACCACTGATGCGCGGTTGACTGTAGATACCTACCTGTTGTATTCCTGCTGCGGTGTGCGATACTTCCGTGTTACATTTATATCAAACAAGCACTGCGAACATCGCCAGTAGGGCGATGTTCGCAGTGCTAATGTCACCACTGATGCGCGGTTGACTGTAGATACCTACCTGTTGTATTCCTGCTGCGGTGTGCGATACTTCCGTGTTACATTTATATCAAACAAGCACTGCGAACATCGCCAGTAGGGCGATGTTCGCAGTGCTAATGTAACCACTGATGCGCGGTTGACTGTAGATACCTACCTGTTGTATTCCTGCTGCGGTGTGCGATACTTCCGTGTTACATTTATATCAAACAAGCACTGCGAACATCGCCAGTAGGGCGATGTTCGCAGTGCTAATGTCACCACTGATGCGCGGTTGACTGTAGATACCTACCTGTTGTATTCCTGCTGCGGTGTGCGATACTTCCGTGTTACATTTATATCAAACAAGCACTGCGAACATCGCCAGTAGGGCGATGTTCGCAGTGCTAATGTCACCACTGATGCGCGGTTGACTGTAGATACCTACCTGTTGTATTCCTGCTGCGGTGTGCGATACTTCCGTGTTACATTTATATCAAACAAGCACTGCGTACATCGCCAGTAGGGCGATGTTCGCAGTGCTAATGTCACCACTGATGCGCGGTTGACTGTAGATACCTACCTGTTGTATTCCTGCTGCGGTGTGCGATACTTCCGTGTCACATTTATATCAAACAAGCACTGCGAACATCGCCAGTAGGGCGATGTTCGCAGTGCTAATGTCACCACTGATGCGCGGTTGACTGTAGATACCTACCTGTTGTATTCCTGCTGCGGTGTGCGATACTTCCGTGTTACATTTATATCAAACAAGCACTGCGAACATCGCCAGTAGGGCGATGTTCGCAGTGCTAATGTCACCACTGATGCGCGGTTGACTGTAGATACCTACCTGTTGTATTCCTGCTGCGGTGTGCGATACTTCCGTGTTACATTTATATCAAACAAGCACTGCGTACATCGCCAGTAGGGCGATGTTCGCAGTGCTAATGTCACCACTGATGCGCGGTTGACTGTAGATACCTACCTGTTGTATTCCTGCTGCGGTGTGCGATACTTCCGTGTTACATTTATATCAAACAAGCACTGCGTACATCGCCAGTAGGGCGATGTTCGCAGTGCTAATGTCACCACTGATGCGCGGTTGACTGTAGATACCTACCTGTTGTATTCCTGCTGCGGTGTGCGATACTTCCGTGTTACATTTATATCAAACAAGCACTGCGTACATCGCCAGTAGGGCGATGTTCGCAGTGCTAATGTCACCACTGATGCGCGGTTGACTGTAGATACCTACCTGTTGTATTCCTGCTGCGGTGTGCGATACTTCCGTGTTACATTTATATCAAACAAGCACTGCGAACATCGCCAGTAGGGCGATGTTCGCAGTGCTAATGTCACCACTGATGCGCGGTTGACTGTAGATACCTACCTGTTGTATTCCTGCTGCGGTGTGCGATACTTCCGTGTTACATTTATATCAAACAAGCACTGCGTACATCGCCAGTAGGGCGATGTTCGCAGTGCTAATGTCACCACTGATGCGCGGTTGACTGTAGATACCTACCGCTTGTATTCCTGCTGCGGTGTGCGATACTTCCGTGTTACATTTATATCAAACAAGCACTGCGTACATCGCCAGTAGGGCGACGTTCGCAGTGCTAATGTCACCACTGATGCGCGGTTGACTGTAGATACCTACCTGTTGTATTCCTGCTGCGGTGTGCGATACTTCCGTGTTACATTTATATCAAACAAGCACTGCGTACATCGCCAGTAGGGCGATGTTCGCAGTGCTAATGTCACCACTGATGCGCGGTTGACTGTAGATACCTACCTGTTGTATTCCTGCTGCGGTGTGCGATACTTCCGTGTTACATTTATATCAAACAAGCACTGCGTACATCGCCAGTAGGGCGATGTTCGCAGTGCTAATGTCACCACCGATGCGCGGTTGACTGTAGATACCTACCTGTTGTATTCCTGCTGCGGTGTGCGATACTTCCGTGTTACATTTATATCAAACAAGAACTGCGAACATCGCCAGTAGGGCGATGTTCGCAGTGCTAATGTCACCACTGATGCGCGGTTGACTGTAGATACCTACCTGTTGTATTCCTGCTGCGGTGTGCGATACTTCCGTGTTACATTTATATCAAACAAGCACTGCGAACATCGCCAGTAGGGCGATGTTCGCAGTGCTAATGTCACCACTGATGCGCGGTTGACTGTAGATACCTACCTGTTGTATTCCTGCTGCGGTGTGCGATACTTCCGTGTTACATTTATATCAAACAAGCACTGCGTACATCGCCAGTAGGGCGATGTTCGCAGTGCTAATGTCACCACTGATGCGCGGTTGACTGTAGATACCTACCTGTTGTATTCCTGCTGCGGTGTGCGATACTTCCGTGTCACATTTATATCAAACAAGCACTGCGAACATCGCCAGTAGGGCGATGTTCGCAGTGCTAATGTCACCACTGATGCGCGGTTGACTGTAGATACCTACCTGTTGTATTCCTGCTGCGGTGTGCGATACTTCCGTGTTACATTTATATCAAACAAGCACTGCGAACATCGCCAGTAGGGCGATGTTCGCAGTGCTAATGTCACCACTGATGCGCGGTTGACTGTAGATACCTACCTGTTGTATTCCTGCTGCGGTGTGCGATACTTCCGTGTTACATTTATATCAAACAAGCACTGCGTACATCGCCAGTAGGGCGATGTTCGCAGTGCTAATGTCACCACTGATGCGCGGTTGACTGTAGATACCTACCTGTTGTATTCCTGCTGCGGTGTGCGATACTTCCGTGTTACATTTATATCAAACAAGCACTGCGTACATCGCCAGTAGGGCGATGTTCGCAGTGCTAATGTCACCACTGATGCGCGGTTGACTGTAGATACCTACCTGTTGTATTCCTGCTGCGGTGTGCGATACTTCCGTGTTACATTTATATCAAACAAGCACTGCGTACATCGCCAGTAGGGCGATGTTCGCAGTGCTAATGTCACCACTGATGCGCGGTTGACTGTAGATACCTACCTGTTGTATTCCTGCTGCGGTGTGCGATACTTCCGTGTTACATTTATATCAAACAAGCACTGCGAACATCGCCAGTAGGGCGATGTTCGCAGTGCTAATGTCACCACTGATGCGCGGTTGACTGTAGATACCTACCTGTTGTATTCCTGCTGCGGTGTGCGATACTTCCGTGTTACATTTATATCAAACAAGCACTGCGTACATCGCCAGTAGGGCGATGTTCGCAGTGCTAATGTCACCACTGATGCGCGGTTGACTGTAGATACCTACCGCTTGTATTCCTGCTGCGGTGTGCGATACTTCCGTGTTACATTTATATCAAACAAGCACTGCGTACATCGCCAGTAGGGCGACGTTCGCAGTGCTAATGTCACCACTGATGCGCGGTTGACTGTAGATACCTACCTGTTGTATTCCTGCTGCGGTGTGCGATACTTCCGTGTTACATTTATATCAAACAAGCACTGCGTACATCGCCAGTAGGGCGATGTTCGCAGTGCTAATGTCACCACTGATGCGCGGTTGACTGTAGATACCTACCTGTTGTATTCCTGCTGCGGTGTGCGATACTTCCGTGTTACATTTATATCAAACAAGCACTGCGTACATCGCCAGTAGGGCGATGTTCGCAGTGCTAATGTCACCACCGATGCGCGGTTGACTGTAGATACCTACCTGTTGTATTCCTGCTGCGGTGTGCGATACTTCCGTGTTACATTTATATCAAACAAGCACTGCGAACATCGCCAGTAGGGCGATGTTCGCAGTGCTAATGTCACCACTGATGCGCGGTTGACTGTAGATACCTACCTGTTGTATTCCTGCTGCGGTGTGCGATACTTCCGTGTTACATTTATATCAAACAAGCACTGCGTACATCGCCAGTAGGGCGATGTTCGCAGTGCTAATGTCACCACTGATGCGCGGTTGACTGTAGATACCTACCGCTTGTATTCCTGCTGCGGTGTGCGATACTTCCGTGTTACATTTATATCAAACAAGCACTGCGTACATCGCCAGTAGGGCGACGTTCGCAGTGCTAATGTCACCACTGATGCGCGGTTGACTGTAGATACCTACCTGTTGTATTCCTGCTGCGGTGTGCGATACTTCCGTGTTACATTTATATCAAACAAGCACTGCGAACATCGCCAGTAGGGCGATGTTCGCAGTGCTAATGTCACCACTGTTGCGCGGTTGACTGTAGATACCTACCTGTTGTATTCCTGCTGCGGTGTGCGATACTTCCGTGTTACATTTATATCAAACAAGCACTGCGAACATCGCCAGTAGGGCGATGTTCGCAGTGCTAATGTCACCACTGATGCGCGGTTGACTGTAGATACCTACCTGTTGTATTCCTGCTGCGGTGTGCGATACTTCCGTGTTACATTTATATCAAACAAGCACTGCGAACATCGCCAGTAGGGCGATGTTCGCAGTGCTAATGTCACCACTGATGCGCGGTTGACTGTAGATACCTACCTGTTGTATTCCTGCTGCGGTGTGCGATACTTCCGTGTTACATTTATATCAAACAAGCACTGCGAACATCGCCAGTAGGGCGATGTTCGCAGTGCTAATGTCACCACTGATGCGCGGTTGACTGTAGATACCTACCTGTTGTATTCCTGCTGCGGTGTGCGATACTTCCGTGTTACATTTATATCAAACAAGCACTGCGAACATCGCCAGTAGGGCGATGTTCGCAGTGCTAATGTCACCACTGATGCGCGGTTGACTGTAGATACCTACCTGTTGTATTCCTGCTGCGGTGTGCGATACTTCCGTGTTACATTTATATCAAACAAGCACTGCGAACATCGCCAGTAGGGCGATGTTCGCAGTGCTAATGTCACCACTGATGCGCGGTTGACTGTAGATACCTACCTGTTGTATTCCTGCTGCGATGTGCGATACTTCCGTGTTACATTTATATCAAACAAGCACTGCGTACATCGCCAGTAGGGCGATGTTCGCAATGCTAATGTCACCACTGATGCGCGGTTGACTGTAGATACCTACCTGTTGTATTCCTGCTGCGGTGTGCGATACTTCCGTGTTACATTTATATCAAACAAGCACTGCGTACATCGCCAGTAGGGCGATGTTCGCAGTGCTAATGTCACCACTGATGCGCGGTTGACTGTAGATACCTACCTGTTGTATTCCTGCTGCGGTGTGCGATACTTCCGTGTTACATTTATATCAAACAAGCACTACGTACATCGCCAGTAGGGCGATGTTCGCAGTGCTAATGTCACCACTGATGCGCGGTTGACTGTAAATACCAACCGCTTGTATTCCTGCTGCGATGTGCGATACTTCCGTGTTACATTTATATCAAACAAGCACTACGTACATCGCCAGTAGGGCGATGTTCGCAGTGCTAATGTCACCACTGATGCGCGGTTGACTGTAGATACCAACCGCTTGTATTCCTGCTGCGATGTGCGATACTTCCGTGTTACATTTATATCAAACAAGCACTGCGTACATCGCCAGTAGGGCGATGTTCGCAGTGCTAATGTCACCACTGATGCGCGGTTGACTGTAGATACCTACCTGTTGTATTCCTGCTGCGGTGTGCGATACTTCCGTGTTACATTTATATCAAACAAGCACTACGTACATCGCCAGTAGGGCGATGTTCGCAGTGCTAATGTCACCACTGATGCGCGGTTGACTGTAGATACCTACCTGTTGTATTCCTGCTGCGGTGTGCGATACTTCCGTGTTACATTTATATCAAACAAGCACTGCGTACATCGCCAGTAGGGCGATGTTCGCAGTGCTAATGTCACCACTGATGCGCGGTTGACTGTAGATACCTACCTGTTGTATTCCTGCTGCGGTGTGCGATACTTCCGTGTTACATTTATATCAAACAAGCACTGCGAACATCGCCAGTAGGGCGATGTTCGCAGTGCTAATGTCACCACTGATGCGCGGTTGACTGTAGATACCTACCTGTTGTATTCCTGCTGCGGTGTGCGATACTTCCGTGTTACATTTATATCAAACAAGCACTGCGTACATCGCCAGTAGGGCGATGTTCGCAGTGCTAATGTCACCACTGATGCGCGGTTGACTGTAGATACCTACCTGTTGTATTCCTGCTGCGGTGTGCGATACTTCCGTGTCACATTTCGGGCAAAACACTTTAATTTCTTTCTCACTCTGCAAGGACTCTTCCTGTAAAAGAGGAAAATTTAAATCGTTAATTATTATCAAACTTTTATTCAAAATTTTCTACACTACTAAAATCTATACTAAGTAATATACTAAAATTATAATTATGTAATGAACACCTGTATGTAACCCATGTATCACAAATACACGATTTGATTTGATTTAAAACTGAAGACTTTCCTTTATTTCAACGCGCTAGGTGCTTGTAGTAACTTGGTCACCACGGGACAGATAAATAAGGTTGGAAAGGCCCTAGCTCCAATTTTGTATTAGAACCGGTGTCACCGCTTGTCTCCCACTATTTTAATTTCTACACATATTAGGTTGGGGAAAAAGTCTTTTCGCATTATAGTATGTATGAACTTGTAATAAAATCTCTTTGGCTATACTATTTGTATCTGGCTGGTTTTGGTATCATTGAAAGTTTAAATTTTAAAGAACATAATTCCAAATTCAAATTAGGAAAATGTGTGATTTTCATTTGTTTTTCGTACCGTCAAGATGAGTGGATCTAATGAAGAAATTCGATACATTTTAAAATTTTACTACAAAAAAGGTAAAAATGCAACGCAAGCCGCGAAAAAAATTTGCGATGTTTATGGACATAATGTAGTGTCTGTGAGCGTAGCACAAATTTGGTTTAAGCGTTTTCAATCCGGAAATTTTGATGTCAAAGATGCACGTCGCTCTGGTCGCCCTATTACGGATAAAATGGATGCCATTTTTGATAAAGTGGAGCAAGATCGGCATATCAGTAGTTACGACGTAGCTGAAGAACTGGAAATGAACCACAAAATAGTTTTGGCGCATTTGAAAAAAACTGGGTACACAAAAAAGCTCGACATTTGGGTACCTCACGAGCTCACTGAAAGAAACCTAATGAACCGTGTACTCATTTGTGATTCTTTATTACGACGTAATGAAATTGAACCATTTTTGAAGAAGCTGATAACTGGTGATGAAAAGTGGATCACGTATGACAAGAACGTGCGAAAAAGGTCGTGGTCAAAGGCCGGTCAGGCTTCACAGACTGTGGCGAAACCCGGGTTAACTCGCAACAAGATGATGCTGTGTGTGTGGTGGGATTGGAAGGGCATTATTCATTATGAGCTGTTACCACCAGGCAGGACCATCGATTCTGAACTCTACTGCGAACAACTAATGAGATTAAAGCAAGAAGTTGAGAGAAAGCGGCCGGAATTAATCAAGTGCTGGCCGATTCTACTAATTTGCAACGTTACACGTTCAATTGTGTTTCAACAACAGTTCAGTTTCGATCGCCGTTCGATAGTTACCAAAAAAGTCATTCTACTATTCTATAGGCAAAATGGAAACTAAACTTAAACCGAATCGTAACGGGAACGTAACAGCGGGTAACCTGTGTGACCAACATTCCAAATAGTATGTTTTAATAATACCACAGAAAAAAAAGTTGAATCTAATAATATTACTAAATACGAATAAGTGCTACTAAAAGTATTTTTAATACAAAAACATATCTAGACCATACTTATACTTTTAGCCTGTATATTTTTTTTGTAACCTTTCAACTTTATAAATAATAAAAACTCAGAAGAACGTTTCGTTTTCGGCCCCAGCTTGCGGAATCTGTGAAACGAAACGTTTCAGTTATGTCAAAAAGATAATGATGCGACTAAACGTCATGCTCATGTTCGGTTTTGTTAGCAGAATAGCTTTTGAGATTGTTTCGATCGATCGGTGACTGAACTGAAACGTAACCGCAGTTGGATCGTTGTTACATTAGTGGAATGCGAAAACGCTCAAAAGCCGTGGTTCAGTTGCCATTCAATTGCAATTTTTTAACAATTTTGTTAGTAGAATCGGCCCCCAGAAGGGGTGTGGTTTTTCATCATGATAACGCTAGACCTCACACATCTTTAGCCACTCAGCAAAAATTAAGAGAGTTTGGCTGGGAGGTGTTAATGCATCCGCCGTATAGTCCTGACCTTGCACCTTCAGATTTCGTTTCGGTCTCTTCAGAATTCTTTAGGCAGTGTCAGGTTAACATCACGAGAGGACTGCCAAAACCACTTGTCGCGGTATTTTGACCAGAAGTCCCAAAATTTCTATAGCAATGGGATCATGTCCCTGCCTACAAGATGGCAAAAAGTTATCGAACAAAATGGTACCTACATACTTTAGTTAAATGTAAAT
Organism: Dicycla oo; assembly: GCA_948252095.1. Taxonomy (NCBI): domain Eukaryota; kingdom Metazoa; phylum Arthropoda; class Insecta; order Lepidoptera; family Noctuidae; genus Dicycla; species Dicycla oo. The sequence continues at coordinate 9,715,455 of OX411734.1, forward strand.
AAACTATATTAAAAAATGTTTTGAATTTTCTTAAAAAATGCGAAGAAACTTTTTCCCCAACCTATTATTTCGCACATACATCTCAGGGCAGATATCCGTTCGCACACTAGCACTAAGCTCCCTTAGGCATAGACACTCACACACGCAAAAAGCAATAAAATGTTTCATACACGCTAGTGCTTGATAAAGCCGCTATTCTTTATCGATAAATTATCTGATGAATGTATGGGGAAAAATTAAATAAATATTAAATAATATTTATTTTACTTTTATTAATTACAAATAATCACTGTCCTTGGAATAAAACGTATTTATTAAGCAATTGGCGCTTGCTATCAATTGTTAATGAATTTTTCAAAACAAAGTGTAACCTTACGTTAGTATATTTTTCAATAATTGCTTTGGTGAGGTCTGTGACGTGGTTTGTGTTAGAGTTAAAGGGGAAAGCCAAAGGAAAGACCGTTCTAAGGATTTCAATAGTATGTTTATTATCCTTTACTTTATATATTGGAAGGTGTGATTTACTAATATTACGTGAGATGTGTGGTCTCACGCAAGGCTAATAGAAGAGTAGTGACGCTATGACAAAGTATGGATTTCAGTCAAGTGTTGAGGAGGGCTCGGATAGTCGTTATTTATGTGTTAGAAACAGAAAGACTAATAGTGTTGAAGTCGGGTCGTTTGTTTTTGCTATACTCCAACAGTTTACTGTAGGGTATTGGCCAATTTGATGATAAATTATGTTTTTAAATATTTCACTTCCTACAAAGTGACGCATAATTTTTGCCACCAACATTTTTTTATTTATATTATGAAGGCTTTCCGTATAAATTTTGATAACAGATTCTGATATTTTACAAATCTGTATTAAAATCTTTTGGCAGGTATAACAGACCACCCTTATCTTTAGCAACCATAAATTGATGGTCTTCATTTATGTTATTGGACGATAGCGATCCAATGCATATATCGCAATCTATTTTCTTAATTAAAATATGCGCTATGTATCCTGAAACATGGCTAATGTTTGATTGCTAAAATCGGAGATGGTATTGAAAAATGCGTTAATATCCTCATCGTTATTATTATTATCATCATCATCATCGTCATCTTCAATCGCAATCCTTCGTATGGCTCTATTAATCCGTGCTACAGGAGATGATGCACAATCAAGAATTGAAATGTGTTCAAGCTCAGTACAATTTCCAGTATCGAGAGCCTTTAACTCAATATGAACTAAAAGTTTTTTGTACGCAGCTTTAAACTGGCGAGCCGTGGGGTAATTGTTGCCTTCACCATCTGACCTAATATTACCGAAAAGCATTTCAAGGTGATCCTGGCTTACTTTGTAAAATGGCATAAAATGCGGACTTTACGAGAGCGATTATAATTCAAGATAACATGTAAGTATTAGGTTACCTGAGCGCCTTCGCAATTTTGCACACTGGTGGATATAGCATCATAACTGGGCTTATTAGGCATAACATTGCAAGAATTAGTTGTCTGAAAAATAATGCAAAAGTCTTACACAGTAGAAAAAAAATCAAAATTAAATTATTTTTTAACCGACTTGCAAAAGGAGGAGGTTCTCAATTCGTCTGTATTTTTTTTTGTTTTTTTTTTTTTTTGTATGTTTGTTACGCGATTACTCAAAGACGGATGGACCGATTTGGGAAATTCTTTTTTTGTTTGAAAGGGTATACCTCCGAGGTGGTCCCATATAAATTTTATTAACTTTGCTGGGGGAGTTTATGAGTTAGCTTCAATAATGCGTATATTTCCCACTTATTTTATATGGATGATGTGATGATGTTTTAATAACTTCCTATCACTGTTATTTACATGGCTATATCTACAATTATTGTGCTCAATTATGCATTCGAATTTGTGTGGGGTAGGTTCCACAACTAAAAAGTGAAAAATAAAAACTTTTTAGCAAAAAATAAAACCGACTTCTAAAACAAAACACTACAAAGTGAAAAATAACTTTAATTTCGGAAGTCGGTGGCAAAAAACGAAAATACAAAACGAAAGACACCGACTTCCGAAATTAAAGTTATTTTTCACTTTGTAGTGTTTTGTTTTAGAAGTCGGTTTTATTTTTTGCTAAAAAGTTTTATAGAGCTGTATGCTACATGATAATGATTTCCCAGAGTGTGATATTGATCTATTGTAATTATTATAGGATACCATACAAACTCGAAATATTTTTCATGAAAATGAACAATCAAATAAAATAAAACCTGATAATCCTTACATTTTGAATGCAGGGATCAGTTTTGTTCATAATTTAGGAGATAATAAATAGAAGTAGAATATGAAATATGGAACATAGTTCCGATAAGTTAGTAATACATTTTAACAAAACCTACCAAATAACTTGAACAAATCTGAACAATTTGTTCTCTTGGGATCGCCTCTGGTTTTAGGTACCTATAACCTGATTTTTTAATGATAAAATCATTTTCACTAAAATGTTTAGAGCAAATAGTGCTCGTCTTTGTCGGCATCCAGTTTCCTCTACCTGTCACGTCAATCCATTGTTCCCTGGCCTTAGGTTCTTTAGGAAACCTAAAATTTATAATTTATTGCATTAGTAAAATTGCATTTTACTTATATTTTAATACTAAATACTTACAATATAGTAAATACTTGTAGATGACAGATCTACAGGGTGAAATTGAATTCATAGGCAATATTTTAAGGGGTCATTGTACTTATCATTATGAACAACTTCTACTTCAGGGCCAAGCCAGAAAACGCAAAAACAAATCAGCTGTTCCCTACATTTTTATAACTCGTCAAAATGTCAGGAACAGCTGATTTTTTTTCGCGATTTCAGGTTTGGTTCCATAGTAAAAGTTGTTCATAATAATGAGTACAATGACCCCTTAATGTATACCAATAATTCAATTTAACCCTGTATATGTCGCTCACATTCGTTCGATGATTTAATATAATATTTAATTTACTCATTATACGTCTAACTAAAAATTAAATATAACATAATTCAAAAATGATCTTTGTCAAATGTAAATATAGATTACCTATTCGAGAATTCTATCGATGATTTTATTTAACCACATGGTCACCTCACTATCGATAAACATGCGCCGTGCATCACGGCCAATCAGAGCAAAGGACGAAACGTCAATGGTTGAAGTGTAGACGACGCAACGCATGCAGTACATTGTAAGCGGGCTTGGTCATTGCGTTGATTAAGCGAGTACACATCAGGCAATGTATTTTTGTTGTAACTTGTTGCAGTAATGTTGTTAATGTTTGGAATGTTATAGTGATCAGATTAATTTTATGTTTTTTACAAATAAAATTGTATTTAAATATTATTTTTGACTTACCGATGGAAAGATATACCTCCTCGCTCTATACTTGCGGTCTGACTTTTTGTTTTACAAGTTATAATTGCACAACACGGCATTTTAAAGAAGAGCTCTGTTCTCCGAAGTAGTCCGAAGCGCACTAAACGAACGCGGTGAATAAATGAATCGGTCGAGTTATGATTTTCGAATCGTATTGTGACGCGCTTGCCACGCCCACATTACCATTCCAACCTTATTTATCTGTTCCGTGCTGGCCACGCTATTATATAGTAACTCACCGAACTTGCCACTCATAAAAAAAGAGGTAGAAACCAAGAGAAGAAGCAAGCTTATCAATAAAAAGCACAAACAGCTTTCTTGCATTACCTTGTTTCTACCTCATTTTTTATGAGTGGCCAGTTACTATAGCAGTCACCCTATTCTCTGCAAAGTAAGTACCAATCGGATTTGATTTTGCATTTGATAGCCCTATTCTCAAAACATTAGATACATTTGACAACAACACATTCGAACTTGTGGTCGAAGCATCTCGACTGTTCCACACAAACTGAGCATTCGCCTCGATGATATAATGGAACATTACAATCAGTTACTACACACAACATAATTATCAATTCTTCTATTCAGGAATCAGGAGTAAATTGATCAAATACGTATTGTTGAAACTTCTATCTCATTAAATGTGAAAAAGAAGAATTTCTTGGAAAGGGAATACGTAAACAAAATCAACATGGAAGCTGGTAATTGGAAATTTTCTTATGAATAAAGATGGGCCCGCATTCTATTGTATCGGCAATTTATTATGTAAGAATGAGATAAGATTAAGAAGGCTTTTTTTTTGGATGGGAAATCATCAAAATAAAAAATCAAAAGTCATTTATTCAAACAAGGTTGAGAATCAGCACTTTTAGAACGTCAAAATTACATAAGACAGTCCCCCAAAACGCCTGCCCTTCACCACTTCCTAGTGCTTTAGCTGGGGAGAAGAAGTGGTGCAACAAACTCCTCAACAGCACAGCTGTCTGTTCAGTTAAAAATATTGACTCTACACAACACTGCGCCTAATAATTTAGGTACATTACGCAACACAAAACATTAAATTAAATTATTTGCTATAAGTAATCTAGCACACGCTAATATACCAAAAAAAAAATTACCTAAAGAAAAGCCAAAAACTAGGACCATCGACGTAAAATAAACAAAGAGTTATTAAATAATAGTTATTAAATTACTAATACCAAAACAAAACCAAGGTCAGCAAGACGACCAGTTACCACAAGCAGCACCCGTTCACGAGCATAACGTAAAGATCAGCCATTACCCCCTTAGCCATATTTGAGGGAAGGAGGTAACCCGATCCCCGACGCTACGGCAAGCAGTGACATCTATGGGAGCATGACGAACTTGCTGCCGGTTTACTTTTACAGTCAAAGAAAACAAATACTCATATAACCTATCAGAAGATATGTAAGCTAATTCTGTAGAAAGAACATAAACATTGTCTTGAGTTAATCACAGCGACCAACTATTCTTATTGTTTAAGTAGTCGTTGATAGAATAGTATGCCTTTGAACAAAGGTTTGATTTTACTTTAGCTTTAAAGCGAAATTAAATTAAAATTAAATTTTACATGAGGGTATACCTCTTTGTCCCGCTATGTTTGTCTCTCTTTAGCATATGAAATGATATGGGCTGTCAAAACGGGCCTATTATTTTGTGGCGAGTTTAAAGCTTTATCTCGATAACTGTACTTCAAAAAACAAACGAAAATATAATCGTTAGGCTATCTGGCCTTATTGCGATCTAGTCCAAACACGATATAGTCCAAACAAAATCTAGTCATATCGAGATTAAGTCCTATAGCGAACTAGTCATATTATCTGCTATTTAGTCTTATTGAGAGGTAGTCATAACGCTTCTAAACCTAAACAGTGATAATATTATGTGGAGAATAGGAGATGTGATGGTATGGCGTTGTTACTGAATTTTATGTTGACAAAGATATTAAATGAATTACTGAATATCTTGGTGTTTCATGTTATTTACCTATTCCCTGAGACATCCTGAATTGTTATATTGTACAGTTTATACTTTGAGAAATTGGTATAACGGCTTTAAGATCATTTAAACTAGCTGTTCTAGAGTAAGGGTACATTTTCCTTACACTACTGTTTATTTTATACAGCGTATAATGACTGAATAAAAATAAATAAAAATCATACTAGCAGTGTTCTTACCATCAGTACTTCTTTCTTTGTCGACACTTCAGAACTCTGTGATTCCTGTACATTTGTTGACGTACTAGTCTGAGCCTTCCAGGGACATTTTGTTGGTAATGCACCTGGCCGCAATTTTCGCACAAGCCTTTCCGACATAATGGTATTTTTATCGAAATGGTCTGAGCATACTTTGTAACTATGCGGCTTCAGGTCAGTTTTATTGAGTAAATCGGGTCTTCCAATGAGTTCTATCCACTTTTTCCGGCTGTAACAAATAAGATTCGAAATCAGGAGTAAGTTATAATTAAGTTTTTTTCAAGCAAATCCAAAACTATAAGGAACAGCGAAAAAGTCTCAAAGGAGTCTCGGGCCCGATTTTGGTGATAACTAAAACTGCATCATTTGATTTTTGAAAACTAAATATTCCTAGCCAGGAATCGAACCCGCTGACTTTGAAAAAAAGCACACTATTATCACACCACATTTTTGGGGTGGTCTGGGATCTACATCCTAGTGGGCAACGGCACCACAGGCTTGCCTGTGCTACGGCTGAACGATCCCACTTAGCGCTGGTAGGCTCCGCAAGGGGCCGCCTGGCTCGCGACCACCATCCTACTGGAGTCCCGTATTATTATTATACTCTTTGACTGGAGTCCGGCGCCAAGTAGCTTGCTGTGTTCCGTCGGTGTGTGGGAGTGCCAGTGCCTTTGGGGGAGAAGGAGATTGTCAGTTGCGCTGTTTGGAACCGATCGTGGTCTCTGAGTCAGCTAGCCGGGTAACTCATTTTGGAGGGTAGCGGGATCCGAAGCACGGTGCCAGCCGACCGCAGTCAGTAGGGGGCCCAAGTAGCACGCCAACCACGTGCCAAAGGCTGCCCCGCCAACTCGCGAAAAATCTCGGTACGCTCCACCGTGCCAGCCGGCGACTGGATGGGAGGACCCGGTGGCCATATCCGGGGGGTTTCGGGCGTCACCGCTGTCTCCAAATGAGTTGAGTCAAAGGTATGACATCATTCAGAAGTAGTAGGAAGAAGTATTGGGACAAGCTTGCCCATGACACTGGCCGCAAGCTAAAGAGCACTGCAGCCCTGCTTTCCTGCATCCACATCGCGAACCACAACCATTCTTGCAGTTGCAGAATATTGTGTTAAGAAAATAAAACTTATTAGGTACAGACGCCAGCAGATCAAGCTACTACAATCTGTCTGATTTCCTTAATAGATTTTCGACTTTATTTCTAAAGCATTAGGTTCAGTGTTGATTGGGAAAATCTGACAGTTTCGGGTAGGTTGACCTGCTGGCGTCTGTACATAAAAAACACAAATTATCAATAACTCTTAAAATTGTACGTTCGTAGTTACCAAGATACGATTCAAAACTAACGAATAACCGAGGTTAGTGGAAAGTGGTTCCTTGAAAAGGAAGTCAGTCGTAAGTATACAATACACTAATGTTAAGGAGGAAGCGTCAGGGTAGCCCGCGAAATTCAAATTTTCTTACGTTTTTTGCAATTTGCAAGTCAGTATTAAGTTGTATGTTAAATAAAGTATGATTTGCGACCGTAACAAATATGTATTTACAGAATTATATACAATAGAATCAGTAATACAACCCCTTAAGTTTGTATAATCCTAAAATGTCAAGATTTCATGAAATAGTCATTTTTTGGGATTACCTCTTGGGGGTCTTAAAGAGTTGTATTGATCACTTTAATGATTCTAATTATTTAAATAGATACTTGTTACGACCGCAAATTATAATTTGATCAACGTACAATATAATACCGACTTGTAAATTGTAAAAAACGTAAGAAAATTTGAATTTCGCGGGCTACCCTGACGCTTCCCCCTTAAGAGGATTGTGAAGTGCTGATACGCGGCGCGAGTCTTGGAGGCAATTACCTACATTTCATGCAATTATTTACATAAATATTGTTTCGCGCGATAACGGTTTCACCCCCCTAAACCTTTACGAAATGAGGCAATATTGGTCTTATTACATTCACTACACCTTAATCTAGGTCTGAACGTTTTTCTTTTTTAGTAATTTAATTTTAAAAAATAAAAACGCTCGAGGAAGTTTTTATGTCCAAAATATAGATATTTAGATGCTAATAACTTATATCGGAGGAGCTCGTGGCTAAGTAATAACAGACGCACGAGATGGGTGACCATCTTTACATATCGAGACTCCTCCGTGCCTCGGAAAGCACGTTAATCCGTTGGTCCCGGCTGTCATTCTTCGATCGTTGACAGTCGTTACGGGTCGTCAGAAGCCCGATAGTCTGATAACCAGTCTTACCAAGGGGTATCGTATTACCCAGTAACTGGGTTGTGGAGGTCAGATAGGCAGTCGCTTCATGTAAAATACTGGTATTCAGCTGCATCTGGTTAGACTGGTAGCTGACCCCAACATAGTTGGGAAAAGGCTAGGCAGATTGAACTTATATCGTATACAATATTTCTTTATAATAAAAGCGTACGGTCAGTACGCTTTTATTATAAATATAGTTTTTCATTATACCTACAACATTTCCAAAAATTACGAAAATTAGACTATATTTATGGGGAGAAAAACGTTATCGCTTTTTGTATGAAAATTTACAGCTTCACACTTAACTCTTAGGAGTTCATTTCAGGTTTCAGGAAGTAACCACCAAAATGAGTGATTTATTCTTCTCTGGATTACAGATATTTATTGCTATTAAATACCATGGTTACTAAGGGACTACGTCTAAAAGGGCAAAAGGGACGGCTTCTATTTGTGCTAAAACCGTGCTGAACTCCTTGTAATTAAGATGTGCATTGCCTATTACGCGAACAAGATGGCGCTTGCAGGATTTTACCCCCGCTTCCCACAAACCGCCAAATGTGGTGAATATGGAGGGATAAATTTAAATTCAATTTGAATTGTAGTGCAACTGAACATCTGTCCCTACTGACTATAAATAGAAAGGTTCTTACTATACAGGGTTATTGGTAAAACACCAACCACCAGGGGCATTGTACTAAAAAAAAACCAGCTGTTACAGTATCAGCTGTGTACATTTTGACGAATTATGCGAACATAAATGTACTGAAAAGCAATAAAAAAAAATAATAAAAATGTTTATTGCGATTACATACAATTATAACACACAATGAGTTGGAGATCACCTTTTAAGCAAGAAGATGCTTGTGTTAGGTGAACTCCGCTCTTCCACTATCATAAATAACAGGTACCTATGCAATTGATGAACTGATCCAAGAATAAGAAAAATAAAATAAAAATAATCTAATTTAAATAAAACAGAAAAATAAAGCAAAAAGGAAATAAAAATATGAAGGAAGGAGCGCACTTGTGTGATGTATGAGAGTAGGTTATGTTGCGTGCGCTTGTGTGTGTGTGCGTGAGTGAGTTGTGTAAAAGGACTGCTGTAGCTGTAGTGTAGGTTGATTTTTTTAAATTGCATTTACTTTAGTTGTGTTTATTAGTTTTAGGTGTTCGTTTAGGTTTAGGTTCAGGTTTGAGTTTAGTTTTAGTTTTGGGTTTAGGTTTGGGTTAGCCCTGCGACAATGTCTTGGGATCGGAAGAAGCCAGGCACAGCTTCCTCCACTAACAATTTCACTGCCACGGTGTTTTTAATTATTGGACAGGTTATGGAAGCGAAGATACTAAAGCCTCAATCTCGTCGTAGGTTTTTTCTTAAGCCATTCAGTGATAGCTAGTTTACAGTCACGGAGTTTCAAAGGATAAATGCGTAACTCTTTATTCAGAAGGTTGTATAAGCGGGAAGATTGCCTTTCATACTGCCTCTCAGCAAAAACAGATCTGACAGGGACAGTTGGAGCGACTAAGTAGTTTCTCCTGCTACTGATACTCGTCTTTGTGGGATCATACGGAAGGGATTTGTGCTTTCTTAGGACAAGATGGAGTAGGTAAAGTTTTCTAACAGATAGGAGGTCAGAGGTTAGGTACAGGCTTTGGGTTGGGAACTTGGGAATCTGTAGGGTTTAAAGAGCATAACCTTGAGGAGAGAACGCTGCGCCCTATCAAGTTCCAGAAATTTCATTTTTGTTGTCCCACCCCAGCATGGCAAACAGTACGTGAGAACCGATTGGGCTAGTGATACGTAGACTTTCTGCAGAAGATTCTTTGAGGCAACATGTCGCAATGTTTTAAAAGTCCAGATTAGTTTCCTAACCCTTTTCATGATCAGTTCAGTATGCATGTGCCAGGATAAGCGCTGGTCAATCATGATGCCCAGGTATTTTGTATAATGTAACCTATCAATCAGTGTACAAGAGCAGTCGGGAATTGGGGGGTTGGCACAGCAGTGGATCTTAATTTGGAAATCGGGTGGAGGTTGAGTGTGTGCATACTTGGTGAAGCAAATGTAGTTGGACTTGGAGGCATTTAGCGTGAGGAGGTTACGATTGAGCCAATTTGCAATCTTTGATAGGCCTGTTTCGGCTGATTTTTTCAGCAGATTTTTTTTCGCGTTTTCAGGTTTGGTCCCATAGTAAAAGTTGTTCATAATGATGAGTACAATGACCCCTTAAGAGGTTGTTGGTATTTTACCAATAACCGTATTCTCAGGTATAATTATTGACGTCATGAAGGAGTCTAAAAGTTTACGGATTTTAAAGAAGATGCACTTAATCATTTTTTACTTAAAATCTAATTAAAGTATTTCCCTTAATAATTATTTAAGTACACGAGTAGGTAAGTGTTATTAAATGAATAGATACTCAATTAATGAAAAAACATTAAATGCCATGTAATAGTTAATAAAAAATGCTAAATATTTAGAATTATAAATATATTTATCAATAATTTATAGACTTTATACGGCGTGTTTTTAATCGCGACTACCGGTTGACCTCGAATGATACTGTAACTAAATAGTTACCACTGCGCGCTCTCTGCCGTCTATCTCGAAAACGGTTCAAGATATAAAAAAAAATTTCAACAAAAGTTTTAGAGAATTTAATCCTCTAAGTACTTATTCATAATAAACACAAATAGCATAAAACCCATAGAAAACGAGATATTTACAAAAAATGTGCAAAAAATCTGTTTTTTTACCTTTGACCTTAGATATCTGTAGTCGCGGCCACGCCACCCTACGATAAGTAGGTTTTGAGACAAGTGTTAGGGTGTCAAAATAAAAGTTTATATAAGCTGACTATCCTCAACTCCGGGATACTTGCCCCTTTTTTGTCTAAAATGACTGGACTATAATATTATCATCACGGCTAAATGCACCCGAAAGCGAGTACGAGTATACGACTGTATACAAGGTGTATCACAGACGAGTGATCAAACTTAAGGGTGTGGTATAGACCATCAAACTGAACAACTTTTTCCCGGGGACCAACATCGTAATCGTAAAAAAAAAATGGTTGTCCCACACAAAACTTCAATACCTACTTAACCAAATGTATGGGACGACTGATTTTTTTTTTACGATTACGTTGTTGGTCCCCGGGAATAAGTTGTTCAGTTTGATAGTCTGTACCACACCCTTAAGTTTGTTCACTCGTCTGTGATACATCCTGTATAATAGGTTGGGGAAAAAGTTTCTTCGCATTTTTTAAGAAAATTCAAAACATATTTTAATATAGTTTATTTACATTTAACTAAAGTATGTAGGTACCATTTTGTTCGATAACTTTTTGCCATCTTGTAGGTAGGGACATGATCCCATTGCTATAGAAATTTTGGGACTTCTGGTCAAAATACCGCGACAAGTGGTTTTGGCAGTCCTCTCGTGATGTTAACCTGACACTGCCTAAAGAATTCTGAAGAGACCGAAACAGGTGGAAATCTGAAGGTGCAAGGTCAGGACTATACGGCGGATGCATTAACACCTCCCAGCCAAACTCTCTTAATTTTTGCTGAGTGGCTAAAGATGTGTGAGGTCTAGCGTTATCATGATGAAAAACCACACCCCTTCTGTTGATTAATTCCGGCCGCTTTCTCTCAACTTCTTGCTTTAATCTCATTAGTTGTTCGCAGTAGAGTTCAGAATCGATGGTCCTGCCTGGTGGTAACAGCTCATAATGAATAATGCCCTTCCAATCCCACCACACACACAGCATCACCTTGTTGCGAGTTAACCCGGGTTTCACCACAGTTTGTGAAGCCTGACCGGCCTTTGACCACGACCTTTTTCGCACGTTCTTCTCACACGTGATCCACTTTTCATCACCAGTTATCAGATTCTTCAAAAATGGTTCGGTTTCATTACGTCGTAATAAAGAATCACAAATGAGTACACGGTTCATTAGGTTTCTTTCAGTGAGCTCGTGAGGTACCCAAATGTCGAGCTTTTTTGTGTAACCAGTTTTTTTTCAAATGCGACAAAACTGTTTTGTGGTCAATTTCCAGTTCTTCAGCTACGTCGTAACTACTGATATGCCTATCTTGCTCCACTTTTTCAAAAATGGCATCCATTTTATCCGTAATAGGGCGACCAGAGCGACGTGCATCTTTGACATCAAAATTTCCGGATTGAAAACGCTTAAACCAAATTTGTGCTACTCTCACAGACACTACACTAGGTCCATAAACATCGTAAATTTTTTTCGCGGCTTGCGTTGTATTTTTACCTTTTTTGTAGTAAAATTTTAAAATGTATCGAATTTCTTCATTAGATTCACTCATCTTGACGGTACGAAAAACAAATGAAAATCACACATTTTCCTAATTTGAATTTGGAATTATGTTCTTTATAATTTAAACTTTCAATGATACCAAAACCAGCCAGATACAAATAGTATAGCCAAAGAGATTTTATTACAAGTCCATACATACTATAATGCGAAAAGACTTTTGCCCCAACCTAATACGTCACTACGGGAAGCGCGGGGATAGTGCGGCGTGCGGGCGCCGAAACCTGCGCTCAACTGTTTTGGTATAACTTAAACAACGTACAAGGTGTATCATGCATCATTATGAACAACTTTTACTACTGGACCAAAGCTGAAATCGCGAAAAAAAAATCAGCTGTTCAGTACATTTATGTTCGCATAATTCGTCAAAATGTTCTGAACAGCTGATTTTTTCCCGCGATTTTATGTTTGGTCCCATAGTAAAAGTTGTTCATAATGATGAGTACAATGACCCCTTAAGAGGTTGCTGGTGTTTTACAAATAACCCTGTATATACAGGTGAAGTGTTGAAGTGGGTGTGGATGGCCAAATCCGAAACTATGAGGGACAGCGAAAACTACTCAAAGGAATCTCGGGCTCGATTTTGATGAAAACTAAAACTGCATCATTGGATTTTTGAAAAATCAATATCTAGGTTTAATAGGTCAGTAACATACGACTAATAAAAGAAAGTATTTTGTTAAAAATGAGCTCTTTCCTTTAGTTTGCCGTATTAGGCGTCCCAACTAAGAATAGGATCGCGCTTGCTGCCAACTTCACACGATAGCTGTCAAATTAGTACTGACAGCAAAAAAAAAGTATATATTTTTTTATTAATATTCATTTTTATAAAATGTTATTTCTTGAATTCCATGAATAGATAATTTTGGATAAATTAATAAATTAAATATATGGAAACAGTATTCATTAAAAAAGTGAACCAAGATTATACCTACTTAACTTCACGAAATGCTAAGATCACCCTATTATGTCGACATTTTGCATTTTTTTTGTTACCATTGTTGACTTTGTTTCTTCATATTTGTTATGTTTGTGCGTTAGAGTAAACTTTCAACTCAATATGAGTTCGAAGAGAGGGGCGGTGCTCCATCTTAGAGCACGAGAAATCGTTATTAATGTGCACAAAGTACCTACTTTGAAAATGAAAAAAATCGTGCTAATGCACTTCTGCGCAATTTCACATTGAACCGAGTATAATTTTTCTTTATTTTTTATTCTTTATTAGGTATCTTTATTTTTTTTAAGTTCGCGAGTATTGCGAAACAAAATGGCGTCTTGACAGTACTATTCTTATTTGGCACGCATAGTGTATCATTACATCCCAGAATTCGATCCTTCTAAGTGAGACTGTCGAATGGTGTAATAACCTACAGTGTGTTTTTTCCAAAATCAACGGTTTCGATTCCTGGCTAAAAATATTGATTTTTCAAAAATGCAGTTTCAGTTTTCATCTAAATCGAAACCGCGACTCCTTTGAGTACTTTTCCCTATTCCTCAAACTTTTGGATTTGGCTATCCACGTCCACTTGAAAAATTCATCATGTTTGTATAATAATATATTAGAATAGTGTAGATACTGTACGTTTAAAATCTAAGATTTAATTTTATCATGATTGTCATTGTCGCATAAATAATGTCTAGATTATTATTTATTATAAATACTTATACTAACATGTTGTTTTATTAATAAGTACATGTGTACCTACTTATAATAACTAGTCGGACATGTCTTCCAATGAGCTGCCGCCCCCGGAGGAATCCTTTTGTGGTCTTCTGACTATATGGTAGTGTACATAAAGCATGCTTAATAATAAACTAACCGATTATGGTTCAGGTCCAAAATGAGTTAAGCGTACAAAGAAATTCGTTTTAACTAAATATCTTCAAAATATAATTTCTGTATCCATAATCAGTTCATCAATCATTCCTACAATACATTGTTTCACTATTATTATGCTTTTTGACTAAGTTATATGCCATTTTGTAAGACAATTCAGTGATTGCGATTTTTTTTAGTTAGGTCAGTCTATTATTAAGCATGCGATATGACTTTTCTTAGTGTTCCAATTCAAAACAGGCAACTGTCACATGTTTCTGATTATGTGAATAAAATAATAATATAATATAAGAACTTCGACCGTGAGGATGGGTTTCAATTGTCGAGAGCCTGGAATCCAGTGGCCCAATTCGTCGCCAACGCCGCAAAGGGGCGAACCTCATACAAACGGTCAAAAATTAGTTAAGTATACAAAAATTATCCATTTGTCGAGCTCTATGTCATCACCAAAGGACGAAGCGCTAAGATTAATAGAAAAGAAAAAATATTGACGACGTATCTCAAAATCATCTCCTAGCAAATTTTACAAAAAGACGAAACTCGAAGTTCGCCTTTTAGCGGCGACATTTCGCGAGTAATGCAGAAAGCCCTAACTCAGTCATAATAGATATTAAAATTAATAATATCTTTGATGGAAATTCTCATTGATCATCTCTTTAAAATACTAGTCGCTTCGCTTAAAAACACTACAAAGCGAATAGGTAACTTTAATTTCAGAAGTCGGTGTCTTTGAACTATTTTAGTTTTTTGGCCACAGACTTCCGTAATTAAAGTTATTTTTTGCTTTGTAGTGTTTTTTTAGAAGTCGGTTGGTTTTTTTTTTTGGAAAAAAGTTTTTTTATTTTTCACTTCGGTCGGTTTGTAATTTATCTTCAACAGTGCATCACCTTTTACAAAATATTGCATTTCCCGATGCAAAGCTGTTAACTGTTGAGGATTTCTCCTGGTACCAGGAGGACTGTTGACTTTTGATCTGGTGACTTCACCATCAACTCCACTTCGCCATATGCATTGTGGCGAGCATAAATTGCTTAGCAACCATTATTAAAGTAGCTAATCGAATCGCAACCCGTGAAATAGTTATTATTGAGTAGTTCCGGTGGCCATCTGTTATCTTCATCATAGTTCCACTTCACCAAATGGTGCTTTCCGAGAGCAAATTAACGAGTTACTATAAAAATGCCGAAATCACTATAGGTGATGAGAAATCGACGGAACTCTTCAACTATTATATATAGTTGAAGAGTTCCGTCGATTTCTCCAGGATCCCATCATCAGATCCTGACCTGATTATAATGGGACCAACTAGAAAGTATACCCTTTTAAACAAAAAATAATTTTCCAAATAATTTTTCATAATTTTTTCGAGTAATCGGGCCGAAGAACTCAGAACCTTCTCCTTTTTTGAACTCGGTTAATAACATACTAACTTTAACTGCGGCATAAAAAAAAAAACATATTTCGCCTAAGACCTGTATGACTCAAAATGTTCTAAATGTAATCAACTACCACCCCCTTAAGGCGTTGCACGTAGCTTCCAAACACCCTATATAATGACAGAGAATCATAACTAAGTAATTTGGTGTGATTAAAAATATTTTTAAGTCCACAAGTTTGTGATCTCATTTAGTAACTTAAAATAAATGTTTTCAATTGAATTTAGTGTAGTTTTTTTAAATTAAAATAACGCAAATTATCATACGCATCGAGGCGTAACTCTAAGAGATTAGTTGATAAACGGTATGTTTTGGTGATAAAGTGTCGCGACGAAAAGGCGTATATTTTTACTCGGCTTTTCTTCGAAAAACCCAGCATTGCAAAATGTAATATTTATATTAATTTTGTTGTCCTCTTTCCATTGCACCATCGCAATTGATTTTTTTTCATTATTATAATATTTGTTTTTAAATATGGCCGAAATAAGCGCTTCATCGGGAGAAAAAAAACGTTTATTGGCTCTCCTGTAAAATTTTCTCATTTGAGGTTCGCCCCTTTGCGGCGTTGGCGACGAATTGTGTAAAGACCGCAAGAGTACCGAAAAAAGTTCGCGAGCGGACACAGTGAGTTTTGTGTGTCGAGAACAGAATCGAGTTGTGAGTGTAACAAGTGACAATGGTAGCGGTGTCAATCGCACTAAACGAACAAGAAAGAGGGTAGACCGTTTTGTCTGCTCGTAAACATCCACCCGCAATAACTTCAGTTTATCCGTGATCATGGCACTTGCAACAGTGCCGAAATATCGGAAACTCAAATCAATTAATATACATGGTAAATATCCCGTTTTAAGTTCTAATGATTATGTGAATAAAGTTTTTATTTATTATGTTGACAAAGCACGTCTCTGGGAGTGTATTATTTGATAGGCACTAAACTTTAAAATAGCTGTGTGTCACGTATTCTTTGTTTTGCCTATAAGCTATAGTAGGTATGCATACAGTACAATATAGATATAGTATATTCACAAACAATCATAACTAATTATGGAACAGAATTAACTTACGTTTCACAATTGTTTGGTAACGTAAAAAATGTTAACGTTGAGTTCTTCTGTTTATTAAAACATCCATACACACAACAATTGTTCGTGTTGCGCCTCTCTCGCTTTGGTTCTGAATGTTCCGATGCCATAACGAAGGTACAGACGCCAGCAGGTCAACCTACCCGAACTTGTCAGATTTTCCCAATCAATTTTGAACCTACTGCTTTAGCAATAAAGTCGAAAATCTATTAAAGAAATCTGACAGATTGTAGTAGCTTGATGTGCTGGCGTCTGTACATACAGAATTGAATTAGCTTACGTATCACAATCGTTTGGTAACGAAAAAAAAAGATAACTTTACGTTCTTCTGTTTACTGAAACGCTTTGGTTTTGATGTCATAACCACGAAGCTAAGGATGCACTAAATAAAACCGAGGCGTTCAGTGGCGTCATGTGTTCGCGTCGTACGTGTCTCGCTGAGCGCGTATAGATCCTGACTGACTGCGACACGACTATCATGAACAACTAGCAGTTGTGGCGAGCTGTAATTATCTCGAGCGCGGTACGAGTGCACCGTGAAGTCGGTACGGTAGATAACACTCTGTATAATCTATAACCGTGAAGCACGTGGGGCTCGGACCGACAAAATAATAAAAATAATGACATTAACTTCCTATCTCTTTGACATGATATATTCTTTTTGACATTTCCATGTCTAGCACTTGACCAATTTGCAATTTTAATGTTTTATTTTTCAACCTTTATTCTCAAAGGTCTCCCCTACAGCGTTCCACTCTTTCCTGTGTTGCCTTATCCGGCCATTTGAATGTTATCCATCCTAATTAATTTAGTTCAATATTATAACTAACAAACTAACCAAAATTCTGAAAATGTATTTGTACGCCGCAAACAGCAAAATACCTATTATGAACTTTTATGAGTACCTACCTACGTAAAATCTTTGTAACAATATTCTGATAAGTAATTTGAACTATTAGGTATTATTACAACAACGCCGGCTGTGTTTGCGTAGAAGCTTGTCGACATTATTTTATCGACCGCGCGATCTTGAGCGTGTGACGGAGGTCATTGGTTCCATTGCACTGGTACATACATTCCGCTCGCGACAACACAGTGTTGACTAGGGTCTATACTAGGGATGAGACGTATTTACCATACGAGGTTTGTAAACCAGGGCTTTGCTTCAAAGTACGGCGCCCTGGTACGGGCAGGAAAAAGTTGCAAGTATGAAAGTATTTACTATGCAATGCTATCGGGTGCAAGCAGACCTGGAAAATACTTGCATAGGAAATCGATCCATGTCATTATATAAATAAGGAGCACAATCATATTTGCAAATAAAAAAACTTTGAACTTCAAAGTATTTTTTTCGCTGATACGATTATGCTCCTTATTTACATGGTAACACGAATCAATTTCCTATGCAAGTATTTTAGTATTTTGGAGGCGCCGCCAAAGCCGCGAGCCTCTCGCTGCTCGCGGCCGCGCCTTTAGCGTCCAAATTGAAAATACTTGCATAGGAAATTGATTCGTGTTACCTTATAATTAAGAAGCATAATCGTGTCAAAAATACTTGGAAGATCAGTTTTTTTTTTAATTTGCAAATACGATTCTGCTTCTTATTTATATAATGATATGGACCGATTTCCTATACAAGTATTTTCAACTATGGGCGCCGAAGGTGAAGCAAGTTCGGGGCTCGGTGGCCGTGCCCGAAACATTCCGAAGTTGTCTTCTAGACCAGACCGAATGCCACCAAATACTTTTAAGTATTTTATACCTGGTTTTCGACCCTGGTATTTTTATATACTCGTACTTGGAAGCCCTGGTATTGAATTTTGCAAGTATATCTCATCCCTCTATACGCGCTCGACGAGACACGAACGTGGCGTTTTTTTTTTTTTTTGATTTTGTGCACCCTTCGTTATGGCAATAAAAAGCGTAATACTAAAAATTGTTGTGAGAAAAGAACTCAGTTATCTATTTTTTTTAAGTTATCAAACGATTGTGAAACGTAAGTTAATTCTATTCAATAATTAGTTACGATGGTAGGTATATACTATGCTATATAATGTACTGTATGTAATACACAACACAATCGTACGTAAGCAATGTGAGCAGGGTTAGTAGGGTTAGTATGACCTGTTTATGAGGAAAATAAATTAGTAGGTCTAATAATCTTAAGCTTAAAAAAATGATTTACTCAATAAATGAGTGGTTACAGGAATAATGCATCATTATCTAACGGAAAATACTGACTTTTTACTGGTAGTGGTACTGGTTAGCTAGGGACATAATTAACATAAGACCATGTAGTGATTGTGGATAAATACCCATCCTTTATTGATTTTTTTTTTGTGACATTACATTGTTATTAAGCTTCACATGCCATACTAAGGCTAAATAGATTATAAGAACAAATATTATAACATGTGGAACCACCAATTGTAATTACTCTATTTAAATGTGAATAAATGAATATGAATATGAATCTAGACGTTATTATTATTATTTATTCTGTGCCTCCGTGCCCCCAGATTAGGTAGGTACCTACACCTACCTACTAAATGATTACATTTGTTATTCTTATCTATGTCACCTTTACGTACATAGTTAGAATAATTATAATATTATAGTTAGGTACTTGATAAGTTCTGTTTACAAGGTCAGGTTCAGACTTTGATAAGTATAAATAGGAAAGTACCTACTTAAATAGTATTTTTGTTTTTGGTGGATACCACGGACTAACTATAACCATGATTAAATATTGTAGTAAATTTTTGATTATGTAGACAATAGGGTATTTGTAGTAAGTACATACTTTTTCATTTGCCCAATTACATAGACCGTACATATTAATAAATAATGGAGACTAAAAAATAAAGTACCGTACGCAGGCCGGCAGCAACCTGCCCTAACGTGGTCAGAAAGAATAAGAGTTACGTGATAGAAAGAGAGGCAACTTGTAGGTGAATATAACTTGTAGGTAATAAGAGTTGTGCGACCTAAATTGCACTTTAGTGTGTCGTAGCAAGAGTCGCTTTTTATTTAACACATTATCTGCTTAATTCTTAGCGAAACGCTTCTTTATGCTACACTAATCCTGTGTGGCAAACGCTCGGGTGCGTGCAAAAAATGTCTTCAGTGTAGACACCCTTACCGACCCTTATTTTACGATGTTTTCGAAACAATAGAGATGCACAACGAACGCACAGGTGCGTCGCGCCGCACTCGAAGAAAGTTATGTAAATTGTATGGACGCGCATACGCGCCGTCAAGCACCTGGTGAACGTCCGAAAACGCGCATGTGCGTCTGCCGCGCCTAATGTATTAAATGATTTTGTGGAGTTAATCTGTGTCTTCGACAAGCAACACACCATTCATACAAGCGATTACGTAACACGGTTTGATAATATTATAGCCATAGCACGGTACAAATATGGATATTTATACCGTGGCCATAGGTTACGCGAATACTCCAACGGGCACCTTTCCTGTTGACAGCGATGCGGAAGAATTATTTGATGCCCTATGATTATTTCCCCTACTTTTTAGAGTTCCATACCTACCTCACAAGGAATTAAAACCGGCCAAGTAGGGTTCCGTAGTTGGGATGAATTTATCCCAAGAACAAACTTTATTAATGTTACTTACTTTACTTTATTTTATTTTACTTGTATTTTATTTTACTTTATTAATTGTAGTTGAAAAACATGTTCTCCCATACATCGATGTACATACAGACGCCAGCAGGTCAAGCTACCCGAAACTGTCAAATTTTCCCAATTAACCTTGAAACTAATATTTTAGCGATAAAGTTGAAAAACAATTAAAGAAAGACAGATTGACGTAGCTTGATGTACTGGTGTTCTCCCATACATCAATGTACGTCACGGTCAATTCTCCAACTGCAAAATTAAGTTTGTGATCACAAAAAAAAAAAACAAAAAATTAAGTGATAAAACTACAAATGAACAATTTTGGGACATTTTCCTTTTCTTGTGCTGTGAAACCTTGCTTCTTGTCTAATTTCATGATTCTAGGTCAACGGGAAGTACCTACCCTATAGGTTTTGATTCCCTTGTGAAATCGCAAAATATGCGACATAAACGGTCATATCTTTTGATCGCGTAGACTTATACGTTTGATTTTTTCACATCTGAAAGAGACCATAGACCCGAATATCTGATATAAATTTTAACTTGATACCTCTACATTCTATTAATTCTATTGTATGCCCAATATTGAGAGATTTACCATGTTGTGTTAAGACCATAGACTTCTTATAAGCTTTCCTGTAATCTATAGGCATTGAACTATTTTCTATATTTTTTTTTACGTTTCTTGAGCGAGAAAATAGTCGATAGCTAGTCGCTGCCACGCCGGCGGCGGGTCTGGTGCCTTAGTAGAGCAGCGGTAAACTGGTGGGAAATATACATCAGCGATAGAAAATAGTCGATAGCTAGTCGCTGCCACGTCGGCGGCGGGACAGGTGCCTTAGTGGAGCAGCGGTAAACTGGTGGGAAATATACATCAGCGATAGAAAATAGTCGATAGCTAGTCGCTGCCACGTCGGCGGCGGGACAGGTGCCTTAGTGGATCAGCGGTAAACTGGTGGGAAATATACATCAGCGATAGAAAATAGTCGATAGCTAGTCGCTGCCACGTCGGCGGCGGGACAGGTGCCTTAGTGGAGCAGCGGTAAACTGGTGGGAAATATACATCAGCGATAGAAAATAGTCGATAGCTAGTCGCTGCCACGTCGGCGGCGGGTCTGGTGCCTTAGTGGAGCAGCGGTAAACTGGTGGGAAATATACATCAGCGATAGAAAATAGTCGATAGCTAGTCGCTGCCACGTCGGCGGCGGGTCTGGTGCCTTAGTAGAGCAGCGGTAAACTGGTGGGAAATATACATCAGCGATAGAAAATAGTCGATAGCTAGTCGCTGCCACGTCGGCGGCGGGTCTGGTGCCTTAGTAGAGCAGCGGTAAACTGGTGGGAAATATACATCAGCGATAGAAAATAGTCGATAGCTAGTCGCTGCCACGTCGGCGGCGGGACAGGTGCCTTAGTGGAGCAGCGGTAAACTGGTGGGAAATATACATCAGCGATAGAAAATAGTCGATAGCTAGTCGCTGCCACGTCGGCGGCGGGACAGGTGCCTTAGTGGAGCAGCGGTAAACTGGTGGGAAATATACATCAGCGATAGAAAATAGTCGATAGCTAGTCGCTGCCACGCCGGCGGCGGGTCTGGTGCCTTAGTAGAGCAGCGGTAAACTGGTGGGAAATATACATCAGCGATAGAAAATAGTCGATAGCTAGTCGCTGCCACGTCGGCGGCGGGACAGGTGCCTTAGTGGAGCAGCGGTAAACTGGTGGGAAATATACATCAGCGATAGAAAATAGTCGATAGCTAGTCGCTGCCACGTCGGCGGCGGGACAGGTGCCTTAGTGGAGCAGCGGTAAACTGGTGGGAAATATACATCAGCGATAGAAAATAGTCGATAGCTAGTCGCTGCCACGTCGGCGGCGGGACAGGTGCCTTAGTGGAGCAGCGGTAAACTGGTGGGAAATATACATCAGCGATAGAAAATAGTCGATAGCTAGTCGCTGCCACGTCGGCGGCGGGTCTGGTGCCTTAGTGGAGCAGCGGTAAACTGGTGGGAAATATACATCGGCGATAGAAAATAGTCGATAGCTAGTCGCTGCCACGTCGGCGGCGGGACAGGTGCCTTAGTGGAGCAGCGGTAAACTGGTGGGAAATATACATCAGCGATAGAAAATAGTCGATAGCTAGTCGCTGCCACGTCGGCGGCGGGTCTGGTGCCTTAGTGGAGCAGCGGTAAACTGGTGGGAAATATACATCGGCGATAGAAAATAGTCGATAGCTAGTCGCTGCCACGTCGGCGGCGGGTCTGGTGCCTTAGTGGAGCAGCGGTAAACTGGTGGGAAATATACATCAGCGATAGAAAAATAAAACGAGACGTCCAGAGCAAAATATTTTATTTTTATCAAGAAAATATAACATTAGATTTTAAATTCCAAATTGTAATAAACAAAGTAAGTACATAATAAAGATAGAAAAATAAACAATATAATAATTACAAAACATGACTGTAAGTACCTATTCACAGCAAAATCAAAACTTAGCTTAATTTTTATTTAAGGGGGAAGCGTCAGGGAAATTCAAATTTTCTTACGTTTTTTTTTGCAATTTGTAAGTCAGTATTAGGTTGTATGTTGAAAATAGTATGATTCGCGGCTGTAACAAATATGTATTTACAGAATAATAATCATTAAAATCAGTAATAGGTAAAATTGTTAGTATAATCGTCAAATGTCCAGATTTCATGAAACAGTCATTCAATAGAATTACCTAGTCTTAAAGAGTTGTATTGATGACTTTAATGATTATAATTCTGTAAATACATACTTATTACGCTCGCGAATCACATTTTGATCAACGTACAACTTAATACAGACTTATAAATTTCAAAAATCGTAAGAAAATTTGAATTTCGCCGGCTACCCCGACGCTTATGCCTTAACGTAGAAAACGTTCCATTTCCATACGAATGAAATTGACTTTCGTAGGTATTTGGCCAAACAGCGCACATAAGCAAATTCAAAAAACCAAATAAGAAATAAAAAAAAATGCGATCAAATTAGAATAGTTAGTACCTACCTACAGTCGGTCACAAAGAAAAGACTAGTTCAGTTATGTTATTACTTATAGCAATTGTGACCATCCAATAACAATTAAACAAAAAAAAAAAAAAACTAAAAAGATCTACTTACCAAATATTATTTGCGTCAATTTTGAAATCAATCTGCCTAGCAATAACTATGTTGGGGTCGGCTTCCAGTCTAACCGGATGCAGGTGAATTTCATATGGAGCGACTGCCTATCTAACCTCCACAACCCAGTTATTGGGTAACACGATACCCCTTGGTAAGACTGGTTGTCAGACTTGGGCGTCTACTCGTAACGACTGTCAAACATCTACGAATGAGAGCCGAGATCAATAATGTAAGAAATAACTGTAGTCCGACTTTCGTTGCTGACCGCAGGTAGGTACTATCCTTCAAACAAAGTAACGTTGATGTAGTGCTCAGTCTTAACATCAAACTCAACAAATCATCGAATTACATGGCGAAATATAATGACAAATGTTGATCACATAAAACTACACATGACAAAATAAACTTTAACTAAATCCTTCTTCTCCTATTTCTATTTTCTCCACTTTAACTTCACTCTCTCCTAACAGACCGTTTCTGAAACAAAAAAATAACATCATGCCTGTAATCCCCCAAGAGTTAGGTAGATTGAGCCTATTGCCATCAAACGGGCACAAATCCAGACTCCGTGATGCTGCTGAGAAATTCCTGATAGAAAGATTCGATAACATATTGCCTGACGCGGGAATTGAACCCAGGACCTCATGCTCAGTAGTAGCGCTTGCGACCACTAGAACTTGTACCTAAATGACATTTACTTTGTAAATTGGTAAAAAAATAAAACTATTAAGTACATTTTTTTGTAAAAAATATTTTTATGTGTATTCCGTGTAAAATGTTGTTGGTTCCACTTTTGGCCGTATCTTTTGGTATTTCTTCCTACCAAGATATGTTTTTATTTAAACTAAATGAGGTCTGTGTCCTATCCGATTACACTGAGAAGAAACACCGAAAAAAACTAGGAGGTCAATCTCTTTTAAAGTCACACAGATCGGATCATGTAGGTTACTGTGTGAGGTGGTCTCTTGAACAAAGCATCACACAAGTTGAGTGAACCTGTCCACTCAGCGCACGCATGTGTCAGTTATCGTGAAGCTCAACTCAGAACTTAAGAAGCTCAAAGATACGTCGAGAAATACCAAATTAAGGACATTTGGCCGCATGAAGTATGAATACTGCCTGACAATCATGAAATCTAATGATCTACTTATGTACTTACTCGTCTAGTTCTTCTTTGAGTCGAACGCTACTCGCGGCCGCCGTACTCGAGGATCCGCCGCGTGTATGTTGCCTGCACAGAAATATATATCATCATCTGTCTAGCCTTCCCAACTATGCTGGGGTCGGCTTCCAGTCTAACTGGATGCAGCTGAATATCAGTATTTTATATGGGTCAACTGCCTATCTGACTTCCACAACCCAGTTACTGGGAAACACAATAACTGATCGGGCTTCTGTCTACCCGTAACGAATGACTTTGACATGACGTAACGATGGGCTTTTCGAGACAAAATAGATCTCAGCAAGCGCTGCTTAAGGGAGAAGCGTCAGGGTAGCACGCGAAATGCAAATTTTCTTACGTTTTTTGCAATTTACAAGTCGGTATTATATTGTACGTTGATCAAATTATAATTTGCGGTCGTAAGAAGTATCTATTATATTTACATAACTAGAATCATTAAAGTGATCAATACAACTCTTTAATACCAGGTAATCCCAAAAAATGACTATTTCATGAAATCTTGACATTTTAGGATTATACTAACTTAAGGAATTGTATTACTGATTCTATTATATATAGTTCTGTAAAAACATATTTGTTACGGCCGCAAATCATACTTTATTTAATATAAAACTTAATACTGACTTGCAAATTGTAAAAAACGTAAGAAAATTTGAATTTCGCGGGCTACCCTGACGCTTCCTCCTTAACGTTGAAGATCGACCATAAACGATGGACGGATTGTGTGAAAAATGAAGATGAATACTTCCGAGATGACGACTAATAGAGAAGTATGGAAGAAAAAGACAAGTTGCAGCGACCCCAAATATATAGTATTATATTTGGAATGGGCAACTAGCTTCATATTTCTTAAATACCTACAATTCAAAATTGCCTGTAGGTAATTAGTTAATTATAATAAATGAGTTTAATTAGAACTTTAACGTTGTTGAAACAGAGTTCGAATATCAAAAATGGCTCGATGGTTTAAACACGGGTCTCAAAATAAACTTTTGTGTTTAAAAAATTGCGAGCACTTGCAGATAAAAAACTAATGTCACAGGTTTACTTGGCCTTAGGTCAATCTATTATTACAGATTGACCTAAGGCCTAAGGTATTCAGTACTGTATTACTTCATGGGGTGGAGCACCAAAATCTTACTTACTACCTCTTGAAAGAGCACAGAGAGCAATTTTAAAAGTAGCAAACTTCCATCCCTTTCTCTATTCTACAGATCTGCTATACAAATCCTGTAACGTGCTGACTGTTCGCCAGCTTTTTATAACGCACTTGGTACTAAAACAGCACACCATGCTCTCCTATAACACTGAAAGTACTAATAAGAGACGGAATGATATTGTATGTGAGTCAAATGCATCCTCTAAATATGTTTTGTAAATAGATTTTATACATTTTTAGGCCCATTTCTGTACAACAAATTAAATAGGAAATTACGTATGTATAAATTAAATAATTACGACTGCAAAAAGGTTATTCTGCAATTTTTACTTAGCATATCATACAGCGAGATAGAGGATTTACTTGTTGTATGTAAATAAAACATGTTAGTCTTTTAAGTTAATATTAGTTTCTATTTTAGTCTTCTCCATTGTTAATTTTATATTTTTAAATTTTAAGCACTTTTCTAGCCTGAAACACAGGTTCTACCTAGTTCAGGCAAATGAGCAACTGTGCCCTCTATAATTTTTAAGTTATGTTATTGTAAATCTGCACCATTTTTATAAATAAACGATATTATTATTATTTCCACCAAAGAATAATATGGACATGCCTTTCAGAAACCCTTATGTTCGTATAAAATACAATAAATTAGTCTATTCGATCACTAATCTGTTAGATAGATAAATCAATTTCCAGTACTTGACCACATTGTGCACATTATCATTTTTCATTGATATTCCATTTGTTTTGAATAACATAACGATACTAAATCAAAATAACCATTGATATAATTTCATTAAGTTTGTTATAGCTATTCTTACAAAATTGTTAAATCCCGGGAACCCGGGATTACTTGTTTATTCAGAAAGGAATTTCCATATTATTCATTCGTGGGAAGAAGTTTAGGTATGCGCCCGATTATCCGATGGTGACGACGGTTTTGTAGAGCATACTTCTAAGTATAACGTTCCAGTAAACTTTTATAAATAAAGAAACATTTCGATAATGGTAAATGAAAAAAAAAAAAACTTTGTTTTGTAATAATAAAGTGTAATAATGAACTTTAAAAAGAAATGTCCACATGGCGATATGTGAGCCTCTCACTAACACACTCCTCTGCCTAACCCTGCGGGGATTACAGGAGTAATGTTAGTGTAGAAAGTAAAGTACCTCCTCAAATGACAAAATGTACAAGACTTACCGTGTGGATGTGACGTCACTTCTTGGTATTTTCCTTGATTTACGTTTAGTTCCAGCAGGTACATTTAGTGCGAGTGTCTCGTTTGCACTGCAATCAAAGATAAAAGAAGATGAGACATTACCAAGTGGCATTATCAGTTAAAATATTAATTGGGGTAACTTTCTTAGAGCCAATGCAACAATAATATTATACCTACAGTGTTCCATAATACAGGATAATTTGAAAAAAAAAAAACCGGTCAAGAGTGAGTCGGACTCGCGCACCGAGGGTTCCGAACTATCATATATAAAAAAGTGCTATTTAGAGACAGTTATTTTTACTGCAATCTTTACAAAATCAGCTGCTGCCTACATTTTGACAAGTTATGCGAACTTATATGTAGGGAACAGCAGATTTTTTTTTTCGCGATTTCAGGTTTGATCCCATATTACAAGTTGTTCATAATGATGAGTACAATGACCCCTTAAGAGGTTGTGTGTTGTAATGTTACACCTTGTATAAGTTTGAAAATGGCGCCAGTAATAGAAAGTTGAAAGGAAATCGTTTGCCTTGTGATGAGGAAACGCATGTGTCTAAATTTAATGAGCGTTAAATATAAAAATGTTGATGGATGGAGAGGGAGAGGAAGGCCAGAGAAAAGATAGATCGATTGTGTGAGGAATGATCTATATATGAAAGCGAAGGAAGTGAATAGTAGCGTGACGGTTGACTGGGGAGAATGGAAGAAGAAAACGTGGTGCGCCGACCCCAAGTAACATGGGATAAGGGTAGGAAGATGATGATATTTTTAGTGCTAATTAAAATATTATACAGACAATTATTTTGGCTTCCATCGAACCTATGGACAGACACACGATCTATAGAATATTTGATAGCATATAAGGGAGGGAATTGGCCATCTAATCTGAGGTGTTGACCGAGCTTCCAGAACCCATTCATTGATAAAGCGTCACTTCTGCCGATCTGTTCTGTAAACATCTCACAGTGAACACTTTGGTGAAGCGAGCTTGACGTGACCCGCCATTCCACCTGATGCTAGGGATTGATACTATTGACAGCTCACTTCACCACACTTGACACGATGAGGTATTTACAGAGTAGACCAGCCGGTCTGACTGGGACAACTTCTAAAATAGTGAACAGAGATTACTTACTTATCCACGTCAACATCCGGTGGTTCTTCCTTTACTTCTGTCGAAATTGGGTCAGTTAGAGGTTCTTCCCTACAAATAAAAATAGTTTATTTTTTAATGCACCAAGGAAAATGTAAAATTAGGCATGTTTAAAAAAAAGAAAATAAAAATATTGAGCCGCCGCGGGCAGAACAAACCACAACATATACATCACAGACATATAAAGAATAACAGACCAAACATTCGCTAAAAATTGCGTAGCCATTACGCACACATAGAGAATGTTGTCAATACAGGGCCGAACTAGGGTTGATTCTCTTGTTAACAAACTAAACTAAATTTAAGTTCGGTGCATCTTTTTCTTTCTATTTCATTAAGAAAAAAGGACAGACGATAAATATTAGTTTAGTCCTTTCAAATTAAGATACTCCTTATACAAGTTTAGACGTGATTAAAAAAATGGCTACTAAAAATACGTTAATTTACGTCAGGCGCTGACTAATTTTACAGGACTAAACTAATATTTATCTTCTGTCCTTTTCTTAATGAAATAGAAAGAAAAAGATGTACTGAACTTGAATTTAGTTTAGTTTGTGAAAGAGGGAATCGGCGCCAATATCTAACGATAATGAAACTTACCGAAAATCCGCGAAAATCGATATTCGCGGGTTATATGAAGTGTAGATTAGGTACTTTTTAACGAATAGAACCATCTATTCCCGTGGTTATTGTAAAAGGCGACTAAGGGAGTATTTTGACAGGACTATGGGCAGCAGTCCACTCTCCCCTTTTTGAAGACCGGCTTGACGGTATATATTTTACATACAATAACTATTTCGTGTTTGTTGCCAAATCCGTCCCTGACTATTTAATGTTGCTTATCAATATGGCGGCGCGGGATAAACATGCCACGCGTCAAATATTGTCTCTGTATGAGTCAGTGTTACAACAGGTGACAGAACGAGATGCCATTTACGACTTGTCGCTTAGCAAAAAAAGGATAAAGAATCATGTCCATCTAAACATATAAATATAACTATGGCTTAATGTTTGGTCTGCTACTCTTTATATGTCTGTGATATACATAAATATGGCATTATCAAAAAATATGGCATACTTATTCAAAATCAAAATATTCGATTTTTTTTTCTAAGGGCTGATTTTTTTATAGTCAGACAACTTTTATCCGAAGTAATACAGGGTTATTGGTAAAACACCAGCAACCTCTTAAGGGGATCACCCCTTAAATAATGATCACATTATCATTAAAGTTGTTCATAATGATCACATTATGAACAACTTTTACTATGGGACCAAACCTGAAATCGGGAAAAAAATCAGCTGTTCAGTACATTTATGTTCGCATAATTCGTCAAAATGTACTGAACAGCTGATTATTTCGATTTCAGATTTGGTCCCATAGTAAATGTTGTTCATAATGATGAGTACAATGACCCCTTAAGAGGTTGCTGGTGTTTTACCAATAACCCTGTATAACAGTTTTACTTGATTGACATATTATTTTCGACACAAAAGCTGTCAAACCGCCATATTTATTCCATAAATTAAAGTTATCTGACGATTGAAAAATTAGCCCTAAATGTAAGTTGGCCACGTCACCACGCCAACAGCCGGTCTGAGCCGCCGTGTTAGATGATTCACATCATAAAAACTTTTTAGCAAAAAATAAAACCGACTTCTAAAACAAAACACTACAAAGTGAAAAATAACTATAATTTCGGTAGTCGGTGTCTTTGGTATTGTATTTTCGTTTTTTGCCACCGACTTCCGAAATTAAAGTTATTTTTCACTTTGTAGTGTTTTGTTTTAGAAGTCGGTTTTATTTTTTGCTAAAAAGTTTTTATTTTTCACTTTTTAGTTGTGGAACCTACCCCACACTAATTGGAATACAAAATTGACCACAATAATTGTAGATATAGCCATGTAAATAACAGTGATAGTAAGTTATTAAAACACCATCACATCATCCACATAAAATAAGTGGGAAATATACGCATTATTGAAGCTAACTCAAAAACTCCCCAAGCAAAGTTAATAAAATGTATATGGAACCACCTCGGAAGTATACCCTTTCAAACAAAAAAGAATTTTCCAAATCGGTCCATCCGTCTTTGAGTAATCGCGTAACAAACATACAAAAAAAAAAAAACATACAGACGAATTGAGAATCTCCTCCTTTTTGAAGTCGGTTGAAAATATAATTTACTCCTGACTTGAATCACTTGATTGTGTGTCATAGTGTAATATTAATTTATTTGTAAGAGGCTGCTCACTTTCATGTTGTTAAACTATCACTATCCCTGTCACTTATATTAATTATTGTTACAGTTATAACTTCAAATAAAACATCATTAATGGAACGTGAACAAGAACACTGCATACGCTAACTCCGCTGTTGCGGTTAGGAGAATTGAACTGGTTAAAGAACAACAGGACATCCAAATGGTTAAATCAGAGAATGCTGAGCAACATCACTACGTCCTGTACGGTTTCATAATATTCGGTACATGGATATCCTTTAAAATAAAGACACACTGCCTCCGAGTGCCTCAAGTAAGAAGAGTATCAACGCAAGCTCACAAGGAAGAGATTGACATGGTACCAGTTCCTACTCAACGGCATAATGAGGATAGACAAACAAATGCAGAAGCACAGATAAATAAAGAAGTCATTGGACATCTTCCTAACCGCAACAAGGTGGACAGCGAAACATCGCCAATGTCATGCAGCGGCGAATACAGAACATTCTAACCTTCATTCCATACTTTTACCTACTTTGATAACACATCTTACTTCTTATTTGTAGTTGGATGTACGAGCATCGCCACATGAAATGCATTGATTTAGTTTTTACCTTAACAAGCATATGCTTATTAGCCGATAGCTCGTTTACATTCGCTGAATAAGCTATCGCGCCCACCACTAGTAACCTACTTTATGTATACAGCGTGAAATTTCAATGGTTGTTTTCCTGCGGCAGAACGATTTGTACTCAGTAGAGCTACCGATTCATGGAGTTAAATTTATAAAATAAAAAGGTTTTTGTTTTCAAATAATTATAAAAACATGATCTCAACTCGAAAGCGTGAGAATCAATAGTAACTCACGTGTGCCCCGCTCGCTACCTACCATCTTTGAAGATAGCACGCGCCGAGCGCTTCGACCCCCCCCCCCCCCCCCCCCGCCGGCTCTCTCACTCAGTTGTTCCGCGCCCCCACGACCGCCGTGCGTCGCATGCGCAGTGCCAGTGCGTTATCGTAATTTAAAAATGAATCGCCATTGCTGTTTTTCAAATTTGGAGTACGTCGCCCTTTGGGTATGGAACCCTAAAAAAGTATTTATGACGGTCCTAAGCCCGTAAAAGTATGAAGGGGAAATTGGAATAACTTTTAGATAAGTACCTACCTATTGTGTTTCGATAACAAAAGACTACGTAACTACGTAGTATCATATCAGCTGTAGGCAGCGCAAGGCTCAAAGTCACGCGCAGTCGTCCGTTTGCGCTGTAGCTATACTATTGGTTCGAGATCGCGTTCGAGTTTTGTTTTTCACAAATGTAAATCTGCCATTTTTTAATACTTTGTTTATTTTTTTATAAATCGATTGTACT
This sequence comes from Dicycla oo, assembly GCA_948252095.1. Lineage (NCBI taxonomy): Eukaryota > Metazoa > Arthropoda > Insecta > Lepidoptera > Noctuidae > Dicycla > Dicycla oo. The sequence continues at coordinate 9,747,117 of OX411734.1, forward strand.
ATCAAGACAAAATCATTTCGCTTCGGGAAAACAACCATTAAAATTTCACGCTGTATATATTTTAATACTTTACCTAATAAGTGAGTCAATCAGTAACGGACACAAAACAGTGATTTTATTTCCTGTATACATCCCGTGTGATTCGTACCCATCAACAGTCTACATTACATACTACATCTCCGTGTACGGACAAGCTGCCCGTACATTTGCACGCTCAGCGCGTTGAGCAAACTCTGCAACCCTCTCTGGGTTGCAGAGGATGTGTGGTGTTCCGCGAATGGATTGCATAAGAAATTAGCACACAAGAGGAATTCTGAAAGCGGCACTGGTGCCTGAAAAGTTGCTTAGAAATCGCTTGTCATGGGAGGAGGAAAGATTTGAGTACCTAGGTATGAATATAGATGGCTATGAGAGCAGGGGAAGACCAAAGAAACGATGGATGCACTGTGTGAAAGATGATATGGCTAGAAAGGGAGTGACTACCGAGAAAAGAATGTTGCGCCGACCTCAAATGAACTGGGATAAGGGCAGGAGAATTATGATAAGGAAGACTTGATGATGATAATTATTACTTACTTGTAGTCTTCGGGAGGTTCTAACTTCACTACCAACGTCTCAATTTCAGGCTCATTTTGTGCTCTGAAAAAAATAAAAACATTATAAACCATTTTGTATTCGCGGTTGTTTTGTAGGTGCTGCCGCTGTCACAAGTCTTCACACTATTGTGTGTGAAGCATCATCTACGATGCCTTTTCCTAACTATGTTGGGGTCGGCTTCCAGTCTAACCGGATGATTCTGAATACCCCAGTATTTTACATTAAGCGATTGCTTCTGACCTCCACAACGCAGTTACTGGGTAACACGATACCCCTTGGTAAGACTGGTTGTCAGTTTCGGGCTTCCGACTACCCGTAACGCGAATATTGTGTGTGAATATGTGATGATAACTCGATGATATTCCATGATACACCAGGTGTCTTCCGAATAACCAGGATGAAAAATAGCGTACTTATATCCTTCTCCAGGGTCCAGACTGTCAAACTAAGGGCGGTTCAGTGTTTAGTCGTGTAAAGGTAGCAGACAAACAGTTACTTTCGTATTTATAATATTAGTATGGATGTTCAAAATAAAACAAACTCACTCTTGAACGAAGCTTGCTTGTCCGCCATCGTCGACATTGTCATCCGAACTATCTTCTTCGCTTGAACTGAAACAAAAATACAATGTGGTTAAAAAATACAAATGACGTTTTTTTTTTGTCGGAAATGTTGGAAATTACGTCAAAATATGCTTGTCCTGGGACTGTATTATATTAAATACATAGATTAACCTTTTCACCGCCAAGCACTTCTATAGAAGTTCGGGATTTTCGTGCCACCAGCGCCACAACTTCTATAGAAGTTGTTCATTTTAACTATCTTATTAAAATAAATTTACTGTGATTAAAAGCTTTGTTTCATTTTATTATTTAAGATAGCACTGTCTACTACCCTGTTTTTTATTTTTCTACACAAAATAAGCCCTAGTTTGTCCTAAAATCGGCAAAAACAGAAACTCCGAATTTTGTTACTTTCCTCAGAACGCCAATCACTTCATATCAAGTTGGCCAGTGATGTGCCGTGAAAGGTTGATTTCACCATTGAAATATTTATAAATACAGAAAGTTACGAATATCGAAAACATTTTGAGGTCAATAAAATATGAATTTAGTTATCTACTTCATTACAAAGGATAGTAGATGAATTTCGACCTTCAGGTAGATGCCGATACGTAATTATAAAGTTGTTACTAATTCTTGTCGATAGTTATTTTCCCATCTCTACAAAACAATTGGTCGTCTTTGCCGCTGTGCGCCACCGAGTGCCACGAACTTCTATAATAATAATAATAATAATAATAATAATATTCCACAACTATCACACAACGCCGTCTAGCCTCAAGCTAAGCAGAGCTTGTGTTATGAGTACTAGACAACTGATAAACATACTTATATATTTCTAAATACATACATATATAGATAAATTACACCCAGACACAGAACAAATGATCATGCTCATCACACAAACATTTGTCCTGGGTGGGAATCGAACCCACGACCTCCGGCATAGCAGTCAGGGCCACTAACCACTAGACCAACAGGCCAGTCGTCTATAGAAGTTGGTCAGTGACGTCATAGGCGTGCGGCTGTCAAGGTCACTTTGGCATAGTGCAGCACAAAATCGGATTCGCGCGCACGCATCTTTCTTTCTTTCACTTGCAAATAGAAAAATGAGTGAAGAACTTGATTCGGACGAACTTCTGAAAATTTTGCAAGGTGTGGAATCGGACTCGGAGTATTTTGTGGAGAATATTGAACCAGAAGATAAGATAATTAAAAAAAAAACAATTCAAAATTCTGCCACTTAGATACCTACGGTAAAAACGTTGACTGAAGTTATTAAAAAAACACAGGAATAAACAAAAATAGAAGAAAGAAAGACCATAGACCCCATCCCTGATCAGAATCGAATTCAACGTGCCCTCAGTGCCAATAACTTGATATGAAGTTAAAGAATGAGATCATGAAACAAATAGAGATGTACCCCATTCCTTATAGTTCTAATTGAGTTATGTATTAGTTTCTTTGATACTCATAAATTATACTGTTTTTTCTTATTAAGGATACTGTGAAATAAAACAAATCTGGAAATATTTAATCAGTTTTTATTTATATTCGTAAAATCAACTTTAAATCTTAACTTTACGCGTACAAATCTTATTCATCGATATGACGATATCCCCATCACTACTGTTTACTGTATATTTAGTTATACATTTATAGCTTGGCGCTCGGCGAGGCATTGCGTTTTGTGTACGTTGGCGGCGAAAAGGTTAATGTGTGACAGCCTCGTTGGTCTAGTAGTCATAACCGCTACTGCTGAGCATGAGGTCCTGGGTTCGATTCCAGGGTCGGGCCAAGCGTTATTGTTTTTTTTCCATCTGGAATTTCTCAGTAGTAGCTCTAAGACTGGATTTGTGCCCAGTCGATGGCAATAGGCTCGCTCCCTATTACATGGGAAAACTTAAACATAACTGGTGAACTATGGCTATCTATAGGCACACCTCTGCCTAGCCCTGCGAGGATTACAGGCGTGATATTATATTACAAAAGGTTGGAAATGTTGAACATTACCTACTACAAAACATGCTTGTCGCGAGACTGTATGATATAATATAGATGGATGTGTACTGTTGCCCCATCAACGACACTGGCCTACTGGGGATTACTGTTGGTAAGAAAATGCATCATGCTACTAATTTATTTAGGGCGATTGCCCACGGCGTCTTTTTGCAGCGGTTGATTGGAGTATTCCCGTTTGAGCTCCTATTTTTGGACCACCTATGCATTTTCCCATTTGAGAATACCTTTGGTGCAAAACGCATAGGTGTTCTAAAAATAGGTGCTCAAACGGGAATACTCCGATTGAGCGCGTTTCGTTAACGCGTGTCTGCACCGCTACTTTTAACTGTTTGACGCATTTACAACGCCGGACAGAAGCGATTCAATAGCGATTTAATCGCAAATGATCGTTTCAGCTTATCATCCCGGCCGTCCTATAGAAGAACTCGGTGTGATGCCCTTTCTTCATCTTCTAATAAAGACTGAATACTACTCCAACCTAACTTTAGCGTCAAACTTTACTTGCGCGATGCAGGATCCAGTGGCTCCATCTGTAAATGACGCCTGCTTCACAATTCACACGCCGTTTCATTTAGAGGTTCCCGAGTTGTGACATAGATGTCGCTACTATGTGTTGTTAAAAATACAGTATTATAGTGTTAACACATACCTGTCCGTCTGTCTACATCTCTTGCGAGCTCTGCGTCGTTTCTTAGGCGGTTCCTGTCGCTTGTCTGCATTCCGTTCCTTTTCCTCCTTCAGTATCTGAAGTACTGTCGTCTCACTCACTCCGGTGGCCAGCGCAGTCCGTTGGCGGAACTTCGACAGAGGAGTCAGGTCCTGGTCTCCATAGATTGTCTTTAACTCTTCATACTCGTGCTCGAAGTAATGGTACACTTTCGCGATGAGTATTTTTGTTTGATCCTGAGGAAATATTAATAACTAAATTATTGTGAAGGGAATCTATAATAAATAGTTTAACTAAAACAAAGTTGTTTTTCGTGTCTGTATGTGTCCTTAGGGCTCGTGGCTAAACAATAACAACCGCCCGGGTCGATTCTCAAAGTTAAGCAACGGGTGCCGCGGTCGGTCTGTGGATGGATGACCATCCACACCACCGAGACCCCTCAGTGCTTCGGGAAAGCACGTTAAACACTTGGTCCCAGCTGTCATTCGTAGATGTTTGACAGTCGTTACGGATAGTGGTAGTCAGAAGCCCGAAAGCCTGACAACTAGGGATGCCCGTACCATACGATCTACCGATTTTTTTAATCGATTCAACAGGATGCGATCTTCACCTAGATCGAATCGTATGCGCCAAGATTGTATGTAAAAATTGTATCACCTAAAACCTAAACGTCAAACGTCTGTTTTCTCTAGCTGGAAATACTTTGACAGATAGCCGTAATAGGCTAGGTCCAATGCGTCTGTCTAAATTATTATTTTTGAAAAGTTTAAATGTGGACAGTCGGAATCTGTGGTGTAAAACATATTTTATACTTTACAAAATTTTAAAAATAATAATTTGGACAGACCACCCGATCGCATGTTACGGCTGTCTGTCACAACGACGTCCGTGGCAGACTTTGTAATAGATCTATTAAGTAGATTCAGTTAAAATAAATAATTTTGCATGCATACTTTTCATTATTTTTATAAAATTACGATACGATCTTCCGAGATTGAGTAAGATCGATTCAATATCGATTCATGAGGTTACGATACAGAAGATCGATTCAAAGCAAAAAATCGGGCATCCCTACTGACAACCAGCAGTCATGCCAAGGGGCATCGTTTACAATCCAGCAACTGGGTTGTGAAGATCTAGATTGTACCTATCTGACCTTCCCAATTCAGTTACTGGGCTACACGATACCTCTTGGTAAAACCCGACTAGTTGTCAGAATTTTTGGCTTCTGACTACCCGTAACGACTGTCAAAGATCTAGGAATGATATGACTTTGTACATTGTAATATAATAATTGTATGTACTATGTTGGTAGGTACCTCTTGCATCCCTTCTGCTGTGTGCGGTACTTCCGTGTTGCATTTTGGACAAAATACTTTGATTTCATTTCCACTCGAAGGGGAGTCTTGGTTCTGTAAAAAAAGGAAATTTTTAAACGTTGTGTTCAAACTTCATAGCTTTAGCGACTAAGATAGACTAGACTGAGATAGACTATGATAGACTAGATAGCTCTGGTTTTGAAGAAGGCGAGTTTAAACCTCGACAAGACTAGAACTGCGACTATCGCTTAGGAGTCTCGTCACAGAAATCTAAATAATACCTTATTATTTAAATTTCTGTGGATCTCGTCGATGCGTGAGAGTGTGCCTTTTCGTACGTTCTTACGCAGTTTCCCTGTCCATTTATGACAATTCGACCGTCCCTATTAACTATGTCGGTTCTGCAGGGAGACTACTGTTTAGTCCCTACTGAATAGTGGTCTTTTTCGCAGAACCGACATTGTTAAATATCATATTCTTTTTTATCGTTAGGGCAAACTTTGAACTGCCCTCAGTTCAAAGTTTGTTTTGACAGTGAAGATTTTTTTTTGAATTGTAATTCGATTTATGTAAAAAAGTGAATATTGGTAAAAATGTATATCCGACATTGTTAAGGACGGTCGAATTACTAAAATTAACGAATACCTTAAACTAACGCCTTGTTTAACACATTAACTGCTTAATTATTAGTGAAATGTATGCAAACGCTTCTTTATGCTACACTAATCCTGTGTGGCAAACGCTCAGGTGCGTGCAAAAAATATATTGGGTGTAGACACCCTTACTGTCCCTTATTTTACGATGTTTTCGTAACAATAGAGATGCACAACAAACGCACAGGTGCGGCGCGCCGCACTCGAAGAAAGTTATGTAAATTGTATTGACGCGCATACGCGCCGTCAAGCACCTGGTGAACGTCCGAAAACGCGCATGTGCGTCTGCCGCGCCTAATGTATTAAAATACGTCGTAACACTTCTATTTAAGGTTTTATCCAGACTTTACGTCCCTAATTAACATTTTACCTACATTCTGTCAAATCTCCAGGTGTTAAATACGCAGTGTGTGCATAATTTCACATTTTTAACCAACTTCAAAAAGGTGGTTCTCAATTTGACAAGTATGTACAGACGCCAGCAAGTCCTGAAACCTGAAACCGTCAAATTTTCCCAATCAACCTTAATGCTTTAGCGATAAAGTTGAAAATCTATTAAAGAAATTTGACAGATTGTAGTAGCTTGATGTGCTGGCTTCTGTACCTATGTATTATCTCAATCACAATCAAAAGTCATTTATTCAAACTAGACTGAGAATCACCACTTTTTGAACGTCAAAATTACATAAGACAGTCCCCCAAAACGCCCGCCATTCACCACTTCCTAGTGCTTTAGCTGGGGAGAAGAAGTGGCGCAACAAACTCCCCAGCAGCACAGCTGACTGTTCAGTTAAAAAAATTGCATCTATACAACACTGCGCATAATAATTTAGGTACATTACGCAACACAAAACATTACATTAATTTATTTGCTATAAGTAAGCAACCACACGCTAATATACCAAAAAAAATAATAATCGAAAACTATACTCAAGCAGAACTTTATACCTAAATAAAGGCCTCCAGTGATAAAGGATGTGCCCACTTACATATAGCCGTACATGTAGTCTAACTCGAAGTAACAAATGATAAACTAGGACCATCGAAGTAAAATATACAAAGTTAATTACTAATAACAAAACAAAACCAAGGACAGCAAGACGACCAGTCACCACAAGCAGCACCCGTTCACGAGCATACCGCAGAGTTCAGCCATCACCCCCCTCGCCATATTTGAGGGAAGGAGGCAACCCGATCCCCGACACTACCGCAAGCAGTGACATCTAAGGGAGCATGACGACCTTGCTGCCGGTTGCTCAGGCAAGAATAATATGATCAATTGTCGAGGTCACTAGCTAACCACATATTAGAATAAATAAATAAAAAAAACATTGTAATGAGTAGATTATGTAAATGATAAATAAAAATAAAATTGACTTTTACAGTCAAAGAAAATACATAATTATATGAACTCATATAACCTGTCAGAAGATAAGCTAATTCTGGAGAAAGAACATAAACATTGTCTTGAGTTAATCACAGCGACCAACTATTCTTATCTTTTAAGTAGTCTTTGAAAGAAAGTAAAATCTAACCTTTGTTCGAAGGCAGTAGATTTTACTTTAGCTTTAAACGCATTGAAGGGCAAATCTAGCAAAGAATCTCTCGGAACTGCAAATGTATTTACACATAATGGTCTATTAGGGCTTCCAAACAAATATACAAATTTTTATATTCATATATGTATGTATGTTTGTCCACGCATTTCTCCGAAACTATTAATCGGATTGAAAAATCGATTCAGTAGTTTTCAAGATTTAGACCAAAATATTTCTGTTACATCGGCTTGCTTACCCAATTTATTGCAAAATTTATTTTTACTGGCAACACCAAATGCGATAACAGCGACTCTCTCACCGGGCCAGATAAGTTTGTGGGACTAAGTGTCAATGACAGCATTGACTATTGACAGGTGGAATGCCAGCTCACTTCACCTAAGTTTGGTAGAAGTTACAAGCTAATGACTTACCACATCGTCCTCGACGTCGGAGTTTGTGTTGTCATGGTCCAGCTCCGGTCCCTGAAACAATATTTTCTTTTATAATAGTTTTTATTAAGTACAGTAAAATCTCGATAGCTCGAATGGCAAGGGAAATGTTAAAAAAATCGAGATAGTGAGATTTCGACTTTACACGAACTTCGAGATATGAAGATTTTAACTGATCAAATTTCGACATAAAAAGGCGCAATTTCTAAGAACATTTATTAAAACAAATTACATACATATGAGTTAAGTAAGTACCATTGAGTTATAATGTACTACGAACTAGAAAAGCTATTTCAAACAAAAGATAGCGCACCCACTTAATGACAGCGGGGCAACGCTGGGCAAGCGGGGGTTGTTATGTTCTCATAGATAACAATCAATGCGCGCAGATGCGACATAATTTTATTATTCTGCCTACGTGGCTTACTCAGAGAATAAATAAAAAGTATTTAAACTGTAACAATATTTTAATTTCCTTAAATAAAATAAGTTTAGTTAGTTTCTGCCGTTTGGTATAGTAATCCACAGTTGGATCAGTTTTTGCTTCGTGATGCAATCAAATTTTCGTGTACCGATTTATTATGGCTCGAATTAAATGGATTCTGTGATTGAATGTTGATGGCTGATTCAGTGAATGTTGATTCAAATTTACATATTTAATATATTATATAATATTTATTTATAAAAAAAAAAATCGCCATATACTGGTTCCGCCTCTCATAACCCCGTAAGTATAGTGAACATCAAAAGAAGTTAGTTTTTCTAATCACAAAATAAAACAAAAATCCCAGCAATGTTATTATACAATAATATAAATTACGTTATCGCATGGTACTGCAGATTTCTTTAAGAGGATTGTGAAGCTGTAAATTTACATACAAAAAGAGATAACGTTTTTCTCCCCGTAAACATAATCAAATTTTCATAATTTTTGGAAATATTGTAGGTATAATGAAAAACTAGGTCCATACGTTTTTATTATAAAGAAATATTGTATACAATATAAGTTATTAGCATCTAAATATCTATATTTTTGACTTAAAAACATCCTCGAGCATTTTTATTTTTTTAAATTAATTTAAATTGAATTACTAAAAACGTTAAACGTACAGACCTATATTAAAGTATACTAAATGTAATAAGATCAAAATTGTCTCATTTTGTAAAGGTTTAGGAGAGTAAAAACGTTATCGCCCGAAACAATATTTATGTAAATAATTGTATGAAATGTAGGTAATTGCCTCCAAAAATCGAGCCGCGTATCGGCACTTCACAATCCTCTTAAGTACACTCTTTCTCGTAAATATGGCCGCCGCCATGGTGACACGTTGCAATCGAAAAATTATAATTAAATTACGCGTGTTTTAAAGATAATAGTTGAACTTACTGGTGAAAAGTCACTCCTCGACTTTTACTTATGTTTCTGGAGTTGTTTAAACAGTATCTCAATACACACGAAGGCATATTTTATTAATAAACAAAACTTCGATCAAACGTGTCACGTTCAGGGCTCGGATACCGGTATATTTTTCGAAGCGGTTTCGTCTTAAATACCTAAGAAACGATTTGTTTAGGTTACGTTCGAACGGAACGTTACAAATAACGTTTTTGAAGAAGAACAAAATTTTTATCGTTTTCGATTAATAAAACGTTTTTAACCGTTTTTAGGACCAGGCCCGGGTCGATGGTGCGTTGTGTTCCACGCGCGCCTCAAAGAGATGTCAGTACTAGCTGAAGGGGTCCGCTAGGGCCGATGCCCGCCAGGGTTGCGGGTTGTTCGAAAGAGTTACCGTGGCCCTGGCACAGGCAACTGAAGGAACACGGATGGGTTTTAGTCAGTAGAAGTCTGACACGCCCTCCCGCTCCACCCAGAGCGGGTGAAGTTATTTGATGATTTCCCATCCACAAAAAAAAAAAAAGTGTTTTGAGGTTAGGTTACAATAATTTGTTTTTCTCAAGAAGGGGTGCGTTATCTTTCATGGGAGTGGTGCCAGGTGAGAGGTTGCACCCCCCACTACCCCCACCCCCTCCTCCTGCCAAACGATACTAAATTTTTACCAAAAACTTAACAAAACATAAACTAAGATTTTTTTTAATTCATAAAAGAAAACTATGCATTTCCTAAACTTCCCCCATGCAGGTAGGCGATTATAAAACTCATTCCAAATACATAATTATGTGCTTTAGTTTTTAGCTCACGTTCGCACGGACGTAAAATTATCACGGCGGGATTTTATCGTTCCGAACGAAATGTTGTACAAAGAACTGTTACAAACGTTTTAAAAACGTTATTTAAAATAACGTTTCCGAGCCCTGATCACGTTGCAGCAAGCGCTTGGCACAGACTAAGTGAGTTGGCTGTTGAGAGTGCGCACGCTCTAACTCGTGTTACAAACAATCGAGTTGAGGCGTCTCCTCTAGTACGTAGTACATTATAACTCAATCAGCCATTGAGTTATAATGAGACGTCGCCTTTTCGAAGATAAATTGCTACTTGATTCGTATCTTAGCAATATTTCGGCTTCATTCTTAATTATTGTCGATAAAGTGCTAGCTGGTAATTATAGTTGCAAAACTTCCGAAAAATTCTGAATAATTCCGGAATACTTCTGGGAAAGTTTCTTTAAATCAGAATTATTCATAATGAATTTAATTAAGATTTTTATTTTTTTTGCTGAAAAATCATTTTTGCATCGATCGTCGATCGCCGCCACCACTGCCCCTCTGTGCGCCGGCCGCTGCCGCCGCGCCGGCCGCGCACGCCCGACTGGCGACTGCCACGAGTCGTGCGTGCAGGCGATGGCGGTGTGGGGTGCGGTAAGAGGGGAGATGCTCCCCGGAGAAGTTTTCCCCCCCGCGAGAAACATTCGTACCCCGCAATCGAATGTTTCCGCCGAATATTTCGCCCGAATAATTCAATGGGAATAAACGTTGAAATATTCCCAAAGTTTCGGAATATTTCGGAATACTTCCGAAATATTCGACGGGAATGATTCGGAATTTTTCCCGCCAGCATCTATACTGGTAATCCGTATTCAGCTGCCACGTCTTTTTTCTTCATGCCACTTTTTACCGCATTGATAACGTCGAACTTTTCACGTAGAGTTAAAGTGGTTAGTTTTCTTTTAGCACTCATGTTGTTGCTAGTTAACAGCCAAATAAATACTGACCCAAGTAACCAATAAAGAACAAACCCAAGTGACCAACAATGAAACTAAGTTTAATGAATGTAGTCATTCATTGCATATACAGGGTTATTGGTAAAACACCAACAACCTCTTAAGGGGTCGTTGTACTCATCATTATGAACAACTTTTACTATGGGACCAAACCTGAAATCGTGAAAAAAAAATTAGCTGTTCAGTACATTTTGACGAATTATGCGAACACATAGATTTATAAGAACCAGATTGAGTGTACCGTACAAAACGCAACGTTCAAATTGAATGCATTTTGTAATGCGCGTGTGCGTGCGGACCGCCCACCACAAGTGTATTATTATCGTTTCTGCGTTTGTGTGCGTGACAGTTTCTAATACCAGCGCAAAATGATTACCCCAAAATATGGGAAAATTCGGGTAGTTTTCTTATTCATATTGACATAGGTAATTATGTAGTTAATATATGTGTACAAAATGAAACCCGCCTTTTACATTCATACCGAGTGCCTATTATGATAGTTTTTGGAGATTGTTATAATTTTATTTTATAACATGGTTTTCGTAAACATGTGTGAATGAACAAAAAACTTTTAATATCATACTAACATTATAAAGAAGAAAGTTTGTGAGTGGTGTGTGTGCATGTTTCTGTGTATGTTTGTTAGGTACTTCTTCTTAAAGATCGAACGACTGACTGAATGTATTTCTACTTTCGCGCGGGTAAAGCCGCAGGCAGCTATAAAAGAAAAAATAAAATAAAACAACGTATTCAAACTTAAACTCAAAATTATTTATTTCACTTAGGCATGTGTTCATGTGAATTCATGTAGTCCATGAATCCGCGAAGCCTATAATGTTCTCAAATTCACATTATAAAAAGAAGCTTTAAAAAAATAAAAATAAACCTATCAATAAATGTTACACGTATACAATACTAAATTGCTAGTGAAACTAAAATGGCTGTTGTTTAATTAAAATAATAATAATTCGAGCGTACAATTTATTTATTTATAAACCCTGAAATTGTAATTGCTTCCTAAACACTTGCCTTTTCGATGGTACATTTTTTGATACATTTTCTGTTTTGGCTACATGAAAGTCTAATTTTTAAGTACCCCTCGACTATCAGTTTAACAATATTATTTTCATGATAACGCCCGTATAAATGATCTGTTTCATTAAAATTGAAAATTTTTTTATTAATCAATTGTGTCATTATTTTAATTATAAGAAATTTGTATTCATTTTCTGTAATTATTGGTTTTTCTTTTAAACAATTTCGCAAAATCGTCTCTGATGACCAGCACACATTAAAAACATTCTCTGAAGAATAGATTAAGCCACCCTTGTCTCGTAGCCCAACCAATTTATGAAAGCCTAGCTTTTCTTGGCTAATTAAGCTTTCGATACAGGGCATACATTTGAGTTTTCGATTTAATTGTCGAACAACGTAACCGGCTATATAACCGACAATTTGTCGGTAATATTCTTGAGAACTTGTCTGATCAAGCAAACCTATGTAGCTTAAATCAAAATCAATGATTTTCTCACGAGTGCCTTCACTGTGCCCGTCACAAAAATTTGTAGCACAAATATCTTCATCCTCCTCGTCATATCTGCGCGCTTTTGTGGTTGAATTTATGGCCGTTATTGCCGAAGAACAATTTAAAATTGCGATCTCTTCCAATGGTACGCAGTTTCCGGTGTCCGTTAATTTCAGTTCCATGTGGCATAACAGTTTTTTGTATATACCTCTCAACTGACGAGCGTTAGGGTTGTCGTTATGGCCTCCGTGCATGCGAATGGCCCCAAAAAAAAGTTCAATGTGGTCTTGGCTGATTTTGTAAGTGGTTATGTATTTTAATTCCTGAGTTTGTTCAACTAAAGTTGCATAAAGGAATTTTAAGCTTTCTATACAAACTAACATGCCCAAGAAACCAGTATTTGATTTTGTTTTTAGTACCGGGTTGTACGTTTTAAGAGTCAATTTTGTTTTTCTTTGCGACTCTTTGTAAGTACGTTTTCTTGATATTTTTATATGTAACTTTGAAATATAGTCTTTAGCGTAATTCAGAAATGTAAATATTTCAGTTTTGTTTCCCGGAAAAAGTGGATGACAAAAATCGTGCTGCTTTAAACTCCGAGAGTTAAATATGTCAAAGAGATTGTTAAAAAGCATAGTAAACTTTTCAGTAGCCTCGCTTTTTTCAAAATCTTTTAAGTTAAGGTCATTCCTGCAACACTGCAAAGCAATTGCAACACTTCTACTAAGAAGCTGAGTTGCCAGCTTCACCTTCATAATTGAATTTCTAAATTCTAAATGCTTTCTTGTTAATTTATTAGCTAGATGTATGCCTGACTTTTCTTGTAATTCATTAAGTTTTTCAATGTACGTCCAATTCACTTCGTCTTCATTTTCATCCAATAATGTTTTTTTGTCTTCAAAATGGTTTCTTATGAGTTTTACCATGTGGCAAGCATCTAAAAATACAGCCACTCTGTGATTTGCCGAAGGATGTTTAAATGTTGTATTTAATTTGTTTATATCCTTTATTTGACAACCCAATAACTCCATTGCCGATAAATTTGTCGGGTGACCATCAAAGGTTATTGATACAACTTTCACGCCTACCTCCTGACATTTGGATAAACAAAGTTTAATTAAATTAGCCTTCTGCGTTCCTGTCAAACCATGAGTCAAAAAATACCCCAATGGGATTTTCCATCTTTCATTAAGACAGACTAACATAAATACATATGCTTCAGAAGCTTTAACCGAATTGTCTGCCGTACCAGTGCCTATGTCCACATACCCTTGATTTTTTTTTCCATCCCACAAACTTTGCTGACGTATAGCCATTTCGTCAGCTACTAATGCACAAATATATTTTTTACTAATTTTCTCACATTTTAATTTTAAAATTTTCTGTTTTGTCATCAGCAGAGATTTTTGAAGTTATATATAATAAATCCTGAAAATATATGAGGACCATTAGAACAATAAGCGATGTAACCATTTTATATGTCGGTTTTATACATAAGTTTTCATAAAGACGGAAGTGCAATTTACTTAATTGGACTTTCATTACACCAGAAATCCTTGAGAATTTACATAAATAATATCCATCCATCGTGTTTGTAAATGTGTGACTAAAATACATTAAAATACCTTTGTAGGCACAGCCCCTGAGCGAATTCTCCGACGACCACTCTTGGTTGTGTAAGTGTCCTTCTCATGAAAGTGAGCTGAACATATGTATGTCCTTACTTTAGGCTTCCACCAGAATTCATTTCTAGTCCGTCTTATTATTTCAGTCCAACGACTGGATGTCACGGGATCTGTTGGAAATCTATGGAAGAAATAAACTTACATAATAACTATGTTACCAAATTCCAACAAAACATATATTTACCTAAATTTATCAATTTGTAAGGCGCATTATTTAGTTTCATATTAACGTCTATGTATAAATATCTTGATATCTGCTGAAGCAATTTTGATGCATACAGCATGAAAAACTAAAAAAATTGCAATTTTTTTCTGCACACCAACAAAGTAAAACATGACTTCTTTACTTTAATCATTAATTTATGTGAAGATGACTGGTTTTTTGTGCAAATAACTTTTTCTTCATTACCATGGATCATCAAAATCGAAGTATAGTACCTATGCGGAAAATAAGTTGAACCATTTGCCATGGTTACGCGTTGCCGGGACACATGAGTAAATAAACCGTACAGAGGCAAAGCTTCAAACAACCGCTCGAATCGGTTGCACTACTACAAGCGCGCGGGAAATGTGTGAGTGTCCACCGCCCGCTTGTTGCGTACGCGACAATACTGGATAAAACCGGTTAACGTAAACACAGTCGGTGGATAATCGTAGGGTCTATACGACGCACGTTGTTTGTTTTGTTTGTACAACTTTAAATATTTTAACGTAAAAACGTGGTACTTAATTTAATATTAATAATGGTGATTTATTGTACTGTGTATAGTATAACACAATTTGTGGCGGATTAACCTCCGTTAGGAGGCGGTGACGGTAGCAGTCAGTACCCTTCAGCTACCGAGCCCTCGGGATAGTTCAACCCGATTGGCGTACGTTGCTTGTCGCGCTGGTCTCGTACACCACCACGCACCCCTGAATGCGTATGTCTACTTTTATATAAAACTATAACCTTTTACATAACTTTACACATAAAAAAGTTTATAAAACAAAAATGACTAAAAACATAATTTTAGTCATATTAATTACGCAACACAAGTCTCTCAATATCTCACCCAATATAATACCGATTGACTATTCAACTACTACATTATCATTTTTTAGGTAAGTCTCAACTAAAAATAAAGTTATGGTGAGTATTTGATACAAAACAAAAAAAAGACGTGTGGCACTCGGGGACTGCCGCGGTAAAGCTATTGCATAGCATTTTTATCAACTTATGCAATTGTAATTATTTATTTATATGCAGTATTTTTTTTCCTTTGTTTTTTTTTCTTTGATATTAATTGAAGTTACACTTTCACACATTGAATTGAATTTTGATTGATTTTTCACTCATTTGTTTTCTTATCGGTCACCACGCTCATAAAACAAATGAGTAAGGGGTGTTAGGTTATTTTCGTTACGGAATTCCTGGATTCGGTCTCCACGCTCAAGGCCCGCGATGGAAGCTATGCAATAGCTTAAAAAGGTAAACATCAGTTTACAATTAAGTACGTAATCGAGATCGTGAATATTATGAACTGCAACAACTATGCTATCTTAAATCTATTGTTCCTAATATACTATATTAGACTCAAAAACACCAATCAGCTACATAAAACATACACCGATAACGTAAATAAAATATCTTTCAAAATAGTTAACAAACAAATTTACATTTTCGCTAAAATAAATTCGCAATTTCTTATTAATTCTTATTGGAATCTTATTAGTTACTTATCCTATTTTGAACCTTCTGAATAATAAAACTATTTATCAAATGTTTCATTTAATTTGTTTTCACCTATTGTGACAACCCTACCAAAATAGGTAACAATATTACACGTTCTTAGTAAGCTTTCCCTCTGTACGGTTTATCTACTCATGTGGCCGGGACTTCCGATTGAAACACGAAAATCGGTTACTGCGCATTCAAAGTCGACCGTCATGATGGTTCAACTTATTTGCCGCGTACTGTACTGCTTTGAGAGTTATCACTACACAAACATACGTACGTTAACGTAACAAACATACCTGAAATATTGTTTTACTCCAAATCCGTTTGTTGACTCAATAATATCGCAATATTTTAAGAGATGGTAAAAGTATTTCATACCCTTGGCAACCATTGATATCATTTCTTTTTTTTTTTGTTAATAATAAAGTTGATTTCGTAACATTTTACAATATTAAAATATCGCAGCACAAAAAAGGGGTAAAAATATTTCACACTGTACCTTGGCAATACTCAAATATTATGGAGTCGTTTTGTTTTTATTTAGTTTTCGTAATATTTTCAAAGAAATTCAACATAAAATTGCAAACTTACCTGTGAAAAGTAATGTTTGTATCCTTGTCTTTTTTTGGAGTGTAGTTTTTACACGATTTCACCGCACAAACAGTCATTTTTTCAATTATATTTAACAGCGTAGACGCGCTTTGAACGTCTGTCGCGTAATGGCGGCCTGTGGGCGGGGCTAACGAACGAAGACGCTATTTTGGTGTCTTTGAATTCGAAGCATTTGGACAGCGCGTACTAGGCATCTGGATGTTCTTATAAATCTATGTGCGAACATAAATGTACTGAACAACTGATTTTTTTCGCGGTATAGGAATCAAAATTGAGTAACATCAAAACTTATGGCCGTTCCTTTAAAGTGGAAATAACTTGATTTTTGAACCTATTCTTGTTCAGAAATATAATATCAATTGATCCAAACTTTTTATTATAAGTGTCGACCAATCGGTGCAGCGGTGAGCGTGCACCTGAGTTGGTACGACAGAAATTAGTGGCAAACAAACACCGTGAGCGTACTTCAGCGTAGGTACTACTTCTTCCTGATATCAGCATAATATGGTAGAAATATGCTCAAATTGGTGACCGAGTGGTAAAGGCCGCGACTTACGACTTGAAGTCGTAGGTTCGATCCCAAGCAGGCGCTTTACTTTTCTTTTTTTATTTGGTTAAAATATGCACAGCATTAAATACCCAGATCCAAGTTATTGCACAGTTAAATTGCAATTAAAACAGACATCTTACAATAAGGAAGGAATAACAATAAAAAATAATACACACAAATAACTAACACATACTAACTAAAACATACTGGACGATATTTTTTTACCGTCTTGAAAAAAATTGGGTACAGTAGGAGAATGGAGTAGAAGCCTATGGCATACCTAGCTTTTTTTTTGTTTTTTCAATAGCTTAGACCCAAATGGCTTTGCGTAATGCAAAAATAAAAAAAAAGATTTAAAAAAATTATTCCCTATTTTTTTCAAGACTGTAAAAAAAAATCACCCAGTATAAAACTTTAACACTTAAATATACAGGGTTATTGGTAAAACTCCAATAACCTCTTAAAGGGTCATTGTACTCATCATTATGAACAACTTTTACTATGGGACCAACCTGAATTCACGAAAAAAAAAATCTGCTGTTTAGTACCTACATTTTAACGAATTATGCGAACATAAATGTACTGAACAACTGATTTTTTTTTTTTTGCGATTTCAGGTTTGGTCTCATAGTAAAAGTTGTTCATAATTATGAGTACCAATAACCTTGTATAATAATTTGATCTCGATCAACAATACCAACTAAATAACGGGTCACGTACAAAATCAAAGCTAAATGCTAGCCGCGTGAATGAATATACAACGTGTTAATTCATTAGGCGCTGCCGACGCGCATGCGCGTTTGCGGACGTTCACCATGTGCTTGACGGCGCGTATGCGCGTCCATACAATTTACACGACTTTCTTCGAGTGCGGCGCGCCGCACCTGTGCGTTCGTTGTGCGTCTCTATTGTTTCGAAAACATCGTAAAAGAAGGGTCGGTAAGGGTGTCTACACCCAAGATATTTTTTGCACGCATCCGAGCGTTTGTCACACAGGATTAGTGTAGCATAAAGAAGCGTTTTCATTAATTTCGCGCAGATAATGTGTTAATGAAATAACCCAAAACCTCGGACACCCCAACTGATTTTTATATGAATAAATTGATATGACGTATAATTATTTATTTTCATAAATTATAGTAAAATATATTTGTAAATGTTGTTGTCGCGCTACTTCTTACAGATTCGTAGCTCTATCGCCGCGCCGCTGTCAAACGTTCGTTGACACGGGATAACTATCGTTCGAGGTTAATCCCCTCCTGTTATTAAATAATGCGGAAGTTTTGCTTTGGAATAGAAAAGTGACTCAAATTTTTCCATCCCACTTTTTCCAGACTTTGGACTGGCTGCATGTAAACCTACCACGCTTAATTTCTGACACCGTCTGTAGTGGTGGTGTTGGCTGTCCTCTCTTAAAACGTTCCTTACAAAAACGTGACTGCAGTTGAAGCGACGACCTGCCTGTCTTGTGCTATCTGTCGGGTTTTCTGCGAAATAATTGAGTATTTTGGTCTCCAGATCAGGATTCTTTCGGGTACGTCCTCTGTCTACTGCGGTCGGAGGCCTAAATGCACCGTAATCCCGTAGGCGCTGTGTAGCGGCCATCATTGTCTCGTTCGACACAGATACACCAAACTGTTCCCGATAACGTCGCACAGCTAAATTCACGTTATTATCACATCGCGCTAACATTCGCACCATTTCACAATATTGTACATTTGTGAAGCGAAACGCCATTTTGCCGCCGGGAGACGTAGATCGCACGCGCTCGTCCTAACCTGTGTTGACACGTACAGCACGCGCCGCTGCGCTAGGGAGACTACGCTACGGGCGGAGGGTGGCCGGGGTGGCGCGGGCGCCGACGCACAGTGGGCTGAAAACTAATCTCAATGGACTTAGCGATACCCGAAAATCGACTATTTTATTTTGGAAAAGTAATATCGTAAACGTGTTCTACTGGTCAATACAAATATTTGTTAACAAGACACTTTTTTGTTTAAAAATTTATTTACAAAGTTATACGACATTATTAAAATTTTTGTATGGAGTAGAAAATAAAAAATGGTATAAATGGAAATCCTGAAATTTCCTTTAAGGAACTTTAAAATATTAGTAATTTCTGTACAAAATTTTGTATCTCAGAAACCCTCGGAACCGCGCCATTTTGAACTTTCAATATTTTTATTCTTTTAAATGTTTGTACATCGAAGAGGTTAAGAACAATGCGTTTTTTATTCCCAAAATTTAGTAAAATTACTTGTTTTTCACAAGCATTACAATAAACGTGGCCATTTTGTAATTAACACAATGCAGTTTGCATAAAAAATGACGTCATATATTGTTAACTACGTGGTATTTAACGCGTAAACAAAATAATTATGGCCTTATCAATTAACTACACGGCTTCGAGTGCTATTACGACACGTCATATACCACGGGCCAATCAGAATACAACAGAAGGCAGCTTTAACCAATCACAACACTCTCACTCGCACCGATCAATCAGTAATCCATCAGTCTTCTTCTTGTCTTTGCAATTAACGGACGTCCTTACCACCATACTTCTGCCATGGAAGGTTTAGTTACTAACCTCGACGTATTTGTGAAATTAAAAGAAAGTGGAAGTGTTAAAGACAGCAACTGTATGTACAACTTTATGGAGTTAAGTTAAAGAAAGAACTGAGTGACGAGCAGAAGAAAGTCCTTAAATCGTTTTGTAGCACATACTGTTATAATCTTAACAAAAGGTGAATAAAATCGGGTTCCAAAGGCGCTGATTTTTTTAAAACCAACAGTGATTGGCTTGGATCAGATGTAATTTGGCCTGACTTTATTAAAGTGTCTGCTAGCGAACACATAGCTGGATCATCTCAAGAAGGTATTTTAGCTTCTAGAAATGTTGGAACTTCGAGTCAAATTAGTCCCAGAAAACAAATTTCTGATTTAGGACCTAAACAGAAAAAGAGTTGATGATTTGGCATCTACTCTTTCTTATGAAGAACAAACGTTAATTTATATGTCTTCATTGAAGGGTACAATGATGACGCCGATATATTAGACTACCTCTTAAAGAATCCTGTGAAGGTTAATCAAGTCAAAGATTTTATTTTTTCTGAGAAACAAAACGTGATGTCTTCTGAAAAGGCTTTAGGTACCATGCTGTCCTTAAAACTGACGAAGTGGCAATATAATACTATGAGAAAATCGGTGCAGGAAGAAGGATTTGATATATTTCCGTCTTATTACTTTATTCAAAAAGCAAAATCCGAATGCTACCCGCCTGTTCAACCATGAACAGTAGTTACACGAGCCAGCTACATCATCACAGCGTCAGCGTTAAGAGCGACATACATTCGTTCCGCCGGCAACACCGGCACACCGTCAGCACTAAGAAGTGACCTGCTGAGATCTTCGCTTCATCGGCTCGATACTCACACAACACACATGTAAATAGGTATCAATGTGTATTGACCACAAAATTAATACATTCAACTGTATAAATGGTATTACATGCCTGCGAGCGTGCACAAAATTCTAGTGCATGGTGCAGACATCATTAAAAATCTCGGCCTTATTCCAGTGGGAAAGTTGTCTGAGGAAGGAAGGATTTGAGAAAGTACCGAGAACGCCATTCTAGGAAATTTTGTAGAAGAGCGACCAGTGACGATGTTTTTCACAATTTACTAGTTACATCTGATCCATTCATTTCTACAAAGAGGCCGAAGTTGAGTAGAAAACACAAATCGTTGTCTAAAGAAGCACAAAGTTTGGTGCTCGACCATGATACCGAAGAAGCAGATAAAGAAAATGTTGCTTTTGTTGACGTTGATACTGCATTGAGCGATAGAGAAAGTGACAACGACAGCGATTTAAATACTTTAAACTAAACCGAAATTTATCGTTCACATTTCAGTTACTTTTAATTTAAATGTTAGTAGCTTTGTAGTGGATTAGGCCTCCTGGGGACACCACTTTAAAAGAAAACGCATCTGGTTCTTAACCTCTCGGGTGATGTGGAATAAAGAACAAATGAATATTAGGGATAAACGCAAAATAAGAAGTCCGAGAACACTTGGGAACATTAACCAAGACTCACATTTCATATAATGAATTTTGTTAACTTCTTTGTTCTGCAACTCTCAAGATATTAAGTTTTCGAACAAGTTCGCCTAACATAAAGGTTAAAAAAAGCGTACAACACGAATATGTGCTTCATATTTAGTCCAAAAAATTAAATTCCAGCCCACTGTGCGGCGCGTCTACCGGCCTTGGCGCCGCCAGCTCTAGCACCCCCTCTCCTCACCCTCGTCCGCGCTGTTTGTTTACATCGCGTTGGACAGCGTCGTTAAAAAATATTAGATACGGCGTGACAAATAATTATTATTTTGAAAAAAAAAAAAATTACCTATATTAAAAATTATTGTATTCGATTTAGCTGCTGATTCCAAACAAACTAGTTTCAGGTTTTGGGTTATTTCATTAACACGTTGTAGATATACAGGACCATTTTTTAAGCAGTACGCAATTTTTTACAGAGTGTACTACTCATGAATATTAACAACTTTCACTATGGGACAAACCCTGAAGACACGAAAAAATAATCTGCTGTTTCATATAAAACTTCAATACCTACTCGACCAAAAACAGCTGTTTTTTTCTTTTTCGTGATTTCAGGGTTGGTCTCATAGTGAAAGTTGTTCATATTCATGGGTAGAACAACCTGTGATTTACGCACTGCTTAAAAAATGGTCCAGCCGGTCTCTTCTGTAAAAATCTCACCGTGAAAACTTATGTGACGTGAGCTTGAAGAGAGCTGTCATTCCACCGGATTGACTCTACTGACAGCTCATTCCACGCTCACCTCACCTAAGTTTTCACGGTGAGATTTGTACAGAATAGCACTACTGTATACCGGGTGGTGGGGATAATACGACATTAATTGAAACCACATACTGGGTATCGCGTTAGTACTACGTATACCAAAAATTATCAAATTATAATCAAAGGTATAGTCGCAGGATATTTTTTTTCCTTTGACAATTTTAACACATGATGTGAATACCACGCAAGTTTTATTTAGGTCATTCACATCAAAACAATTTCATTTACCTACTTGCTAAAACAAAACCAAATGCATGGTGCGGCTCGCTACTCAGAAATAATACAATATTGTATTGTATTGCTGATTGAATTTAGACCTAATAACCATGACGATAACATTCCTATTATCATATTCATAAGCAAACAAAGATTGCCGAGGCGCAATTCGTTTCGAAAACTGAGAAGTAAGCAACAATGCCAGTTCGACGTTTCTGTGTAAACAAAGGAAGTTTAGACAACAATAGTTCGTAATCACTTCCGCATTCAAAAGATTCATTGTGCAGGAAAAGGAAAGAAATACATCTAGGGTTTTTCCTGGAATTTGCTCCTGGTCCACTGTCTAGTGCGTGACGTGCTACCCTTGTGAGAGCTTTTTTTTTAACACATTCTCTGCTGAGTTCTTTATGCAAACGCTTCTTTTATGCTACACCCTTACCGACCCCTTTTTTTTTAAGTAAGTGGTTTTAGCGCATTAACACATTCACTGCTGAATTATTTGGCGAACTTGCTCCAAGTGCTGCTTTATGATACACTAAACCCTGTGCGGCAAACACTCATGCGCGCCCAAAAAATACTTCGTGTGGTGCTATGAGCGCGCAGGCGCGATTGAAGAAACTCTACCCAGTGCGGCTGGGCACATATGTGCGCCGTTACAAACTTATCCCAAGTGCGGCGAGACGCCTAGGTGTGTTTGAAAATTTTCCCATTTTTTATGAGTCATAAAACAATTACGCCAAGAGTAATAGAGATGCACAAAAAACCCACAGGTGCGGCGCGCCGCATTCGAAGGAAGTACATAAATTGTATGGACACGCATATGCGCCGGTAGCACATGGTGAACGTTCGAAAATCGCACATGCGTGTCTGCCGCACAGAACGTGTTAACAATCATTAATTTTATGTATAATTGAAAATTGTTTTGTTGCAATTTCATACAGTGCAGAGCTTTACAGATAATTCGATTGTGTATAAGTTTTAAGTGTAGTAGAGTTTTTTACGGTACCTACCTAATGTGTAAACTAGTGTGATAGTTACGTCGTGTTATTTCGTTGTAAGTTAAGAGCCATTTCACAAAATTTTAACACTCGAGTTTAGGTAAAAGACGGCTGCATTGTGTATGTTTGCGTAGCTATCCACAAATACACAATGCAAACAGTATAGCGCGAGTGTCGAGACGGACTAAACAATCTTGAGCCGATATAATAGTAAATGAAAAAAGTTATTTTATTTATTCAGTCTAATAAAGCTTTCTAGACTAATAAAAAACACATATATGTTATGTAAAGTATATAATAAAAATAAAGTATATAGAAAAAATTAACAGGGAATAAAAAATTAAAGGAGGAGCTCGTGTCCATCAGGTTAAGGTACGCTTGCCGGGGTTGGTCCGTGGATGAGTGACCATCTTTACATACCGAGCCTCCCGTGCCTCGGAAACACGTTAAGCCGTTGGTCCCCGCTGTCATTCGTGGATTTTTGAGAGTCATTACGGGTCGTCAGAAGCCCGAAAGTCTGACTTCCAAGGGGTATCGTATTACCCAGTAACTGGGTTGTGGTGGTCAGATAGGCAGTCGGTCCATGTAAAATACTGGTATTCAGCTGCATCCGGACTGGAAGCCGACCCCAACATAGTTGGGAAAAGGCTAGGCAGATAACAGGGAAACAATCACATATCAAGTAATAATGACTATAATTTACGAGTACATTAAATTAATATTTGTCGTAAAGGCATTGATCTAGCTTTTCTAGGGTCTATGATTTCTGGCAATACGCAGTCTTGGTAAAACCGAGTCAGTTTCGGAAGCATTTTTTCCTGCCAAAAAACGTCATCTTTGACTACCCTTACTACTTTCAATGGAAAATCAGGACCAGTCCACACAGCAAATAAACATAAGTTTTTTTTCGCAATGTGCAACTGGCCCTGTACCTGGTAGTACCAGTCATGGGTTTTGTTCATTTCGATTTCAGATTGACTGTTGAATTTGAAACATTTAAGTTTTTTTGATTGTATAGCGGTATCA
This sequence comes from Dicycla oo, assembly GCA_948252095.1. Taxonomy (NCBI): domain Eukaryota; kingdom Metazoa; phylum Arthropoda; class Insecta; order Lepidoptera; family Noctuidae; genus Dicycla; species Dicycla oo. Next base: position 9,771,317 of record OX411734.1, read on the forward strand.
GGATCGATCCCGAAAAGTGAGCTAGGACATTTTACTTCCACTAATCCTTCACTGCACAATCCATCCGGTGTGGCACCTAAATAACAGTGCTCCTCGTCTATAAAAAGACCACATTTTTCTATATTTGCGTTTTCTTGCACACTGAGTTGTGCTAACGCCGTTGGTTCGTTGTCCCTACCATGTTTTATTGAGGTGATATGGTCCAAGTTATAAGAATACAGAATGGATTTCACCAGAGGGGCAGAGTTTTGATTCGCTCGCATTTTGCAAACCTTCGCAAAGGAGGACGCGGTGACTATGCACCTTCTAATTTCAAGCCACAAAGAGCTTTCGGCTTGTAATACAGTAGCCCTCTCAATTTCATGGCGATTTGACGCCTGTTCTTTTAAATTGGTTAAAAATAGATGCTTCCCTTGTTCATAGTCTGCGGCGTCCATATACGGTCTTTCACATTCTTTTCCGTAATGAGCATCTACAGGATTATAATTAATTTTTTTGCGAGTACTACCTCTACGAGCTATCACTTCTCTAGTATTTTTAGCATATCTCCTGGCTTCCAATGATTTTAATGATTTTCTTGGACTTGCGTTACAGATTGATTTATAGAAAGTGTATTGTGGCTTGCCGGTATTAAACGATACCACTGCTGCATAGCATCGTGTAGTGTAGGAGTCTTTCAACGAAAAGTTAACGCGTTTCCCACCTACCATCTTAGCCACGATGCTATTGAATTGCTCTGCGCGATTATTAGTGTAGCAATGTAAAAGGCTCCGGGAATTGTAGGCGAGTTGAGATGCGTTCTTTTTTAGTTTCCAAAGTAGTGTTGGTATAAGTGGGACCAGATTGGGCTCTTTTTTTCTCTCATCTGTACAGTAATAACTGTCACATTTTAAATGGTCCCCAAAGATGTGTGGTGGGCTATTAATAATGTCTTTTTGAAGATTTTCTATTTTATTTGAATTTGAACCATCGTCCTGTTGTCTTTATCTAATAGCAGCACGAACAGCAGTACGTAACCTTTTCAGTCGGTCCATATTTAAAAGTTTACGTTCGTTTAGAGTTATAGCTGTATCTTTTTGAAGTAACAAGTTCTTTCCATTGTAATTTCTCTACAAATGGTTTGTGCATTCAATTTTTTGTATGGGTATATCCGGGTAAGGTCGACTCTCTAATATACTTTTATAAGTACTAGAATCGCCATCTGCGATTAGTGTTTTATAAATTAGATTTATGTCTCTAATGGAATTTTTAAAACCTTCAACTAATATGGTATGCTCCATGCTGGTAGACGATCCTGAATGATTTTTTGTGCATTTGTGAGCTTTTGCTGGGCTGCCTTTTTTGTTAGCTCGGGCGCAAATGACGCAATATTTGTTGCGAACGCCAATGTGTAGCACTTTAACACCAGAGAGTGCAGAATAATTATTTTTGTAAGAGCGTTTGCCCCAACAAGCATCTGCTTCGACCGGTATCACTGCTATACCCGAATTGCTAACATCGCCACGTGATATTGCCGCTTCACTTTCCTGTTTGGCAGCATTTAACATTGTCACTTCGGCAGCAGTCTTCCACATGTCAGAAAAGGCATCATGTGTTTGACTGTATAATCGAAATGGCATTGTTGGCAAGTCCATCGATGCAGTGATTTCATTCAAGTTTGAGAGACCAATTCCCGTAATGATTGCACCTGATACCGCTCCTGCATTAAGGTCGAGTCTTGATTGTTCAGTGGTGTCAGTCTCCGAAGTTTTTAGAACAAAGCTAGATCCACACATCATACACTTCAAGTCAAATTTAGATATGAGACCCACCTGTTTCTCTTTTTCTATTTTCAAATACCTAGTTCAATTTGCAGCCGAATTTCTCGCTGTGTTCGCTTATATTAATTAATTGACTCCAAAAGTATTGAAAATCAATTATACGCCATCAATAATGTAATCGTTCTAAAAACAAAAGCAACATTAAACATTTAATTGAAATCGCAATTTAAAGAAATATAATAAGTACTAAAAATATTTACGATCGAGTCTGAAAGATCCATTAATTCGTTAGATCCAGAATCTAATGCAGCAGGTTCTGTTTCCTATAACATTCAAGAAATAATTATTATAGCACCTACTACTACTAAATAAACTTCTGTTTTAAACATAAAATTGTTACATACAATTTCTGTTATCGAATCTGACTTTTCATTTGTACTCGGCACGGCGTCTCTTCTAAAGACACTATCCTCCTCTACTCGCTTCACGCGATTTCTCATTCTAAAATAAAAACAAAATAACTGTCAAGTTTTGATACCTACAATTATTTATTTTTTTACTCAATAATAAATATTTTTATAGAAGTGTAAGTGAAATCAAACAAATCCTTAAAATTGTAATTAGGGTTATATAGTCCATGGCGTTATGTACTTATGTGATTGATTACTGTGTACATGAATAACAAATAAAATAAAATATCTACCTCGTTTCTGTTGCTTTCTTTAAGGCTGCAGAGTTTTTATTTTTCCTTTTTTTGATACAATGGTATACACACCCTTTACGCCCCATTGCTAAAACTAATAAAACAAAAATATATAATTATTCTACAAACTACTAAAATAATATTTTATGTACTTGATAATAAACAAAACACTTACCTAGGTACCTTATGAAAAAAAAAATACAAAGAGGATCAAAATGTTGTAGTCGTAGTATAATAATGCGTTCACGACAAGTGCGCTCGAAAATCGGGACGCGGGAAAAAATGGCACAGGTCCTACGTCATTGAGCGCTCGCGCGGTACTAATCGGTCCCACTTATGCATCGCAATTTATTCTAATTTAGAGTAATGTTAATAACAATATTATGTCTAATTAAATGAAGGGTTTTTATTACAACTTTGGAATTAGTTTTGTTAAAGAAAATAGTTTATTTTGACATGATTTTTTAAATGTAAGTAATTACACTTTCTTCAAACCGAAAAATCACGATAAAACAGCGATATAAAACGTAAAAATTGCCCTAAGACTTTATTTTTTACTAATTCATGTTAATAATAATCGATATTCTAGTACATTATGTGTCGACAAAATTATATGTTTGATGCTTTATGTATTTTTTTTTTGTCAAATTTATAAATACAAGTGATAGATATAGGAGTCTGAAATTGACTCTGCGATGATTTATCAGAAAACTAGTTGCGAGAGATTAATCACCACAAAGTAAATAAATAAGTTTTTGTAAATGTGTTACATGAAGTATCAATACGAAAGATTGATCTTTTTTTTATTGTATTCAACAATGTCAGAGTATTACATAAGATGGTCAATTAGGCGACTGAAATCTCAGATATTCGCGCGAAAACGTGAAATGGCTCTTAAAAGCAATGGCTATCAGTAGTGAATTGTTAAGGAAAGTAAGAAACAATATCACAAGACATTGTCACATGTGTGTTACGAGTAAATGGTGGACAAATTCAGCAATTAAAAATTTAATTTAGTGTACCATGATTGAAGTAAGTTTTGATTTAATGTTTAATTAAGTGTTTTTAAAACGTGAACCTACTGATAGAAACGTCGCGCGGGCTGGCGGGCGGCAAGCGGTGAGCGGAGCGGGGATAGAGCGCCCAAAGAGAATATAATAACCACTAGAGAGCGTATAGGCCGATTTCTTCGAAGCACACGACTTACTGCCGCGGGCCGGAGCCGGAGGGCCGGAGGACCAGGCAGAACGCGCGGCTACAATTGGTCAGTTCAAGGTCAAGTTGCGTGGTGTATGCCTATCGTTAGGGCTGCTCTACTTCATTAAGGACGCTATCACATTTTGCACTAGCTCAAGTTTGGGTACCTGAATCGCCACACAACAACATCACGCGCACGCACACATTGAAACCGCTGTCCGCTCGATTTTATACGTAACTTAACTAATCTTGGTACTTGAAAGTATTATTTTTTAATTTTACTGGTATTGATGACTGTCGCTGCACTAAAGTAAGTTTACAATCGAATTTGGTAACTGTTACATAATACTATCTGCGTAACAATTATGTTTTTAACCGACATCAAAAAAGTAGTTTATCAATTCGATACGCATGTATGTATTTATTATTGGAGCTGCAATACATTCAGATATGATAATCTATTAGGGCTTCCATATTTTTGCTGACAATTGTTGAAGCATTACATAATCAAATACTAATCCTGGAAGTTTGTCGCAGACTTTCGTTGTGATATTTAAAAATAATAATTCCCTTATAAAATGAAAACAGTAAGTATTTTATTTATTGAGACTGGCGCGCCAGTTCATTATTAAAAAAAAAATAAAACAAAAGTAGGTAGTAAAAATAATATATTATATAAAGGTAGGTTACAAATCGCAAAATGCACACCGTAGTGCACCAAGCTGTCAAAAATTGAAATAAAATAAAATAACGAAAAATAAATAAAATAAAAAGATGTTGTTGTTTATTATAAGATTCTACACGTTATTTGTTTCCGTCAGTATGTTTGAGCGTATGTGTGAGCTATGATCTCTAAGATTCATAGACCTCGCGTATCGAGGGTCAACCAGTTCTGGTAGTAAACAGTTATTGTAGAATTTTACTAAATGTCCTTCCATGTTTTCCTTCCAGAACTGGTCGTCTCTTTTTACGTATTCATATTTCATTTTGCCATCGCCTGTCCACACTGCAAATATACACATGTTTTTACCAGTTATCCGTAATTGGCCCTGAACTTGGTAGTACCATTTGCTTTTTATATTGACTATGAAAGCGTCTGATTTATACAACCAAAAGTCAATTTTCTTTTGCTTTATTGCTTCGTCAGGTTCCATATTAAAAGCAGATGATGGACACTTCATTTCTACAATTCCATGTTCGTATTTACCGTCTGGAGTAGCACCCAAAAATGAAAATTCATTGTCTATGAACAATCCATATTCTTGAATGTCCAAATCTAAAGCACTTTTTAATTGTTGAAGCGCTGTATGCTCGTTGTTCTTGCCATGTTTTATAGAAGGGACATTGCTGAGATCGTTGCCATATAGGATTTGTTTAACAAGAGAAGCACAGTTGGTATTTTCACGCCGCTTGCAAACTCTAGCAAACCAGGACGCTGTCAAAAGTTTCCTTCTAGTCTAGCCAGAGCGGGCTTGCACTCTGTAAAACTGTGTTTCTTTCAATAACTTGCTTCTCTTCTGTAGACATGACTAATGATTGTAAAAAGTCTTGTTTAGCTTTATTATACTCACGTACATCCATGTCAGGTTTCTGACAAATTTCGCCATAGTGAGCGTCTTTCGCCGTAACATTTTTAATAGACTTTTTCTTTTTAACATTTCTTCTTTTATTATTTTTTTCCTTGCGTCCATATTCTAACTGCATTATTCGTGCGTTTGCATCAGTCCCAAAAATAAATTTATGTACATATGTCTGAAGTGTGCCGCCAGTATTGAATGTTATTACTGCGGCTGCACATCGTCCGCTGTATGACCCTTTTAATGCATAATTAACTCTTTTTCCGCCTACATATTTTGCAATTCTGGCATTAAAGCTTTCGACTAAGTTATTCGTTACATTATATGCAAAACTGTACGCATGAAGAGATAATCTATGCGCCAAATCTGTAATTTTTTGAAACAGTCCAAAAGCTATCATTTCTGGGACAAAGTTTTCGGAGTTGGTTTTTTTTTGCAAAAATATGGTGGACAATGACTGTGGTCACCGAAAATGTGGTGGGACCCATTTTGGATATCCTTTTTTATATTAATTACTTTTTCTGAGAATGGTATATCTTGACTAAACCAGTATTTTATGGACGAGTCAATTCCCCAACGCAACCTTAAATACTTTTCTTTTATTAGTTTTCTGGCTTTAATGTGGTAAAAAGTGTTGGTGGAGAGTGCTAGAAGGGCTTTACAATAATTCCGCAAAAGGTGGTTCTTACATTCTATTTTAGCTACTGTTAAATGTTCATATGGCCGGGCATTTCTAATGCAAGCATAGGTACTGGCGTCTCCATCAGCAATTAAGTGGGAATAAATAAGTCCATGGTCAGGTAAGGAACATTTAAAACCTTCCGTTATAATTGCAGCTTCCATTGCAGTTGAAGGACCGCTGAAATTTTTACAACACGCGTGTTCTGGTGGCTCCATTCCTTTATTTTCTGAACGGGAACATGTCACACAATATTTATTTTTCACCCCACAGTAAAGCACTTTTTTGCTGTGCTGTCCAACAATTGCCGCAGCGCCAGAAGAAGCATTGTAATTTGTGCCGTATGAACGCTTACTCCAACATGCATCCGCAATAACGGCTATCATTGGCACTCCTTGAGATGACACACTCCCGATACGTTTTGCATGCTCGACTTCTTCTTTCCCTGCCACAGCCATACAATTGTCTGCCGTTTGTTCCCACCATTGGCAAACTCGATCGTGTGTTATTTCATACAACCGCAGAGATATCGCTGGAATATCAGCTTGGGCAAGGACAGTATTAAGCTGGGTGTATCCAGCACCAGTGGACATTATTCCAGTTACAACTTCTTGGTTGATGTCCATTTTACCATCGTCTTTGCGCACAGTTTCAAGCTTAAACTTCTCACCACACATTTAGCAAAAAAGCTCAAATTTAGAATGCAGGCCAGTTCTTCTTTCTTTAATCATACTGAGATACTTCACGCCGCAATCAAAAAGAGAAGTGTGGCTACCTACACGGATTAGCTGCTCAAAAAGGTAATCAATCTCGATTATTCTTCTGCCTTTTGGCTTGTATTCTTTTACGACGCATTCCTGATCATAAAACAAAAAAAAGAACAGTAGTAGGTACCTAAGGTAAATCAAATAGAACAAATTACCAACAGACGTTGATATAACTTACAAGTGAAATTTCATTTTGCTCAGCATCACCTACGGAGACATCTAAGCTGCTCTCCCTGTTAAATAAAAAACCTACTATATTTTCTAAAACAAGACTTAACAAAACTTTAGAAGAGTAGATTTGTGATTTTCAGAATTAAAATACTTACAAGGTCTCATTAGTTGTATTTACTGCTAACTGTGGAGGTTTTTTTGTTCTTTGTCCGAATTTCCGAATTCGTGGCATCTACAATAACAAATAGAAATATTTTAGCAATGCACAACACAAACAAAACCATACCATGTCGAAAGTTATAACTATGCACCTGTTTGATTTTCAAACGCTACATTTACCATTCTGAATTTATGAATTGACAACTAAGTCGATTTATCACAAAAAGAATTCATTTGACATCTTGAATCAAAAATTGGATGGTATATTGATATAATAATATGCTGCATCCGGTCGGACTGCAAACCGACCCCAACATAGTTGGGAAAAGGCATCTGCCTTGCCTTTTCCCAACTATGTTGGTGTCGGTTGATTGATTCGTAAACACCACTCTCAACACCTCTAAAATGGGGTTGTTTCCTGGAAGCTACGCCACAAGAAAGCGTTGTGTTTGCCACTTGTCAAAGTCATATTGAAGACTAAGCGACCAATTGGCGACAAGAATAAACACTTAGCGCCATCTCGCGGCAATGTTTTTAACAAGGTAAATGAAAGCCATTAGCTAAATGAAAGTAACAAGCACTTAGCAGACAGTTTTCTTCCCCTTTGATAAAAATGTCGATTTTTTATAAGCACATAAAAAACACACCCGCCATCTTGAATCAATTAAAAATAAAATCAAAAATAAATGACATATTCGTAATCACCACCCCCAAAATCGACTATTGTATCGAATGTCTCAAAAAAAGATTCCGCCATTTTAATTAGATTTTAAATAATAATATCATTATTTATCCAATCTTTATCCGTAATCTACATCCATTGTACAAAGAATTACAAATAAGTATTTATTTTTAAAACAAATTCCAATAATCGTACTTACTTTTATTTCGGCCCGAAAAAGTATCAACTTCGTCCAAACGCAGTATAGAACACGGCACTTACTTTTTACGTATTTATTTTTTTGCGAAAAAGCGATACACCCGTGCTTCCACGAGCGCGTCTAAGCGCAGAATGACGAACGGCGAGTGTCCGTGAATAGAATATGTATGGAGATATTTGACAGCGTTTCTTCTTTTTCTCATAAATGAAAAAGTCATTTATTTACCTACAAATTTTTAGCTCTTCGTATAGAGGACTATATATGCGAAAATTCCTTATTATTTTTAAGTTTAAATATGCAATGGAATAAGCTATACTTGTACCTATTCAGACCCCATTTTTTTCAATTTTTTGCGATTATTGTGATGGTTAAAACGTATTTATGTGAAAATTTTGTATAGGGCTATACAATTTTTATTGGACTATTCTGGAGAGGAATATATTATCTTTCATTTGAAACCAAGATATCCTCGCAGTGTGACCCCTAATTCATTAAAATGGTACCTGAAAAGCACTGATATTTGTGGGAAAATGTGATAGCGGGAAAAATAGTCGATATCGATAAAGTGGATTTTAACATATGAAAAATACTCAATTAAAATCATAGAAATAATATTTAATCGAAATCAATCAAATGAAAAAACATGTATCCTGTTATTATTGATTTTTAAAATGAATTAATTTGGTATATGTTTAAGTTTTAGGGTCCTAATTGTTCTTTGTAAAAAATGTTAAACGACGAGCGTCTACATATTTTTGAATTGTGCATCTTGCTAATTCATTTAAAGGATTTGTTGATGCTATTTCAAACTGATGAAAATTAATATCCGGGAATACTAAACTACTAAAATTCAAATGCATTTCGCACTAACCTGATCATATGTGCCGGATCTAAAAATACCGCTGTTTTTGAAGTATTGCAGGGATTTTTAAAGGTACAGTTTATTTGATCAACTTCAAACGAACAGCCTAACTTTTTAGCCATAGTAACATTTGCTGGGCAGCAGTTAAACGTAATGGCTTTGACGTTTACACCAGCCTCTTCTACCAAATGATCTTCTGTTAGAAGAGCGGCTTCTTGTTCTGCGTTAATGCCATTTATTAAAAAAATATCCAATTGGAATTTTCCAGGATGCATTTATTGGCACCAGCAAGAAAACAAGGGCTTCTTTAGCTTCGTCTTGACAATCTGTTTGTAAACTGGCGCCAAAACACACGTGGCCACAGTACCTTGAGGATGATAATCGACACCGCTTCTGATTGCCATTTCGTCGAATATGATAGTGGCGTAAATACCGCTCGTGGCTATGTAATAACAGCCGTACGGGTCGATCCATCAGGTTAAGCTACACTTGCCGAGGTTGGTCCGTAGATGGGTGACCATCTTTACATACCGAGACTCCTCCGTGCCTCGGAAAGCACGTTAAGCCGTTGGTCCCGGCTGTCATTCGTGGATCTTTGGCAGTCGTTACAGGTCGTCAGAAGCCCGAAAGTCTGACAACCAGTCTTACCAAGGGGAATCGTATTACCCAGTAACTGGGTTGTGGAGGTCAGATAGGCAGTCGCTCCATGTGAAATACTGGTATTCAGCTGCATCCGGTTAGACTGGAAGCCGACCCCAACATAGTTGGGAAAAGGCTAGGCAGATTGATTGATTGTCGTTGTCGTCACCACCCGATATGTCGTGGCCAGATCTTAGAATTGATCGTTTCATGAAGTATTCGGTTATTTCATGAAATGGCCAACTAAAATTAACTATATCGTATAAACGTCAACGTTTAATGGTATGCCAGTCGACGTTTGGCCATATCATTAATGTAGGGTATCAATCGCGGTTCGATCGTAGAAATGGCCTTATCGTGTTTTTTTTTTTAATATGTGGCATCTCGTAGTTGGCCTAGAGAGGCCGTGACTGCTTAACCGGACTATCCTGTGGCTGCCTTACCCAATAACTGGGTTGTGGAGGTCAGATAGGCAGTCGCTCCATGTAAAATACTGGTATTCAGCTGCATCCGGTTAGACTGGAAGCCGACCCCAACATAGTTGGGAAAAGGCTAGGCACATTGATTGATGATAGTGGCGTAAAGTTTGTTCTTGGATTCTCTGGCTTTTATTTTGAAAGTATCTATTGCCTCCTTTGTAAATCCTGGTTTACCGTCAATGGATTCATACCAACTTCTCAGAGTACTTGTAGCAGGTAAACATGTGCCGAAAGTTTGTCTAATACGCTTTCCGGGAATAAAAATGCAATGTTAAGGAGAATGCTCGTAACTCCGGTGAGTATTTGATTTTGGGTATTTGTCCTTTTTTTAATTTTAATATTTGGCGTTTAACAGTTTCTTGATTTTGTACACCTATGCGACTTAGTAGAGTAGTGCGTACAAATAAAAAAAAATCTAATTTGCCATAGGCTTCTACTCCGTTCACCTATTTATGACCTATTTTTTTCAAGACGGTAAAAAAAAAATCACCGAATATAATATTAGGTTGGGGAAAAAGTATTTTCGCATTATAGTATGTACTCGTATGAACTTGTAATAAAATCTCTTTGGCGATACTATTTGTATCTGGCTGGTTTTGGTATCATTGAAAGTTTAAATTTTAAAGAACATAATTCCAAATTCAAATTAGGAAAATGTGTGATTTTCATTTGTTTTTCGTACCGTCAAGATGAGTGAATCTAATGAAGAAATTCGATACATTTTAAAATTTTACTACAAAAAAGGTAAAAATGCAACGCAAGCCGCGAAAAAAATTTGCGATGTTTATGGACCTAGTGTAGTGTCTGTGAGGGTAGCACAAATTTGGTTTAAGCGTTTTCAATCCGGAAATATTGATGTCAAAGATGCACGTCGCTCTGCGTCTCTATTACAGTTTTGGCACAATACAGTTTTGGCGCATTTGCAAAAAACTGGGTACACAAAAAAGCTCGACATTTGGGTACCTCACGAGCTCACTGAAAGAAACCTAATGAACCGTGTACTCATTTGTGATTCTTTATTACGACGTAATGAAACCGAACCATTTTTGAAGAAGCTGATAACTGGTGATGAAAAGTGGATCACGTATGACAAGAACGTGCGAAAAAGGTCGTGGTCAAAGGCCGGTCAGGCTTCACAGACTGTAGCGAAACCCGGGTTAACTCGCAACAAGGTGATGCTGTGTGTGTGGTGGGATTGGAAGGGCATTATTCATTATGAGCTGTTACCACCAGGCAGGACCATCGATTCTGAATTCTACTGCGAACAACTGATGAGATTAAAGCAAGAAGATGAGAGAAAGCGGCCGGAATTAATCAACAGAAGGGGTGTGGTTTTTCATCATGATAACGCTAGACCTCACACATCTTTAGCCACTCAGCAAAAATTAAGAGAGTTTGGCTGGGAGGTGTTAATGCATCCGCCGTATAGTCCTGACCTTCAGATTTCCACCTGTTTCGGTCTCTTCAGAATTCTTTAGGCAGTGTCAGGTTAACATCACGAGAGGACTGCCAAAACCACTTGCCGCGGTATTTTAACCAGAAGTCCCAAAATTTCTATAGCAATGGGATCATGTCCCTACCTATAAGATGGCAAAAAGTTATCGAACAAAATCGTACCTACATACTTTAGTTAAATGTAAATAAACTATATTAAAAAATGTTTTGAATTGTCTTAAAAAATGCGAAGAAACTTTTTCCCCAACCTAATTACTTTAACACTTAAATATACAGGGTTTTGGTAAAACACCAATAACCTTTTATGGGGTCATTGTACTCATCATTATGAACAACTTTTACTGTGGGACCAAAACCTGAAATCGCGAAAAAAACAGCTGTTCGCATAATTCGTCAAAATGTACTGAACAGCTGATTTTTTTCGCGATTTCAGGTTTCGTCCTATAGTAAAAGTTGTTCATAATGATGAGTACAATGACCCCTTAAGAGGTTGCTGGTGTTTTACAAATAACCCTGTATAAGATGGTCTATGTGTCGTTTCATTTTGCGTTTACGTGGAGTCGTCTACAACTGCAGGGTCAACTATTTCTTTGTTACTTATTATTGAACTCTGAAAAACAATAATCATTATATAAGAAAATAAAGAGGTAATAAGAAATATTAATATTGAATTTTCCAGAAATATTTATTGGAAAAGAATGTAAAATGAAGCTTACAGGAACTTCATAATCATGGGAAGGCCTAAAAATGTTACTATCATCAAATGGAAAACACTGTAAAGGAGTCTGGTTTTCAGTTGATGCTTCAGCATGCACTTGATTATTTGATAATGAAAACATGTCGGGTATCAATAGACTCAGTCACATAAAATTTAACCTATGACTTATCATCGAAATAAACTAACTTACGAGGGCGATATTGTGATTGTGATGCGATTGCGAAGGCCCAGGTACATTAGTATTAGAGTCACTCATACTATTTGGTGAAGTCTGTAAAGAATGAATGTTTCTTATATTCACGATTCCACTTTTCCTAACATTATATATTAGGTTGGGGAAAAAAGTCTTTTCGCATTATAGTATGTATGAACTTGTAATAAAATCTCTTTGGCTATACTATTTGTATCTGGCTGGTTTTGGTATCATTGAAAGTTTAAATTTTAAAGAACATAATTCCAAATTCAAATTAGGAAAATGTGTGATTTTCATTTGTTTTTCGTACCGTCAAGATGAGTGAATCTAATGAAGAAATTCGATACATTTTAAAATTTTACTACAAAAAAGGTAAAAATGCAACGCAAGCCGCGAAAAAAATTTGCGATGTTTATGGACCTAGTGTAGTGTCTGTGAGAGTAGCACAAATTCAATCCGGAAATTTCGATGTCAAAGATGCACGTCGCTCTGGTCGCCCTATTACGGATAAAATGGATGCCATTTTTGAAAAAGTGGAGCAAGATCGGCATATCAGTAGTTACGACGTAGCTGAAGAACTGGAAATTGACCACAAAACAGTTTTGGCGCATTTGAAAAAAACTGGGTACACAAAAAAGCTCGACATTTGGGTACCTCACGAGCTCACTGAAAGAAACCTAATGAACCGTGTACTCATTTGTGATTCTTTATTACGACGTAATGAAACCGAACCATTTTCGAAGAAGCTGATAACTGGTGATGAAAAGTGGATCACGTATGACAAGAACGTGCAAAAAAGGTCGTGGTGAAAGGCCGGTCAGGCTTCACAGACTGTGGCGAAACCCGGGTTAACTCGCAACAAGGTGATGCTGTGTATGTGGTGGGATTGGAAGAGCATTATTCATTATGAGCTGTTACCACCAGGCAGGGCCATCGATTCTGAACTCTACTGCGAACAACTAATGAGATTAAAGCAAGAAGTTGAGAGAAAGCGGCCGGAATTAATCAACAGAAGGGGTGTGGTTTTTCATCATGATAACGCTAGACCTCACACATCTTTAGCCACTCAGCAAAAATTAAGAGAGTTTAGCTGGGAGGTGTTAATGCATCCGCCGTATAGTTCTGACCTTGCACCTTCAGATTTCCACCTGTTTCGGTCTCTTCAGAATTCTTTAGGCAGTGTCAGGTTAACATCACGAGAGGACTGCCAAAACCACTTGTCGCGAAATTTTGACCAGAAGTCCCAAATTTTCTATAGCAATGGGATCATGTCCCTACCTACAAGATGGCAAAAAGTTATCGAACAAAATGGTACCTACATACTTTAGTTAAATGTAAATAAACTATATTAAAAAATGTTTTGAATTTTCTTAAAAAATGCGAAGAAACTTTTTCCCCAACCTATTAAATAAAAACAAAACTTACCAAAATAGGCAAAAACATCGTTGGTATCGCTGAACTACATAGACGGCGGCGTTGTATTAAATATTCAAAACAATCGGAGGTGAAGTGCCTTGAACAAACAGCGCTGTATTTTGTTGGAAACCAATTCTTCCTATTAACCTTATCTATCCACTCTTCTTTTAGTTCCGGAATCTTCGGAAATCTATAATGAAAATATGTATGTCAAACACACATGAAAATAACCTTTTACATCAAAGACCACCGCCCTCAAAAACTACAAAATGAAAAATAATTACTATGCTAACAACAAATAGAACATTATCAAATGCACTATGACGTATGATTTTATGACAGTATTCCACGAAATTGTAGCGAATCCAAGTGAAGGTTGTACTAATTTGTTGTTATGTGTCTTCGTAATAATTGGGTGTAAAATCGCCCGACCGCACTGGGATTGATTGGTCCCAGCGGTGCCTGACGACATAAAAATCCGGGGCCGATCGGTCCCGGTCGGGGACCGAGAGAACAAAAAAATCCCGGAACATACATTTAAAAAAAATACCAACGAACTGGGAACTTCCTCCTTCTTTTGAGTCGGTTAATAGTAGATAATTTATTCAGTGTGTGCATTGAATAAAAATTGTATTAATTTTAATTTTATTATTTTCGATATCAACTTTCAGCTATTAAAAGTAACAACTCCAGTTTTTACGATAAACATACAAAGGGAAAGAAAGGGATAGATGCATTAGAATTGTCTAATACAAGAACGAGACTTTTCCAAAAGACATCAACGCGGACTCAACCGTGTGCTCGTTTACCCAGCCACCATTTTAAACAGACCCCTATGGTGGCTCATAATCTAATTAAATCAAAAATAATATTTCGTACTGTTTCCATACCGATGAAAAGTTACGCCATCCTTTTTGTAACTAGATGTCTTGGAATGTTTTCCACACCACTTCACCGCGCATGAAGGCATTTTTATGAGTTATAATTGCATAAAATGTTATAAAAATTTGTATTAATTTAGCGTGCACACAGGTCTAACATTTGGACACAACTAAAATGGTTACTAGTCAATACTAGTACCGTAGCCTATAATACATAGGCGACAAAATACTAATAGTTTTCGTGCGTTGGGGTACTGTATGCGCAGTCAAGTTTGGTTAATAGTCTTCGCGCGCCATATTTTGATGTAATACCTAATTTGGTTTGGTGTTTTAGTTGAATAGTGGGGATCGTATTTTCATTTAATGTCGTTATGTCGTCTCGTGGCTAAGTAATAACAGCCGCACGGGTCGATACATCAGGTTAAGCTACGCTTGACGGGGTTGGTCTGTGGATGGGTGACCATCTTTTCATACCGAGATTCCTCCGTGCCTCGGAAAGCACGTTAAGCCGTTGGTCCCGGCTGTCATTCGTGGATCTTTGACATTCGTTACGGGTCGTCAGAAGCCCGAAAGTTTGACAACCAGTCTTACCAAGGGGTATCGTATTACCCAGTAACTGGGTTGTGGAGGTCAGATAGGCAGTCGCTCCATGTGAAATACTGGTATTCAGCTGCATCCGGTTAGACTGGAAGCCGACCCCAACATAGTTGGGAAAAGGCTAGGCAGATTGATTGATTGTCGTTGTCGTCACCACCCGATATGTCGTGGCCAGATCTTAGAATTGATCGTTTCACGAAGTATTCGGTTATTTCATGAAATGGCCAACTAAAATTAACTATATCGTATAAACGTCAACGTTTAATGGTATGCCAGTCGACGTTTGGCCATATCATTAATGTAGGGTATCAATCGCGGTTCGATCGTAGAAATGGCCTTATCGTGTTTTTTTTTATATGTGGCATCTCGTAGTTGGCCTAGAGAGGCCGTGACTGCTTAACCGGACTATCCTGTGGCTGCCTTAAGCGAACTCAAAGCCTCCAGCCAGGGGCATAAACTTACAGACTAAGCGACTACACGCTAAGGGCTTCCCCTGTGGGGAACGAACCTCGGCTTACGGCGTCGCTGGGGGGAGGACAGCAAGATGGGACAGGCTGGATCAAATTAGAGTGATTATTATTATCAGGGGAGTTTAAAGCTACTGGCTTAGCTACGCCACCAGCTGGCACTTCATTCCCGAGCAAGGGACGGGGGAGAGGACGATTACTTCGGGGTCGTCGCGAGGGACCTCGGCGGCGAGGTCGGAATGTCGATTTGGTTTTGTTCCTACGGTCCCTACTGCTCTCCTGGAGAAGAGTTATGGGGTCGTCGGGATCTGAGAGGGGCCATATCCTGACGAAAGCATTTTATTTATCAACATTCCCATCTCTCCCACTGGGCAAATCGCAAATTTCCTTGGGATAATTTAAATAATTGCTACTTACATCCTTTATTTAACATATGTTTGAAGTTACAACTAAATTAGATAAATGAAGTAAATATGTAGCAATTATTGACGCAATACATTTCGGGAAACCTGCATGCTTGACTTTAAACTAGGAGGTGACCAGCCAACCAAACGTCAGGATTGCTGGTCAAAAAACATATTTTGTTTCTAAATATATATCATATGTAGCAATTATTTATTATATGTAGCAAATATAAGCAATCATGTAGCAATTTTCGAATCAACTCTCACAGACTAACGCCACAGACAACCAGCCATTCTGACGCACACGCGCTCGCAGTTATGAAATATGCCGAAGATAAATTGGCAATTCGTTCAATTATTAATATTTTGACATTGATTGTTATTGTAAGTTCGGTTGGAAGTGTGAGCAACCACGCGAGAGCAGAATTGGTCCCAGTAACTAAGCCAGGGCACCCCGACCAAATGGGTTGGGTTAGAACCATAGAGTTAATATACTAGCCTTAGATCGGCAATAGATTCAGTCGGGCGAGACCAAAGTAAAATTACACTAGCGTGCGTGTAAAAAAAAAAGTAAAAAATAAATAATTTTCAGTTATCTACCATCCTCCAAGATTCAGCCCGTGGGATTCTCATCATCGACACAGTAGCGAATACACACCCAATCACACACATATTAACATTGATGTACAGCTGTAAAAAATAATACATATTTATATTAGGAAATAACTTACAGGCATGAATAATGTAGGTATTGAACCAGAACGCAGCTTCACTCTTTGAGAGCCTCTATGAGAAAAACATTTTTGTTCGAAGTGTCTACTGCATATAGTTGAGTATTTATGGGGAACCCAATCTTCTCTATTTATCATTTTAAGCCATTTTTGTCGAACATCATTATTTTGAGTAAATCTGAAATAAATTATATTACACCATAATTTAATTTATTTAACGATATTTATAACAATGTTATATTCACATAATCACATAACTTATAAGGATAATAACAATATTTTTTTTAAGTCGAGCAATTAGGCTGTATGTACGGCATATCTTTGCCAGTCAAGTTACATATCGATATGTGGTTTTCGATATTATGTCAATCACTATGAATTGAGGTTAGAAGTAAGAAGAAATTCACGTATTTGATATTTCGCTGAATTCAATTCGTATGCATTCAGAACATGAATAGAGTAAAAAGCGATATTATAATCTATTGATTTGGGCATAATTTCTTTTTCAGAGTTCTTAAACAGAGCATTATGAGAATTAAATATTTCAGTTGTACTTACATGTGAAATGAATAATTCTGTGGATTTTCTTTCTTCGAAGAATTACAACCGGGTACTGGACACGTAACCATAACTATTTACGTCTATTAAATCGCAAATTTACAATTTAAAACGCGAGATTAATTAAAATAAGTGGGATTTGTTTCGTACCCAACTGACGTCGGGCCGATACAGGCCGCTAGCGTGTACGCGAGTGGTCTCGGCTATCTGTCTCGCTCTAACTCACTATTATCTATATTATATCGCTCTCGTATCACCGATCTCAGTATGGTAAATCTATGGTTAGAACTGCAAAAAACCGCGCGCGAGCCGAGCGAGCGAAGCGAGCGGTGCCGCGGCAGCGGCCGGCGAGCACTACTTCCAATGGCTAGGCGGGCTAATTTAAACCAGTTGGCTGACAAAGCAATTTATATGTTGCCTTCATCATATTTCATAACTGCCGACGCCCGTTTGTAAAAAGTCCTGCGACATATACATAAACAGCTACATTTGTTTACTAACGAACTGAGACAAAAGTTTCGAAACAGTTTTACGTTCAACCATATTACAACCTTGGCACCTAGTAATAAAGTCACAAATCTTCAAAACATTATCCTATACTTACGAACATTCGTCACAAAAAACGAGCAAAGCAATAAATTACTCCTGTCACTTAGAAATGAAAAGACATAGGTTAAATAACATTTAAGTGTGAAATCTACCTTAAACGGCAACAAATAAAGTACTTTTTTCCCGTTATTGCCTTGCAGCCTACATCGCTTTTTTCCGTTTCTGTTTGCTTCGAATTTCACTACGGTATGGAGTCGCGTTTTACACTAAAATAATGTAAATAGTATTGATCGTAGTTTAGTTAAAATTATTTATTTTTTGGGCATCTATGTTTGTTAGTATACATACTAATTATTTCATTAGCGTTATGTTTTTGTCTAAACTAATATTACAAAAAGATTTGCTTTTTTGTTTGTTTGTTACGCTCTCCCGCTAAAACGGCTGAACGGGTTTCGATGAAATGTGGCACATGGGTAGACCATGACCTGGATTAGGACATAGAATACTTTCTGTCGCGACATTCCCACGCGGCCACGGGATCGAGACTTATGCGGGTGAAACCGCAGGGCGCAGCTAGTTTATAATATGTTTATACTATTTACTTTATCAGTGTTTGCGAGCAGTGAGTAACTGTTTATTTAGAAATCTCTTTCTAGGTGTTTCACAAACTGATATTAAATCTGACAATGATGCAACAGGAGAGGTCATAATTGAAATATGCTCTGCTTGGTCTTGGTTATAGGTGGCTTTTTGTGTGATGTCTAATCCAGGCCTCGAAGACAGAGGCTAAAAAAAAGCTATAATTGACGTATGTCCTCAATTCATTATCTGCAAAGGCGCGAATATACGTTACTGAAATTAACTATTATATTATACAAATCTCAACTAAACATTATCACTTAGCAAAATTGTAAAGGAACAAGAAATATTAAGTCCAATTTTTAACTGAAATGATTTTGCGTAAATTAAAATGAAATTCTGAAAATAGCAGGGGAAAAGTGTAAACAGTGGCAACCTTTTAAGGGGTCATTGTCAATGATGAGTTCATTATGAACAAGATTTACTATGGGACCAAACCCGAAAACGCGAAAAGAAATAAGCTGTTCAGTACATTTATGTTCGTCAAAATGTAGGGAAATGCTGATTTTTTTTTTTCGCGATTTTAGGTTGAGCGCATAGTAAAAGTGGTTTATAATGATGAGTACAATGACCCCTTAAAAGGTTGACATTGTTTACACTTACATCCTGTATAATACATAATTTCTATAAAATAATGATAATCACCTCGTACAATTAATTGAAAATACCTACTGCTAAATAAAAATGACTCACCTGCACTTCAATATTGTTATAAATATTTAAATTATGCCTATACTTAATTATTTATGTTTCTTGACTCATTACAATCATTCAAAAGTAGTTGTATTGACTTCATGTGATTGGCCGAGACTTTGACAGTTATCGACGACCAATCATAAGCAAGTAAAATGGCGGGGATAAAAAAGATAGTCGGCGGGCATTTGAGGGATATGTCCTCCATGCCCGGCATTCGTACTTAGTCATCGGAGTTAGTTACTTGCATTGTATCTGTAGTTTGAGATTGTATCTCTAAATCAAACTGTATTATTGTACTGCTGTAATTATAGTGATAAAGTTGATCGTTCAAAAGTTATAAAGTGTTTTTATATTCAAAATCCTTACATCTGAGTGTTGAACTTGAACCGGTACTGTTCACAATATCGGATACTGAGTTTATTATTGGGTGCTGCCAATTATGGGTTCGTCGACAGAGGTTGAATATGTGTTTTTGAAAAGATATCGTGTCACAAATATATTTAAGCAGAAAACAAAAACAAATAAAAAAATACGTTTCGATTGTGTATTATTAATTAATATACCTGCAATTTAGGAACTGCTGTTTTAACCAATCGACGTCGGTTAGTGTTTCCGGATATGTCCGACTTATCAAAGTGATCCGAACATATAACCGAATTATTAGCTGGCTTATAGAAGTGATCTCTTCTTTCTCTAGCGACAATGGAGATCCATTCTGCACACGTAAGCGGATTGCTAGGAAACCTAAAATGAAAGCTAAGTATCTAATGACAGTCCAAAAAACGGACACAAAAGTAGCATTAACCAATTTTAAAGTTCTTGTCACAAATTAATAAAAAAAATTACAATACAAATCTACTCCATGCATCTACAGTTCTGTTACACAAAGTTTGCGAGTGTATTCGCCAACCTTGGCCAAACATTTGTAGCGGTGATTTAAAATCGGTTATTTTGTTCAAAATTTGATATTATTTGTTAGTTTCAAGCTTAAAATATAACTACATAAATACGACCTATTATACTTACCGAAAATAAGACACTCCGGCCGTGAAATTGCTTTTTCGAGAATTATTTTTGCAACTTTTGAATACACATTGCGGCATTGTGAAATATGTTTACGTTGGCTGTGTTTAAAGCGAACTAAACAAAATAAGAGCTCGCGTCTCAAGTGTGCGCTATTATTTACCGAGACGTATTTTTTGCGCCGACCCGATATCTAGTTGGGATTGTTGATCGAAGGTGTAAATTATATTTTCATCACCACTGCTCTCAGAGCGGTGAATGAATACATCGTGAGGGAACCGGCCATGTCCTAGAATCAAAAATTCGGAGACATTTGACATCTGCCCGCGTGGTAGATTACAGCCTACTCCCTCTCACCAAGACGAGGCCATGGGCCAGTGCCCCATAATTGGGAACATTATATGAGGATGATTATACAGCGTGAAATTTTAATGGTCGTTTTCCCGAAGCGAAATGATTTTGTCTTGAAAGTACAATCGATTTATAAAAAAAAAAAATGAAAATAAAGTATTAAAAAATGGCAGATTTACATTTGTGAAAAACAAAACTCGAACGCGATCTCGAACCAATAGTATAGCTACAGCGCAAACGGACGACTGCGCGTGACTTTGAGCCTTGCGCTACCTACAGCTGATTGATACTACGTACTCTTGCTATCACATTTTGCTATAGATTTTCAATAAACCACTGACTAAAAGCTACTCTGGCCGTCGCGTCGTTTTTGTAGAGTTTATGTAGTTTTCGGAAATGATAAGGATGCAGTCCTTCTGAATTGAGCACTTTCCAGAAGTAATATTGGCTTACGTTAAACCTTGCTGCAGCCAGACGCGTACTTTGACGAGGATTCCTTTCGAAGTTCACGATGATCTCCTCGTCGAGCTCTGGCGAGTGGACGGCCGATCCACCTCTGCCCTGTGCATGTGCTGGTCTCTTGAACTGTCCATGTTCGTGTAGTCGCTGTGTCGCCGCTACGATCGTCCGGGCCTGTGGGACTTGGGGGTTCACAATCCCGCGCATACGGAGCGACTTCAGGTGATGCGGCTCCGCGTAAAGTCTCCGGGCAGCGTGGGAGTCATAATTAGCCCTAGCGTACAGTTGCACCATAGCGACGTACTCCAAATTTGAAAAACTGTAATGGCGATCCATTTTTATAAATTACGATAACGCACTGGCACTGCGCGTGCGACGCCCGGCGGTCGCGGGGACGCGGAACAACTGAGAGTCTGAGAGTGAGAGAGGCGGCGCGTCGGCGGGGGGCGGGGGTGCGTGGCGAAGCGCTCGCCGCGTACTTGAGGGCTAGATTATGCCGTATCACTTCGGGCGAAAGTTTACTTTGCTCTAAACATTTACGAATCGCTCATCACTGTGCCGCGACACCGCGTGCTATCTTCAAAGATGGTAGGTAGCGGGCGGGCGCACGTGAGTTACTATTGATTCTTACGCTTTCGAGTTGAGATCATATTTTTATAATTATCTATTTGAAAACAAAACCATTTTTTTTTTAACTACCTTTGCTCTACTGTGTGCAAATCGTTCTGCCGCAGGAAAACAACCATTAAAATTTCACGCTGTATATATATAAATATATGCTCAAATTGCTTATGATTTAGGTATTTCGTTTGTATGGACAATTTATTATTCATCCATCGCCACGCTCTTAACGTGCTTACCGTTCCGAGACACGGAGGGTTCTCGGTATGTAAAGGAAGCCACTGCAGTTGGTGACCCGTCGCTTTTTTATAGTAGCTATTTTTAATTGAGTAGAATAGGTTTTAAGTGCGCAATACCATAGGCGCCGATAAAAAAAAAAACTTAGTTTTTTATAGTACTTAACTATTTTTTGGTAAAAAATATACCCTTTTTATTGTATGTTTGAAAACCCCAAAGAGTTCAAAACTCGAAACAAACTGTCTCTATTTGAAGGGACTCTCCCTTCAGACAGTTTGTTTCGCTTTTGTCTTTTTGTTTTGCTTTTATCTTTTTGTTTCCGCTGATTTAGCCGGATCACTTTTGTGTAAATACTAAATAAGTCTAATGTATGTCGTGATAATGTATGCCGTATATCTGTACCGCCCCTTAGAACAATTTCTATGTTTGTCTACGAGTAAAGAGTATTCATTCAACAAGGATGGCTATCTAGAAAAATAATCATCATACTGCCGAAGAAGCCGACTGATATTTATGTAATTATCCACTATACATTATAAATATTATCTGATACCTACAATGATATTATAAGTAAAAGACGTAGATACGTTACCTACCCAACATTCGATGTTCAAAAACGACACAACGTCGAACTATTAGATGACACGTGGAAGTAGGACGGCATGTCGTAATTATCGGGAGCAAAAAAGAGACAAGACGACGAAAATGTGGCTAATTAGCCACATTTTGACGTGCAACTTGCGGAGCGACTACGACTTTTTACTTATAATATCATTGGATACCTACCCGAAAATATGGCACTGCGTTTATTAATATCTTCCTATATCCTTTGTTGGTTGTATACGTATCTTCCGTTCTGAAGTGTATCGAACATAATCGACTACTATTGGTGGGTAGCCAATCTCGTTCTTGCCTCTGTTTTCTGACGACTTTTAGCCATTTATGTCTCCACAAGTCATCTCGAGGAAACCTAATAGTAGAAAATTCACTTATTACAATGTATTTCATAACATCTCTAGTAACTGTGATAAAATTGCACAAGAGCACGGTCAGAGTGTGGTATGGATTTTAGCTAAGTACTTAATCTTACAAAGTATCTACTGTGTTGACGCTACAAATGTTAACAAAGGGCAATTACCTCTAAGTAGGTAGGTAAAAAACGAGGAGCTCGTGGCTAAGCTACGCTTTCCGGGATTGGTCCGTAGATCCATCTTTACATACCGAGACTCCTCCGTGCCTCGGAAAGCACGTTAAGCCGTTGGCCCCGGCTGTCATTCGTGGATCTTTGACAGTCGTTACGGGTCGTCAGAAGCCCGAAAGTCTGACAACCAGTCTTACCAAGGGGTATCGTATTACCCA
The DNA here is from genome assembly GCA_948252095.1 of Dicycla oo. Lineage (NCBI taxonomy): Eukaryota > Metazoa > Arthropoda > Insecta > Lepidoptera > Noctuidae > Dicycla > Dicycla oo. Next base: position 9,794,545 of record OX411734.1, read on the forward strand.
GTAACTGGGTTGTGGAGGTCAGAGAGGCAGTCGCTCCATGTAAAATACTGGTATTCAGCTGCATCCGGTTAGACTGGATGCCGACCCCAACATAGTTGGGAAAAGGCTAGGCAGATTGATTGAGGTAGGTAAAAATCAAAGTAAATATTATTATGATTTTTTCGTTGTGGACTAACCTTTCAAAGAGTTTCGACAAGGGAGACAGGATGGAAATAAGACGATAGTGTTCTACGCTGCGTTTGGATCCACTTTTGGAACCACATTTGATTGATACTCAATACTCAATACTTTTATTGCATTCCACATGATATGATATGACTTTTTTTTTTGCTGACGGTACGCCGCTTGCGCTGCCGCTTGTCACGGTAATGTTATCGCTTGTCTCTTCACACTCTTACGAATCATACATACTTCTATCCATTTCTTTCTAGCAATACACAGTGTGTTTTTCACCCTAAAAATCGGACATGCCCTTTTTATTCCAATAATAGATGCTCTAACATGTTTGGAATGCGAGAGTAGAACACCCAGAGTTCAATTATATTTAAAACCAAAGTTAAAGTCGTTTTTATTATTTTTCTATGGAAACCAGAAAAACCACAAAAATATTAATATAAAAAAAACTATTGAATAATTCTAATATATTTATGTACAGTATTATAAAACACCATTTCGTCTTTATTTTAAGATAATACTTGTAATTTTAACTGCATTCAAATGGGTGTTATGGATTTTTTAGCTTCATTTCGTAATTTATTTTTATTTTTTTTATCTTAGCGAATATGGATTTTATTTCCTAATGTTGTTATTAATTATATCTTTATCCATTTAAATTCAAAATATCTAATCCATATCTAGTAGGATCTCGAAGATATCGGATTTTGAAAATGACGACCTAGGGTTGACACAAATCCAAAATGACAAAATATTTTCTAAAAAAATACCTAATTGTGAAGAGATGATCGTCATACGTAATAATAACGTTTTGCGCTTTTAGTGTAAGTTAATTAAAATAGAAGTAATTTTTCAAAATATTGTTTTTTTTTTTGAGGTAGTAGTAACCAATACCAAATAACCTATTCTTGTAATAGGTAGGTACTACGTGCAATATGGGTGGGATTAACTTGAACTTTTTCTCTGCATCATCCAAAGTTTGACTAGTAGAAAATTACTTTTATGCCTATAAAATTAAGTCCACCTTAAGCAATTCATTTACATTAACCGCTCAGGTACCGCGCGCGTGTTAATCATTATGCGCGCGGGGCCTGACCGATTAAAGTTTTAAATAAATGAATAAGAAAGACTTAGAAATTCAACAATACCATGAACGTTCTTTTTATTTTGCAATAATTGTAAGTATTTAAGCATAGGTTCCTTCTTCTTAATATATCGGAATATAAATATTGACATTAAAAGTGATTTTAATCTGATGAAGGAGATTATTTGGTAAAGGGAAGGGGTCCGCCCTCGTTAGGTTTCAACTAAAACCCTTTACTGTTAAATAATCTCTGGAGGAACGGGGGTGAGGCACCATGGAGCCGTTAAAGACCCATGGTACCACTTCGCCTCAACAGGAGTTGACCCAACCTGTTGAGGGATGTCTGTCCGGGCTCCGACCGGCTGACTTAATGCAAGGAGAGCAAGAGGGCGCCAACCCTCTTGTTGGTCAGCGAGTGGCAAATGAAGCTGTGGATACCGCCACAGCCGGTGCTCTTCAGTCTCCGAGAGTATCCGCAAATGCGCAAGGAGAACCTTTAACAACTAATTTTACCAAATTAAAAGCGTACCAAATACTTGTCGGCGCTGCTAAAAAACTTGGAAAAAATGTCCGACCCACTGATTTAGATATAAGCGATCGCATTTCAATTATTTTAGAAGCTCTGTCATTACCCTTAACTTACCAAACCAATAAAGACTTGCATAATTTAATCATTAAATTTACATCTAAATGTGAAACATTATACAAAAAATGTAATTATAATTATAATATTTTTATAAGAAAACACAAAAAGTGGCTAAACGAAGATTTTTGTAAACAGTGGTCTTGTGTGATAGCCGAACCTCTTCTTAGTAATTCTATTCTTGAACCTAGTCCCAGTTCTGTCCCAGATTACATTCCAAGCTTTGATTTATGTCCTGATTCTGAACCTGGTCCCAGTCACGTCCTTGATTCATATCCTGTCTCCGCTTCCATCCCCTCTACTGATTCATCTTTGATTCCCGGTTCTGTACCGATGAGTAGATATGATGATCCTATTCTTGAACCTAGTCCCAGTTCTATCCCAGATTACATTTCAAGCATTGATTTATGTCCTGTTTCTGAACCTAGTCCCTTCCATGTCCTTGACTTAGACCTTCCATCTCAATCAATTCCCAATTCGAACTATCCTATCCCTGAACCTGGTCCCAGTCACGTCCTTGATTCATATCCTGTCTCCGTTTCCATCCCCTCTACTGATTCATCATTGATTCCTGGTTCTGTACCGATGAGTAGATATGATGATCTTTCCTTAAGACAGAAACACAGAGCTCGAAAACGCTTGCAGGATTATTTAGAAAATGAGTCCCCTAATAAAGTAATATCAGTCTTTGCGAGCACTGTTGAAGTAGGAGGTAGAAAATTAAAAAAGAGCGTTTCCAAAGACCTAGAATTTATTTTTGATTCATGTGTACAGACTCCAACAAGACCGACAAAAATTGCTTCAAAAATTAGAACGCAACCGACACCTTATTCAGCAGATGAAACACTAGCTATTTATATTGACAGACAGTTTTCAGTAGAGACATACAAATTTTTACAACAAGATTTAAAAGCTCGTGGATTTAACGCCTTCCCTCTATACAGCCAAGTGCTCCAAGCCAAAAAACAATGCTACCCGTTACATCCAGTCCATGTATCTGATACAGAAGCTATTATACCAGTTTCCAGCCTAGTTTCTCATTCTTTCGAAAGACTAGTTCAATCGTATGACGCAACTTTCACTGACTACTGTAATCGAAAAGATACCAATAAATTAAATTGTATTTTTGAAGCATCTTGGGGGTTTGACGGTAGTACAGGCCAATCACTATATAAACAGAACTTTTCCCAAAATGAACATGACGAAAGTTGCCTTTTTGCAACTACTTTTATACCGTTGCAGATCAAAACAACTTGTGGACAAGTTCTGTGGCGTAACCCTACTCCACAATCGTATAGATATTGTCGCCCAATTCACATTCAATATAAAAAAGAAACGACTGATTTAATAATGGCTGAAAAACTATTAATACAAAATCAAATTGACTAATTAGACAGATTTGATACTAAAACTTTAAGTGGTCAAACTATATCTACAGAGTTTAAACTATATTTGACAATAATAGATGGTAAAGTCTTAAATATTATTACTAATACAATGTCTCAACTTCGGTGCCCTTTTTGTAAAGCGACTTCTAAAGAATTTAATAATTTAGAGTCTGTGTATTTAAAACCTGTCGATCAAAACCTTTTAAGATATGGCATAAGTCCGTTGCACGCCTGGATTCGTGTTTTGGAATTTTTATTACATTTAGGTTATAAAATTATTGTAAAGAAATGGAGAGTACCTAAAAGTTCCCCGGAAGGTGTTCTTGTCAATGAGAATAAAAAAAAAATTCAGGACGAAATCCGCAGTAAATTAGGGCTGCTCGTAGATGTGGTTAAGCCTAATACGGGTACGACTAATGACGGAAATACTGCAAGGATGGCCCTGTCTAATAAGTGTCGTACAGTATTTGCTGAAATTTTAGGACTACAACAATGGCTTTTGGATGACTTACATGTCATACTAGTAGTTTTATCAAGTGGATTACCTGTTAATGCAGATAAATTTGATGAATTTTGTAAATTATTGGCCAAAAAATACGTAGAAGAGTATTCGTGGTATCCAATGACCGTAACTCTACATAAAATACTTGTGCACGGCAAAGCTATCATAAAAAACTCTGCACTACCCATAGGATTGTTATCTGAGCAAGCTGGGGAAGCACGTAATAAATTTTGGAGGCACGACCGCGAGCACCACACAAGAAAATCAGATAGAGAAAAAACAATTTTAGACCTTTTCCATCGAGCACTTGAATCCTCTGACCCCTTTATATCGAATATAAGGCTTAATAAAAGATTAAATAAGCTTAAGCGTCAACCTCTTCCACCCCAAGCCCTCATATTGTTAGAGCCTTTTGAAGTTCCAACGGACGAAGAAGAAGCTGATCCTGAGGAAAATACAACCACTATGGAGAATGACCTCCCAGATAATTTTGAAATGTTATCTGAAGATGTGGATTTTGATGATTCGTAGTCTTCTGGGTTGTCCGATACTGTACAAGAATCAGATATTTGCACTTATTTTTTTACACCTTTCTGTATCTCAGACAATATCTATTGCATTGATCTAGAAATATAATTCTTAAAATACAAATAATAATTATTTACTTTTAACAAAAAGTAAAACCGCCTTCAAAACCCATAAAATAAACTTATAATAGATACGGTTTAGGAAGTCGGTGGCAGTTTTTCCTCAATTAAACTATAATAGTTTATTTTATGGGTTTTTGAAGACGGTTTTACTTTTTTGATAAAAGTTTTATTATTTCTTAATTTTTAGTACCGAAAAAAAAGTAATCTTCGATTTACAACAATCATAATAATTGATTTACACTCACAACTAAAATTAAATAAAATGCAGATGTAACAATAATACAGCACCTACACCCTTTACTGTATTATTGTTACATCTGCTTAAACATTTACAGTGTACAGGCGTTATGTTATTTTATGGAAGGGTGTAAACAAGGCATAGTCGTACGATTAAAGGAATCGCGGGCAATTTGCTGTAAGTTATTGAAGAGTTCCGTTGTCTGTCTCCGAAACTCTTCATCAGATCTTTACTAAATTTGTGTGGTACCATTTCAAAGTGAACTTCTTTCAAACAAAAAAAGAATTTTGCAAATCCGTTTACAAATGACGGAGTTATGCCCGAACATAAAAACATAATGTAAACATCCGAATTCAAAACCTCCTCCTTTTTTGAAGTCGGTAAAGAATAAATAGGTAGCATAGCAAAAAGCGTAACAATCAATAAATTAGGGTAATCGCTACCTATGCAATCCGAATTTCTCAAAATATTTCTACAAAGTTTATTTTCCAAGAGAGGCAACCCTAAAATCATAGAAATTCTATGAGAACTTTAGAAGCATGTTTCTCCGAGATCCTACTGGATATGGACACGATTATTTTTTTGGGGTTTAATTGTATCTTAGTCAATGTAATGAGTTTAAAATAAAATCCATATTCGTTTGGATTTATCATAAAAAAAATAAAATCTTAAATTAAAAAAAAAGCTGATACTGGGTTTCCTTGCGGAGTTAAAGTCTTGTAAGTATAGTCAAAAAATGCCTAAAATATACCGTTAGTTGTGTATTGTAACAGAAATAAGAGAAACTTTTCCTGAGACGAGATATTTTCAGATTTATCAAAATACCTAAAAATATCAAAATGGCTCTAACTTTGGTTCTAAGTATATTTGACCTCCGGGTGTTCTACTCTCGCATTTCAAACAGTTTTCAGCATCTATTAATGAAATAAAAAGGGCATGTCCGATTTTTAGGGCAAAAAACACACTGTGCAATATTAAATAAGGATAATTAAAAAAAAAATTAAGTTTTAGTGACGAGTGAAAAGTAATACCGTGAAACTTGTTTTTGGTTTTTGTACTTACTATTTGTGCACGTTTGGAAACAGGAAGGCATTGTTTCTGCTTATTCAGTCGATAATTAGGGTTCCGTACCGAAATGGTAAAAAGGAACCCTTATGGTGCGGCTCAGTCTGTCTGTCACAGCTGGATATCTCAAGAACTACTGATGCTATCAACTTGAATTTTGGAATAGTTTTAGATGACGTTCGCACAACTATTTTGCAAATAAGAAAGAAATAAAATATATATATTTTTTTTTTTGCAACAGTGATTGAAAGTGGGTCTTAAAAATTTGAAGTGGGGCTACTAAGGCATGTGGGATATCATATGAAAGAGCGCTGTTTACACATTCTCAAACATATTTTCTTTCTTTTTTTTAGGTCTCAAAGTTTTCGACTTTTGATGAAAAATGTAAAAAATACCGCTCCCCTTATCTCCGAGAAAAAAAGAAGAGAAAAGGTAGAGAACAATCTGAAATTATTCTGTGTGATAGAAGTATATGTAAAGATTACAGGAAAAATAAAACAGTGTCTCTAAATAGCACAGTTTTTTTTTTTAATATATGATAGTACGAAACCCTCGGTGCGCGAGTCCCGACGCGCTCTTGACCGGTTTGTTTTTACCTTACGTGTTACCTACACAAACGCCAGTTCGATTGTGACTAAGGTCAATAAGGCCCGTGGGCCTAATTTATACGGTTCACGTTGAAGAGTGCATATTTACCTAATCTTCCCTTTTTTTAAGGCGATACCAAAATAAGTTGGGGGCTTTTTCGAAACCATTTATTTCACTATTACAGAATGTATGGATTTAATTTTTGGATATATGTTTATTGCTTATTTGATCAAGACTCTGACTGAAGGATAACACGATTGGGTTAAATTTCCTCGATAGAATTTAATTCCGAAAATAACTACTTTTTTATATTTTTTCTGTAATTTTAAAATCCTAAGTAATTTCATTGCAAAATTGCATTCAAAATGTGCGTATTAGGTAATTGAAAACTCTGGCTGAACATATTTTGGTTCCAGAGCGCATTGTTGCGCTCTCTTTTTTTCGCATTGTTACAATTTACTTATAGGCGATATGTTAATACTACCACAATATTGTTTTTAAATTGCATAAATCGCTGACTGGCACCCAAGCTAAGATTAAAAAATGTTTCACTTTTTTCGGTGTAGCTCTCATTCGCCAAGTGTGCAGACTGTACAGTAGGTATAACGTGCGATAAGGAACTTCGTCCCAATATCAGCTGACTGTGCTGTTAGAAATCCATCGCCTGATAAGAAGCGGAGCCGCCGCCGCTATGCCGTCGTGGCCGTCTAGGTTCAATAATCAATGGGGCAGACCGCAGACGGATCGCACACGGGCACATTTCGCACTCAGACATCGCGCAGCGTTGCCAGCCCGCAATAACAACTCCACGCCCCGCCGCGCCATCGCGCCGCTCGGGCGAGTCGACGCCAAAGAGTAAAGAAACTGAACAGAGACATAGCTTCTAAAGAGCGTGCCACATTTATACCTATTTTGGTAGGGTTGGCTCAGGAGGATACATTTAAATAAAGGGAACGTTAATCAGCTCACGTGTTTTAATTTATAAACATAATTATTCAATCACTAATAGGTCGTTAGGTATTACCTACGTATTTCAAATCATAAATACCAATCATTTGGCATTAATTGAAAAAAAATGTTCTCAAATAGTCGTTATTTTTACAAGAACTTGATCTTTTTTGATATTGACAGCTTATTAATTCCAGATTATTATGGTATGCATAACTCCCTACGCACCACAAGGTACCTTTACCCGTGGAACGTCACATATGTGTTTAGAACACACATTTATATAATTCTTACAAACTCTTAAAATTCTAAGTCGAAACAAAAAGCAAAAAAAAAAATACATTGACTTAGTAGTCAATGTAATTTTTTTTTTTGCTTTTTGTACATTGCTTTTAAAAAAAACTACTTTAAATCATACGCGTATGGTTGATTTTGCAAAAAAATATGTTTATATCATAACTTTATCTACTTGTGTAATTGGGGAGACAGTTTTGTGTGTTACTTTTGTTCGAGACTGTGCATCTTGGTTTTTTTTATATATCAATGTTAAAACGTGAAACATAAACAAATACGACGCGGGACGAGGACGCGCAGCCCTGAGCTATAAAGCTTTGTCTCTGTTCCGATTCTTTACTCAGTCATGTGGCGACGCGCCCCTCATTCCACGCTGTAGACAGCGAGCTGGCAACGCGTTGTTCAACCAACAAATTATTCAATTTCAATACAAGAACACGCGCAGCGTTTTTTTTATTCAAGGTCGTTCCGAAACAAATCTCTTTTGTCAGTCGGTGTCATCACTATCACAGTCGCGTTGTTGAAGGAAAACCGTCATTTAGAAGTAGGTAAACATTCAATAGGTTATGTAAGCATTGGTAGGTAATATTATAACAACAACCATACTAATTTATATTTAATAACCTAAATAAGGTATAACTACACTGCCGGACTCCGAAAACGAGCCACCATGCTCTTAAAATAAGTCTATAGTAGGTAACTTTTTAAATGGTCGTGAATTCAAATTCGGAACAATAACGACACCAATTATGTTGGCCAGTATGTCGGCATCAAAACTGCATAAAAACTTTTTCTTTGGCTCATCATTACTTTGATGTTTTAGGCCTTTAAAAACCCACAAGGAATTGCACGATTTAGAAGTCCGGGTGTATAATAGCTATATTAGCTTTTATCATCGATACGTACATTTTCTGTGTTGAATGATGTGGCTCTTGCCAAAGAACAGGTTTCTGGTTTTTTTATTGATAAATCTGGGTGTCTATTCTTAAAACCCTTCAACCATTCCTTGCCAGCGATCTCTTCTTTGTGCCATGATCGAGGGATCTTTATATCTGCATTTGTTATCTTTGCCATCTGATAGGCAATTCTGCGGCACTCTTTTGAGGTCAAACCGCCAAATTTGTCAGCACATTCAATAATGTATTCTTTCAAAGACGCCTCTTGTTCCTCGTTGAACACTTTATTGACTTCATAATGAGGGACTAATCTGGCATTACAGTCATTTTTATATTTTAGAATATATCTTCGAAGCGTAGCGAACGAAACCTGAGATTCTTGAGCAGCTTTACGTATGGACGTCCCGCAACGGTGCAACTCAATACCTTTTTGAATTTGTTCAGATGTATGTGCACCTTTTTTTCGCGCTTCCCTACCCAGTGTGGGTCTCCTCCCCATCCTAAAACTAATATTTAAACATCATTATTTTTATTTAATTTACATTTATATTTTTATATCCCATTTACTTTTATAAATCTTATCAAAAGCTGTACGTCTAAGGGTACACAATGAACCATGGTGCACTGTGTACCCCTTAGACTCTGATGACTTTGCACGACCCGACCCCTGCAAATTTTTTGTAGAGGTTATGAAGGTACGAACAGAAACACCATACTTACGCTAAAAGAAGCTTAATATAAACCATTCCAAACGGTAAATTAATGAGCCATAAGATGCCTGTAACGTGTTATACAGGGTTATTGGTTAAAACACCAACAACCTCTTAAGGGGTCATTGTACTCATCATTATGAACAATTTTTACAATGGGACAAAACCTGAAATCGCGAAAAAAAATCAGCTGTTCAGTACACTGACTTGGTCACTATGGGACCACCTCGGGAGTATACCCTTTCAAATAAAAAAATAATTTTTAAAATCGGTTTACAATTTACCGAGAAATCGCGTAACAAACAAGAAAAAAACAGTCGAATTGAGAACCTCCTCCTTTTTGGAAGTCGGTTAAAAAGATCTTCAAACGTATAAATATTTGTTACCTATAGATGTTTGCTTTATCGATAACTTTGGTCATAGGATTTGGTGCATCACTACTTATGTTTACCAAATAATAGAGGAAAAGAGATAGCTAAAAAATTACTTTCAGAAGAAAGGGATGCAAACATCAACGAGAGTCCTTGCACCTCTGATTCACCTACAACTATGACCAGTTTATGATGAACTCCGATAAATAATATCAGAAAATAAATCTAATTATGATTATGTAACTATTAACTTACCGATGAAATGTTATGCCATCTTTCTGGAAATTCGAAGTCTGGCTTTTGTTACCATACCAACGTATTGTGCAAGGGGCCATTATAATATTTTATTTTCGCAGATTTTTTTTACTAACGCGGAAGTGTTTACGGCTCACAGAAGTGGTCGAAACTAAACCAAAATTGTTAAGAGGATTGTGAAGCTGTAAATTTTCATACAAAAAGAGATAACGTTTTTCTCCTCGTAAACATAGTCTAATTTTCATAATTTTTGGAAATGTTGTAGGTATAATGAAAAACTAGGTCCGTACGTTTTTATTATAAAGAAATATTGTATACAATATAAGTTATTAGCATCTAAATATCTATATTTTTGACATAAAAACATCCTCGAGCATTTTTATTTTTTTAAATTAAATTAAATTTAATTACTAAAAACGAAAAACGTGCAGACCTAGACTAAAGTATACTGAATGTAATGAGATTAAAATTGTCTCATTTCGTAAAGGTTTAGGGGAGTAAAAACGTTATCGCCCAAAACAATATTTATGTAAATAATTGCATGAAATGTAGGCAATTGCCTCTAAAAATCGCGCCGCGTATCGGCACTTCACAATCCTCATTAAGCGGCGAGCTATATCAGATCTATAAGTCTGTTTTTTTTTTTATTTCTTTCGCCTGTATTAAAAGGCAGGCATCGATCTATAGACCATTCAGCCTGATCTATAAGTCTGATGTGTTGACAGGTGACAGACATTTGACAAGACAAGACAAGACAAGGTTTGTTACAAGGCGTCTATGGGCTATATGGTCGGTTTTTTTTTCTCTTATGGCTTTGCACTTTCGAGGCGCGAGTGCAAGCACCTACCCATAATGGATGTGTTTATTCTAGTGCCGGCAATGTAGATCAAAATAAAATCACTTTAATCAGTGTGTACTGAACGCTGTGTTAAAATTTATCCATATATTTTAATGGGACCTTGTATACCTAAGCCTGTAATACTAAAACAGTTAAGAAGAAAAGATACTCACGTGTTTTTTCTGACCTTTTTTAGTTCAAAACAAAAAAATAAACGTCCGTGCTCGTAAAATCACACAGGCGCTGTGGCGGCGGCTCGCCAGCGAATGAGTGATGGAATGGATCGGTGTGCGCGGCGGGGAGCGTCCTGTTCACGCGAATTGCACAGTATAACTGACAACGTTACATAGCGCGGCTACCTAATACTTGGTGGTTCACTGTGTCCAACCCCACCCTACTTCAAGAATACATATATTCTAAGTGCGGATTTCACCAATGAAGCACGTAAACCACGTTTAACAGCTGTCACTGTCATTATGTTCTTTGGAATATTGACACTGACAGCTCTTGAATTCAGCTTAGATGTGCTGATCGCGTTCAGTTTCATTGGTGAAATCCGCACTAAGAGTTTAATAAGTAACTAAGTAGATATTGAATCTAATTTAATTAAGATACTTTCATTACACTTTACCAAGTGCTTAGGTAATTACTTCGTTTTTATAAGCAACAGTTTTTCTATTTTTTCTTTCGAAAAGTGGCAAAATCTTCAGCCTGACTCTTTTCTTTTTTTTTTTTTGTTTTGAAGTAATTGGACAGTTGAGAACTGTTTTAAATATACTTCCCTATTTTTATGTATAGTGTACACGTCCTGGCCCAAGGTCCATACATTTTGAAATATCTCCTTTCTTTAATAGATTTACAACTTTACCGCTAAAGCATTAGGTTCAAGGTTGATTGGGAAAATTAGACAGTTTCGGGTAGCTGGACCTGCTGGCGTCTGTACGTAGTTTGGCCCGCAACAAAAATATTGTAATCGACCGCCGACCGCCTTTGCCAGACCGGAGTGCGAAGCCCCGCGCCGGTGTCGCGTCGTGGGCTGACAGCATCGATCGCATCAAGAGAAACGCGCGGCGTTGCCAGCCCGCAGTGTGAGTACAACCCGTGAGTCGGCGTCGCGTCGCACCTCGCTGGAATGCGTTCCCTCTTCCGCTTCCCCGCGCGGAGCTCTACGTTCGCCTTGTGCGTTCAGTATCAGAACTAATCAGAAGCAATAGTATTGTGATCTGACGTCACAGCGCCAGGCTTCCAGCAAGTCGCACGGGTTGTCTCGTATAAATTGTACCAGCCCATGGCATGAGGACGTGGCGATCAGTGTTGGAGTATAGCAAAAACAAATCAATCCTACAGATTCCTACAACATCACTGCCTTTTTGATTCGAATTCCAACTCATAAATATGTATTATTTTTCAGTAGAAAAATTTAAATTAAGGGCGCCCTTACGACTTGACTGAATTCCTTAAGTTTTTCATAGTGACGGTATTCTTTTAGTCACAGAAGGTCACAGGGTCATTGATATTCATTAAAATAGATACAAGATACGGTACGCTCTGTAAATATTATTGGACTAGAAACAATTACATGTAAATACACCCACACAACTACATTTCCCGATGTCGTGCATCTGTACTCATGTGCATCAACAACCGAAATAAACAGACACATTACGCGGGCTGTAGCGGGAACGAGATAGCAACAATTATCACTGTTACCTACTCATAACAAATCTGCTATAACGCAATAGGCGAAAGCGTCAGGTTAGCCCGCGAAATTCAAATTTTCTTACGTTTTTTGCAATTTACAAGTCGGTATTAGGTTGTATGTTGATTTGAATATGATTCGCGACCGTAGCAAATATGTATTTATAGAATTATAACCATTAAAATCATCAATACAGTTCTCTCATTTCATATAGGTAACTCTATTGAATGACTATTTCATGAAATCTTAACATTTGAGGTATTTTCTAACTTATGAAGTTGTATTACTGATTCTAATGATTAGGTATTATTCTGTAAATATATGATTGTTACGGTCGCGAATTATATTTGTATCATCATTAAACTTAATACTGACCTACAAATTGCAAAAAACGTAAGAATATTTGAATTTCGCGAGCTACCTTAGCGCTTTCTCCTTAAGGCGAAAGCGTCAAGGTAGCCCGCGAAATTCAAATGTTCTTACGTTTTTTGCAATTTACAAGTTGGTATTAGATTGTACGTTGATCAAAACATAATTTACGGCCGTAACAAGCCTCTATTTTCATAATTAGAATCATTAAAGTGATCAATACAACTCTTTAAGACCAGGTAATCCTAATGAATGACTATTTCATGAAATCTTGACATTTCAGGATTATACTAACTTAAGGAGTTGTAAATATTACTGAATCTAATGATTATAATTCTGTAAATACATATTTGTTACGGCCGCAAATCATACTTTATTTATGACTTGCAAATTGCAAAAAACCTAAGAAAATTTGAGTTTTTAGCGTTTGAGTAGCTAATAGAGCAGGGGTACTGGCTCGTCTGTCGTGAATAAAACTCGGACTAGTATAATGTCGACGATCGATCAAGGTATCGAATATTCTATATTTATTTTTCCCAAAAAACACCTTATTTATAAAAACCTACTATAGTACAGTTAATGTGATACAATCTTACTACTAACACAAATCCACCAATAGCAAGAGGGCATAGGTCAGGCGGCGCGCGCGGGGCGCGGGGCGCTGTTTTGCCACGACACTATCCGCCGCGATTACCGCCGAATCTATAAATAAAGGTCGCGCGTAATTCGCGGTCTACCCAGTCCGACCGTGTGCATGGACACCGATTCGGTGTCCGACCGCGCCCCCTCCCCGTCCGACAACGAGTCCGCCTCTGGCTCCGACGAGGAGGCCCCAAGTTCTGAGGCTTCCGCTTCCTCTGCTTCCTCGGAGGACGACGGCTTTACGCCCGTCCTCCGTAAGGGAAGCAAGAAGAGGAAGTTGAAGGGCTCTAAGGCCCCCTGCCCCTCTGCCCCTCCTAAGAAGGCTACGACTGCCTCAGTCCGTGGCCCGACCCCTCCCCCCGCCCCAGCTCTAGCGGCATCCCCCGCTACTGCTGCCCCCGCCTCTCCCCCTGCTCAAGCGGCTTCCCCCGCTTCCGCCCCTATCCCGACCTCTTCATCCTCCTCGCAGGATGCCTCTCTTCGCAAGAAGAAGTTAGCCCCCCCTCCTCCCTTGTTCATTCAGGACAAAGGGAAATGGACCGATGTGTCCAAATGGTGCACCGATCGCAAGATCAGCTATACTAGTGCCCGCAATACCCAGCAGGGTATTAAAGTCCTAGTTCCCTCGTCTCAGGACTACAGGGAACTCTCCAAGCTCCTGAGGAGCAGAGGTGTGTCTTTTCACACCTATGCCCTCCCTGAGGAGCGTCAGACCCGAGTGGTAATACGAAGTCCACCGCATGTACCGCGCCAGAGGCGGTGCAAAATATGACATGGTCCTCGTGGTATGTCCACCCACCGAGGGCCATCATCCCATCTTTGGGGTCAAATCGATCTGTTGCCTTACAGGCATTCAGATCGAGAAACCCGATAAGAGCAGCATCGTTGGCCAATGCCACCGATGCCAGCTCTATGGCCACTCGCAGCGGCATTGCCATGCCACACCGAGGTGCGTAAAGTGCCTGGGAGAGCATGGCACGGCAGACTGCCCCCGGCCAAAAGACCGTACCCTCTGCCCCGACCCACCCAGCTGTGTGCTATGTGGCCTGTCGGGGCACCCAGCCAATTACCGTGGCTGCTCCAAAGCTCCAAAGAGCTCCTCCCCTAAACTGGCCAAGCGTGCCAACGCTCGCCAGCAAAGGGAATGCCCTTCTTTGGTACTCCCCTCAACCGAGATGCCCACGCGACTAAGTCCTCAGAGACCCAGTCCGTGGAATTACCTTAACCACCAGCAGGCCTTCCCTGCTCTGGCTGCCTTCCAGCCTCCCCCTCCCCCCCCTCTTATCCCGGCTCCCACGGATGCCCGGAAACCCATAGCTCCTCCCAGAGCTGCTGCCCCCGCTCCCGCTGTCTCAGCTCCCGCTGTCTCAGCTCCCGCTGTCTCAGCTCCCCCCCCTCCTCGCTCACCCGCAGGAGCCAGTCAAGGTCTGCCTCTAGATAACTTTAGCGTTATCTCCGGCACGTTCCTGACCTTCATGTCCCCTCGAGCCACCCAAATGGCCACCGAAATCGTGGCCGCTAGGAATGCCTGTGATCTCTTCAGGATCCAGAGCATCTATAATGCGTACCCGGAGATTACGCAAGCTCTGATGGCCTTTACCAAAAAATAAATCAACAATGGATAAAGGCATCTTAGCTAGATTCAAACCCCGTTCCCTCAAGTTAGGTTTTTTCAACGCCAATGGCATTCATAGCCAACGTACTGAGATCGCCACTTTCCTCCGCGATCACCAAATAGACATCCTCTTAGTTCAGGAAACCTTTTTAAAGCCTCGTCATCGAAACCCGTCTATTGCCAACTATCGCATAGTTCGCAACGACAGGACTCGATGTCACCTGGGCGGCACCCTTATCTACTACAAGAGAGGCCTATACTGCATCCCTATAGACCCTCCCCCCCTCTCAGACTTAGAAGTGACTGTCTGCCGCCTAGGCATGACAGGCCACCAACCGATCACTCTAGTATCGGCCTACCTCTCCCCGACTTCCTCAGATAGTTCCCTATCTGCTGACCTTTCCACCCTTTTTGGCTTGAGTGAATCCGTTATCATAGCGGGTGACCTCAACGCCAAACATTCCGCCTGGAATAGTACCAGGACCTCTCGCAGAGGTAGACTTCTGTTCAACCTCTGCTCCCTCCTGAGTTTCGATGTCATCGCCCCGATGACTCCTACTCACTTTCCCCACAACCCTGACCACGCCCCTGACGTACTTGATGTGGCGCTTCTAAAGAATGTCAACCTACGGTTGGATTCTATAGAGGCGATACATGAACTGACCTCTGACCACCGACCAGTCGTTGTAAACCTGGCACCCCGCATAGGTCTCCGTGACCCCAGCCAACCCCCTCTCACTCAAAAAGTGACCGACTGGAGGAAAGTAAGCGAATGTCTGAAATCCACCACGTCCCCCCACTTAGACTCCATTCCCGACCACTTTGACTCTATCGCTGACACGACGGCCGCGATCGACTCATTCACAGAACACGTACAATCTGTCCTGGACGATTGTTCAAGGGAAATTCCAGCGATGGAAGACCATCGCTGGAAGTTGCCGGACGATGTGCGTGAGCTGCTGAATGAGAAGAACGCGGCTGTCCGTGCCTACAGCAGCTTTCCCTGCCAAGCGAACAAAGCCCATATGCGCTCTTTACAGAGATCTGTAAAGAAACGCATAGAGGAGCTGCGTAACACTGGCTGGGATAAGATGCTGAGCGACCTAGAGCCTACCCACCTAGCCTTCTGGCAACTCCAGAGGAAGCTCAGATCCCAAGAGACTGCCTCTATGCCCCCCCTTATCCGCCCTGACAAGACCATCGCTTTCGATGATGTCGACAAGGCTGAATGCCTAGCCGACAGTCTTGAGACTCAGTGCTCACCCAGCTCCCAACCAGTAGACCAAGCTCACCTCTCTGAGGTCGACGCGGAAGTCGAACGTAGAGCCTCCCTCCCTCCCGTTGAAGACCCTGATTGTCCCCTGCCCCCCGTCACTCCAGACGAGGTGCAGGACATAATCAAGGGTCTTAAACCCCGTAAAGCCCCCGGCTCAGATGGAATTACCAATAGGGTGATCCAACTCTTCCCCGCCCACCTTATAATGCTCATGGTCACCATCTTCAATGGTGCCATGAGCAACAACATCTTTCCTCAAGCATGGAAAGAGGCCACAGTAATTGGCATCCCCAAGCCCGGTAAGCCCAAGGCTGAGCCCTCTAGCTACCGCCCCATCAGTCTGCTCAATGTGCTCGGCAAAATCTATGAGAGGCTTATTTATAAGCGACTCAGAGACTATGCCGAGACAAAGGGTCTCATCCCTAACGAGCAGTTTGGTTTCCGAACGCAGCATTCCTGCGTTCATCAGGTCCACCGCATCATCGAACACATAAGCGTTGGCTTCCAACGTGGTTTGATGACGGGCGCTGTCTTCTTTGATATAGCGAAAGCGTTCGACAAAGTCTGGCACAACGGCTTATTATATAAGCTCTACCAACTTGGCGTGCCGGATCGTCTCGTACTCATCTTACGAGACTTTTTGTCGAATCGTACCTTTCGCTATCGCATAGAAGGAGCGCTATCCTCCCCCCATCCCATCCGTGCAGGAGTCCCTCAGGGCTCTGTGCTCGCTCCCCTCATTTTCACGCTGTTCACCAGCGATATCCCGAAAAGTAAAAAGGCGCAGTTAGCTCTGTTCGCAGACGACACGGCCATTTACTACTCGGGCAGGGACCAACACCCGATATCTCGCACTCTCCAAACCGCAGTCGATAATCTCGGCGCCTGGTTTAGGAAGTGGAGAATCGAGGTCAATCCCGACAAGAGTCAAGCGGTTCTCTTTCTGAGACCGCGTCGCACTCGACTCCCCCCCCGACCGATCACCATGTTCGGCAAGCCGATCCCTTGGGAGACGCGAGCCAAATACCTCGGTGTGACCCTCGACCACCACCTCTCCTTCGCTGAGCACATAAAGCAGGTGCGTTCGCGCGCCGCTTTCGCTCTCGGTAGGCTCCACTCCGTTCTGAATGCACGTAGCAAATTGTCACTTAGGTGCAAATTGCGCATTTATACAGCGTGCATTCGCCCCATCATGACCTATGCGGGTTCAGTGTTTGCGCACGCAAAACCTCACCTCATACATAGGATGCAGGCCCTCCAAAACCGTTTCCTCCGAAAGGCAACGGGAGCCCCTTGGTTCGTTCGGAACGAAATCCTCCATGTCGATCTCGACATTCCCACCATCTCCCAGTTCTTGAAACGCAATTCCAAGCGTTTCTTCGACTCAGCCACCAACCACCGCAACCCTCTGGTTGTCGAGGCGGCTAGCTATGTCCCCTCTCTTATTAGTAAGGTCCGCCGCCCCAGGCTTGTCCTCTCAGATCCCGACGACCCCATAACTCTTCTCCAGGAGAGCAGTAGGGACCGTAGGAACAAAAACAAATCGACATTCCGACCTCGCCGCCGAGGTCCCTCGCGACGACCCCGTAATAATGGTCCTCCCCCCCGTCCCTTGCTCGGGTATAATGTGCCAGCTGGTGGCGTAGCTGAGCCTGTAGCTTTAAACTCCCCTGATAATAATAATTCAAATCTGATCCAGCCTGTCCCATCTTGCTGTCCTCCCCCCAGCGACGCCCTAAGCCGAGGCCCGTTCCCCACAGGGGGAGCCCTTAGCGTGTAGTCGCTTAGTCTGTAAGTTTTTTGCCCCTGGCTGGAGGCTTTGAGTTTTTCTTAAGGCAGCCACAGGATAGTCCGGTTAAGTAGTCTCGACCTCTCTAGGTCAACTACGAGATGCCATTCATAAAAAAAAAAAAAAAAAAAAAAATTCGCGGTCCTTTTCCCGGAACGCCGTCGTCGAGTGAACGTCTCTGCACTGCGTGAGCCCACGTGTTCCATCTGCGCGGTCCTGAAGATTGAAGTGAAGATCACGGCGGGTGCTGGAGCTTCTGCTTACTGCTTGCGCTTACAAATAGCTTCCAGAGCTATATTCTATCTCTTACGAGATTGTCATGTTTCTTAAACGGTTGTCAAACGTTTTCTATTTCTATTTCTTGATGGATGTCAAAACGTGGTATTGGTTCTGAGGTACTGGTAACTGTTATGGTGGTAAGGTGGTTCGAGGTATGAAGGTAACTGTTATGGTGGTAAGGTGGTTCGAGGTATGAAGGTAACTGTGACAGGTACTGTGTCACTACATCACTCCCCCCTAAGCGAAGCGTACGTTGAGTTTGACTGCGCGGCCGGATCGAGTGACGTATGCGTCGTGCGGCGCGCTAGGTGTTGGTGACGGCCGCGGCTCGACGCTCGCGGTAGGTGTGCTCTCAGGGCGCGTTGCTTGGTGTTGCGCGCATGTTGTTGGAGAAATACACTCTTCTTCGCTGAGTAGGTGTGCTGGTTTAAGTCTGTCTATTGAGACAACTGTAGTTCGAAGTGGCATCTGGATGGTAAAATGCTTGCTGCTTCGT
This sequence comes from Dicycla oo, assembly GCA_948252095.1. Taxonomy (NCBI): domain Eukaryota; kingdom Metazoa; phylum Arthropoda; class Insecta; order Lepidoptera; family Noctuidae; genus Dicycla; species Dicycla oo. Next base: position 9,813,354 of record OX411734.1, read on the forward strand.
TGAATCACTTTGAACGGGCCGTCGTAAGGAGGGGTCAATGGACTTCGCACGGTATCGTTGCGCACGAAAACATGTGTACACGTCGCTAGGTCTTTGTGTACAAACGTGCTCCTGTTGTTGACATGCGACTTGCTTGTAGGAGCGAGTGACGACATTGTCTCGGTCAGCTGGCGAACAAATTCTGCGTCATCATTTTTCGTCTGTGTAGGCGCGAAGAAATCTGACGGTATTCTTAGTGTCGACCCATAGGTCATCAGGGCCGGGCTGACTTGCGTGTCTTCTCGCAGAGCTGTACGCAGTCCGAGTAACACGGTCGCTAGTTCGTTGCTCCAGTGTGTGCCGGCGCCTCTAGCCATGAGCGCGGCCTTCAAAGTTCGATGAAAACGTTCGACCTGGCCGTTTGCTTGCGGGTGGTATGCAGTGGTTCGTATTCTTGTGATGCCAAACTTCTTCATCAGTGCATTGAATAACGACGATTCGAATTGTCTTCCTTGATCCGTCGTTATACGTAATGGACAGCCAAATCTCGATATCCATCCCTCATGTAATGCCTTAGCAACAGTGTCGGCGGTGACGTCACGAATAGGTATCGCCTCGGGCCATTTAGTGCAGCGGTCGATCATTGTCACTAAATATCTGTAGTCGTTAGATGGCGGTAGCGGTCCCACGATGTCCATGTGTATATGTTCGAAACGCGCTGATTTTTGAAACTCGCCGAGTGGACTGATAACGTGTCGTTGCACTTTCCCGCGCTGACAACCGATGCACGACTTGGCCCACACGCCAACGTCTCTGTTCATACTTGGCCAAAAGAACTTTGTTGACATTATCTTCCTTGTTGTTCGCACACTAGGGTGACTTAGTTCGTGTTGCGCATTGAATGCTACTATACGATAAGTCGTTGGTAGGTATGGGCGAACGTTGCCAGTCGATGTTTCACATATGATAGGTCGTTGACCTCCGGGCAATGTGATAGGTGCAAATCGAAGATTTGGGTTGGACATGCAGGTCTTCAGCTCTTCATCATTCTCTTGATCTTCGGCGAGTAGGTTGTAGTCGATTGCGGAGTGTGATAAGTCGATTTCTTCGATACGTGATAAGGCGTCAGCCGCTTCGTTGTTATCACCGTGCACGTACTCGATCTTTGAGCAGAACTGGCTAATATAGTGTAGCTGGCGTTCTCTTCGTGGTGTATCGCTGCTACTTGGCGTTCTTGTCAGCGAGTACGTAAGCGGTTTGTGATCGGTGAATATCGTCAGGTCACTGCCCTCTATCAGTCGTCGTAGGTGTTGCACAGCTGTGTACATTGCTAATAATTCGCGGTCGTACACGCTGTAACGTCGCTGCGTATCACTCATGGTTTTCGAGAAGAATGCCAGTGGTTTCCAGGTGTTGTCAACCTTTTGTTGCAGGACGGCGCCGATGCTAGTGTTCGAAGCGTCGGTATATAGACATAGCGGCGCGTTAGGTATTGGATGCGTCAATGTTGTTGCCTCGAGAATGCTTTGTCGGCATTTCTCAAAGGCTTCTGTTGCTATTTGAGACCATTGTATCGGAGTTTTGTCTTTCTTCTTGCTGTTGTGTAGATATTTATTTAATTCATGTTGGTACTCAGCTTGATGAGGTAAACAACTACGGTAGAAGTTTATCATTCCCAGAAATCTTCTTAGTTCTTGAACTGTTTGTGGTTTCGGGTAGCTGACTATGGCTTGTATTCGTTCTTGAGTGGGTTTGATACCTTCTGATGTTACTTGGTATCCGAGGAACTCGATGTTTTCCCTCTCAAACTCGCACTTGTCAATGTTAAGACTGACGCCGTAGGTATTTAGGCGTTCGAGTACTTGTTCTAAGTGGCGGCGATGTTCTTCCTTATTTCTCGAGTGGACGAGTAAATCATCGACGAAACAGAATACGTTGTCATCTAGTCCTCGAAGTACCTCGTGCATGAAGCGTTGAAAGGTTTGTCCGGAGTTTCGCAAACCGAACGTCATGCTGTTAAATTCGAAAAGTCCGAATGGTGTTATTATCGCTGTTTTCGGAGCGTCTTCTTTTGATATAGGTATCCAATAATAGGCCATTTTCAAATCGAGTTTCGAGTATATCTTCTTGCCGTGAAGTTGGTATGTAAAATCTTGGATGCGTGGAATAGGGTATCGGTCCGGAACTGTCACGGCGTTGAGTCTTCTGTAATCGCCACAAACTCGTAGCGATCCGTCTTTTTTGTTGACTATGTGAAGTGGACTTGCCCACGGACTGTTTGACGGCTTGCATATTCCCATCTCGATCATGCGCTCGAACTCAAGTTTTGCCGCTTTATATTTGTCGGGCGGTAGAGGGCGCGGTCGTGCGTAGATAGGCGGCCCAGTTGTCTCGATGTGATGTGTGACGTCATGCTTGACGGGAGTTTTGGTTGTCATAGGTCGTAGCACATCTGGATATTTCTTCAGCAGGTCGTGATGGGTATGGTCGCGGTTAATTATGTGGATCGATTCTTCTTGGTTATTTACTTTTATGGCGTTCACGCTGAGCTCGGTGACACGGTCGATAAGTTTTCTTTGGTGCAGGTCGACTAACAGTTTGTGATGTACTAGAAAGTCGGCACCCAGTAATGAAGTCTTCACATCGGCGACGACGAATGTCCACTTGAAACCTCTTCGTAGGCCTAGGTTGAGCTCAAGTGTGCGCTCACCGTAGGTACGAATCTCAGTTCCGTTTGCCGCGTAAAGTTTGTAACCGGAATTATCTGCCGGCCTTGAATGTTTCTGGTTTCGTGCGGCTAGTACTGATATGTCGGCTCCCGTGTCGACAAGAAACTTTTCTCTGGTTTTAGTGTCGATCACACATAGGCGGCGGCTTGCTTGGTTTACATCGACGCCCGCCACTATCGATGCACGTTTTAGTTTTCCCGCTTCGTGAAGGAACACGGCGATTCGCATTTTCGTGCCCCGTTGCCGAATCGGTAGTGGTAACGGCACATCCAGTCGGGATCGCCGGGCTTGGGGGCGTTATCTGTACGCTGTCGTGAGCGTGAGCGGCCACGATATGCGGAGTTTTGGCGGGAACGGCGATGCGACGCAAGTTGATGGTTGCGGAGTTCGGCGACTTCGAGTGATAATTTTTCTATTTCAAGTTTTAGCGGGCTACCCTGACGCTTCCTCCTAAATCAGGAGTTTTAAAGAAAATTAAGTTTTGATGTAGGTACTTACGAGTGAAAAGTAATTCCGTGGAACTTGTTTTTGGTTTGTGAACTGTTTGTGCACATTTTGAAAACACAGGAAGGCATTGTTGCGGCTTAGTGAGACGATTACGGTAATTTTACTTAACGTGCTAGACATGTGCTACACAAACGCCAGTTCGATTGTGACTAAGGTCAATTGTGCCAGTTGGCACAATTTGGCGTCCGTTGAGACCAAGCCGAAAAATCCTCGCGGATTTTACTGGCTCCATTGAAAATAGGATCGTATTACCATAGCCGACTTTGTTGATATTCATACAATTTTGTACTTTAAGTTATGGTTATACGGTCCTATTTTCAATGGAGCCAGTAAAGCCTGCGAGGATTTTCCCGCTTGATCTAAACGGACCTCTCGCGTTGGTGACGTCGGCGTCGAAGACCGCGTGCCTACCGTATCTTCACAGAATACATTATTTAAAGGATGGTATTTAAAAGTACTTCAATTTATTCCCATTTCATTTACCTAATTTTGCCTGTGTTCCACCAAATATACTGAATGTGCACCAAAATATGTTCATTAAAATATGTCATAACGAGCATCTATTTAACAACTGTTACAAATTTGTAAAAATAGTAATACACCTAATTTTAAAAACAAGCATTTATTTTTTTAGTTTTACTTCAGATAATGCACTGCAAAATGTATTTGAATCAAACACCAATTAATGTCCAATATAGCTTTATTAATAAAAAATGAACACATTATCCAAATATTTTGTGTAACATTCAGGAATATTTGGTGCACGATCAGTATTTTTCGGGGAAGAATAAAATAGTTATTGTTACAATAGAATATTTGCAGCGCACTACAATAAAAAAGTGTTATATCTTGGTGTTAATTTGGAATTTGTTTGATGTAACATATTTTGTTGGCCGAGTAGTTTAATTATAGTAAAACAATTAAACGGGTTTAAGATCAATATTTTAGAAATGCATACATAGATGTACCTTTAGATTTTTGGTGAACACAAAAATATTATCCTTATTTAAATATACTTTTAAGCGCTTACTACACTATTCAATTTATAGGAAACCTAAGTCTAGGCTCACTCGGCATGTACTGCACGTTTTTTGCGGCTATAATTTAAAAAAGACATTTTGTAGTTGTACGAAGTCGCGATCATTCTCTAGCAATTTATAAAGTACTAACTTTAGCCCGCGACTTCACCCGCATGGAGCTTGGAAATTATTCCACGAGAACGTACTACCGGGATAATAAGTATAAGGTCTACCCATGTATCAAATTTCATCCAAATCCGTTCAGCGTAAAAGGGTAACAAACAAACAAACTCACTTTCGCATTTATAATTTAGTTAGGATTCTAGTTTCAAAATAAAACATTTCAATTTCAATATCAAAGTATTCCTTATTCATAACAATTACCTATAGCACTTGTATTTAGATTTAGGTATTTAAAAATATTTCCCTTTACTGACTTAAAGATAACCAACATGTGTGTGCCACATATCGACAAACCTCAAACAGTTGTTAATGTTCTTCTCTTGTTAAAAAGAAATCAATAATAGGAAAATCCCTAATTCTAAACATGAAATCAATTTTTTTTTGTTTTTTTTTTAATTTGAGATGGGTTTGCTCTTGACTTTAGTCTAGGTCAGAGCTGACAGAGACAAAGTCGACGATGGAGTGAGCTTACCCAGTAGAAGCCTGTTCACTCTCACTTTGAAGAGATTAGGGTTGTATGCGTTCGGAAACACAGACGCAGGTAGAGAGTTCCACTCTTTTACTGTGCGCATTATAAAAGACAGCATAACAAGAAATAAAAACGCTATTTATAATAACAGGAAGCTTTAAAAACATGACTAGAAAGAAGGTCGTGCTCCGTAGTGGCATCGACCTAGACTTACGTGGGTCAGTTCAGTGCATGAAATTGTAGTTAAATATTTTATTCTCACTAAAGTTGTCTCACGAAGTGCACAAATGACCGAGTAACAATAAAATGAATATTATTTCTCCTTTATCGGGAGTATAGATGCTGGCGGGAAAAATTCCGAATCATTCCCGTCGAATACTTTGGGAATATTTCAACGTTTATTCCCATTGAATTATTCGAGCGAAATATTCGGCGGAAACATTCTATTTCGGGGTACGAATGTTTCTCGCGGGGGGAAAACTTCTCCGGGGAGCATCTCCCCTCTTACCGCACCCCGCACCGCCATCGCCTGCACGCACGACTCGTGGCAGTCGGGCGCGCGCGTTGCGGCGGCAGCGGCCGGCGCACAGAGGGGCAGCGGCGGCGGCGATCGACGATCGATGCAAAATACGATTTTTTAAGAAAAAAAATAAAAATCTTAATTAAATTAATTTTGAATAATTCTGATTTAAAGAAACTTTCCCAGAAGTATTCCGGAATTATTCAGAATTTTTCGGAAGTTTTGCAACTATAATCGGGAGCTAATGTTAGAGAGTAGTAGAGTTATATTACCAAGTCAGACGCTTCTATAGTTTGGGATGACGCGGCTGCTTCTGGGCTGAAGCTGGTTTGGGAAGACGAGGCTAAGTCCTGAAAAAATAATTTGATGTAATGCCATACATAAATATAATATGAAATACTTATTGTTAAAAATTCGTTACTTTTACCTTTACTTCACTATGGATTACAACATCTTCCGTGCTCTCAACAAATGTTGTTTCTTTACAATGCCTGAAGATAAACCAGCGTTAGTAAATAGCAGTCGTAATCCGGCAAGCATACATATATAGTCCGGGAGACAGCGTTGCATTTTAGGTGGTGTTTTTACGCCGATCGATTGCTATCTTTTTCAATAGATCTCGACCGACTAATAATAAGTGAACCAAGCGTCAGCTGACGCACCCGCGGTGGGTCTGGGAAGTTGCGAGTTTAAAAAAAAAATAAGCAATAGTACGCCGGCTGAAACTTTTTTCATAAATAGTCGACCTAAAACTGAACTCAAAAAAAAAAAAATCGTCAGCCGCATCGTGGAGGGGGACTATGCGTCAGCTCCTCGCAAGAACTAAAAAAAAAAAACACACACAAAACACAATAAAGTACGCCGGATGAAATTCAACTAGATGATTCTGCTGACGGTCTTTCCACCGCTATCCACGCAGCTGATTGTTGTTTCCGTACTTTTAATATTTAAACAATCGTCTAGTTGTAATTCATTCGGCGTACTTTATTGTAACTTTATTGTAATTATGTGTTTTTTTACAAGTTCATGCGAGCAGCTGACGCATAGTCGCCCCTCCACGATGCAGCTGACGATTTTTTTTCAGTTCAGTATGAGGTCGACTATTTAGGAAAAAAGTTTCAGCCGGCGTATTATTGCTTATTTTTTTTACTGATTTTGCTTTCAGCCGGCGTACTATTGCTTTTTTTTACTACTTTCGCAACTTCCCACACCCGCACCCACCGCTACTTGAGCAGCTGACGGTCGGTTTACTCAATACTTCATTACTCATATAAGATCAACTATCGATGTGTACATGAGCCGGCTTACTATGACTTTTGTAAAATTTGCAACGCTACCTCCCGGACTACGAGTACACTATAACATATCCTAAGCAAGTACGAACTAAATTTTAGGGAGTTGTTCAGAATCAAGTCTAGTATGCAGAAAAAAACATTAAAATGGTACGAAGAAACTAGAAGCTCCAGCCATATTAGAACCAAGACCATGAAATTACCAGACTATAAAATATTATATAAAGGTTCTAGGGGTCGATTTTGCTGCTCATATGCAACAACTTTATTGTGCAACCAACAATTAATATTAACATAAAAACCAGCCAAGTGTGTGTCGGGCCAAGCGCAGTGTAGTGTTCCCTAGTTCGTATTGCCCACAGTATGACCGCTAGACTTTGTCCAGCTTCGATATTAGTTAGACATGACTCCGCAAAGGGCGCTTACAGACCAACGAAACAATTGGGCGACGTCGTCGTCCACGGTCGTCAGCAAGGAGCGATCGAGTGTCGTTGGTCTAGTCGCGCCTAGCGGCGGCGACGTCGCCCAGTTGTTTCGTTGCAGTTGGCAACAAATTGTCTAGAATACGCACGTAAATTACGAGTAAAATGAGTGACGACGAAATTAATGTAGATTTATTAATTTCTTCAATTAAAAAACACGAATGTATTTTTGTGTTCCCTGTATGATAGGAAATTGTGCACCCACACTGATCGCATTTTTCTTTTTTGTTGACGATGACGCAGCAAAAGCAAAAGCAACAATTCTTCTTCTTCAAAAAAAAAAACATTAATACGCAGTAATGTTTAACAAGAGCAAGAATACGTCTAGTCTCCGAGACTATTTGACAACTACACACGCCACAACTAGGCGGCGACGTCGGTCGTCGTCCACGGTCGTCAGCGAGTGTCGTTGGTCTGTAAGCGCCCTAAGTCGTAACGTTTGGTCAGGCCGTAGTACAGCATCTCCTCGAAGAGCGAAAAACGGACGTCATTTTATTATTCTTATTCGTCTCGGCAAACCCTTTTATTTCATACCCTTAGCATAAAAAAGTGCATAGTGCATAAAAAATAACTAGTCCGACATATTAGATCTAGCATGACGTCACTTCATGGTTAGCTAACTAAACGTGTATGCAAAATTTCAGCTCAGTCGGTTGAGGACTTTAAAATTTTGTTGCAAAATTTAAACCGAACAAACATTACAAGTAAAATAAAAGCTTGTAAAAAAAATAATCGATGGTTTAGTTTGAGAAAGTATTTTTTTTGGGATTTCGATGTTAGTCGCATAGAAAAAAAAAAATAGGTATCTGAGCAGTAGAATCTTCCCCTAGAAGGAAAAAGTTAATAAATGAGGACCTTATTTATAACAAATTAAGTTCTACCTATTAAAATATTATTTTACCAACCTTTTAGCCCTAGCTTTAATTAAAGCCTCTAGATTTAATTTCTTCTTTTTCTTCGATAAAACTAGTTTTGTTTTTTTGTTTTTATTCCCCATCGCATCTGAAACAAAAAAAAAACATCTTGTTTCGAAAAAAAATTGTTGTCGGTCATCTAAATAAAATTAAATATTTTACTTACCAAACCAAGATCATTAAGTCGCACTATAAACTCACTCGACGCCAAGAGTCAGGAGAAGTCACGCGTAAAGAACCGAGCGATACGTTTACTCCCTGAAAGGCCTCGCGGCGGACTGATTTGAAACGAATTACGCCCACAGTTTTTTAGTGCTTTAAAAAAACTTACAATAAATTAAATTCAATAAGCGGAATGCTGTTTCGTATTTTGTAAAGAAGATATTCTTCTATTATAATTTTATAATACTTACACCTTTATTTTGTAAAATTAAGTAACATTTTTATTGGAAGAAATTAATAATGAATTTAGCAACCGCTTTTTCTTGTTAATTTCACTTTGTTTATTGTTTGATTTATCTATATTACGAGCTGAAAATCAATATAAATATCTGGCAGTTTTTTTCTCAAGGTTATTAACAATTAAATAAGTTTGTTTGTTTGTAAATTTTGTGACTAGTTTCGGATATTTCAAGCTTCGAAATGGCCACTGTAAAGGGAATTTAGAAAACACTCGTTTATCTGGCTAGAATTCACGAATACTCTATTAATGTAAAAATGTTCTCACCTAACTTTTTAGAACGAAATATTTTCTACAATAGTTAGTAATTCACACTTTCGTTAGATAAGTTTCATAAGGAGATTAAATGGTTTGAAAATTACGCTTTTTGGGTCAAACAGTCAAAATCGGCGTTATCGCTTTTAATCAAGATTTTTGGTGTTTCGCATATTTCGTGCAAATTCTCAACGATTCCAAATTTCAAATTTATTGATGAATTATTTGGGTTTTTTTTGCAAATATCATTAGTATATAATTAATCTTTGAACATTTAGTAGTTTCTACTTTCTTTTAATTAGTATCGATGAAATTATAATCATTTCTAAAATCGAAGTGAGACGGTAATGAGAACGATAAAGAGGGGAATGATATTGATAAATACCTATTTCTTTTTCATGTCTGTAGCGTAATTTTCTCAAAAGAACGTCTTTTTTTAGACACTGTTGACAAGAATTACTATTACCTAAACCATTTTGTGATGTACTAGGCATGGGGCTTGCAGCTCGTCGAGCGAGAGGATCTTGTTCAGCTGGTAGTGCTTCAGTATCGCTATTTGGTTGAGAATTGTCTATTAATAATTGTTGAATAGCTTTTTCTTTCTTTTTGTTTTCATAATGACGTTTTGAATTAATTCTCCACATTTTTCTCCGATTTCTTAACTGTCTAGGTGTCATATCTTCCGTGATTTTAATTTTTTTGTTTTCTTTTCTTTTAAAATATCTTGCTCTTTCTTTTTCCTTTGCCTCTGCGTACTTTTCGGGATCTTTCTTAATTTCTGCATACTTTTTTTGTTTCTGTAGTCGATCGCGCTCCCGCTTCTGCTCTATTGTTTGTTTGGTTTTCTTTGGCATTCTTAATTATATTTATTCTGAAAATATATAAAAATAATAGTTAATAATCAAAATCACAAGATTTTTATCCACAAGGTAACTTAAAATATAAAATAAAATAAATAAAATCACAAAATAGATCCTAATTACCATCGTTTCAACCTCATCACCATCGCTAAAAGAAACGAGGGTAAACGAACGGAATGAGGAAGAAGGTAATGAGGTTTGAATACTTTGTCCAGTTTTTCTTCAAAAATATCACAATTACAAATCTAATACATGTACTAAACTTCGAAGGTAATCATTAAAATTGATAAAAAGCTACGTAATAAATGAAATCATATATACTCACTTTCTAATACGGACGATAGGAAAGAGAACGAATCCAGAATAATCACCTCCCGCGACACTTAACACGAAAATATTTTTTTTCCACGAGCAAGCATGCATCCGCTACGACGTTTGCTGCCAGACTGAGACGTGCGCGGAGCTAAACATGGCAGCAGAGTAGCATTTAAGGTCTAGCGCAAACTACAATATAGATTTTTTCTCATAACGAAGGTAATCAGAAAAAAATTGAAAAAATTATTTACCAGATATAATTTCAGTATATTTAAAAGATACCATTATTTAATTTAGACGTAAACGTTGCGTTTATTAATATACTACATTTATATAGTTATAATTTTTCTATTTACTTCGTTTTATTCGGATAAAATACAAATGTATTAAGGATAGTAGTAAATGGACAACGACGGAAATGAGAATAAGTAAAGTTTTTAATTTATATTTAACTAATTACGTTAATTTATACAGTCAATCTTACATGCATGCAAGCATAACTCTATTACATTTAGTTTTCTATGGAAAAAATTTAGAAGTTTATTGAATAAACATTTTTTTTCTTACTGGACTTGTAATATGCACGAAAAAAGAGAAACACCCTTAAATTGTGTAAATTGGCTGAAACTACTGAACCGATTTTTATGAAACTTGCCCTGTTCCAAGTTGAAGTAAATGTAAGCCAATAAAAAATGGTCACGATCCGATTAATAGTAGCGGAGAAATGCGTGAACACACATACAAACATACATACATCTATAAAATGTGGTATATTTGTTTGGAAGCCCTAATAGATTATCATATGTAAATATATTGCAGTTCCAATAATATTATATTAGTTTCAAGCTTAAAAACTTATTCTTATGATAAACAGGAGAACCCAAAGTTATGTTTTTTAGGGTTCCGTACCCAAAGAGTAAAACAGGACCCTATTACTAAGACTCCGCTGTCCTTCTGTCTGTCCGACTGTCACCAGGCTGTATCTCATGAACCGTGATAGTTAGTTGAATTTTTCACAGATAATGTATTTCTGTTGCCGCTATAACAACAGATACTAAAAACAGAATAAAATAAATATTTAACGGGGCTCCCATACAACTTATAGATAATGGTACGGAACCCTTCCGGCGCGAGTCCGACTCGCACTTGTCCGTTTTTTTTAAGTTATCAAACGATTGTGAAATTTAAGTTAATTTCCTTCCATAATTAGTTAAGTACCGATTGTGTACTATGCTGTATAATGTACTGTATGTACATACACAACACAATCGTACGTAAGCAATGTGAGCAGGGAGTTAGTATGACATGTTTATGAGGAAAATAAATTAGTAGGTCTAATAATCTAGACGTTATTATTATTATTATTTATTCTGTGCCTCCGTGCCCCCAGATTAGGTAGGTACCTACACCTACCTACTAAATGATTACATTTGTTATTCTTATCTATGTAAGCCGTATTTACGTAGTTAGAATAATTATATTATAATTAGGTACTTGATAAGTTCTGTTTACAAGGTCAGGTTCAGGCTTTGGTAAGTATAGGTAGAAAAGTACCTACTTAAATAGTATTTTGGTTTTGGTGGGTACCTACCACGGACTAACTATAACCACGACTAAATATTAGGTATGTAGTAAAATTTTGATTATATTATAGACAATAGGGTATTTCTCCATAATTTTTTATTTGCCCAATTACGTAGGTACAGTCGCGACCAAAACTCGATAAGCAAACTCACAAAGCAATAGCTTGGCGTTTAGTTTGACTTAAGACCTTCTATTTCCAAGAACATAAACATGCATAATTATTGTCGTCAACAACTGATTGTAGTTCATAATTTCAAAGTTATAACATGTGTAAAGATGACCTAGCGGTTAAGCGCGTGCAGATAGATGCGTGAATCAGTGAGCCGTGAGTTCAAATCTCACGCAGTTGACTTTTTGTAAGTTTTTACTTGATTGGAAGTAATGGGACAGAAATATAATCTAAATCATAGACTAGTTTTGAATAAACTCTGCTGACCCAGATACCCAGATATATATCTGGGTATTGACAATTATATATGTGTTATTAGAACATCCATTCTTTGTTATGTTATTATGAATTGACTAAGTGGGTATACAACAAAAAGTCCTATAAACGGTTACAAAAAAACTTCTTTTATCTAGTAGGAATGTAACGTCACAATTCTATTAAGTTTGTTAATTTTATAAATAAGTAAATAAAACGAATAAACATTTTTGTTACCATTCAGCACGACTTTTTTATTTCAACCTTCCAACACCGAAAAGATAAATTAAAAATCACAAAAATAGTTAAATAATAATACAATAACTAATATTTAACTTCTTATAAAAATAAATAATAAATGAACATAAACATCTAACAAGTTTTTGCTTAAAATAGTACAAATATATTATTATGGTTCCAAAGAAACAATAAAACAGTCCCACATTGTAATTAAGATTCGAACTCAGACTTCATTGATCGTGAAACCATTGCTTAGCCCAAACAGCTACCAGCACATGTTATGTTTATGCGAATTTTAGCAATGCAATGGTAAGAACAGGTCGCCACTATGACGAGTATTCTAAATGCAACAGAAATATAATGTTATTTCGCGTAGTACGACGACATGCGACAATTCATTAGTGTGTGTTATCAGTGAGACATCGCTCATACACGCACACGTACCTACTGGTTCGTGCTCGCACAGTTCATAGCAATGTAATCCTTAGCACGCTTATGGACTTTTGAGCGTACTACTGTACATATTAATAAATAATGGAGACTAAAAGTTAAAGTACCATGCGCAGGCGGCAGCAGCAACCCTAAACTGCCCTAACGTGATCAGAAGGTATAAGAGTTACGCGATAGAAAGAGAGGCAACTTGTAGGTAATAAGCGTTGTGCGACCTGAATTGCACTTTATTGTGTCGTAGCAAGTCGCTTTTTATTTAAATGACTGCGGAGTGCGGGATCTGTACTGAGAAAAATATGATGCGGGTATTTCCCGCAAACCGAAAGTAATATAGGTACCGTCAACAAATAAATTTTAACGAAATAAAATAATAGTTTATTATATTAGGTTCTGTCTCGGCTTCGCTCACTTGGTACCATAGTGCTTGTCGGCAACGAGAACTAACTACGTACATGGGCGCAAGCAGCAGAAGATCTGCTATGACACAGCGAGTCGTGAGTTGGTATTTAATTTTTTAACAGATTTGTTTATTATGATGTTTATCTTAATCTAATTAATTTACCTAACTTAGATTTGTTAATAGTTTTCATATTTTGATCTAATAAGACTGTTTAAAGTAAGTTTGTAAGGGAATTTATCAACAAAGTGTCGATTGACGTATAGTTACGTCATTTGAAAACATGCTTTTTAATTTATGTATATATTTTGATAATTTTAGTTTCAAAAGATAGACAATATTAGTTATATAAAACTAAGATTTCTGTCAATCGGACAATGCGTTTAGAAATTATAAGCAAAAAACGTTTTTGTTTTACGATATTTTTATCGTTTTATATGATTAAGGCATATAATTAATGACCGATTAATGACGATTAAACTCATGATTGCACTCTTGATAACAAACAGCTATTACTATGGGACCAAACCCAAAATCTCGAAAAAAAAGCATCAGCTGCTCCCTACATTTCGACGAGTTATGCGAACATGAATGTATGCGACAGCAATTTTTTTTTTTCGTGAATTCAGGTTAGGTCCCAATCATGTGTTTAAGTATCGGTCACTAATTTATCCATATAAGAAAGGTTATGTAATAAAACTTGTAATGGTAAAAAATATAGGAAAGTAAAGGCTCCAAAATTTTCGGCTTAGGCAAAATTCGCGAGTAAAATGGGTTCAAAATACGTGGACCTCTAAACAAAAGAGCAATTACCTCTAAGTATATCGATATGACATTTCTTTGCTGACGGTACTATACGCCGCTTGTCTCTTCACACTCTTACGAATCATATATTTCTATCCCTTTCTGCAAATGGCGCTCTACCAACAAAATAAATTAAGTTTCGATGTAAGTACTTACGAGTGAAAAGTAATCCCGTGGAACTTGTTTTTGGTTTTTGAACTGTTTGTGCACATTTTGAAAACACATGAAGGCATTGTTGCTGTTTATTTACAAGATTAAGTACGGTAATTTTACTTAACGTGCTATACAAACGCCAGTTCGATTGTGACTAAGGCCAATTGTGCCCGTACACACAATTTGTGCGGTCCACGTCGAGGACCGTCTAACGTATCTTTCCTATTTTACACTAGCAATGACCATACTATAATATAGGTATATTATATAGCTAGCTACCACACACGGAGACGATGCTATGTAAATGTTACCTTCATTCCATTGTATATGTCTTGCTATACCATAATTTATATATTAATATCTCTAAAGCTCATTTCAGACTACGCTATAGGTATTATTCTGCTATAAAGTACAACATTAAAAGCTTTAAAGCTATACTACGTATATATATATAGCATTGCGTTCACATTATGCGATATAATCACAAGCAAATATGCTATTTATGACTGATGCTTCTGATAAACATAAGTATTGTAACATGTTATTTATGTGATATGACATGAGAGCTTGTCATAATATCTTTACCTTTACATGTTCAATAATAGATTAGTTGCCCTAGAAATGATAAAGATCGGCGCTCCATTTTATCAGTGGCATAAACCAAAGTATTGCCAAATCTGGCTTTATAACCTGATGTTACATAAAGCTCTGCTCAATCAATTTGGGATTATGAGCCCGACTTTGTGTCTAAATTAAGCAGGATTAATAAATAATGATTAGGTACTGCATTAAGTACATTTTTTACACAGATTTTTTTTTCGACAGATTTCAAGTCAGTGACTTATTTTGAGGATAGTCGAAAATTCCATTCATAAATAATTAATCATGATTACTTGACTAAGTTCAAAACTAATCAATCATTTGTCACCAACTATTTATTAAACTAATCAATCGTTAATCATCAATCATGATTGGTGTATTCAATCATTATTGGTACACTAGGTATAGAAAAATTTCGATGAAATTCAGTTACCTATATTAT
This sequence comes from Dicycla oo, assembly GCA_948252095.1. NCBI lineage: Eukaryota > Metazoa > Arthropoda > Insecta > Lepidoptera > Noctuidae > Dicycla > Dicycla oo. The sequence goes on from OX411734.1 coordinate 9,828,432, forward strand.
CTGTTCTTTTCCTAAAGATTTTATTGTCTGTGAAAATAAAACGTTTATTTGCAAGTTTCTGTTTAGAATAGATTAACTTACCAAATTAGGATCCCTTTTATCCAATTCAGAATAAAAGCACACTTCAGATGTGGAAGGTTCCATATTATAATTCATCAAGACCATACGCAACTTCAATGTTGGGATTGCCCATTCAAAGAGCCGACGAACTTTCTTCAATGGTTGAAAGCACTTTGGCTCAAAGTGAGACGAACATATTGTGTTATGTTTTGTTGGAAACCAGTTTGTACCCCTTCCTGTCGCATGTATCCACTTTTCTTTTATTTGTGGATCCTTCGGATAGCTAAAATGTTAAAATGAATGAATGATGTATGAGTATCACAATAAATTAAAAACCAATACTTGACCTACATTTTGTTTTACGTTTAATAAGCTATTAGATGCCAGATGTTAAAAACAATAATATTGAATACTAACGTGTGAAATGAGATGCCATCCTTCATGTAATTCACAATACAGCTGTTATTTTTACAAACAATCACTGAACAACGCGGCATTTTGTCTAAAATCATAAGCAGCGCAGCCGTCGCTTGTTGACGGGCGACTATTGACTGAAACTGGCATCAAGCCGCTTTGCTACCAGATGCGTTCGCAAGCGCCACGCCTCCTTGCCATCTCCTTTGCACGAGAACCGTAGAGAAGCGTTTTGTCGACGGAAGAGTAGACAAAAATTACGTTATCGTGTCAACTGCACTTTTAGGTTTACTCACTTTTTTAGATAATTCGACTCGGAATTCTTTATTTTTCATAGGATTTTTTTTTCTGTTTAATTCGCAAATTTTACAAACATTTTTACAAAAATAGTAATTTGATATAGATCTATTAAAATAATCACGAAAAACCTGTTGAAATGCGACGTTGCCAGCCCGCGCGGAATATACGCTTCATACTCATAGTATTTTCAAATTTCGAAGAAGGAGTATTAGTACTTGTTTAAAATGAAATTTGGCTTGTAAAAAATACTGCAAATCGAGGTTAGTTCGGTATTTTGTTCTATTGAGAAAATTGTATTGTATCGTATAATGAACGGAAAAAGAATGTATCTGAAATATATATGTGAGTGGTTGACCAAAAATGGACCTGGAGGGATTGGAAACCGTTATTTATTTATTTTTTGAATTTTTGAATCTGTGGTCTAGCTTTGTTTTGGTCTAACCAGAATATTTTTAGGTACCGTAGTTTTTTTTTTATGATTTTTTTGTGAGCCGAGGCAGTTTTGGAAAAAATACACCTTACACACAGCGCACACTAGTTTTTGTGATGTCAGGTAAATGTATACAATCAGTTTTATTGTTTTATTTTACTTTTAAGGTTATCTCTAGTCCAACGAAGTCTCTTTATCTTGTGCAGGTACAAAAAGACGCTCGTGCGTAAAGGCGCGGCTCCACCGCAGTGCACGCTGTGCACGGACACGCGGCGCATTTTAGCTGCGTGTATTCATTTGTTTGACAACGTGGGTCTACGTTTCCACTGAAGTACACGAATATGACCCACGACTATGTGTAGCGTGGCACGGCGCACGGGTAGACCCACGCTGACAGCGTTGAGCTACGTAACCGCTTATTCGAGCAAGCTTTTTTTTTCGTCAGAAGAACTGTCTAGCAAAGTCAGTACCAATGCCATTCTATGAGTACCTCGATACGATATATACGAGAAACACGAAACGCGTCCGTTCCACAACGTGTATGACTGAAAACTGCTCTGCGATAACCGAGCTGTACATAGTCGTGGGTCTTATTCGTGTACTCCAGTGGAAACGTAGACCCACGTTGACAGCGTTGAGCTATGTAACCGCCTATTCGAGCAAGCCACGCGTGTATCAATGACGTCAATTCATGCGTAGCCTCTCCGTGGGTTGCAGTGGACACAACCACATACATTTTCTTACAAAGCGAAGCTTAATACACGTGCGTAGCCTCTCCGTGCACCGCGGTGGGCCCGCGCCTTAAAGTTACTACTACACGAAACGTCAAACGCGATTTACTCGAAATCAATTTATTTTCCCTTGAGGTCCCTTTTTGGTCAACCACTCACATATTTATTTCAGATTCTAAATGTAATAAATTATAAAACAGGCAAAGACGGTAGCACCCGTATATGAGCTGTGTATGGGAGGCATCGCGGCAGGAGTTGGCCGCGGCGGGAGACGAGTATTGCGGTATTGCGGTGCGCCGCTCTCCCTACCTTCCGCGGCCTCGATGGGGTCACCACCGTCTGATGGCCGACGCGGTGGGGCCGCAGGGGAGGAGTGTCGGTATTTCGTTGGCCGCTCTCCCTATCCTCTGCGGCCGAAAAGGGGTAGGTGGCCGGGCCACTGAGCTGACCGGTCGCAGAGGGACCAAGGGTGCTAGACACGGGGTCGTCTAGCGCCCATGTGCTGGTTTGGTCCCTGTGGTGGTCATGGTGTTAAGCACAGCACACGAAACATTTGTCAAACAACCTGCATGCTGTGCTTAGGCGGAGGTGATTAGACTCTGATAGGCGGGGGTTATCGTCGTCGTTATGCAAATTAAACCAGTACAAGTATTCACAAATATAATAAAAGAGCACGTAAACACAATTCAGAAACAAAATACACATAAAATACAATCATAATACTTACGGCAATAATCTTACCTTCGAAACACTAATTATTGCAATAATACAAACATAATTGATATTCTACAGACACGCGACTACACAGGGCTCTATTGAGCATGACACTTTATGGTTAGTTACTGTTACTAACTAGCTGGATACAATTTATGAACTAACTTTCAATCTTTTTTTTTTTTTTTTTGTATGGCATCTCGTAGTTGACCTAGAGAGGTCGAGACTACTTAACCGGACTATCCTGTGGCTGCCTTAAGAAAAAACTCAAAGCCTCCAGCCAGGGGCAAAAACTTACAGACTAAGCGACTACACGCTAAGGGCTCCCCCTGTGGGGAACGGGCCTCGGCTTAGGGCGTCGCTGGGGGGAGGACAGCAAGATGGGACAGGCTGGATCAGATTTGAATTATTATTATCAGGGGAGTTTAAAGCTACAGGCTCAGCTACGCCACCAGCTGGCACATCATACCCGAGCAAGGGACGGGGGGGAGGACCATTATTACGGGGTCGTCGCGAGGGACCTCGGCGGCGAGGTCGGAATGTCGATTTGTTTTTGTTCCTACGGTCCCTACTGCTCTCCTGGAGAAGAGTTATGGGGTCGTCGGGATCTGAGAGGACAAGCCTGGGGCGGCGGACCTTACTAATGCGAGAGGGGACATAGCTAGCCGCCTCGACAACCAGAGGGTTGCGATGGTTGGTGGCTGAGTCGAAGAAACGCTTGGAATTGCGTTTCAAGAACTGGGAGATGGTGGGAATGTCGAGATCGACATGGAGGATTTCGTTCCGAACGAACCAAGGGGCTCCCGTTGCCTTTCGGAGGAAACGGTTTTGGAGGGCCTGCATCCTATGTATGAGGTGAGGTTTTGCGTGCGCAAACACTGAACCCGCATAGGTCATGATGGGGCGAATGCACGCTGTATAAATGCGCAATTTGCACCTAAGTGACAATTTGCTACGTGCATTCAGAACGGAGTGGAGCCTACCGAGAGCGAAAGCGGCGCGCGAACGCACCTGCTTTATGTGCTCAGCGAAGGAGAGGTGGTGGTCGAGGGTCACACCGAGGTATTTGGCTCGCGTCTCCCAAGGGATCGGCTTGCCGAACATGGTGATCGGTCGGGGGGGGAGTCGAGTGCGACGCGGTCTCAGAAAGAGAACCGCTTGACTCTTGTCGGGATTGACCTCGATTCTCCACTTCCTAAACCAGGCGCCGAGATTATCGACTGCGGTTTGGAGAGTGCGAGATATCGGGTGTTGGTCCCTGCCCGAGTAGTAAATGGCCGTGTCGTCTGCGAACAGAGCTAACTGCGCCTTTTTACTTTTCGGGATATCGCTGGTGAACAGCGTGAAAATGAGGGGAGCGAGCACAGAGCCCTGAGGGACTCCTGCACGGATGGGATGGGGGGAGGATAGCGCTCCTTCTATGCGATAGCGAAAGGTACGATTCGACAAAAAGTCTCGTAAGATGAGTACGAGACGATCCGGCACGCCAAGTTGGTAGAGCTTATATAATAAGCCGTTGTGCCAGACTTTGTCGAACGCTTTCGCTATATCAAAGAAGACAGCGCCCGTCATCAAACCACGTTGGAAGCCAACGCTTATGTGTTCGATGATGCGGTGGACCTGATGAACGCAGGAATGCTGCGTTCGGAAACCAAACTGCTCGTTAGGGATGAGACCCTTTGTCTCGGCATAGTCTCTGAGTCGCTTATAAATAAGCCTCTCATAGATTTTGCCGAGCACATTGAGCAGACTGATGGGGCGGTAGCTAGAGGGCTCAGCCTTGGGCTTACCGGGCTTGGGGATGCCAATTACTGTGGCCTCTTTCCATGCTTGAGGAAAGATGTTGTTGCTCATGGCACCATTGAAGATGGTGACCATGAGCATTATAAGGTGGGCGGGGAAGAGTTGGATCACCCTATTGGTAATTCCATCTGAGCCGGGGGCTTTACGGGGTTTAAGACCCTTGATTATGTCCTGCACCTCGTCTGGAGTGACGGGGGGCAGGGGACAATCAGGGTCTTCAACGGGAGGGAGGGAGGCTCTACGTTCGACTTCCGCGTCGACCTCAGAGAGGTGAGCTTGGTCTACTGGTTGGGAGCTGGGTGAGCACTGAGTCTCAAGACTGTCGGCTAGGCATTCAGCCTTGTCGACATCATCGAAAGCGATGGTTAACTTTCAATCCTAGGGGACGCATATATATTAGTTTTGCACCATAGCTAAGGTAGCTGGTACACCTCACCTGAGTAAAACTTTGACACCAATATATGTGGTTTAAACAATAACCACGCCCCTATTTTCTTGTGCAAGTCACAACCTGTCGACTTTTCTGAGCCAGGGAGAAACCCGTACGCAGTTTTGAGTTGATTCTCTGCGTTCAAGTCAAAACGTGTTTATTTCCTACGGACAAGCATAGTTTCGTGGAAAATTTATCAGTTAGGTGATGTTAAGTGTTTCCTTATGCTACTAGTACATTCTTATAGCTACTTATAACTAATAGCAAACGGAGTTAGGCGTATGGTGCTTCTCCTACACATGGCGTGCAATGTTCTGGTGCGTCGGTGATGGGGGGTACTCCCAAGAGGAGGGTCCGGTGACGGACAGCCGTGGCGTGTTCGCGCCACAAGCGACAGAGGAGGACACCGTGGAGTTTTAGTGGGTTGAAGTCCCACATGACTGCACTATCTCCCCGTGGCAGTGCAGTATGCATAAGCATTTCTTCACGCAAAAAAAAAGATAGGACGCCCTCAGGCAAATGGAGCGACGGTCTGCGCAGGGTGGCTGGTAGCAGCTGGGTGAGAGGTGCCGAGCACCGAGTAGAATGGCGTGCGATTGGAGTGGTCTATGTCCAGCAGATGACTGCTGGAGGCTGAGGATGATGATGACTGGTATTTTCTCAAAGTTGCTATAGTTTTTTGAGAAAAATGCTTTTTTATTTTGCGTAAGTGGGTAAGTGGTCTTACACACGAGCGACACGCGTCGGTGTAAAGCGACGCTGGCAGTTGTAGCGTGTCGCGTCCGCCATTTTGTTAGTGGACTGGAGTGCGCACCAAAATGAGCTCCAGTGACAATATTGATGTTGAATTGCCAATTGTGGTAATAAAGAAAAATGGTTATATTCGGAATTATAAATTACAAGAGTAGGTACAGTAATAGAACAATAAAACCAGAGCTGTTAGCTCATTAAAAGAAGCATTGGACATTCGAAAATAATTGAAAACTTTTTGCTCACTCCTTCGTAAAATTGGATGAAAAGAAAAAAAATGTCCATCTTGTTCTCTGTTCAGTTCATTAAAATTTCTTGAACCCACAGTGAACGTGTTTTTCTGTTTCGTTTTTGTCGAAGTTTATGAAGTAAAAGCAATAACAGCGTTTCTTCTTCGGAATCCATTTTGCAACTGGCTCCGGCTGATGACATGGTGGCCACGGTCGTCACTCCACTCAACGACGAGTGCAGTTACCTCTGCCGCAGACGCGTGCCGCTCGTGTGTAAGAACACTTACTGTAAGGTATGTATGCTCGTGACTGTGACTGCTCATTCTTAACATCAGAATCAACAAACTGACAAATTATGGCGAAATTTTTTATTTTGATCACATAATAGTCATGAATTAGACAATCTTAAAATTAACTAATTCCTTCTTCATGAATTTCTATTTCCTCCGCTTTCATTTCTGTATCTCCGAACAGACTGCTTCTGAAACAAAGAAGATATCAATGTAAAAAAACGTCATCAAAATATTGTAACTGTCATACACACGCTATAAAAATGTCAATCATTAAAATACATCCAGCCGTTTGGGTGCTGCGAGAGGGAATAAACAATCATACATTAAGTCAGAGAAATTATGTTCTAAGTCAGATAGGCAGTCGCTTCACGTTAAGTACTGAAAAATCTCACCGTGAAAACGTAGGTGAAGTGAGCTTGAAGAGAGCTGTCATTCCACCTGATGCTAGGGGTTGACACTATTGGCAGCTCACTCCACGCTCACCTCACCTAAGTTTTCACGGTGAGATTTGTACAGAATAGCACTGTATTCAGCTGCATCCAGTTAGCCCCAACATAGGTGTGAAAACGATAGATAGATTGTTTTTTTTTTTATTTTTATTTTAGGAGGTAATTCCTTGAACCCTCTCACTTTCTCTCGCTTTTTAATCTTGCGTCAATGTACGGATTTCTGCTCGTGAGTGTACGTAGCATTCAGCATTGCTGTGTTCACGAGTGAAGAGTGAGACATTGTAACTTGTGCAGTACTCATGTACTTACTCGTCTAGTTCTTCCGTGAGTCGAACGCTACTCGCGGCCGCCGTACTCGAGGATTCTCCTCGTGTGTGTTGCCTGCACAGAAATATACATCATTAAAAAAAATAAACATCAATTCATTCATTCACTCATTCACTCACTCACTGACAGGCAACGCATACCCTGAACGGCTGGGTCAAGAAGCAAGAAATATTGCGCTAGAGTTCCTTTTGTAACGAAGGTGAGGAGTAAGAGAGGATTTTTTAAAATTCATTCCCTAAATGTGTTAAATAGGGGATCTAAGTTTGTTGGTAGTTCGACAATTTGTCGATGGGACCCGCACCGGGCGCGCGGCTGTTATTTTATAATAAACTACTAAGAAGCATGCCAGTGCGTGTGCGTGTTGCCAGTGATGACGTATGCCACTGAAACGTGCTCGCTCACAATGAGCCTCATTAGAAGGCTGAAAGTCACCCAAACGGCAATGGACATGGCTATGCTTGAAGTTTCCCTACGTGATCGGATCAGAAATGAAGAGATCAGCAGGACAACCAAAGTAACCGACATAGTCCGAAGAATTGCCAAACTGAAGTGGCAGCGGGCAGGGCACATTGCTCGCAGAACAGATGGCCGATGATGGGCGACCGCGACCCGGAACACGTAGCGCTGGAAGCCCTCCCACAAGCTGGACCGGTGACCTGGTGAAGGCCGCAGGAATCCGCCGGATGCGAGAAGCACAGAGCCGGTGGAAGTGGCGGAGCTTGGGGGACGCCCATGTCCAGCAGCGGCCGTCTGTCGGCTGAACTGATGTTGATGACAAAGAAATATAAAACATTGTTGTAACCGCGTGTGGAAGTAAGTTATGACTTACTTGTTGAGCTCAACGTCGCTGGGTTCTACCTTCACAGCTTCCTCACGTACGTAAATTTCAGGTTCCTCACTGAAATTAAAATAAATATTATTAGAATACTAGTGATGTAATAGTTAATAACGTAAAGTGTAAACATCACTGTGATCCTATATAAATTTAAGTTTTCTATGTATTTTGTCATATAATTGTAATATGGATCTGAATAAAAGGCTACATTATTATTATTTTTTACATTTCTCGGGACCCTGGGGTCCCGGACCTTTGGAAGGCGTACGAGGAGCCGAAGTCAACTCGCAGAGGCCTCTTAAATAATTTTAAATGATAAGGAAGCACCAACCGACGATTATCCCTGTATACACTATGCAAGTGCACCCAAGGACAACCCCCGGTTGGTACAGGACTATTGTTGTACATGGAAACAAAACATATTGGGCTATGGGTCTGGGTGGCTAAAGTGGATTGGGTAGCTTGAACTATGGAAGAACTATGTCCCTTGCCTGACCAATGTCGAAACAATATCAGAGGTCACAGTCTCTTATAAAGTCCAAACATAATCTTGGTCAGTTCATGTGAAGACAATGTAGATTGGTGTCTGAAATGGCCTTTTGAAGAAAGAACCACACATATTGAGAGGACCTGTCCAGTCAGTGCACGCATTTGTCAGTAATCGCGCAGCTCAACTCAGAAATTAAGGAGCTTAACGATTCGACGAACAATACCAAAGAAAGGACATTGGGGTAGGCCGCATAAATTACTCAAACTGCCAGACCATGATAAAAAATAACTGAGATAAATAAAACAAACAAAAAAGCAATGACCCACATAGTCTTCACATTCACAATAATTAAAATAATATAATACTTTACAAAGTAAATATTCATGTCAACATTCAGTATGCAAAAATAATAAAGAGATATAAAAGAAAATTTGGAGCAGCTCAATCCCAAGCCTTTTTGTCCTCAATATAATCTTTAACGGTACAATCTAACCGGGTGCAGCTGAATACCATTGTTTTAAAACAAAAGGAAAACATGATGATTATAATTACTTACTTGTAATATTCAAGAGGTTCTACCTTCACTACCAACGACGTCTGCGCCCTGAAAACATAAAAAAACATTATTTCCACTTATTTTGTATGTTGTTGTTTGTCAGCATTTGGGGAGTTTGTTGCGCCACTTCTTCTCCCCAGCTAAAGCACTAGGAAGTGGTGAAGGGCGGGCGTTATGGGGAACTGTCTTATGTAATTTTGACGTTCAAAAAGTGCTGATTCTCAGCCTATTTTCACAAAATTACTTGATTTTGAAGAAACGCCTCTGCCTGCTGGCCCGTCGGAGAGTGCATGTGTGATGTGATGGTATGCGTGATTCCTTCCTCTGTGTGTTGTTAGGAGTGTTACACACACAAAAAAAAAAAAATAGGCATTTATCTGTGGCGTACGATGGCCCGAGTGAAAAAGCGTCCAGCGGTGCGTTCAGCGTTGCGTGCGAGCGGCGATAGAGCGTTCACCGAGTGGCCATAGTGCACGCTTAGCGTTCGTGTGTGACGGTCACATTTTTCATCATGGCGTCGGGGTCGTACGATATTATTGATATGAATATAGAAGAAAATATCGTGTGGTTAAAATATTTTTAAAACTCGAGACAAGGTCCTAGTGTGATACTTAAACAAAGATGGCTGTGTGGGGAGTTTTCGACACTAGGTTAACGGTGGAAACCTTTGACTATTTACTAAGAAAAATTGAATCACGTCTAAAACTGACGAGAGCAAAATTTCATGCATCGGATTTTATAACCACTGCAGAAATATTGATAGTGACTTTAGGGTAAGTTATAAATAAAACTCATATTGGTTTTGATATAACAGATGTATGTATTTAATCAAAATGCATTAGCGCTGGCATATGCGACTACAAGTCACTAGTGTCCGGTATTCTTATTATAAAATGGTGAGTTTAGACTTTTCGAGTTCATTCTTTTGAATCTGAGTGAGTATAGTAATCACGATTAGTTGCACTAGAATTAGGAAGGGAATAATACCTTTGATTTTGATTAAAAACACGTTCATTCTCAGTACAAGCTTCTAGTAGCCAGTCATTAATTTTCCCGCGAAAACGTAATTTTTGTAGGTCGTTTAATTTCTTCATAGTTGGTAGTATGCTTTTAAGAAACAGAAAATCCTCGTCATATTTTAATTTTTCATCTTGTTGGCTGTCTTTCAAACGTGTTTCCATTAACAAAAGTTTCTTTTGTTCTATCTCTATCTCTAACATGTCATCTTTGATATTAGAACGTTTTCTGATGTTATACGTTGATGTTGGTTGAGAACCAGAAGAGCCAGCCGGTGACTGAACATGGTACGATCCCGGGGATGGAACAGACTCACTGATATCAATATCACTTTGCGTATTTTCAGTTTCATGGGTACTCTCTGATTCATTTATGGTTGAATTGCCTGTAGATGGAGCATGGATTACTTCGTTTTTCATGAATGACATTGTATTAAAATATTTCCACGTCGACTCCCATGCATCCGATTCTGCTCCTGATTTGAGAACTGGTTGCTTCTTTAACTCCTTTCTATATTGGTCTTTCAAATGTTTCCAGCGTTTTTTTAATACATCTTCTGTAAAAATAAAAATATACTTAGGTATAATAATATTAATTACATGTATTTCATTCGATTACATTGAACCTCTTTTCGATCACTGGGGTTTAGCTTTCGAATGGGGAAAACCGCAATAGCAAACGTTGTATATTCAACTTGTTCAGCTAAATGGATGGAACTGGTTAAGGGGGAAGCGTCCTGACGTGAAAAAACATAAGAAATGTTGAATTTCAACATTTCTTACGTTTTTTACAATTTGCAAGTCAGTATTAGGTGGTATGTTGAATAAAGTATGATTCGCGGCCGTAACAAATATGTATTTACAGAATTATAACCATTAGAATCGGTAATACAACGGCTTTAGTTAGTATAATCCTCAAATGTCAAGATTTCATGAAATAGTCATTCATTGGGATTACCGGCACCCTAATTGCGAAACACACTATCGATTGGAGTTTGAATCAATTTGAAGCAAATTGCTAATCCATTGCTTTATATGTTCGAAAATGTTGTCTGGCCAACAACGTAAATAACGCAATGAATGTTGTTAAACTGTCAAAATGAAACCGATTCCAACTGATGGTGTGTTACGCAACTAGGGTCTTAAAAAGTTGTATTGATGACTTTAATTATTATAATTATGTAAATACATACTTGCTACGGCCGCGAATTACATTTTGATCAACGTACAACCTAATACTGACTTGGAAATTGCACAAAACGTCAGAAAATTTGAATTTCGCGGGCTACCCTGACGCTTACATATGCCACACCCAACTCACGATGACTTATATTAGATAGCAAGTGATTATTGGGTGTTTCTCTGTTTTGGCGAAAAACACTTTCCGGTGGCATATGTTTTTTTCTGGAAACAATTTAACACTGAGGCTGATTTGCTAAATAGCTCTCATGGGATGAACTTGAAGGCACATTATTCAGTATATGCATATACCTGGGCCTACAGTTTCGACATAGATAGCGATCTCTTTACGACCTATCGGTCGCAAAGTCCTAGCGGCGTCCTTAGACGGTCAAATTGCATGACAAACATGAAAAAATCAAACTGCTTGTCAAGCAATTGACCGTCTAGGTAGCCTACTAGGACTTTGCGACCGAATTCGGTCGTAAAGTAATCGCTCTCTATGTCGAGACTGCAGGCCCTGTCGAAAACAACGAAAACTAACAAAACATCACGCAAATCGTCATTCACCTCCGTTTCCAAACACCATCACTTAAAGTCTTGGTGTCGTAATTTACAATACAAGCGACGCAATGAAAAAAGTACTTGACGATAATTTTAAACTAATAACCGCCCAAATAGAATAAGTAAAAAAAAATCAAATACCTACATTTGTAAAAAAAAAACAATATTTTTATTTAACCTAAAACTTTGTCACAAAAAAAAAAACGCCAATAGTCTCATCAATGTTTGCAAATATGTAGCAAGGTATATGCATAACATATTGAATAATGCACCTTCAAGTTCATCCCATCATAATTTAGCAAAACAGTCTGTGTTTAATTTATTGTTTTCAGAAAAAAAAAACATACCTATGCCATTAATCATGTGTTTTTAGCAAAAACGGAGAAACACCCTATTACAGACTGGCAGGTTCCAATATGCATTGGTTCTATTGACAGCAAGCTCTGCAGGGTAAAATGTCCAGCTAAGTCTGGTTCTTCATTTTATAACTATAAAAGTTATTTTTCGATAATATTGCAAGGTGTTGCAGATACTAACAAAATACAAACAAAAATATATTGCTATAGAAGTGGGAGAAAAAGGTAAAGCAAAGCGATGGAGGCACCATTCATTATTCAACTTTAAATATGATAATGGAGAATGGTTAACTAAAGGTTTCTCCATCCGATGTGATACCAGGGACAGCTGTACTACCGTCATAAGGAAAAAAGACGTTTTTGATGTTTTTTTTCGAAAAAGAGTTATTTAAGTACTTATTTATTCGGAATCAGCGAAAAAAAAAACGCATTTACCAGTATTTTTATGTGGAGTAAACTAAACGAAAACCTAATAATTCTTAGGTACTACTTATTAAATTATGATTTATGACGTATCTGCTTTTGTATTTTGTATTTTAAAAAGGATAAAATATTTTCTTTTGTTTTCAGATCAATATTTTTATAGAAACGTCCCTTTTTTCCTTATGACAGCAGTAACATGGCCATATTATGTTTAAATAGCTGATTAAGCGTATCCTTTAAAAGAACATAATATATGCGACCATTTTCTTCAAGAAATTTGGATATAAAAAGTGAATATTATAATATCAAACGCGTGTCACGTACACGGAAGTGTATTGAATGTACTTTTGGCATTTTATAGGCGAAGTGTCGTAGTTTAAGTAAAGTAACACAGAAAATGCTTGCTTCATCATAAAAACTACGTGTCTACTGCACAATATCATACTTGACCTCGAAGGATCTATTGCCTTATCTACATATTATTGTCTTACAAACATTCAGAGCGAAATAGCGTCTAATTCCTCAAGTAGGGGAAACAGTTCAATCACTGTTTGCGTGAAACATACGCCAACAATTTTCTGACTATTTTTGGGAAAACACAATAATATAATATCCTGGGACATTGTTCACACACGGTCATCTCCCAAACTAACTTGTACCGTGGAAACCAGATACGCTACTCTTTTTTTGTAAATACCTACATACTTATATAGATATAATAACACCCAGACTCAGGACAAACAGACATGTCATGTCATGTCATGCACACAAATGTTTGTTCTGGATGGGAATCGAACTCACGACCTGCGGCGTGACAGGTGGTATCTTAACCAACCACGCCATCTAGCGTGTCAACGTTTAAAGTTTTATAACGTACATATACACATAAAGCCACTAAATAGTTTAATAAAAAAAAAAATAAGTAAGTACCTTCAATTCCCAGTTTTACTGCTAATTCCATCCACCCTTTTTGTTTAATTCTTCTATTTTTATAGAGCGCATGTGAAGTTGACCATAATATTGGTTTAAGTTGAATTTCCGTAATAATATCTTCGAACGACATGGCGCGCACGCTTCCGTCACCGCTACAAACACAAACTGGTTCGAACTTGCATGCGACGCCACGCTCGACGCTCCACTCACCGCAAACTACCACGCTCCCCCCGCCCGCGCCGCTCGGCCGCACAGTAGGCTGAAATCGATCTTCGTAGACTTAGGGCTGTGTTCACCAATATACAATCTGCCGGTTAGATATTTAAACAGTTGGTTTATGTCGAGACATAAAACAACTGTTTAAAAGCCTCACCGGTGGTTTGAATGTTGGTGAACACAGGCCTAATTGCACTAATCAACGCTTACACCTTACAAACAGCAGACCCTACACACTTTTAAATAAACAGGCTATGGAATTTCGGAATCGCCGCTCATAATTCTTAGGGATCAACTTAGTAAATCTTTTATTTTTTTGGCAGAAATGGGTTTAGGTATTGTATATTAATCAATTTAATGCTAATAACCGTTTTTTAAGGTCTAGTTTCGGGGTCATCCTCCAATCTGTTATACAGCTTGATTATTAATAAATAAATTTGAAATTTACTTTATAGCACTTGGGTGAAAAAATGTATGGAGAAATAAAAGGACACATTTCGACTTTCGTACAAGTGCCCCTAATTTCCTTTGGCAGGATTATACCCCTTATTTTTCTGCATTTTTGACATATCGCTTAATGCGCGTACGCGTTAAATTTTGGAAGAAAAAAATAAATAAAACGTGTTTTTAGAATATAAAAAAAGGTTGGGGTCCATTGGCCATTACCTATCATAATGAGATGTAATATCATATTACTGAGATAATTAGATTTAATTAACTAACTACCCCCTTTCTACATAGTTTTTTCGAACCTTAAGTATAAATCATGTGCATTTAATTACTATTTTCAATCGACATTGTTTTTTCAAAGAGTGATAACCTTTTTTTCTAAAATGGGACAAGGGAATTTAGTACATAACCTTGTCTTGTATGTTGTTTTAAAGCAGTCTGACAAGTTGGGAAACTACCTGGATACTGAGGGCATTAGATCTCATTATCTAACTAGTCTCACTAAATTACAAAAATCTATAGATATTTACCATGTACCTCGTTATTAGTTGTTATGTTGAATCGATTGCTATTCAACATAACAACTAGTCCTTTTATAATCATTTAGTACCTAATGCCAATAATAAATGGATTAAAACTTTTTTTATATGCCAAAAACAAGTTTTTTTCCCCCAAAATCTAACGCGTACGCGCATTGTGCGATATGTCAAAAAATACAGAAAAATAAGAGGCATAATCGTGTCAAAGGAAATTAGGAGCACTTGAACGAAAGTCGAAATATATCCTTTTTTACATAATTATATTTCTCCATACAATTTTTTCTATCAAGTGCTATGAAAAGTAAAGAAAAACGTTTATTGTAAAACTGAAATAGCATTAAATTGATAAATACGCGATACCTAAACCCATTTCTGCCAAAAAAATAAAAGATTTACTAAGTTGATCCCTAAGTCTATGAAGATCGACTTTCAGTCCACTGTGCGCCAGAGTTTTTGAAAACTACGGAAAAATCAAATTGAAACGAATCAAAATACTACCGAAAAAATTTCTCATAAGGTTTTCACTAATGGAGGACGTTGCGATTCATGAGGATGTTCTCAGTGTAATAATTATATTTACGCCAAATCCGCGGTACCAAGTTTAGGTAAATGCAGTGCTCTTCGCACTCACACTGATGCAAGTGTGTTTGTGTGCGTAGAGTTGGTGCGCTCTCTGTCATTATAATCAAACTAACCCATGTTGATCCGTTGAGTTATGTTAATCATACTTATTTAATCGTCAGTTGATTTTTATTTACTATTCTTATATTTATTACAACCTTGTGAAACAAAGAGGCAATTTTGGATACTTTATAAAGTACTGTAAATGGATGGATGTTTTTAACCCTTTCCCGTAAGAACTACTGAACGGATTTTCATGAAACTTTGCATTAATTAATATAGAGTATACTTGGGGCCAACCACCACCTCTTGATGCAGCATTATTTTAATATTACTTCAGTGTGAGAACGAGATGGAGCTATATAGGACGTCTAGCTCCATCACTTTCCTACACTCAAATAAGATTAAAATAATACTGCTTTAAGAGGTGGTGATCTAGCTCCGGAATAGCATAAAGACGAAGTAATGGATTAATCGGGGAGTTATATTACCAAGTCAGACGCTTCTATGGGATGAATAGGATGATGTATGTAAGTATGAAAGAAGCTGCTTTGGAAAGATGAGGCTAAGTCCTGAAAAAAAAATTGATGTAACGCCATACATTAATACGAAATATAAAATAAACATTACATACATTCATAAATGACAGGCCAGATGGCGTGGTTGGTTAAGATACCACCTGCCATGCCGCTGGTCGTGGGTTCGATTCCCATCCAGGACAAACATTTGTGTGCATGAACATGTCTGTTTGTCCTGAGTCTGGGTGTAATTATCTATATAAGTATGTATTTACAAACAAAAAGTAGTGTATGTAGTATATCAGTTATCTGGTTTCCATAGTACAAGCTCTGCTTAGTTTGGGATCAGATGACCGTGTGTGAACAATGTCCTAGAATATTATTATTATTATTATATTATAAATAACATTACCTATATAATTAAAGGATGTTAAATAAGTACGAGCCAAATTTTAGGGAGTTGTTCAGAATCTAGTCTAGTATGCAGAAAAAAACATTAAAATGGTAGAGAGAAATCAGAAGCCCCAGCCATAATATTATTAGAACCAGGAACATGAAATTACCAGACTATAAAATAATAGATAAGGTTCTAGGAGTCGATTTCGCTGCTCATATCCTTTAGTGCGCAACCAACATTTATATCTAAAAAAATTAATATAAAAACCAGCCAAATGCGTGTTGGGCCACGCGCCGTGTAGTTCCGTAGTTGCTCGTACTGCCCACAGTATGACCGCTAGACTTTGTCCAGGGTCAATATTAGTTAGACACGACCCCGCTAAGTCGTTTAGCCGGACAGTAATACAGCATCTCCTCGAAGAACTAATTATGGACGTAATTTTATTATTCTTATTCTTCTCGGCAAACCCTTTCATTTCAAACCCTTAGCATGGGAGTGCATAAAAAATAACTAGTCCGACATATTGGATCTAGAATGACGTCACTTCATGGTTAGCTAACTAAACGTGTATGCAAATTTTCAGCTCAGTCGGTTGAGGATAACTACTTTAAAATTTAGTTGCAAGATTTAAACCGAACAAACATACATACAGACATTACAAGTTAAATAAAAGCTTGTAAAAAAAAATGATCGACGGTTTAGTTTGAGGAATTTTTTTTTTGCGATTTCGATGTTGGTCGCATAGAAAAAAAAAAATGTATCTGAGCAGTTGAATCTTCCCCTAGAAGGAAAAGTTAATAAACGAGGACCTTATTTATAGCAAATTAAGTTCTATTAAAAATATTATGTTACCAACCTTAGCCCTAGCTTTAGTTAAAGCCTCTAGTTTAATTTTCTTCTTTATCCTTTCTTGTTTTTCTTTTGTTTTTATTCCCCATGGCATCTGAAACAATTTCTCATTTCGAAAAAAAAATTGTTGTCAGTCAAGTCATGTCAAGATCGTTAGGTCGCACTATAAACTCACTCGACGCCAGTGGGGAGAGGTCACGCACGCGTAGTAGAGAGAGAACCGAGCGGGAGCGAGCAGCGACCCGAGTCTACTCCCTGAACGGCCTCGCGGCGGACTTTTGAAACGGTTTACTATATATTTCAAAGTAGTTTAAAAAACTTGTAATAAATTAAATTAAATAAGATGAATGCTGTTTCGTATTTTGTAAAGAAGATATTCTTCTTACTCAATACACCTTTAATTGGAAGAAATAATGAATTTAGCAATCGCTTTTTCTTGCTATTTTCACTTTCATCGTCATTCTAAGTTAATTGCGACGTTGCCGTACTTCCACGTTGAATGAAAAACAAGTGCGCGTGTACCTACACATCAATTTAATATTTTTTGGGAATGTTTTATTACCTATTTAATACGATAAAACATTTTGTTTTATGAATGGTAATCTTTTTTTAGCATGTATGGACGCTATACAATTGCGTGTTAGCGGGAACGCTTTCCGTTAATTAACATAGATACGATATTATCTGCGATAAAATACAGATTCCACCTTATTCTGTCATACACAGTTTATTTTGTTCAAATCCAACATATACATTGGAATAATGTGTACCTACTCTGTGGTACCACACTTTTAAAATTGCAATACCTCCTAAACTATAGTAGTGTGTTTTGAATCTGGGTAAGCCATTACAAGTTCTTCGTCAGATGGTTTCCAGTTTCTTCGTACCTTCGCTTCAGGTACGAAGCCACAGACCACCTTCTAACACTGGGAGAATATATTCCCCAACATCGACCAACCAAACCTCGTCTTCAGTAAGTGTGCAAAACCGGCTCAAAGCTGTAATCAGAGCCCGAGGTGCCCGAGGAGGCAATACCAGTTATTAAAAATGGAAATAGGTAAGGCGTAAAACATGCTTACAAGCGTTATTTGAGTTTTTGGCCAGTATCTAATTTAAAAATGGCATTATTTTGTATTTTATCTTTTTTTAAGTTAAAAACGTTACTAATGTATATTAAACTAAATGTAATTTCAAAAAAGTTAATGAAATTTGCTATAAAACGTTTTTTATTTCAAAACTGACTTCTATAGTTTAGGAGAATTTGCTATTTTAAAAGTGTGCCACTAAGTTTTGAAGGCCAGCGTAGTTTTGATCAAAACACAGCATCAAAACTACGCTGGCCTTCAAAACTTAGGCTGATTTTCCACCCGAGATGTGCTGTGAAGATGTGAAAGCTAAACTCTTTTTTATTGGTCTGAGGCTAAACTACGAAACTACGTGACCGTTTCCACTAAAACTAATGCTAATATAGTCCGGGAGGTAGCGTTGCAAATACAAAAGTCATAGTAAGCTATAGATAGTTCATCATCATCTAGTTGAATTTCATCCGGCGTACTATAACTTTATTGTAATTATGTGTATTTTTAAAGTTGATGCGAGCAGCTGACGCATAGTTCCCGCTCCACGATGCATCTGACAATTTTTTTTTTTTTGAGTTCAGTATGAGGTCGACTATTTATGAAAAAAGTTTCAGCCGGCGTACTATTGCTTAATTTGTTTTTTTACTACTTTCGCAACTTGCACCCATGCCCACCGCGGGTGCGTCAGCTGACGCTTGGTTCACTTAGTCGTTCAAGATCTATTAATTGAAAAAGATAGCAATCAATCGGCGAAAAACTACCTAAAATGCAACGCTGGCTCCCGGACTATAAACTGCGTAGCGGAGCGAATAAGATGTGCTCTGAAGGTGCGCCGCCGCGAGTTAACTGTGCGAGGATGATGCGCAGCACGAGCGATTATGATACGATGATTCGACAGTAGGGACGCGCACCTACTGTATACTTACTCTGCTCCAAAGAGTAAAATATGCTCGGCTCTGAACATAGCTACGAGTACACCACTCGCACATCCATAGCTCCCATCTAAAGCACGCATCCTTCCATATAAAAAACCGGCCAAGTGCGTGTCGGACTACGCACAATGAAAGGTTCCGTAGTTGGGATGAATCCCAAGAACATAATATTGTAGTTGAAAAACATGTTTTCCCATACATTCCAACTGCAAATGTAAGTTAGTGCGTACAATACTGAGAGATTTACCATGTTGTTTTAAGACCATAGACTTCTTGTAGGTTTCCTGTAATATATAGAGTACTTATTGAACTATTTTCTATTTTTTTTTTTTAAGATAAGGGGAATGGTCAATTCTCGTCTACTTTCTTAAATAACTTTAAAATGATTTATTTTAAAATTATAAAATATATATATATATTTGGGACCCTCACAGCCCTTTCATTTGATATGTCATACGGTACAGTTTGCAAAACTTTATTTTTTTATTTTATTATTTACCCCCCAAAATTGACCCCATATTCAAAATTCATTTATTTACGTTACACGTCCGTGTTTGGCTCACAGAAATACATAAGTGTACCAAACAACTTAATTGGTCCATTAGATTCGGAGCAAATCGGCTGTGACAGACGGGCAGGCAGACAGACAGACACACGAGTGATCTTATAAGGGGTCCGTTTTTTTCCTTTTGAGTTACGGAACCCTAAAAACATAGCTTACTTGAACCGGTTCCCACCAGTGAACTGCGATAGGCTATTTTTTAATTGTTATGTGCACCAATGAGTATGATTGGAGGATATCAAACGCATCCATAGCAACGTAGCATAGCACATCTCCGGTAGAAAAGCAGCCTTAGTATTGCCAGTGCCGCCTCTAGCAGCTCCGCCGCGCCGCTGAGGCGTCTCCAATAACTATATAGACTCGGTCTCCGTGCTCCGTGCTTCCACCGGTCCTGAACTTTAGTTGAGTTACATTCGTATCTGAGAATTCACGGTCAAAAATAATTGGCATATGTGCAGCAGTGAACTGCGATAGGCTATTTTTAAGTTGTACGTATTTGGTAATGAGATCGCGTAAATCCACTGAATGTGGGAAACGCAGGACGGTCGTTGTGACAATCCTTGCGCGAGACCTATTTCCAGCAATGGACGTCAAGGATATTTTTGTAAGTAGGTATTTAGGGTAGAGGTATGAGGAAAACGGGGTGTAAAATTTACTCATCCCCCATAGAAAAGCGAGGATCCTCCGACCAGACGGGTGTTGTGTCTGGTGGGCTACTGGCCGATGATTGATGTCGTGTCGGGAAGTTGTATTACTATATGAGTGTGAGAATTTTGCTTGCGCGATGCAGGACGTGCGTGACGTCAGTGTGATGCGTAGTTCGCATGCGGCATTGTAGATGCCGCCACAGGGGGATGGAGGAACCCGCTGGATGCGAGCACAGGACCGGTCGACGCGGACGTGGCAACGCTTGGGAGTGGCTTATGTCTAGCAGTGACGTCGTTAGGCTGGAACCCACACCGCACTGAGAGGAGGACTGTGTCGCTGGTTGCAGTAGGAACGCTACAGGCTGTGGATGTTGGTCAATGCAGAAAAGAAAATAAAACAAGTAGAGAGTGTCATTTATTTTTTATTGTAAAAATGATCACGAGTCATTCAAACAAAGAACAATCAATGGAATCAATCAACAATAAAATTGGAGGATTCTCGAGAAAATATAAAAAATAAGAAATTAACCCTAGGTACAATTCGTTACGGGTAGTCAGAAGCCCGAAAGTCTGACAACCAGTATTGCCAACGGTATCGTGTTACCCAGTAACTGGGTTGTGGAGTGGAGGTCAGATGGGCAGTCGTTCCATGTAAAATACTTTGGTAGCCGACCCCAACATAGTTGGGAACAGGCTCGGCAGATGACGACTTTGACGATGACGGTTTGTACGACTTGATAAAACATCAAGATTTCTTTATTATCTTTGAGTTTAATATGAATGCGTGATACATAATATAAACCTTCCGGTATTGGAAACCGTATCAAAATCCATTATGTTTAGATAGATAGATACTAAACACGAAATACTAAAAAAGAAATAAAAATATAATAATTAACACTAATATTTGTTAAGAGGTAAATGATGTTGATGGATGGAGAGGGAGAGGAAGGCCGAAGAAAAGATGGATGGATTGTGTGAAGAATGATATGAAAGAGAAGGGAGTGAATGATAGCGTGAGGGTTGACAGAGGAGAATGGAAGAAGAAAACGTGTTGCGCCGACCCCAAGTAACATGGGATAAGGGCAGGAAGATGATGATGATTTATTACGAGGTAAAGTTGGTATGTTTGGATGTAGGAGGTAATCTCTGGAAGTACTGATCCGAGTTCGAAAATTGTTTCACTGGCTACAAAAAAAAAACTATATTATTCAAATAACACAAATTCTAAACTATACGAAATACTAAAACCAGAGTAAAGAATAATTTTGTATTTAACAATTTAGTGTAAAAGTGCTGGCCGAGTTTCGTTGCTGACCGTTGACGTAGTCACAAGCGTAGGTAAAATAGGTTTATTTGTCACAGAAAGACGTGCACGGTGCATACAAAAAGATAATTAACTCTAATATCAAAGAAATACAAAACGAGCGAGCCTTACAGTAGTCGCATATGATGTCTAACATCTGACATCACAATTTATTTATTTCTCTGTGGCAAAAGTACTTTCTAGTTCCATACAAAATAGCAACATTTAAAAGTACGGCAACATTTCAATCCATCACAATACTTTTAGAAAAATATTTTCATTTCCGTTACACATCGAACTCACTTCCACAGATTGCAGGTAAGCGAGAGAAAAGAAAAAAAAATTACAAAAAAACTGAACAGAAATAGTCAGCAGCTGCACGTCGTGACTCAACTCAGCATGGTGCTGTGGTATGGGGACCCACAACTGGGCTGGTTATCAATGAACACCCGAACATGACATAGGTACGGAAATCCCTTACAGTTAAGGTGAAAGGACCAGGGTAGCCCGCGAAATTCAAATTTTCTTACGATTTTTGCAATTTGCAAGTCAGTATTAGGTTGTATGTTGATCAAAATATGATTCGTAATCGTAACAAATATGTATTTACAGAATTATAATCATTAGAATCAGTAATACAACTTCTTAAGTTAGTGTAATCCTCAAATGTTAATATTTCATGAAATAGTGATTCAAAAGGATTACCTGGTCTTAAAGAGTTGTATTACTGATTCTTATGATTATAATTCTGTAAATACGTATTTGTTACGGTCGCGAATCATACTTTAATCAACATACAACCTAATACTGACTTGTAAATTGCAAAAAAAACACAGAACAGATGAATTTATCTGTTCTGTGCAAAAAAACGTAAGAAAATTTGATTTTCGCAGACTACCCTGACGCTTTCACCTTAACATCAGAATCAACAAACTGACAAAATATGGCGATAATCTCTTATTCTGATCACACGAAACTCATGAATTTGACAATCTTAAAATTAACTAAATCCTTCTTCATGAATTTCTATTTCATCCGATTTCATATCTGTATCTCCGAACAGACTGCTTCTGAAACCAAGAAGATATTCATTTTAAAGGAAGTCATCAAAATACTGTAACTGCTATACACACGCTATAAAAATGTCAGTCATTAAAATACATCCAGCCGTTTGGATGCTGCGAGGGAATAAACAATCATACATAAAGTCACAGAAGTTATGTTCTAAGTCAGATAGGCAGTCGCTTCATGTTCAGTACTGGTATTCAGCTGCATCCGGTTAGCTCCAACATAGGTGGGAAAACGCCAGCAGATTGTTTTTTTTTTTACTTTAGGAGCAAATTGCTTCTGAATCTTGCGTCAATGTACGGATTTCTGCTCGTGAGTGTACGTAGCATTCAGCATTGCTGTGTTCAAGAGTGAAGAGTGAGACATTGTAACTTGTGAAGTACTTATGTACTTACTCGTCTAGTTCTTCCGTGAGTCGAACGCTACTCGCGGCCGCCGTACTCGTGGATTCGCCTGGTGTGTGTTGCCTGCACAAAAGTATACTTCTTACATCGTTAAAAAAGTAAGTTGAAATACTAAAACCCGTCTACTGAAAAATCACGCACTAAAATGTATGAAACAAGAAAATATTATCATCTGAAAGAAAAATACAGACAAATTCAAAATCCGGAGTCACACGTCATTATACAAGGTGTAACTGAAATAACTGAAATGTGATTTTTGAAAACAAACATACATAAACTCACGACTTTTTCCCATGGGCGTAAGCAGAAAGAACTAACAGGACATCATCTGCTACGATCCTTTCATACTCCTTTTGCTTCGTTTACGTTTATAAGTACATCTGATTGTACACGCACGCCGGTTTTCGAGTACCGATTGAACCGATTTGAATAAGTATACGGACAATTTAAGTTGCTACTCAATTTGCCTAACTTTTAATTTCCCTGACTTTACTTACCGTGTGGATGTGACGTCACTTCTTGGTATTTTCCTTGCTTTGCGTTTAGTTCCAGCAGGTTCATTTAGTGCGAGTGTCTCGTTTGTACTGCAATTAAAAATAATACAGGTGACATTATAAGTGTAAAAATATACGACGCGAATTTTTACAAGAAATGGAAAAATACAGATACAGAATGAGTTTTAGGGTCATAGGAAAAAATATTATAAGTACGTGTTTTTTTTTTAAATATATACCATAACTCTAGAGTATTAATGAGACCATCATTTTGAACAACTTTTACTATGGGACCGAACCTGAAATCGCTAAAAAAAATCAGCTGTCACATACATTTGGGCGGCCGCTTGCCGCAATCTGGGGATTGCGGTGCTTAACAGCAGAGTCAAAGAAACTCCTTTGAGAGGCGTTTCATGAACTGTTATTGGATAGTGGGCATTCTGAGATCTAGATGAAGAGTCTCATTGCGTACAAAAAGGGGGCTTTCCAAGGAAACGGTTCTGAAGAATCTGCATCCTATGGAGATGGCGCGGTTTAGCGTGTGCGAATACGACGCAAGCATAGGTCATGGTAGAGCGGATAACCGCGGTAAAGATGCGCAATTTGCTACTTAGGGTCAAAATGACGCGAGAACGGGCTGCATTTATGTGCTCACCACAAGTAAGATGGTGGTCAAGCAAGAATGATTGGACTAGGCTAAGAATGATTTGCGAATGGCCCGTCTTTTATACAGACGTCCGAGTATTTTAGGATCATTTTAGAAGTTAATTTTCCCTTAGTCGAGATCTGTGACTCATTTTTATACATTTTGCTCATTAACTTCTAAATGCCCTGGTCCGATTTACATGACTCAGATTGTAAAATTAGGTTTATACGTAATCCTATCCTTTAAAACTAAACCATCAGAATATTCACACCAACAAAGAATCGTGATTTCACTTTCAACTTACGTAGGTAAGTAATCTTGCAAAACTCACTCCATCGTTGACTCTGTCTCTGTCGCCTCCGACCTAGACTAGAGTCAAGAGCAAACCCATCTTAAATTAAAAAAAAAAAACTTACTTTAATAATACTTATTAGAACCAAATATGCAATCTATTACCAATCTAACCTAAGTACCTACACTTAGGGCCAGTTTTTTGATCCGTAGTTAGTTAACTCAACCAATGGTTAAACATAGTAACAAACGGTTGAATTTTAGTTAATGTGTTTGCCAAAATACCACTATTTACAACTTTTTAACAAGAATGAGTTAATATTAATTCCATGTTAACTCATTTATGTTTAGCCTTTCACATTTTGCCAAAATTCATTCATTGTTTAACCATTGGTTGAGTTAACGACGGATCAAAAAACCGGACCTTAATTATTAGACAGAATCCCTTTGAAATCCTAACTTATGACTTTGAAAACTATATTTAATTCACTACTGTGCGCACGCCGTTCTCTCGTTACTTGCGCCCTCGTGCGTAGATAGATAGGGTCGCATAGTTCGGAGTCCATTACACAGGTTGAGTTTTATCGGGTCATTGGATTATCGGAAATAGAAGAAGTCAAACTATAAAGTAACTGAATGTAATTTTTTTTTATTGTGATGGGTTTGCTCTTGACTCTAGTCTAGGTCAGAGGTGACAGAGACAAAGTCGACGATGGAGTGAGCTTACCCAGAAGAAGCCTGTTCACTCTCACTTTGAAGAGATTACGGTTGTTTGTATGCGTTCGGAAACACAGACGCAAGTAGTGAGTTCCACTCCTTTGCTGTGCGCATTATAAAAGACATTTGGAAGCGCTTAGTGCGAATTGGTGGAATAGCAACCAGGTAGGGATGGTAACTTGCAGTGCGTCTAGATGTCCGGTGGTAGAAGGGGGCCGGTGGAATGAGGTCGTGGAGTTCTTGGGCACACTCTCCGAAGTAGAAGAAGAATCTGTAGAAGACCGACAAGCAGGCAACCTTGCGGCGATGAGCCAAGCTATGAAGCTTGGCATCCACCAGTTTTAAGTCGCCAATGAGCCCCTTAGCTCTGCGTTCCACCGAGTCAAGCGCGACTAGTTGGTACTTAGCTGATCCATCCCAAATGTGACTGCAATACTCCATGCAGGATCGAACTTGCGCTTTGTAAAGGGTTAAAAGCTGTCCAGGCGTAAAGTATCGCTTCACCCTATTTAGGATGCCCAGCTTCTTGACCGCAATTTGAGGAAATAGAACATACTAAGAGTATAAGTTGCTTACTTGACTTGACGACTTCTAAAATAATTAAGATTACTTACTTGTCCACTACATCACTGCGAGGTTCTGTCTTCACGTCTACAGAAATTGGGTCAGCTACAGCTTGCTGCCTGCAAACACAAAATAAAATATCTACTAACCTAAAATCATTCACTGTTACGGACAGCGAGTAGGAACAGAATGGAGTAATTCTTACAGCGTTGCTACGAGTATTTACTTACTATAGAATAGCGAGTACATTCGTAAAATAGCGAATACGCACTTATATTATCACTAAGCATTGTTAAACGGCTTATGTTTAACTTACCACCAAATAAAGTAAAATACTGCCAAAAATAGTAAATGATCACCAAAGTTAAAACTCCATTTTATTGTGAAATTATAAACAAAATGTTTAACATCTTGCTATCCTAGACTACAAACTAATCATTATTAACCTAACCTAACCTAGAAAGAACATTAAAAGCAAATCAAACAAATAAAAAAAAAAACCTAACCTAACCTAACGCAATAATTCGCTCGTTAAGATTTGGTGATCATTTACTAGATTTGGTGATCATTTACTACATTTGGTGTTTGAATACAATTTGAAGTGCAAAAAGCGTAGGGTATCAAAATATTTTATGGTGATCATTATATTTAATCCCTGGGGGGTATCAATTCTATTTATTTGTATATGTTACGGCTAAAACCCGAAGTGCGGCTACACCTACTAGCCCACCGGCCGGCTCGCACGGTCTCTGTACGATACTCACTCACACGCCGCATCGTAAAAGAAGACAACCCTAACGAGTCAGAATGTAAAAGAGTTACGCGATAGAAAGAGAGGCAACTTGTAGGTGAATATAACTGTAGGAAATAAGCGTTGTGCGACCTGAATTGCACTTTATTGTGTCGTAACAAGAGTCGCTTTTTATTTAAATGATGTTGCGGAGTGTATCTGTATTAATGTGTGACCTAGTTTTAGCTAGCTAGGCCGCAGGAATC
This sequence comes from Dicycla oo, assembly GCA_948252095.1. Lineage (NCBI taxonomy): Eukaryota > Metazoa > Arthropoda > Insecta > Lepidoptera > Noctuidae > Dicycla > Dicycla oo. Next base: position 9,855,011 of record OX411734.1, read on the forward strand.
CGCCGAATGCAGGAAGCACAGAGCCGGTGGAAGTGGCGGAGCTTGGGGGATGCCCATGCGCAGCTGCGAACGTCTGTCGGCTGAACTGATGTTGATGACAAAGAAATATAAAACATTGTTGTAACCGCGTGTGGAAGTAAGTTATGACTTACTTGTTGAGCTTCACAGCTGGAACGTATATTTCAGGTTCCTCACTGAAATTAAAATATAAACATTATTAGAATACGTAATGATGTAAAGGTTATTAGCGTAAAAATAGTAAAAATCAATCTGCCTGGCTTTTCTCAACTACGTTGGGCTCGGAAAACATGATGATTATAAGTACTTACATATAATATTCAGGAGGTTCTACCTTCACTACCAACGTCTGCGCCCTGAAAACAAAAAATAATATTATTTCCACACTTATTTTGTAGTCTGTATTTATACCCGGCTGATGACAATAGGCTCGCCCTCTTTCAACAGGGGACTTGAACATAACTGGCGACATGTGGGTGTTCTGTAGGTACACCTCTGCCTAACCCTGCGAGGATTACAGGCGTGACGTGATGATATACCGTCTCTAAAAGCTGCCGGCGCGGTGTGGTGTGGGGAATCCATCCTCTGTGGGCTTGTTACGCAAATAAAAAAGTAGATTAAAAAATTAAATCGACTTCAAAAATAAATTAACTCAAAATTATGAAATAACTTAATTTAGGAAGTTGGTGTCTTGGGATCTGTAGTATTTTTCCACCGACTTACGAAATTAAAGTTATTTCATAATTTTGAGTTAATTTCTTTTTGAAGTCGATTTAATTTTTTAAATGACTTTTTTATTTCGTATTTTTTAGTTTTAAGTAAAACCTAGTTTTGTTATAAATATTGCACTAGAATTTGACCAAGGTTTTGATATGTTTTCCCTTTGACACCATACCCGTAGCTCGTATCAATAAGCCAGGCCGTCACACTTACGCGTCATCATTCTCCTGCCCTTGTCCCAATTTATTTGGGGTCGGCGCAACATGTCTTTTTCTTCCATACTTCTCTATTAGTCGTCATCTCGGTAGTCACTCCCTTTCTGGCCATATCATCTTTCACACAGTCCATCCATCGTTTCTTTGGTCTTCCCTTACTCGTATAGCCCTCCACGTTCATACTCAACACTTTCCTGACGACATTTTCCTCATTCCTCCGCATCACATGCCCATACCATGACAACCGATTTCCACACAACTTTTCAGTCACCAGTGTCACTTTCAGACACACTTACGCGTATTAATCCATATTATCTTGAAAACTACTAAACCAATTTTTATGAAACCTACACTGTTTCTTAAGTTCAAGTAAATGTAAGCCAGTTAAAAAAATGGTCCCAATCCGATTAATAGTTTCGGAGACAAACATACATAGATACACCTATAAAAATGTGGTACCTATATTTGTTTCGAAGGCCTAATAGATTATCATATATGAATATATTGCAGTTCCAATAATATTACATACATACGTGTCGAATTGATAACTTATTATTTTAGGCATTTTTCTTTTGCGTGCGTTATTTGTAAAACATGTATGTATGTAGAGGATCTTTATTGATCTGATCACGAAAATTCTTTCAATAATGGGAAGCTACAGTACTGCCGAGTGTTAAAGACAAGAAAAAAAGAAATTTCACGAGGACGAAGTCGCGGACATAATCTAGAAAAGAAAGAAAGTAAGAAAAATATGTTTAATTGGCCATCTAGTGTATTATGAACCTGTAATACTTCAGATTCATAATATTTATGACAATTGGTAAAAAAAAAAAAAATGGACGAAACTCACTCATGGACGTCACTTGATGGCTCGTTATCGTCGTCATTATCATCCGAACTGTCTTCTTCGCTTGAACTGAAACAAAAATACAATACCCACTTATTAAAATGGTTTTATTCCTAAAAGTTGTAAATGACGACAATCAGTCTGCCTGGCTTGTCCCAAACATGATGGGGTCGGCTTCCAGTCTAACCGGACGCAGCTGGATACCAGTATTTTACATGGAGCGACTGCCTATCTGACCTCCACAACCAAGTTACTGTGTAATACGATACCCCTTGGTAAGACTGGTTGTCAGACTTTCGCTACTGTGTGCTGTTGAAAATACAGTATTACAATGTCGACACATACCTGTCCGTCTGTCTAGACCTCTTGCGAGCTCTGCGTTGTTCCTCAGGCGGTTCATGTAGCTTGTCTGCATTCCGTTCCTCTTCCTCCTTCAGTATCTGAAGTACTGTCGTCTCACTCACTCCGGTGGCCAGCGCAGTCCGTTGGCGGAACTTCGACAGAGGAGTCAGGTCCTGATCTCCATAGATTGTCTTTAACTCTTCATACTCTTGTTCAAAGTAATGGTACACTTTGGCGACGAGTATTTTTGTTTGATCCTGAGAATTGTCAAAGTTACATCGTGAAGTGTGAATGGCTATAAGAGTAGGGCAAGACCAGAGAAATGGTGGATGGATTATGTGACAAATAATATGGCTTCAATTGACGATGTCCATTCCCCTCTATCAAGAATTAGACCGCTTCATTGGTGTAGTGGTCGCAAGCGCTGCTGCTGAGCATATGGTTCTGGATTTGATTGCCAGGTCGGGCAGTGTTATTGTGCTTTTCTATCTGAAATTCCTTAGTAGTACCCTGGAGTCTGGATTTGTGCCCGGCTGATGGCAATAAGCTCGCCCCCTATTACATGGGACTTACATAACTGGCAAAATGCTTGTGTAGTACATACAAACTAAGACGTAACGTTTTTATATTTATATTATTAAATAGTTGAATGTAAAGTCAACGACACATCAGTGATAACAATTTGACATTGACAGCATGATTCACGTGATTTCTCTGTTGTTTTTTCCCTGCTCAACTCTGTTCTGTCCGGCTCGGGGCCGCGTGTTCATATATTTTATTTGAAAGTCCGCAACGCTCCACTTTCACTGTTTCCACTGACGCGGAGTGGAGATTTCGAGCACTGTGATTAGTCAATTCACGTTCCGCTCCTCTCAATGACTATTATAGCCTCTTGACTGCTCATACGGGTGACTCAGGCTCACGACACATAAATGAAATTGCACTTATATATATTAGATGACAATATTTTTTTTTTTTTTTTTTAAACTCCTTCTGTTTAATGCAATCTGTCCTGGGACATTCAGCAATAGGTAGATAGAGATTCTGAACTTGCTCGGTATGAAGCCACTGCTCCATCCGATCGATACTACAGCTCATTCTTGCTGGTTGTGAGTAAGTCCTGAGGTGCCCTTCTTTTCAGTCTAGTGAAGGTGACTGGGTTTGACATCAGCTTCATTAATAATAATATAATAATAATAATAATTTATTTGCATAAAACATGGTATACAAGATGGTAATATGAATACACTGGTAGGTTCTACACGTTTTGCTTCATGAAAATAAGCGTGCAAACTTACATACATGACAACAACATACAACCACTGTCATCGTCCGATTTTATGCTCTAGAAACTCCTTGACACTGTAAAAACTATTAGCAGATAACCATTTATATAATTTACTTTTGAACAATCTTTTATTTAATATTTTAAATTCCTCTGGTATCTTATTGTATATCCGGACACACATAAACATGCAGCTTTTATTATATTTTGCAAGCCTAGGTAAAACATCTAACACGAGCCTGTGGGGGTCCCGACGGCTTCGAGAATTAAGATCGATTGCTTTAGTGAACAACTCTTTGTGCGTCCACACAAACATACAAATTTCCAATATATAAAGTGACGGCAATGGTAACAAATCAAGTTTTTTAAATATTGGCCTGCAGGATTCATCCGGTTGAAGCCCATATATAGCCCTAATGCATTTTTTTTGTGCAACAAACGCTCTATTTTGATCGGTGCTATTGCCCCACATAATTAAACCATAGCGCAGCACAGATTCAACATACGCATGATATGTTGTTATTGCTGTCTTAATGTTTGTTATGTTTCTGATCCGTTTTAGTGCATATACAAACTTGTTAATTCGTTTGGAAACTGTATCAACATGTGCTTTCCAATTGATGTCTTGATCCAAGGTTACGCCTAGAAATTTAGTTTGAGTTACTTCGTGACTTCTATGTATATTCATTTTAATATTATATTTTGGATTTGATTTATTGAATTGTATATAAACGGACTTTTTAAGGTTTATAGATAAGTTATTTTGATTTAGCCATTCAATCAGTCTCTCAATTACATTATTAATTTCAGTCTCATGATCATTAATTGTATTGGTTTTTTTATCAGATGTCACAATAATAGAAATGTCATCAGCGAATAAAATACATTTATGATTACTTATATTAGTAATAGAATTGATGTATAATAAGAATAAAATAGGTCCTAATACGCTCCCTTGTGGGACGCCATATTTGTTATATTTGGTGTCAGAATAATGCGATGTCATATCATTATTTTGATCCATTCTTGTAATGGCAACACGTTGTTGTCTATTTCTTAGGTAAGAAGAAATCCATTGAAGTGGAATGCCTCTAATTCCCATTGCCTCTAATTTTTGTAGTAATAAGTCATGAGAGACTAGATCAAAGGCCTTAGAAAGGTCAAAGAACAGCCCAGTAGTATAATATTTGTTGTTAATATTCGTTAATACTATTTTAATAAGATTGTAGATAGCTAACGTTGTTGATTTATTTTTTTGAAAACCAAACTGTTCCTTCCGTATGATATTAAATTTATTACAGAACTCAATTAGTCTTTTATTCATGCACCTTTCAAATAATTTCGATATAATAGGTATCAAGGTAATTGGGCGGTAGTTATTAACGTCTGACTTTTCACCAGTTTTATAAAGGGGCTTAATTATTGACAACTTCAGTGCTTCGGGAAAAGTGCCAGTTGAGAATGATAAATTAATTAAATATGTTATTATTTCAAATAGTTCATTAGCGCATGCTTTAAAGATTTTTGTGTTAATCTCGTCATAACCCTCGGAACTTGTGTTGTTCAGTGACATAATCTCTGCTCTAACTTCATTTTCGGACACTGGGTTAAGGAACATCGACTGGGACATTGAACACTCGTTACGTTGTTTTGCACACTTACTCGAAGATTGTGCCATATTAATATAATGGTTATTGAACGCTGTTGCTATAGCTACAGGATCGGAGAGTATGGTATTATCAATTTGAATATTTTCAATGCTGTGGATATCGGTACTGTCTATGATTTCATTTTTTATAACTCTCCATACTGCTTTGCATTTATTTTCACTGTCATTTATAAGTTTTATGTTTGCGTTTTTTTTTTATGTGTAGACACATTTTTGTAAAATCTTTGAGTATTTAATGTATTCCGTTTTATTTTTTATATTTTTATTTCTATAATATTGATAACGCAAAGATCGTTTGGTTTTGCAGCTTTGTTTTAGACCCTTGGTTATCCAGTTCTGTTTCTTTTTATTGTTGACATTCACTTTTATTCTTATTTTTGCGAAACATAAGTTATGGAACAAGCATAATGCTTCGTGAAAACAATTGAATGCTTTATTTAAGTCGTTTTCTGCGTAAACCTCTGACCATGACAGATTACCTAAACATTCCTTAAATTTTTGGATATTATTCAAGCTGTAATCTCTATTGTAGAAATGGTATTGCCAATTGATTTGGGTGAACTTTTAATCTGGTGGAGTATGTGGTAATATTCGCTTTTATTTCCTCTTTGACAGTTTTAATCTTTAAATCCTTGTGAATTCTGTCATTTGTGACGTACCAGGGAGCATTTACTAACTGTCGTAGTGTTTTAGATTGAAACCTTTGAAGGATTTCGATGTTGGAGTTCGCTGCAGTTCCCCAAAGCTCGATACCATAGCACCAGATAGGCTTGAGAATGCATTTGTATAAAAGTTGTTTGCTTTCCAGAGACATTTGGGACTTTTTATTGATCATCCAGTGTAAGCTACGGAGTTTTTGACCAAGGGCTTTGCGTTTGGTAAATATGTGGTGTCTCCATGTAAGGCGTCTGTCAAGGTGAATTCCAAGATATCGTGTGACCTCTGCTTGGGGTACTTCTATGTCGTTTAATGTAACAGGTGGACATGTTTGTTTGCGTGTGGTGAAAGTCACCTGGACTGACTTTGTTTCATTGGCTTTTATCTTCCAATCTTTAAGCCATTCGGAGATCAGGTTAAGGCTGTTTTGCAGTTTTGCAGAGGCCTCTCTCGGGCAGGCATCAGTAGCCAGTATGGCAGTATCATCGGCAAAAGTGCCTGTTAGGACATTTTTATTTAACGGCAAGTCGGCAGTAAATAACAGGTACAGGGTTGGGCCCAGGACACTGCCCTGAGGTACTCCCGCTATTTAACCTGAAGTTCAGTGTTATGGACTTGCTTTAGTGATATTTGTTTTATTGAAAAGTGCTAGTGAACTTTAGAAAATACTAGTGACATTGCAGTGCGGTACCGGTCATAACCTAAAAACTTATCGGCCATCAAAACCAAATTCAGTAGTGCCAACATTAAAAAGTTAACGTTGCGTTCCAGCTCCACTTTGCGCGATACAAACATTTCGAGCATCAAGGCTGACAATATTTACAACCTGTCAGAAATACCTATTTCGTCATGATGATACTCCAGTGAAACAAAATGGCACAAAAGGAGAAACCAATGGTCCAACAAGCCCTTCACAAAGGGCTTTTCATCACCCGTCCGCGTACTCTTTCTGAAGGACAACTGAATGTTGGAAGCAACTCAAATTCAAACACAAATAACAGTTTTAACCAGCAATGGACCACAGTACACAACAAAAAACGTCCCCTTGCCAGCCCTGAAAACAAGGAAAATCAAAATAAACAGTCTAAACTAGATTCATACTGGCTCAGCCAACCTATCGATCTAACAAACAGCTTCGCAGGACTAGAGGAAGAGAAAGTTGAGAGTCCTATTGAAAATCCACTTAATTATCAAAAAGAGTCCAGACTACCTCCAATATTCATTGATAAAGTAGAAAACATTACACCATTAATCAAGTTACTTGACGAACATGTTCAAGACAACTGTACTGTCAAAATTCTACGAAACGATCGCGTCAAAATCCAACCAAAAATATCAGAAGCATATACCAACATTGTTAAACAACTAGAAATGAAAGAAACTAAATTTTATACTTACAAACCTAAGCAAGAAAGAAGTTACAAAGTCATTCTTAAGAAAATCCACCCGTCAACTTGCACGGATGACATTAAAGAAGCACTAGCCGAGCGAGGACACATTACTACAAATATCTGGAACATCAAGGACAGAATGACCAAACGGCCCTTGCCAATATTTGTCATTGAATTACAGCCGAACAACAACAATAAGGATGTCTATAACATAAAAGACCTGCTCCACTGTTGTGTTGTTTTTGAGGAACCACGGCCTAAACGTGAAATTCCACAATGTGCAAACTGCCAAGGATACGGGCATACTAAAAGTTACTGTCGCCGCCAACCGAAGTGTATTAAATGTGCGCAAACCCACCCCTCGGCAGAATGTCCCGTATAAGGGAGGCATGAAAATGTGAAATGTGTTTTATGTGAAGGCAATCATCCTGCCAATTACAAGGGCTGCCAAGTATACAAAGACTTGCAAAAAACTAAATTCCCACCGCTGAGAAACAAAACCTTATCTGAAAAAGTAACTCAACCCACAACCAGATGACAATATGAGTGGCCATTTTAGTGTTGACCTGTTTAGATCTCTGCACATGCGGTTGTTTTGATATTTACCTTTTAAACCACTTCTGTATAAATAAAAATAATTATGAGTTCCTGTTCAATTAAATGGCATGAGAAATCGTCTAGAACACCCAGCTATAAAAAAGATGACATAACTTTTCATCGGTCATTAAAATATATCAGGTTGGCGGAAAAGTATTGCACCAAGATATAAGACTTAATGAATTTATTGATAACTTTGTTAGTTACAATAATTAATCAGTAATATAATCCCCAAATAACTCTATTACTCTGGCCCATCTAGTTGGTAGATTGTTGATGCCTTATGTCTGAGCAGTAAGGGCGATGTTCGCAGTGCTAATGTCACCACTGATGCGCGGTTGACTGTAGATACCTACCTGTTGTATTCCTGCTGCGGTGTGCGATACTTCCGTGTTACATCTATATCAAACAAGCACTGCGTACATCGCCAGTAGGGCGATGTTCGCAGTGCTAATGTCACCACTGATGCGCGGTTGACTGTAGATACCTACCTGTTGTATTCCTGCTGCGGTGTGCGATACTTCCGTGTTACATTTATATCAAACAAGCACTGCGTACATCGCCAGTAGGGCGATGTTCGCAGTGCTAATGTCACCACTGATGCGCGGTTGACTGTAGATACCTACCTGTTGTATTCCTGCTGCGGTGTGCGATACTTCCGTGTTACATTTATATCAAACAAGCACTGCGTACATCGCCAGTAGGGCGATGTTCGCAGTGCTAATGTCACCACTGATGCGCGGTTGACTGTAGATACCTACCTGTTGTATTCCTGCTGCGGTGTGCGATACTTCCGTGTTACATTTATATCACACAAGCACTACGTACATCGCCAGTAGGGCGATGTTCGCAGTGCTAATGTCACCACTGATGCGCGGTTGACTGTAGATACCTACCTGTTGTATTCCTGCTGCGGTGTGCGATACTTCCGTGTTACATTTATATCAAACAAGCACTGCGAACATCGCCAGTAGGGCGATGTTCGCAGTGCTAATGTCACCACTGATGCGCGGTTGACTGTAGATACCTACCTGTTGTATTCCTGCTGCGGTGTGCGATACTTCCGTGTTACATCTATATCAAACAAGCACTGCGTACATCGCCAGTAGGGCGATGTACGCAGTGCTAATGTCACCACTGATGCGCGGTTGACTGTAGATACCTACCTGTTGTATTCTTTCTGCGGTGTGCGATACTTCCGTGTTACATCTATATCAAACAAGCACTGCGTACATCGCCAGTAGGGCGATGTTCGCAGTGCTAATGTCACCACTGATGCGCGGTTGACTGTAGATACCTACCTGTTGTATTCCTGCTGCGGTGTGCGATACTTCCGTGTTACATCTATATCAAACAAGCACTGCGTACATCGCCAGTAGGGCGATGTTCGCAGTGCTAATGTCACCACTGATGCGCGGTTGACTGTAGATACCTACCTGTTGTATTCCTGCTGCGGTGTGCGATACTTCCGTGTTACATCTATATCAAACAAGCACTGCGTACATCGCCAGTAGGGCGATGTACGCAGTGCTAATGTCACCACTGATGCGCGGTTGACTGTAGATACCTACCTGTTGTATTCTTTCTGCGGTGTGCGATACTTCCGTGTTACATCTATATCAAACAAGCACTGCGTACATCGCCAGTAGGGCGATGTTCGCAGTGCTAATGTCACCACTGATGCGCGGTTGACTGTAGATACCTACCTGTTGTATTCCTGCTGCGGTGTGCGATACTTCCGTGTTACAGTTATATCAAACAAGCACTGCGAACATCGCCAGTAGGGCGATGTTCGCAGTGCTAATGTCACCACTGATGCGCGGTTGACTGTAGATACCTACCTGTTGTATTCCTGCTGCGGTGTGCGATACTTCCGTGTTACATCTATATCAAACAAGCACTGCGTACATCGCCAGTAGGGCGATGTTCGCAGTGCTAATGTCACCACTGATGCGCGGTTGACTGTAGATACCTACCTGTTGTATTCCTGCTGCGGTGTGCGATACTTCCGTGTTACATCTATATCAAACAAGCACTGCGTACATCGCCAGTAGGGCGATGTTCGCAGTGCTAATGTCACCACTGATGCGCGGTTGACTGTAGATACCTACCTGTTGTATTCCTGCTGCGGTGTGCGGTACTTCCGTGTCACATTTCGGGCAAAATACTTTAATTTCGTTCTCACTCTGCGAGGGGTCTTCCTGTAAAAAGGAAAACAATCGTTAGTTATTATTAAACCTTTTTTTTAGGTATAGCACAGTATATAAAAATCATACAGTAGGACGACGCCTTTGATCTTGTGTAAAATGCCGACATCGTCTAGACAGTAACGCATCGGCCGGGGTTGTCACAAATAAACAATATTTACAAAATTATTTATTTATTGCAGATCAATATTGATAGTAGTATTATAATAAAACAATATTACACATTGATATAATAATGAAAACAATTTTTAACCCGCTTTTTACTGCATACTATTATTAAGGAGATGAGTATGACAATAAAAAAGCAGATGAGGCGTATACAAAGAGATTAAAAAACTGAACTAATGCAGACTTGATAATTACTGTGACACTTACTGTACAGTAATCTTGTTTAAGTGAAGTTTTTTTAAAAATTGTGACTTTATGATCGGTCTGTGTATGGACGGAATCTTTAGTTGGTAAAAGTAACGTTGGAATAGCTGTTTTCTTCAAGGATTTCTTCCCGTACATACTGTTCTCAAAATGCAAACTGCAAATATATATATTTTTTAAACTTTCGAAAGATCTTTCAAGTAAATCCGGTCTTCTACAAGCTTCCACCCATAATTTACATCTGAAATGTTAAAATAAAATACAATTTAATAATTACATTCTAACAATAAGGGAACATACATAATACATACATATACATACGAAAGAATTTGCTACAGACCACCAAACTGAACAACTTTTACTACAGGACCAACTCGGGACAGATTTAAGTTATTTAGATGGCGTTTTCGTAACCAGTACCTACCCTAATTAAACACAAAAGTGACACCCATATCAGATTATAAAAAAATTACGTCCACCATCTTGGATTTCAAAAAAGAGGGTTTTTTCGTAACAAGCATCCCAATTATACTCAAAATTGACACCCATATCAAATTATAAAAAAAATACGTTGTCCGCCATCTTGGATTTCAAAACGGATGGCTTTTTCGTAACAAACACCCCAATTATACTCAAAATTGACACCCATATCAAATTATAAAAAAATTACGTTAACCGCCATCTTGGATTTCAAAACGGATGGCTTTTTCGTAACAAGCACCTCAATTATACTCAAAATTGACACCCATATCAAATTATAAAAATATGACGTTGTCCGCCATCTTGGATTTCAAAAAGGATGGCTTTTTCGTAACAAGCACCTCAATTATACTCAAAATTGACACCCATATCAAATTATAACAAAATGACGTCCGCCATCTTGGATTTCAAAAAGGATGGCTTTTTCCTAATAAGCACCCCAATTATACTCAAAATTGACACCCATATCAAATTATTAAAAAAATGACGTCCGCCATCTTGGATTTCTAAAATGATGGTTTTTTCGTAACAAGCACCCCAATTAGACTCAAAGTTGACACCCATATCATACTATAAAAAATTAGGTCTACCATCTCGAAATTCACCCTTAGTAAATAATAAAAAAGTCCACCATCTTGACACGGAACATACAGACAAACACTTTCACATTTATAATATTAGTAGGATTTCCAAACAGATGGAAGCCGTGTGCGATAACCTATTAACATTTTTTTTTTATCGTGCGCCGGTCGACCATTTTATTAGCGTTATCAACGTGGCACGACATTACAAATAAAATTATTTATGTACTCTACAATAACAAAACAGATTTATTTACCTTACTTCTGTGCGTGGAAGCTGATGAAACCGCAGATCTTTATTTATGTAAGATGAAGACATGCAATCACTCACAGCACACGTTGCATGCACCATTTTAAATAAAAAATAAACACTCGTCGGCCCTGAATGACGTATCCCGAACTACTGACATCGTTTTGTTCGCAATTCGGGATCGGCTTACCCGCGTCTCGCCCCTCACACCCCGCACGATTGCCCTGTCTAGACGTCTTCGTTGGACGACTGTATGATTTTTAGACTGTGGGTATAGTTTCTACACTCAGTAATTAGTTATTTTTGTTTGTATTTTTTTTTTTTTGTTATTTTTGTGGTTTGGTAAAACTCGAAAGGAGATGGCAAATTAAGCATTTGTTTGTACCCGTTGAAGATTTGGCTAAGGTTAAGCTATTAGATATTGATTTGTATTCTAAATTAAGTAATTAAATTTGAAAAGAAGTCGGAGGCACCTTATTCCGATGTAAAAATCCTTATTCCGATGTATTTGGTTCCTAATTCCGAGCGTACAAAATGCAAAAGGAAAACGAAGGAAGGTAAAAACTTAGGAAGAATCGAATAATACATGGTGTTTAAAAAATGAACTCTATTTATTCATTTAGGATTTAATCGTTCGCAAATCTCATGCTTCATTAATGTTTAATGTTCTATAATAAAATGCCTGTTATATTAATTATACAGTGTGAGTATAATGTACACTTATCGAAATGAGGGAAACTATGATTAATTTTATCGACGAAAAAAAAATTTAAAAAAAAAGCAAAATTTAAACTTTTTATAGCATTTTTAAAATTCTTGTTCGCTGCTGTGACCTCAGTGTAAACAAAACGGTATAACTATTAAACTAAACGATCTATCACGATGAAACAAACTCAGTTATGATTGAAAATAACAGGGCGTCCTCATAAAATAAAAGTTAAATAAAAAACTGCCCTCAATTTTTGACAAAAATCTATTATTTTTTTCATTAATTTTTATAATAATTGTAAAATTTCTCAATAAAAACCCGTATTACCTACATTTTTTATTACTTTAAATTATTCTACAACGCATTATCTTTCTCTATATGGATAGAGAAGCTATCGTTAACAAGTCTTGCCCCATTTTGTAAAGAATTAAAACTAAAGTTCGCTGCAGCGTTAAACATTAGTTATGTCGTCTAACCAAACTATTAAAACATGAAGCGCTAGATCGCTTACAGAGTACAGTTTTCTCGCGACCAAAACGTCGTAAGCGCTGGGCATTTCATGGCGCTTACGCGTTTCCTTCAAAGTAGTGAAACAACGTGACGCCCTTATAGATCATACACCGCAGAAGAGATACAGCCACGATACGGCTTTTGTACCTACAAAACTTCATTAGAGTAAATTCATACTCTATTTCAAAATTTGTAAGTATAAATAAATAAAAAAAATGGTAAAGTAGAAAAGTAAAAGACCACTATCCACTAGCTACTACAGTGAAAGAACACTATCTTTCCATTTTGTCAGAGTTGTTAGTTTATTATATGTTCTATTTGCTAAGTGAATTGTTTTTTTTAGATTTTATGTATTTTATTTTCTCTTCTACTCTTACACACGTTGTCTACATCTCTTTTTATTTTTTTTATTTTTTTTATTTCTTTATTTAGAAAACCAACAGCGGTACTTATAATATATTACAGAAATATAAAACAGTATGTATGGCTAATAATAGGTTTCCCTGTTTAACATAATTTGTGTAAACCATGCGAACGGACTTCAGACAGTGATGACATGACAGATGATCTAAATTACAGAATTTAATTTACTACAATATACACGTATAAATAGGCTAATTAATAAAAATTAAAAGAAAAATTAAGCAAAATTGATGATGATGATGAAGATGATGAACAGAGCGAAGTTGCTTGTTATTTGTCTTCCAAAATTATTTTTTTTACCTGAGCTTTAAAACTAGGTTTTGTACAGTTAAATAAATCGACTTGTGAGAAATTACTGTTGTAAGTTCGAGCAATGCGAGTTAGTACGCAATTTTGAGCGTAGTTAGTTGCATGCCGAGGCACGTGTAACATTGGCGTATGACGAGTGCGTCGTAGGGGAGCGTTGAACATGATCTGTGCCACCAAATCCGGACAGTCCAACTTGCCATTAAGAATATCATAAAGTAAGCTCATATCCAACACTTTACGACGTTCATCGAGTGTGAGCAGACCATATGTCCGACAGCCATTTTCGTAGGACATTGGAGGTTTACGGAGGCGATAGTTGAGGTGATTTATAAATTTTCTTTGTATCCGTTCTATTTGATTTTTGTATAAAATATATTGGGGTGACCAGATTGTACATGCATATTCAAGGACGCTGCGAACGTATGCAAAATATACAGATTTAAGGGCTTCGATGTTTTTAAATGCCTTGCAGGATCTAAGAACGAATCCTAAATTTTTGTAAGCTCTGGTAGTAACAAGGTCTATGTGATTTGAAAATGTCAGTTTGTTATCAAACATAACGCCTAAATCACGGACCATCTCGGCTTTATTGATTGTTATTCCATTGAATTGGTACGAGTGGGTTATAGGCTTCTTCTTACGCGTGTAACTAATGCATTGACATTTCGTGACGTTTACTGTGATCTTATTTTTTGTGTAATAATTATGTAAATTATCAAGGTCTTTTTGGAGAGATATACAGTAATCAAGCGATCTTATTGTGTAAAATATTTTTTTGTCGTCAGCGTACATTAAATGTTCAGAATATTTAAAAGAGTCGGTGATGTCAAATAAGTACGCATTATAAAAAAGGGGTCCTAAATGAGACCCTTGTGGAACACCGCTAGGGATCTCAACGAAGTTAGAACGATAACCTCCTAATACTACGGCTTGTGACCTTTTAAATAAGTATGATTGTACCCAACGTAGAAGATCGCCGCGTATACCCAATCTGTACAATTTGTTGAGCAGGATGACGTGATCCACGCGATCGAAAGCTTTTTCAAAATCTGTGTAGATCACATCAACCTGTCCCCCATTATCTGTGTTTTCCAGGATAAAGTTTGAGAAACAAGCCAAGTTAGATATAGTCGAACGTTTTTTCAAGAAACCGTGCTGTTTATTAGAGATACCTCTCAGGATGTATGGATAGATAGCATTGTAAACAAGCCTTTCAAATACTTTACCTAACGTGTTAAGAATAGAAATACCTCTGTAATTTTCTATTTTAATTCGCGAGCCCTTTTTATGTATGGGTACTATAAGTGCTTTCTTCCATGTATTTGGAAATGTACCTTCACTTAAAGAGAGATTAAATATAAAACAAATTGGATGGGCTAAAGACTTTGCGCAACTTTTCCAAAACAGTGGAGGTATTCCGTCACAACCTGGACCCTTATCGGTAGACAAAGAACTCAATGATCTCTCCACGGTTGATGGAGTTATTTGTAAATTAGATATGATATCAACACAGTCATCAATTTCTGGGCTCAGTGAACTAGCAAAGTTATAATCAGAAGGTTCACCAAAAACATCATGGAAGAAGTCACTAAATGCCTCGCAAATTTCTCCTCCTTTTGTATAACTTACATTGTTACGGGTTAACATTTTTGGATAATTGGATCCTCCACGCAAATTTTTTATATAGGTCCAAAACATTCTAGGGTTATTTTTGAGATTAACTTCTGTCTCGTGCAAGTATTTATCATAACATAGTTTTTGAACATATCGCTGCCTATCCCGCAACATTGCAAATTCGTCGTAATCTAGCAGGTTACCATAACGTTTCCAACGTGAGTGTGCTTTACTTTTTTCTTTGATAATTTTTATAAGTGAGTTGCTATACCAAATGGGATAATTACGAGTACCTACTCGTCGGCTAAAAGGTACATGTTTATCGATTCCTGTTTGTATCACATCGTAAAAATTGTTGACAGTGTTTTCTATTGGTGTGATATCCAGAGTTGATTGCCAGTTTATACTAGCAAAGTAATTATTTAATGCGCTATAGTCGGTTTTACGATAATTACGTTTAGGTGTAGACAATTCGTGTAGTGGGGAAATTTCGAGGTCGGATATTTCTATGGTTAACACTGGATGATGTATGGCTGACCCCACATTTGGCGTGCGCGATCCTCGGGCGTGCGCGCTGCGCGGACGCGGCGCGCGCGTTGCGCGCGCGCTGCGCGAGCGTCGGGTTTGCCGCCGTGTGACGTGCGGGCGGCGTGCGCGCGGCGCGCTCGCGACGCTCGAGTAAGTAAGAAGAACCGAAACAGTAGCGGGCGGCGGGGATAGCGGGCGAAGGGGTAAGAACGCGACTCGAGCCTCGCGAGCGCGCCGCGCGCGCGTTGCGCGCACGCTGCCTGCACGTCGCACGGCGGTGAACCCGGCGCTCGCGCGGCGCGCGCGCCCGAGGATCGCGCACGCCAAATGTGGGGTCAGCCTAAGTCAATCTTCGTGAGCGGTTGGAGGCACTCGTTTTTTATATTTAATATCAAGTTAGAAAACGTTAAGTCGAGTGTATGGCCCTTGCTATTAACAAGTGTGTTGTGTTGCGTTATTCCCAAAAAACCCAGATCATTCACCAAACGCATAGCTGCATTTTGTACCTCAACGGCACCTTGTTTTAAAAAGGTTGGTCCACCCACACTCCATTTTATACACGGAAGATTAAAGTCGCCTATAAGTAAATAGTTATTATTTCTTGTGTTGTGTGAAAATAAATTAGTAATACATTGTAAGACGTAGTCTATATCTGAGGCTATCCTATGAACATCGGGCGGTACGTAAACAACACTCACGTATAGATCAGTCGACGCCGACAGCGCGCGGGCCGGTATTATTATGGTCAACAATTCCGTACCAATACTATTAGGCACACACTCAATGCACCACGCGCCTAGCTCAGATCGCGAGAGTATCATCACACCACCACCCGACGATTTGCCAGTGGCGGCTAAGTCGCGGTCCTTACGGAATACGTCGTACCTATAGTCGCAACAATTCACTATCAAAAATACCGCTATGTAACCAGGTTTCTGTTATGATAATTAAATCATAACTGTTACATAAAATGTTTTGACGGAATTGTGTTGTTTTAGTTCTGAGACCGCGACAGTTTTGGTAATATATATTTAAGTTTAAGTTAGGGGGCTGCATTTTGCTAAGTATATTTTTCTAAAAACGTATTTGACAAATATGTACTCAAGGGACGCAGAACGATAATTAGTATTAACACATTTAGTAATTCGTGGGTAGATTGGTGGCAGACAATTATCTCCTGCAACGGCATAACCAGAGTAAAAGGATAAAATGCGCTTTGATTTATTCTGTTATGACTAACCTGATTTGTTTGTAATCTAGTCCAAAAAATATAACCGTATGCTAACAGACAAGAAATAATTATTCTGCAAAGTGGGTATGTTGCTAATGAGTTATAAACGTACATTAGAGTAACAACGTTTACAGTGCATGCGCTGCCTATAGGTGCGATACGAAATTGTGTAAATGAACTTCGTATTTTATAACTAAGGTTATGTACTATAACATTAAAATGAATTAACCTGCAATTAATATATAACTGAAAATATTTATCGGAAGGATAAAAAGTTAAACTTAAATTGATTTTTTGATTGTTTGTCTTTTTAAGTAACACATCATTAGACTTATAAATAAAATTGTATTTATAGATTGTCTGCAAAATCAGAGTTACGCCCTCGAAGCATCTAAGACATTGCAAGACCAGTATATGTAAATATAATGTGCACATAATGTATCGCACCCACCCAACGCGCATATCCCATACACACTCGCCAGTGGCGACACAGTACTCGAACAAAAAACACTGTACATAGATCTCAGCAAATGTAGACTCGGATAATGCAAACATCAAACTATCAACTCCGCTCTGTTCCAAGCTAACCAAATAATCCTTAAAAGTATAATTAAACACATAAGAATGAGACAAATAATAATTAAAAATAAACCTTATGAATGTTAAGAAGTTACGACTTAGACGATTTTTCTTAGATCTTCCTCGTCCGAAATGAAGATAACTGGTAATGTTACCGCTTTCCTTACGTGAATTCTGCAGTTTTTTGTCCAAATAAACTGGTATTCTTTAATGTTAGCCACTTCTTTGGTTTTTTTTAGGAGATTCTTGTTGAATAACGTAAGATGTTCGTTTATATAAATTGGGACAACATTGCACTGAATATCCAGGTCTTTGGTAGACAGACGGCGTTTACGTGCTTGAGAAATAATATTATCCTTGAGCTGGCGGGTACGTAATTTGGCTACTATATTTCTTGGTCTGCCTTGAATTTTAGACTTAGCAGTAACTCTGTTTACTTGAATTATATCATCATTTCTTATATCAATTTCAGTGTGTTTAGCGATCTTTAAGACAATTTCATTCAAGTTCTCATTGTTAAGTTCAGGTATACCAACGATTTCAATGTTGTGTAGCCGGTCCCTTTGTTCACTTGCATTAACGTCTATCCTCAATTTTCTGTTTTGTACTTTGACTTCTTCAAGTTCTTGTTTTAATTGATATAACTCCTTAATTTCTTTTGTGTGAAGTTCAGTTTTTTTTGCTACATCATCATGTTCGTCGCTGTGATGTTGCATTGACTTTTTAAGTGATGCAATTTCCGCGTCTGCTTCGGTTTGTTTGCTTTCTAGCTTATGAACAGATTTCTTCAATTCCGAGAATTCGTTTTTGATACTAGTAATTTCTGATCTCAATTCTTGTGTACTTTCATTCAAGTTTTTCAGTGAGACATTAATTTGTGATATATCCTGCCCGAAATCCATCTTCCATTCATTTAGTGTCGTCATTATTTTCTTGGTGAAATCTTCGAATGCTTGTGTGAATTCGTCGTTATGTCCACGCTTGCGACGAGTGACATTCATTCTTGACTCTTCAGATGTTTTGTCCACCGTGAGATCCGGTACCGAGCTCGCACGAGCGTTTGGTGATTCTGACATCTTACTGTCTATCAACTCGGAGGTCTGTGGTCGCGATAAGACAGGAATGCGGTACGTCACAATCCGCTAACTGCGCGTAAACTTTAACTTTTAACTTTTATGTTTGTAGCAATAGGGTTCAATATGTAATGTAAATGAGAATATTACTTTAATATTTTTACGAGAGAATTGTGAACGCGTCCGTTCGCATCGACTCGAGGCGAGGTATACCTTTGTCCTATCGCAGGTATGCTGGAAGAGATTTCTTTAGAAATAAGCATCACCTTTGTACGTATTTTTCTGTTCCTTTATTCTTGTCTGTTTATTTGTGTATACATAAACGGTTAAATAAATAAATAAATATTTTTATATATTTTTAGTGATTTTTCCACCAACGCCGAATATAACCCTTTGAGACTTTCTATGCATATTAGTGCACCAACAAATCCAGTCTTATTTTTCGATTCAACTATCCGCTTCTTCGAAATGTGTATTAGTATTCTAGGTTCCCGATTTGGCATTTGGATTTCTCGAGTTTGTTTTAGATGGAACCGCAGTCTACTAATGTATTTTTTGGCATTCTCTAAAAAAGCAAAAATTTCTTCACTGTTTTTGCAATCAAGGGGCCTTTTGTATCCATAAAAATGGCAAAATTGAGAATTAAGTACATCAAAAAGATGATTCATTGTGGTAATAAATGTCACTGTACCTTCTGAGTTCTGAAATTGAGAGGATTTCAACTCCTTGTCGCAAAGAACTAGTGTATTTGCAACACTCATGCTCAGTAATTGTATTGCTAGCTTTACTTTCATCACTTGATTGCGAAAGTGAATATGGCCGGGGAGACAACTTATTGGCAAAGTTAAGTCCTTGACTTTGTTGTAATCTGGTCAAATTAACAAGAAGTTGCCATTTTATAAGTTGGTCATCTTCATCATACAAAAGTTTTTTGTTCTCAAACGTGTTTCGTATAAGTTTTATAACATGGCAAGGGTCAACTAATACGTATACTTTGTCTGAAGTAGAGGGCTGTATAAAATATGTTTTAAGGTTATCGACATCTGAAAAATCACATCCAAGTTTTTCAACAGCCTTAAAATTTGCCGGACACCCATCGAAAGTGATACTGGGTACAAGAACTCCTACCTCAGAGCATTTGTTTAAACAAATTCTTATTAAAGATGCCTTAGTATCAGCACTGATTCCTGCCGCCAAAAAATAGCCTACAGGAATTTTCCAGTTTTCTGACATAGAAACAAGCATAAAAACTAAGACTTGCGTTGCTACTTCTTCTTCTTGGCCTTCTACAGGACAGTCCCCAAAGTTTACATAGCCTAACTTTTTCTGCTTGAACAGTTTTTGCTTCCTCAACGCCATTTCATCGAAAACAAGAGAGCAAATAACCGGTTTGGAAGTCGAATCAGATTTAAGTTTTAAGCTTTTGAAAGATTCATCTATAAATCCAGGTTCAGCGTTAATACTTCCATACCACTTGCTGAGAGTCCGAGGGTAGGGTAAAGTATTATGGAAAAATTGGCGGACGTATTTATAAGCAGCTGGTGAATAGTAATTGCAATGAGAGCAAATTTTCGTATGGTTGAAGAGTATTTCATTTTTTTTGAGATTTTCTTATTTTATGTAATGTATTAGAATACATCTCTGCTACTTCAGCTTTTTTCACCAAATCATTCTCTATTTCTTTATTTATTCCGAATTTTCCTTTAATTTTTTTAAGAATTTTAGTTAAAGTTCCCGTTTTTTTCTGAAGATACTTATTTTGCCGTTGTAATTTTACAATATTTTGTAACAATACCTTTTTTGCAGCAGATAATTTCCTTAAATCTTTTTTCAACTTAATTTTTCGGGGTGAATCAAAAATTGATTCAGAGTCAGAAATTTGCATTTTGTCTAAAGATGTTGGAGAAGACACTGGGTTTTTGTCAGCATATTCTACAGGATTACTACAAGGAATAGCCGACTTCTTAATAAAACGCTTTCCAGCTTTAGTGGTATAAATATCACCAGCTCGAAAGTGTGCAGAGCACACAAACGAATATTTTGTAGGAAGCCACGTGACTTCGCTTCTATCCTTTTGAAGAATCTTTATCCATTCTTCTCTTTTTGGATGACCCGGATGAACAAACCTGAAATATATAGGTATATATGTGAATGACTGAATGGGACGAGATCTTAGTAACAGTAAAAATAATGCAATATCACCTACAAACGTGCAAAATTAAGTACGAATCTGAATACCTACTAGCTCGCGTAATTCCTGAGCGCTAACGAATGACCAAAATTCTTTACGATAAAAAATGGCTAGTATTTATCTGAGCACTAGATCTAATGAAATTTTGCACCAAAAAATACTTTTTACCACCCAAAAGTAATAAATGTGCACCAAATTTTTAATACCAATTTAAAGTGAAATTATAACCATAAATATTACATTTTGCTCGTATGATATAGAAATAACACCAAAACTAATTATTGTTTACCCAAAAACAATAAATAACCACCAAAATTAGAACCCCATTTTAATGTGAAACTGTGACCAAAAAATGATGTTCCCATGTTTAGCAAATTGAGTACTACTTTTTAAGACTCTATCGAACGCGCAGTGGCGCCCTCATCGTTTGTTTGGTTATTTCTTTTATTTTAGAATGAAAATGCTGAAAATGAGCACGTTAAGTTATGCTCCACAAGACAATATTTTATTATTATTATAAACAGTAGTTTTATATTGTTAAGTTTTATTGTAATCCTTAAAACGGGAAATGGTGGCCACTTTTTTCCGTTTTAATGATTACAATAAAACCTAACAATATAAAACTACTGTTTATAATAATAACGTATAGTCTTGTGGAGTACAACTTAACGTGCTTATTTTCTGCATTTTCTTTTTAAATTAAAAGAAATAACAAAACAAGCGATGAGGGCGCCACTGTGCGCTCGGTAGCCTCTTAATATATTATATAAAATAATTTTGAAATAAACTTTCACACTATTCATAATAACATAAACTTACCGATGAAAACTGACACCTGATGATTCACTGACATGTCTTGATGTATTTTTGCAGTATCGAAATACGCATGTCGTCATATTTTCTGAAATTTGTCAAAAATTATTTGATATTAGAAACTAAAAAGAAAGAACGTAAAATAATTATTCAAAAATATTAAAAACAATGAAACAAATCAAAACACTTTCTAAAAACACCACGTGAAGTCTATGTTTAGACGTTTAGTAATGGAACATCTGCATGTTTTAGTCTATGATTGTAGATGGCGTGACATTTAAATGAAGATTTATCTTTTCTCTTGTGGTATTACGATGTTATTACCTATTTATTCACTTAAACAACAAATTATTTTACTTACTTGCCTTCTGAATAGTTATTTACGTCCAGGTTCGCACTTTTCTTCGAATGATCGTATTTCAACCTATTATTAGCACCGCCCCATACGCATCCACTCTCGATGAATGTCAAAGTCGTACTACAGTAAGGTGTACGCCTGTACGGATTGCAGTACAGTTCAGTCGAACACAGCGAGTGTTCGGATCGCGATATCTAGTGCGTAGTACATATATATCGATGTTTCTAAAAGTATAAATGCCACGTTTATGACTCAATGACAACATTTCCTATCAGCTGTTAAAGAACGGCCTTGCACACTGCTACGTACAAAAATACTTCAGCAGGCAGAAATTTATTTATTCTTTTTTAGATTTTTTTAAAATATTTTTTCCGTCGATAAAATTAAGCATAGTTCCCCTAATTTCGATATATGCACATTATAAAGACACACTGTACTAAAATATAACTATACTTGACTTCGTTTATGGACACGTTTGATAGTTTTGTAAAAAATATATAATGAATTATGTGTAACTAAAAATTGCTCCTACACGTATGTAATGTTGCAATATTAAGTTTATGTGTTGTTTTATTTTTAAGGGGTAAAAACAACACATAAACTTAATATTGCAACATCACATACGTGTAGGAGCAATTTTTAGTTACACATAATTCATTATATATTTTTTACAAAACTATCAAACGTGTCCATAAACGAAGTCAAGTATCCAACTAGATAATAATAATAACGTTTATTCATCAAAAAGTAAGAATTTAATGAGTGAAATGTTCGGTAAGTCACAAACTAAGAGTCGCTTGTAGCCGCTTAGATACCTATGGTAAAAAAACGTTGACTGAAGGAGTTAAAAATAAACACGGGTGTAGACAAATAGAAGAAAGACCATAGACTACATCCCTAATCAGAATTGAATTTAACGAGCTCTGTGCGCCAAGGACTTGAAATGAAGTCAAAGAATGACGTTATGAAACAAATAAAGCTGTACCTCATTTCCTAAAGCTCTAATTGAGTTATGCATTTGTTTCTTTGATACTTATAATTTATACTGTTTTTCTTACTAGGGATACTGTGAAATAAAACAAATATGGAAATATTTAATCAGTTTTTATTTAAATCCCTAAATTCTAAAATTATAATTAAAACTTAACGCGTATAAATCTCATTCATCGATATGACGATACCCTCATCCCTACTGTTTACTATGTATTTCGTTATACATTTATAGCTTGGCGCTGGACAGGCATCGCGTTCTGTGTACGTTGGCGGTGAAAATGTTAATTGCATTACAGGCGCATTATATTAGCATTATTGTGGTCAAAGAAATTGCCAATCGCAATAAAGAAGCGTTATTACGGTCAATGAAGTTACCAATCCCATTAAACTAGGTATGCCATAGCCGCTGTGCTGAACCGCTGTGCTCACCCGCGCGCGGGGAAAACCGTTGAGCGCCCCACCCGCGGTAATCTTGTAAACAAAACCGATTTGCATCGTAGCTTCTTGGAATTTTGTGACCGTTGAATGTTTCTTAGAATGCTAGTGAGTAGGGCTTTATAGTAATGTAGAATTAGAAAGGACTCCTTAATAGTGGTGGAACAAGGTTCAAACCAAAAGCAGATTTGCGTGGGATGACTTTACTCCCACGAACCACTACTTAAATAAAAAAATGGGATGAATTTCATTCATCCCATGTGTAATTAGCGGCTATGGGACCAAACCTGAAATCGCGAAAAATAATCAGCTGTTCCCTACATTTTTGTTCGCATAAATCGTGATGACAAACAACTTTTACTGTGGGACCAAACCTGGATTCGCGAAAAAAAAAATCTGCTGTCAAGGGAAAATGTCAATGATATTGTGTGCTTACTTGTTGTTTAGCTTGTACTTCTTTTTCAATTTTCAGTACTCCACGTTCTAATCGACTTTGCTTCTGTTCGGATTCCTGAGAAAGATTGTCGGATTTTTGTGTTTCCTTATCCACATATAACTCTTCGGTTTTGACTGCTGATGTTTTACAAATAGCATTTTTAATATTTTGTCTGGATATAACATTAACTTCTGCAAAATTTGTTTGCGTTGAAGTATCTATGGTGCTTGATTCCATTTCAGATGTAGGAGTACTTGCTGGGGATGCGGACGGAAGACATTTGCTTGGCAATGCATCTGGATGTAACCGAGGTTTATGAATTAACAGATTTTTTTCAAAATGAACAGAGCAAACAATATGACTCCCTGGCTTCAAGTTCTTTCGGTTCATCAAATCAGGTCTACCTATGATGTTTAACCATTTGTTGCGTCTGAAAAGGAAAATAATGAATTGGGCGATTGCAAACTATTATTCCGTGCAGATCCAGCTACGAATGGGTATGCCGGATGCCCCTCCTCACTTGGGTGTTGTACAAGGCGACTAAGGAAATACAACCGGCACCCTAATGGCGTAACAGTATCTGAATTTTTTTGAAAAAAAAAAAAAGTTTTGAAGCAAATTAGTGGCTTTATTAATTTAATTAGAGATAATGATGGTATTTTTTATTACTTTATTATTAGTAAAAGTGTTTGTACAAATCTACTTACAGAAATAAAAATCGTTTATCATTATTAATCGACTTATTTGTTTTTTTTTTTTTTAATTAACCATTTTTCATGTAACACATTCAGACACAATGTAAATTGTTATCGAATAAATGAAATGAAATGATTATGACGTCACACAACTTCACACAAGACGTGTTTTACCTGAAGCCAATGACTAATGATTTGTCTGCTATTTCATACAAAAAGCGTTTTTAACATTCGATAAAAAGTTGCTGATTTGACTCGTTTTCCATTTTTGAGAGTTCTTTAGTCAAGCAGTGGACTGTTATAGGCTGTTAATGATCATGATAAATTAACTCGTAGGCATGTATCATCGCGGACATTTGCAATGAACCACTATTAAACTTTATTGCCGTAGCAATAAGGTCGAAAATTGGTTCACCGCAACCTATTACTAACCTATTACTATATACTTTAGGACCAAACATTTTCAAATGGAGATTATTATTTTTGTTGTATATCCTATACAACGTGTTTTTCCTATACCATAACTCTAGGGCAGCATTTCCCAAACTATGGTCGACTAGGGTTGATGAGGAGGTTACTCTTCCTCATCCTCATAATGCGGAAGTTCCTCATTTTTTACCGATTCCTCATCCTCTTCCAATTCTCTCATTCATTAAAAGGAATTTATGAGGAAGTGCGCCGGTATCTTTTAGCCCCTCCATCAAGTATCCTTAGTGAGCGCCTTTTCAGTGGCGCTGGATTACTTTAGACGAATTACGAAACGGTATATCTGGAGAAACAGCGGAGCAACAATAATCGATTTACAAAAAATCTAGTGATTAGCCTAAAAATTAAAACACTATCACGTTAATATGTTGTTTGTAGAATAATCTGACAAAAAATGGTTGATTCCATGTATATTAGT
Organism: Dicycla oo; assembly: GCA_948252095.1. Taxonomy (NCBI): domain Eukaryota; kingdom Metazoa; phylum Arthropoda; class Insecta; order Lepidoptera; family Noctuidae; genus Dicycla; species Dicycla oo. Next base: position 9,880,443 of record OX411734.1, read on the forward strand.
ATGGTTTTTATTCGTTAAAAACTTTTTAGAGGTATCTTCGTGATTTTTTTCAATCGTGTCAAATTAATTGTATTATGTTTTCAACACACTATCTAACTAGCATAATTATATCCTGAAGGATATCATATATTTTTCTAATTTGGTTTACTGCAGTAGATCTTATACTTTTAGGCATTATAAAACTTGCGTTATTTGCGTTTAGGTCCTGTAATCCTCTTAAGGCGTATTACGCCATTAACCTTGCTCAAATGGGCGTTACCGCTGAGAATGCCCCGCGCACGGTTATTGTAATTACGCGCGAAGCGATCACTAATATCCTATTTTGAAAGCTGACTGCCACAGAACCATAACGCGCGACGCACGCATAGGTAGCCTGTAGCATATTTCAGAGCAGTGGTTCAGAACATTATTAAGAGGATTGTGAAGCTGTAAATTTTCATACAAAAAGAGATAACGTTTTTCTCCCCGTAACCATAGTCTAATTTTCATAATTTTTGGAAATGTTGTAGGTATAATGAAAAACTAGGTACGTACGTTTTTATTATAAAGAAATATTGTATACAATATAAGTTATTAGCATCTAAATATCTATATTTTTCACATAAAACCATCCTCGAGCATTTTTATTTTTTTGAATTGCTAAAAAATTGAATAACTAAAAACTAAAAACGTACAGACCTAGATTAAAGTATACTGAATGTAACGAGATCAAAATTGTCTCATTTTGTAAAGGTTTAGGGGAGTAAAAACGTTATCGCCCGAAACAATTTTTATGTAAATAATTGTATGAAATGTAGGTAATTGCCTCCAAAAATCGCGCCGCGTATCGGCACATCACAATCCTCTTAAGTAAAAACTTATATGTTGTAGAAAAACAAATACAATATTTGTGTAAATTATTATATTTTTAGAAAATATATTTTTTTACTGACTAAGAACTCATTGTAACATTACTAAAACAGATAATGGGCGTCGGAATGTAGACAGTTATTATTAGCTTTCCGCTTTTTTTTAATTCATTTCTTCTGGGGTGTTGTCTCCCTCTATTATAAAACTAATGTTACATAAAAGACATTTCAGTTTTAATTTATTAATTTAACCTGTCAGACGTTCAGATACGATTTCTATTGACTTTAAACCGCAGTCCAAATTTCCTATTTCTTGGAGTGATTTAAAGAAATGACTGATGTTTACAATACGTCTACCAATCGATAATTCTTCAGTTCCCCTAAAACAAAGTAAAATATAAAATTCAGTTGAAATACTGATGGCTTTAAAAAATATTATTATATTCAAATAAGCAGCGTTTGATCAAACAAAATCCACAATATCAAAAATTTATTTTCTGCTTCATAATAACATGTCGTTGGATTTAGTTGATTTAGTTCTTGATGTAAATTTACATTGAGTTCAATGAGTGATGATGACTTTTCAGTAGTAGGACTGCAAAAACACAATAATTATTTGTGAAAATAATACACTGTATTCTGTGATATATATACAGGGCTATTTTTAAATCACTAGTTAAATTTTCACAGGGTGTTCTACCCATGAATATGAACAACTTTCACTATGGGACCAACTCTGAAATCGCGAAAAAAAAATCAGCCGTTTCAAAATCCAGGTTATAAACTATCTGCATACCAAATTTCATCTAAATCCGTTAGGCCGTTTTTGCGTGACTGAGTAACAAACATCCAAACATACAAACTTTCACATTTATAATATATTATTATAGTAGGATAGTACGTGTATGTCGGAAATTATCCCACGGGAACCTTCTCCCGGGATGTCTTAAGCCAGGTTATAAACTATCGTATACCAAATTTCATCCAAATCCGTTCAGCCGTTTTTGCGTGATTGAGTAACAAACATCCAAACTTTGACATTTATAATATTAGTAGGATGTTTAGATATCGATACCCATCACGTCTGCGGAGTTTCACTAGCTAATTTAATTTCAGCCTGTATAATGTTCTCCCGGACCGATATTCGGTCACGGCAGCCGATATAATTGAAACCGCAAGCGCAATTCCACCACTCTCATAACCCGATGAGATATTTTACGTAATCCTCCGACAACACGGATCATATTTTCTTGTCGGACAATCAGGCGATCAGCCTGCAATGTCCTAGCTAGCCCAACTAGAAACGACACCTTAGTTTCTGTTCCCCGCGAGAATAAAACCCGCTACCTCCAGATCGAATAGCCTAGCGCTCTCACCACTAAACCAAGGAGGCCAAAGAGTTTATATTAGCAAGCTATAGAGCAAGCGTTAGCGAGTATGAACAGTAAGCACGGGTATGAACAGTCTCGAAATCGCAAGCGCATCCAAATTAGTAACAAATGGTCGTCAGCGCTGGTTGTTTCTCCCGACAGAATTAATTAAAATTCTAAGTTTTCATCGTGAAATGTGCAGTGCCAACTTGTAAAAACAATTCATGGAAGCAAAATAAGAATAATAATGATATAACCTTTCACCGGTGTTTACTATTTTGATAAGAAAACACAGATTTTATCTAAATTACTTAAGTTAAGGCGTGAAAGGGGGTTGCGCGGGCGCGCGGGCTGTTCAATGCAGCACGTGCTCCCACGCCTCCCGCTTCATACTTTCCCCGCTTTAGAGCTAGTGTTGTACTGCATTGTATTCGAGTATTTGTAATCATACTTACCAATAATGCGAAAGTGTGTTTTTGGTTTGTCGGTTTGTTAATTTATCCTTCTTTCGCGCAATAGATCGAAGTCGAACTTGAAGTTGTTTATAGGAAAATATATTTTTACGTCTCTTCATGAACACAGTAATTAATCAATCCCCTTGCAGCAATCACTGATATTCAAAAATATATAGATATAAGGATAAAATATCTAGTACTTACGTAAAACGGTGATCAATCAAAGAAAAAGACAATTTTACAATAAATTAACTAACTCTTTTTAAGTGGCAATAATGACTTGTAAATTTTTGTGTGTTTTTAATAAATATTGTTTTATTTATCTGCTAAAACGTAAACTTACTTAATACTCCTAGGTACTCGCGTACTTACTCAAAGTAATAATACCTGTACGCAAGCGTCAGCCACGTCACGGCGCATCACTATTTTACCGCTACCACCCGCTACATCTATAAATCAGTATCTATACAACATCTGCTTACGGTTGGCATAAAGGGACTAGAGCGATGCGCGTGCTCTATAGCTTGCTAATATAAACTCTTTGAAGGAGGCAGTCGATTGTGATGAGTAGGTACTTACTCGACATCCAAGCGAGAAACTGTATCATCCAGTTCTTGAGTAGCACTTTGCTTCTTCGCCAATCTAAAATAATAAAATCATTGAAATACAATTGGCAGTACAGCTGACCCTACTGTAGCCACTTTAATTAGTCTGTGGCTTCCGTAAGCCTCAGGTGATGTGATTCGGTAAACCAATAAGTAATACAAATTTATTAGAAATATATATTTTTATCATTCTTTATTTAGGTACCTACTTATAGTAAAGTTTCTTACCGTCTTTGTGCTATATTCTGCACATTTTGGAGTAAGTGTTTTCGACGAGCAGCTTTCCATCTCTTCCCACTATTGTCTTTATTTCCCATATTTTATTTTGGCGGCGCAAAAACAAAAATTCCACTGCGGAAAAGGTGGCACAGACCCGTCCTCACTAACGTTCCCAAGAACACTGGCGGCCCGTGGGCGGGTGGGCCCGTGGCCCGCCGTGGTGCGGTGCGGGCGGTATGGAAATGAGCAAGCGTATGTCGTAAAAATGCAAATAAAATCGTATTAAATTAAATATTAACTATTTAATAATAAATGTTGGCATTTAAAATTGTACGGTATACTTTTCATTGTAATTATAATTTGTTAATGAAGGGATAAACTGCTTTTAAATATAATTAAGAGGTGTGTTTGAAGATTTTTTTGATGTATTAAAGTATGTTTAATTATGTTTTGAGTTCCATCACTGTACGCAAAAAAGATTTTAAAATATCATTCTTTTGTTTTTTGGCAAAATTATTTACGGTTTAAGAGATGCACTGCTTTAAAAAAAAAACACCTTTTTGACCGTTTTCAAGAAATCTCCGCCTTACATTCAACCAATCAAATAGTGAAGTTTGACTATTTTTTAGTGTTCCGTACCTCAAAAGGAAAAATCGGAACCCTTATAGGATCACTCGTGTGTCTGTCCGTCTGTCACAGCCGATTTGCTCCGAATCTAATGGACCGCTTAAGTTGAAATTTGGTACACGTATGTATTTCTGTGACCCAAGCACGGACGTGTAACGTAATTAAATGAATTTTGATTATGGGGGTTAATTTTTGCAAAACTTTTTTTTTAATTTTCTTACTTACCCCCAGTAAGTAAGAAAATTTAAAAAAAAGTTTTGCAAACTGTACCTGTGACATATCAAATGAAAGGGCTTACTGAGAGGGTCTCAAATATATATTTTTTATAATTTTAAAATAAATATTTTTATAGTTATTTAAGAAAATAGACGAAAATTGACCATTCCCCCCCTTATCTCGGAAAGTACTGAGCCTAAAATTTTGAAAAAAATACAGATAATATTTCAATACCTATAGATTACAGGAAAAACTTGTAGGTTTTCACCTACAAATTTTTCAACTACAATGTTAAGTTTGTTTTTGGGATTCATCCCAACTACGGAACCCTTCATTGTGCGTAGTCCGACACGCACTTGGCCGGTTTTTTTTCCTAAATATTAAAGGGCCCATTCGCAATCTTTCTTTTCTTTAAAATTTCAATTCGAAATCACAGGTTCTATCTTCCTCATCCGCATCCTCTTCCACATCCTCCTCTCCGTATCCTCATCCTCGTCCACTTCCTCAAAACGTATTTCTAATAGTTCCCCATCCGCATCCTCTTCCTCATAAATAACCACTTCCTCATCAACCCTAATTTTGACACAACAATTTTCGAAAGTTTCGCAAGAAATTTCTGTCTTATTAGGGTTTCGTACCAAAATGGTAAAAAGGAACCCTTATGGTGCCTAGTGTCGTATATTCCTAAAGTACTGAGGTGCAAAACTCAAAAAAAAAAAATCGGTCAAGAGCGAGTCCGGCTCGCGCACCGAGGGTTCCGTGCCATCATACCTATATTTAAAAAAAGTGTGCTATTTAGAAACATCGTTTTATTTTTCCTGTAATCTTTACATAAACTTCTATGACATGGAATAATTTCAGATTGTTCTGTAATCAAAATTGGGAGATAAGGGGTGGAGGGGTGGTAATTTTTTTTTTACGTTTTTCATCAAAGTCGAAAACTATGCGGCCTAAAAAAAAAAGAAAAATGTTTGAGAATGTGCAAACAGCGCTCTTTCATACGATACCCCACATGCCCTAGTAGCCCCACTTCGAATTTTTAAGAACCCCTTTCAGTCCGTGTTGCAAAAAATGTTGTATATATATATTTATTTCTTTCTTATTTGCAAAATAGTTGGCCAAACGTTATCTAAAACTATTCCAAATTTCAAGTTTATAGCATTAGTGGTTCTTGCGATATCCAGCTGTGACAGACAGACAGACTGAGTCGCACCATAAGGGTTCCTTTTTACCATTTTGGTACGGAACCCTAAAAACGGATGATTGGCTTGTGCACTTCTCCGTTTTTACTCGGATCGGTGCGGCAAGGTGGGCTGATAATCGGCTTTCATAGATTTAGGGATTTTAATTTGCAAGTTTTTTGCCGGATATCACTTCTATTAGTTATTTCTATATACAAAAATGACACCCGAGTTAATTCTGCTCAAAAACGAAGGAATTATATTTTTTTTACGAAAAACTTGTATGAAGCTAGAATGAAAAATCTAATTATCTCTTAAACGGAAACGAAAGCCGTAATATCCTTACAGATAGTTATAGTAATAATTATTTATGATAATTTATCGCCGATTCGCCGAAAAATATTAAGCCTTTTTTTTAAATCATCAAAGTTTTTTTATTTATTTTTACATATAAAACGGTTCATTTTAGTGTTTAAGTTGAGTAACGGACATTTAACAATACGTAACATAAAATAGCATCACCCCTATATCCCCGAAGGATTAGCAGAGGTTTATAGTACTCCCACGCTTACACAACTATGTTTGAGCTAGATATTTATCAACACAAAATGAGTTTTAAAACTTTACATACAACCAAAATAACAAATTAGTCTTCTAATGAGTCTGAAAACAAGTGAAAGTGATTCCAATGATTATGTCTTCTAATAAGTCTGAATAGGTGAGTAAATGATTTGCAATATCGCGAACAATGCTAACTATGGACTACATTCACCTTTTTCTGATAAGTTGTGCTATGAGTTCTAAGAAATGATTTTGACGATTATAAATTGTCATTAGCACATCTTGTAAAACTCTAATGAGGTTAGTTAACTAATTATCGACGTTTTTATAATTCCATTCCAAATTTTATCACTGATCTTCCTTACAGAAGATTCTGCGTAGTACTAAAAAAGTAGCTCATTTCACATAGTTTTTATTCAATAGGTGAATTTCTAAAAAAAAAAACTTCTTGTCGGCCCTATCATTACAGGAATGCATTGTAGACTAGACTTCGGTTATTGAATATTATTGAAATGTGTGATTTTAGATATAATTTTGTTCTGTTATTTTTTTAATATTTCTTTTATTAGCTGTTTGTATTAGTTTGATTTACTTTAAATAATTTAATGTTTTTAACTATTGGTATATATAATTGCTTATATAAATAAGTACCTTACCTACTGTTAATATTTGCATGCCAAAATATGGCGATATGTGTCATCGCACAAGAATATTTTATTCATACCACCATTGTATTACCTACCACATTTAAGAGGATTGTGAAGTGCCGATACGCGGCGCGGTTTTTGGAGGCAATTACCTACGTTTCATACAATTATTTACATAAATATTGTTTCGGGCGATAACGTTCTTACTCCCCTAAACATTTATGAAATGCGACAATTTTGGTCTCATTACATTCAGTACACTTTAATTTAGGTCTGTACGTTTTTCGTTTTTAGTAATTCAATTTAATTTAATTTAAAAAAAATAAAAATGCTCGAGGATGTTTTTATGTCAAAAATATAGATATTTAGATGCTAATAACTTATATTGTATACAATATTTCTTTATAATAAAAACGTACGGACCTAGTTTTTCATTATACCTACAACATTTCCAAAAATTATGAAAATTAGACTATGTTTACGGGGAGAAAAACATTATCTCTTTTTGTATGCAAATAAATGACTTTGACTTTGCAATAAAAGGGTTAAAATTTTGCTTTATAATTTAGATTGTTAACAACTGTGTAACTTCTATCAATAAATCTTTGCTCTGCGACTATAAAATCTTAGAAGGTACAGACGCCAGCAGGTCAAGCTACCCGAAACTGTCAAATTTTCCCAATCAACCTTTAACCTAATGCTTTAGCGATAAAGTTGAAAACCTATTAAGAGGATTGTGAAGTGCCGATACGCGGCGCGATTTTTGGAGGCAATTACCTACATTTCATACAATTATTTACATGAATATTGTTTCGGGCGATAACGTTTTTACTCCCCTAAACCTTTACGAAATGAGACAACTTTGATCTCATTACATTCAGTATACTTTAATCTAGGTCTGTACGTTTTTCGTTTTTAATAATTCAATTTAATTTGATTAAAAAAAATAAAAATGCTCGAGGATGTTTTTATGTCAAAAATATAGATATTTAGATGCTAATAACTTATATTGTATACAATATTTCTACCTACCTAGTTTTTCATTATACCTACAACATTTCCAAAAATTATGAAAATTAGATTATGTTTACGGGGAGTAAAACGTTATCTCTTTTTGTATGAAAATTTACAGCTTCACAATCCTCTTAAAGAAATTTGACAGATTGTAGTGTGATGTGCTGGCGTCTGTACATCATTTAATCATGATCATGAAGTATTGTTTAGTGCAGTTGTATCCTGCATAAGCGATTGCCTTTCTGCCGAAGATCGAGTAACTCTCAAAGAATTTTGTCGGATGTTCACACAAGCTTCTTTACAAAGGTGAGAGAAATCCAACCGATTCCTTGAACATTTCAGAAGACTGCACGGAAATTGGCTGCAAGCAAATATTGATTGGCCAAGTTGTGTGCAAACTTCAGTTAATCAAGAACCAACTGTTGATGAGATACCAAGAGCACACTCAGTCTCTCAAAAACCATCGACATCATCGTCCGTTGCAACAATGACAAAAAGGTCCCGAAAACCATTCGAAGATCTGATGATCATACAGGCGAAGATTCCAGTGAATTGGCATATGCAGCTGCAGCACGTTTAAAAGAAGAAGGGCATGAGGATAGCGCATCTGTGATCGAATATATGATGAAAACAGGCATATTTACAGCAGAGAAAGCATTTGGATTGCTTCTTTCATTAAAACTGCCATATATTACGTTGCAAGAGGCTGCCATTCGGGAAAGTACTAAGGATATTTATCCATCCTATTATAAAGTGCAACAAACTAAGTTTGATTGCTACCCTCCGTACAATCAGTGTCAGTTACGGATTCATCGGCTAGGACTACTTACTCTTACTGCAATACTTCCTTCCTCCAAGCACGTTTGCTCTTGCGTTTATTTTATTTTTTTTGCATGTTTTATTTATCTAGTAAGATTGTTTAAAGTGCCACTCACAAAGTTTAATTTACAATTAAACAAATAAAAATGTAGACTGTCTTAGTTGTGTTATTATGCTCCTGCCAAAATAAATCATATTAATAATATTTCTTATTGTGTTAATTTAAAACATCCTATACCCGGCCGACATTTAGGAAAAACGGGACCGACCAGGGGCCATGAACGGCCGACTTTAGGGTTTTTAGGGTTCCGTACCTCAAAAGGAAAAAACGGAACCCTTATAGGATCCCTCATGTGACTGTCTGTCTGTCTGTCCGTCTGTCACAGCCAATTTGCTCTGAATCTAATAGACCGATAAAGTTGTTTGGTACACGTATGTATTTCTGTGACCCAAACACGGACGTGTAATGTAAATTAATGAATTTTGAATATGGGAGTCAATTTTGGAGGGCAAGTAAGAAAAAAAAATTTGTAAACTGTACCTACTGTGCGATATATTAAATGAAAGGGCTTACTGTGAGGGTCTCGAATACTTTTTTTTATAATTTTAAAATAAACTGTTTTAAAGCTATTTAAGAAAATATACGAAAATTGACCATTCCCGCCCCCCCTTTATCTCCGAAACTACTGACCTTAAAATTTTGAAAAAAATACAGAAAATAATTCTATAGCTATAGATTACAGGGCAACCTATAAGAAGTCTATGGTCTTAAAATAACATGGTAAATCTCTCAATATTGTGCATACAAACTTACATTAATTATCCATAGTTGAACGAAAAGGATTCAACCCACATTAGGTGCAATGTGGGTTGGATCCTTTTCGTTTAATTTAACTATGGACATTTGTAGTTGGAATATATGGGAGAACATGTTTTTCAACTACAATGTTATGTTTGTTCTTGGGATAAATTCATCTCAACTACGTAACCCTTCATTGTGCGTGGTCCGACACGCACTTGACCGGTTTTTTTCGTTCTCGACGCATTTAAACCTTATTACTTTTCTCTTTTAGCAGAAAAGTCAAACTTATCGACCCCAACATAATTGGGAAAAGGCTAGGCAGATTTATATATTGATTAATAAAAAAGAATCAACAAAGAAAACGTAAATACATATATAATAGGTAATTACCTTTCCTCCTCTTTAGGTAATTTAAAAAAAGACAAACTTTTGTTGCTTGTTCTATTTCGACAGCCATCTACACTGCAATATGCACGAGATTTAGACATTATTAAAGGCGCGTGAGTACATACGTTCAAGCGAGCGCGTGGCAACCGACTGGTTTGTTCTTGTTCGTCTGAGTGAACACAACCCGTCGTAGGACGTACGCAAAAGCATGACCTTGAACTGAACGAGTGACGGAGCCCGGAGGCCTGTTATCGCAAGTTATACTGAGCGTCGCGTCGCCGTCGCGCTCACTCCCGCGGTCTGTGACGTCATCGCGGGGGGTAGAGGGGGATATGTGTTGTCGCTAGATGGATCTTCACAACGATATTTTACGATATAACCAATGATATTATAAGTAAAAAGTCGTAGATAGGTTATATGTACACGCTCCGCAAGTGGTATGTCAAAATGTGGCTAATTAGCCACATTTTCGTCGTCTTTTCTCTTTTTCGCTCCCGATAATTACGACATGCCGTCCTATTTCCACGTGTCATCTAATAGTTCGACGTCGTGCCGTTTTTGAACATCGAATGTTGGGTAGGTAACGTATCTACGTCTTTTTACTTATAATATCATTGGATATAACTATTACTTCTGTAGATCAAAGGTCTTAAGAGCCCGTGCAGAAAACTGACTCGCGCAAGATTAGGCATTTTCATGTTCGTGTGCACGTTTACGCACACATGGCTGCGATTAGAGCTTAGAGATCGCGTAAACAATTTTGATCCTTTAGTGGACAATTAAAATGTATTAATAGCGTTTAGTAAAATGCATTTTGATTTTTGTTATATACTAGTAAGGTATATTTGGTAAGTTTGTCTACGTTCAAAATGGTAAATTATTAAGACAATAGGCTGAAAATAAAAAGTATCAACGATAAAATTAAATAGAGAAACCGAAATCGTAAAAAGTATTTAATGACTATGTATCATCTTTAGAAACGTAATAACATGTTTTTCTTATAAACGCTTAATATATAGAATATAAAACATCTATTCAACACAGACAATAAAATACCAACGAACAAAAAGTACTACAAATTACATAGTAAAATTATACAATTGTGTTGAGCGTGCACCAATAGAGTTACCATCTCAGGATTTGCTGGTCGTTAGACACAGCGCTGGTTGTCAATTTGGATAAAGAGTTTTTCTATTCTATTTTATAAATCAAAGCCAATACTGGTAAATCAGCCACAGGGACAGCTGCACTTTACTAAAGTCAGGGAAAGAAAACAAAATTAAGTCTTTAATATAGTCAGGCATGATCCATTTTGAAACAAATATATGAAAAAAATTGTTTCTTTTACAATACATGTGTCATACCTAAAATAGCTGATCCTTAGAGAAGAAAAATATTGAAATTTGTTTTTTGTTTACATTAACCTTAAAACTATATGTAGAGATTAAAATGAAGTGTCTCGAAGGGGCATGAAACGAGATTTTCTTGGATCGACAATTTCAGGTAATAAGCATGTGTTATAAAAATCCACAAGCCTTTTCTCCATTTTTGTCTTCCAAAAACTATCATCTCTAATAACTCGTTCGACTTTCATCGTATAATCAGAACCTGTCCATACTGCAAACAAACACACATCCTTTTTTGTAATGTGCAGTTGGCCTTGAATCTGGTACCACCAGTCGTGGTTTTTATTAATTATTGGTTCTTCATTTTGTATTTTCCAGAACGTAATTTTTTTTTCTCTTATAGCTTCATCAGGGCTCATACCAAATGCCGAAAATGGACATTTTAGCTCTACGATACCATTTTCAAATAGAGCATCTGGCGTTGCACCCAGAAAAAAATGTTCATCGTCAATGAACAGGCCACACTTTTCTAATATAATATTTTCTTGACTTTGCATTCTGTTCATTCGTTTTGCCATGTTGAATTGCTGCAACATGGTCAAGCGAATACGAGTAAAGTAAATTTTTTACAAGACCTGCAGAACTTATATTTTTTCGTCGCTTACACACTTTACCAAAATTAGAAGCCGTCAAAAGACATCTGCGTAACTCGAGCCACAACGCACTTTCTGCTTGCAATATAGTGTCCCTTTCAATTTCATGTCTCTGTTCAATTTGGGACATAAGGTTTGCCAAAAATGCGGTCTTGGCTGATAAAAATTCCTCATCTGCCAAGTCAGGCTTTTGACAAGAATCACCATAGTCAATGTGACTGTCACCGAATCCTAGTTTTCGTTTAGGCTTCCAGATTTTTTTTATTAGCTTTTACTTTTTCGGCTTCATATTTTTTTCTTTTCTGCTTTCTAATATATTTTTGTACACGCTTGAGTCTCCATCTGCAATTAGTTTTGCGTACACCAAATTATGCGTTTCTACGGATTTACTAAATCCTTCAACAATAACTGTTTTCTCCATGCTTGTAGAAGAACCTGTATGATTTTTGTTGCACTGGTGTTCCGAGGGTGTCATATTTTTATTCGCTGCACGGGAACATACGACACAGTATTTATTTTTAATGCCCACATGTAGTATTTTACCCGTTTGTAACCCTATTATAGCTCCAACGCCTGCTGCGGAGGAGAAGTTAGTTTTATATGACCGTTTTCCCCAAGCAGCATCCGCTGTTACAGCTATAGTAGGAACACCTGAAGGACTCAAACCAGAGCTAGAGAAGCTTCTTCTTTACCTGCTTCTATCATAATTGCTTCGGCTGTAGCCTTCCACCAGTTAAATAAGCTATCGTGACAATTTAGATATGTTGTTTTTCTGATAAGTGGCAAATTTAGGGAAGCAGCTAGCTCATTCAAGTTGGCCCGACCACATCCAATACTTATTATTCCCGAAACTGCACTTTGATTGACGTCCAATGCATTTGTGTTACTTTGACACGTTTTCAACAGAAATCGACTACCACACATAGTACAAGACAGAGAAAAGGTTGACGAAAGTCCTTGCTGCTTTTCTTCTACTATTTTTAAGTTTGATGCATTGCATCCGAATTGAAGACTGTGGTTTGTGATATCGATCCACTGATCAAAAAAATATTGGAAATCCACTATTCTTCGCCCTTCGATGAGCAATGATGGTACCGGTGATTTCTGAAACAACAAGAGTTCTATACTCATGTGTGCTGTCTTATGAATGAGACTTTTTTATATTCGTAAATTTGTGCAGGTATATCATACCTTGTTTGATTCAATTTCGAAGTCATCGCTTAAATCTAAATCTATTGGCGGACAGCTTTCTTGATACGGAATATTTTCGCTACTCTGCAATAAATCGTATCAATATTAATAATAATACTTCCCAGACCGAATTTCGATTACCGTTTTCTATTTATGGGATACGAGAAACATACCATGCCTAAATTAATTGGAACTGAATAGTCGACGTCACCATGCATCACAGTTTTTTCAGGGCTTCTATTATCATTAGCGTCCTAAAAATACGAAAATATTAGTATTACAGTACTATCTTCCTATTATTCAATATATTAGCAAAATGCATGTATATGTACTTAGCAATAAGCACAAAGACAATCAGATGTAGCCTCGAAGTGCTGTAAAAACGCAATTTATTTGCAATTATTTGAGCTGATAGTAACTAAATCTTACACCATCTACAGACGACAAAGTGGTAGCCAGTTGATTATAAGTGCGTTCTCTTAGTACTTGTCTGGCACGCTCCAATCCCAAAGTGTTCCGTTTTCGTTTATTGACACACTGGTAGTGTGTTCCTTTCTTTCTCCCCATTATCTATAAATGTAATAATACGAATTGAAACAAATACGTATGTATAAAGTTTATAACAAAACAAGCTAGCAAATCGAAACCTGTAGGCTATGCGATTTTCTAAGAATACAACGTTAAGCGCAGCGTTGAGCTCATAGACATCAGAAAGGAGGAGATATGCCCGTTAGTTGAAATTATTATATGTTACACTGACTGCCGAAATTTAAGTTATTTCAGTGTGTTTATTAGAAGTCGGTTATTTATTTTTTGTAAAAAGATTTTTATTTCACACTTTTTTGTTGTAAACCTGGAAAGTACATCTCGCAGCAATTCCAACAAGCCTAAACAAAGCTAAGATACATTATCTTATTACAGAGTTCCGGTGCCCGTCTCTAGGCTTCATCATCAGATCCACTTTACAAAATGGTTCTTTCTGAATGCATCAAATAAGTGAATTAATAAAATACCGAAATCACTACATGTTTTCCTATAAAATTTAAAGAGTTTCCTCGATTTCTCCAGGATTCCATCATCAAATCCTGACCTGATGACCATGGGCCACCTGAGAAGTGTACCGTTAAAAACAAAAAAAAAAAAAAAAACAAATCGGTTCAGGCGTCTTCGAGTAATCGGGGAACATACATAAAGAATTGAGAACCTCCTCCTTTTTTGCAGTCGGGTAAAATCTATCGAATTGATAACCTCCTCTTATTTGAAATCGGTTAAAATACGTATTTTATAGTTTTTAGAACATAATAAAAATCGCGGACGTACATAATATACATAATACAAACGGTTCGAATACAGAACCTCCTTTTTTGAAGTAGGTTAAAAATCCAAACTTCTTTTAACACACTGTATTCACAAAATTACACAACTATATTTTTAATATCAGTAAAATGTACTGAAAACAAAATAAATACTCACCGGACCAAATTGTGGTAGTCGTAGTATATTCTTGCTAAAATCCTAACGTAGAGTTCGCGAGCTCCAGTGACACAAAGCGATACGTCCTCCCGCTGCGCTAGCTGAGTTGACACTGAGGCGATCGATTTTGCGCGCTTGTTATTATAGTATATTTTGAAATTTATTTTATATACTAATTTCTTTATTATTTGTAAATTAAAATTTTGTTTTAATTATAAAAATAACTTAAGATTATTACGTAATTTTTTAATTTCTTAAATAACGAGCTAAAAATTAGAAAAAAATACATAAGTGGCTGCATTTTTTCGTAGAATGACGTAACTTCATCATTTTTTTTCTACTGATTTTTGTATGGGAACGGAAAAAAGTGATCAACACAAATGCAAAAGGGTTATATGTTGTTATTACTTATATTTTTATATGGTCAAAATTTCTCGTAGTTTTTCTTGAAGCGATGGTCAAACTTCACTCAGACGTCATTTTAAAAAAAAATGGCATTGAATATTGAAGGTTTACCATTAGTTATGAAGTTTTTTTTGTAAATACCTTCAAGCCACATGCAAGATGAAGAGTTTAGCTATCCATAACGACCATAGTTTTGCTAATATTATGTTACACCTTCTAACAATTACAGAACAAAGATGACCGAAATCAGTCGTTTGGTAGGACGGACTCTTAAAGGCTTAACGCTATTTTGTTGGAATACCCGCTGGGATGACGTGGAAGACGTTCATCCGTTCATCGAATTCACGTCAAAAGGGGAAGATAAGTTCTATACTCTACTAACATCGCAAATTCCCACTCACTAAACTCGTCTCGGGTGGCTCGGGCTCGGTGCACAACTACATGCAACGAAGCACACATCTGTGATCTCCTGATCACAGAAACCACACACACACACTTACAGTTATCGATAGATAAGGACAGAGATAGGACCCAACACAGTCGTGCGAGAGCAATCGCATTAGCCGCCCAATGTTTACGGTTAATTGTATTGTATGGATAATGTAATGAGTGATGACATTGAAGTAGCGTAAGCAAAATAGTATCAGGAACAAAGCAAGTTTGGTTTTGGTTTTTTATTACTTATAAAAAAAGAAATGTTGTCTTAATACTTAATAATACCTAACAATATGGAATATTTCCAATATAATTATAGTTGGCTAGTTAAGCGATCGACACAAAGTAAACGTATTGCTGTCTCCACCGAACGCGATCTACCCCTATAGGAGCGAAAGAGAGAGTTGCCGCTCGTGAGTTTTATTTTTTGCAGCTTTTAATAGAATTTGAGTTTTGCGGCGAAACCGCATTTAAAAGATTTATTGAACACAGGCGCCGGGGAAGCTGGTGAGTCGCTCTTGAAGGAGCTTGAGGCTCTAATTGACCTGATGCTCAACGGCGGTGTAAACGATGCCGTCGTTGATGTCTTGTACGGGGCCAACTTATGTGCCCTGCGCAAGAGGAACGGCGGCATTCGTCCTATCGCCGTTGGATGCACCTACAGGCGTACGGCAGCCCAAATATGCTGCAAATTATACGGAGAACAAAGTTCCAGAACCTACAGCTTGGCTTTGGATTCAAAGGGGGCTGCGATGCTGCCGTAGATGCCCTTTCCAGTTTTTAAAATGCCGGTAAATAAAGGTGAGGTCATCCTCTAGGTTGACGTCAAGAATGCCTTGAATTCCGTTAATAGGGACACTTTGTTGGCTGAAGTAAAAAAGGAGCTACCAGAAATTTATGGTTTTATGTGGCAGTGCTACAGGCACCCATCAAAATTATTCCAGATTTGGCAACAAACACGAATTTTTTTGTTGTACCTAAGTAAAATATATGCCGTCAAACCGCTCGTCAAAAGGAGGAGAGGGGACTGCTGCCCATCGTCCTCTTAAAATACTCCCTTGGTCGCCTTTTACACTAACCACGGGAATAGATGGGTGGTTCTATTCGTTAAGACTTTATTGATAAGTAATCTACACTTCTTATACCCAGAGAATAAAGATTTTCGCGGATTTTCAGTAAGTATATCGATTGTTTCAATACTGTTAGATAATACCGGCATCCGGCCCTAATCCGGCTATGTATTGGCAACGTTCTCTATGCATGTGTGTGTAATGGCTACGCAATTTTCAGCAAATGTTTGGTCTGCTATCCTTTATAATATGTCTGTGGTTCAATTAAACTAAGCTCTAAAAGTAAACTCTAAAACAATATTGATGTGTATTTATTTTTCTTTATTAGGTATTTTATTTTACCTACTTGCCAACCAACCTTTTCTGTAGGTACCAAAATTAATAAACAATTTCCTTGTTTTGTCAACGGTACTGATAGCTGTGACGTCAGAACGGTCGACGAAGGCATTCTCCTCGATACGAACGGGTAGTACAGGTAGTAAGGTAGGTATTTAGAAAACGTATTGCTGTCTCCACCGAACGCGAACTACCGCTATACGAGCGAAAGAGAGAGTTGTGCTCGTGAATTTTATTAGTGCAGCTTTTGATAGAATTTGCGTTTTGCGGCGAAACCGCGAAACACACTAAATTGTGATGAAATATTTGCGTTATTTAGACTCAATTATTTGAAAAGAATACATACCTAGGTATAATCTAACCTAGACGCTTTTATTTCTTTCATTACATGGTTATAAATAATTAAGTTAAAAATATTATACCTAATAACATAGGTAACTAAAACGATTAAAAAACGAAAATATATGGCGTCGAAAAATCGCTGTCGACTGGTAATGTACCCAGAAGACTGGCGGCATTGCCACGTTGTATGGTAATGCTTAGCCTCTAGGCAAGGTAAAAGCCAGCCCTTGGGTCACGGGAAGTGTCAATCAGCCGTTTGGAGATTTCGTTGGACAAACCATGAGCACTCGGACCCCACGGCCCGAGGGTTTCAACCCCAAATGCCTCAAAAATATCATTACCTAGGTACCGATAAGGTTATTACCTATATTAATTATATTTTTTTAAATTCTTGAATAATAAATAGGTAGGTAACATTTGACTCGGTCATAATTTTATTTCAACGCGTCTAAGTACTACAACGTACATTTTTTTTTATACCTACCTAACTTTGAAGTTATGAATATTTTGTAAAAAAAAAAAGTAGGTAGGTAGGTATAATAAGCCAAGTAAATACACAAGAAGCCATTTTGATGTGCATTTACTAGCAAAAAAATGAGCTGTATCGACCAAGTAATATTAATTCAATGGACATGCGCTGTTTACCGTCGTTTAGTTAGATTCAAGTTAGATTAGAGTAGACGAATGTCCGCGTGTAAGTCTGGCTTCATGCGTCTATTGGACTTAGTTTAGTAGGACCGCGCGCTGTGTGACCCAGTAACGTTATCTAAGAGGTAATCGGATAGGAAGCTAACTTAGATCTTATTGTGATCCATCGCTCTATGCGATGGCGGCGCGGCGTGTAGCTAGTAGGTAGGTAGAGGATGATAAAAAATCGATGCAATGCAACGTCATTGATTATACTGCAGTCATAAGGAAAAAGACGGTACCTATCTGACATTTGTTACGAACTAGAGTTATTTACATATTCGGAATCAGCAAAAAAATACCAGTATTTTTAAATTGGCGTAAAAACTTAACGAAAAACTAATAATTCTTACTATTAAAAGGGGCATCTGCCTTTGTATCTTATAGTTTAAAACAGGACAAAATATCAATATTTCTGTAGATAAGTACGTCCTTTTTCCATATATGGCGGCAGTATTTGGGGCAGATGGACTGCGTATGGATCGCACACGGGCGGCACACGGCACATTTCGCCGACATCGTGCGGCGTTGCCAGCTCGCAATAACATTACCGCTGCGCTGAGCCCCGCGCGCTCGCGCACAGATACCGCACGCCTCAGTCCACGAGTAAAATACGCACGGTAAAGTTATCCATTTGTGACTCGGCCCAGGGCCAGCACCCGAATTGCGTATAAACTATAAACGTGGCTAAAGAGGAGCACGTGGCTAAGTATAACAGCCGCACGAGTCGATCCATCAGGTTAAGCTACGCTTGCCGGGGTTGGTCTGTGGATGGGTGACCATCTTTTCATACCGAACTCCTCCGTGCCTCGGAAAGCACGTTAAGCCGTTCGTCCCGGCTGTCATTCGTGGATCTTTGACAGTCGTTACGGGTCGGCAGAAGCCCGAAAGTCTGACAATCAATCTTACCAAGGGGTATCGTACCCAGTAACTGGATTGTGGGGGTCAGATGGTAGTCGCTCCATGGTATTCAGCTGCATCCGGTTAGACTGGAAGCCGACCCCAACATAGTTGGAAAAAGGCTATTCGGTTTCATTTTGATAGTTCAACAACATTCATTGCGTTATTTCGGGCAGACAAATTTTTCGAACATATGGAAGCAATGGGTTAGTAATTTGCTTCAAAATGATTCAGATTCCGATTGGTAGTGTTACGTAGGGTGCTGGCCTTGCAATAATTACCTACAGCCACGCAGTACGTAAGCACGCGATAGGGCTGTTCGCCTACAGTATTTTATTACCTACGACTTCAAAAAAAGGAGTTACGTATATCAATATTCGACACGTACCTATGTAATATTATTGAAACTGCATATGATAATCTATTAGGGCTTCCAAACAAATATACAAAATTTCATAGATGTATGCAATGATATTATAAGTAAGTTAAGTTTTTACTTATAATATCATTGGATGTATATAGTTTGTATGTATGTATGTTTGTCCACGCATTTCTCCGAAATTATTAATCGGATCGTGACCATTTTTTTTTTTGTTGGCTTACATTTACTTCAACTTAGGGCACAGTGAAAGTTTCATCAAAATCGGTTCAGTAGTCTTCAAGATACTGGACTAATCGTGTAAGTGGCTGGCCTATATTGATACGAGACGAGCTACGAGTGTGGTGTCAAAGGGAAAACATCTCAAAACCTTGATCAAATTCTAGTGCAATATTTATAACAAAAGTATTAACAACTCATTACAAACACATACTTATCCCAGTTTTGTCTAAAAACTAAAAATTATGAAATAAGTAAAAAATAATAAAAATAAAAATTAAATCGACTTCAAAAAGAAATTAACTCAAAATTATGAAATACCTAACTTTAATTTCGGAAGTCGGTGGCAAAAACTAAAATACAGATCTCAAGACACCGACTTCCAAAATTAAAGTTATTTCATAATTTTGTGTTAATTTCTTTTTGAAGTCGATTTTTTTGTTTAACCTACTTGAGTTTTCAATTTTCTTTTCTCGAGACTCGTTGAGGTTTGAGCACATCTTTCATTCGCTGCATTTTCAGCCTGTGCACAATTTTCATCTCCAATCAACACAGCAGTTTGAGTTTGTTTGTCTTGTTTCCGAGAACCTCCTGGAATGGTACTTGCTGAGCTTGGCAGCATCAATAACGGAAGGGCATTCCTTTTTAAAAGTTTTCGTTGTACCGATTGTCGTACGTCCTTCACATCAAAATGTTTTTCACAAACACGGTACGTAGCAAACTTAGGTTTGTTTTCTAAATCATTTCGACAGATCAGTTGCAGCCATTCAAGACGTCTGAAAAAAAAAACGATATCCCTTTACTGTGGAAAAAAAAAAAAACTGCTGTCGTTGGTTACCAAACTCCAATCCATACAAACTTACAAATTTCAACACCTACCTACTCAACCAAAATGCAAGAAACAGCTGACAAGTACCTAATTATAATATATTATCTTTTTTTATTATTATTTCAGCTTATTACCGTCCTCATTAAGTACAGCACGGAGCAACTCGAAATATAACAATCTTTTTGGTCACCCATCCGATGTCGAACGACGACGATGCAAACCACTTACTCCATGATAATGCGCGACCTCATGTCGCTTCGGAGACTCGACAAAAAATCGTAGAGCTTGAATGGCACCCCGTTGCCCACCCACCGTACTCACCGGATCTCGCGCCATCCGACTATTACTTGTTCCGACCACTAAAGCTTTATTTGCGTGAGAAAAATTTTTAAACTACGAAGACCTCAAAATGACAGTGGACAATTTCTTTTCTACACAGCCTCCGGAATTCTGGGCGCAGGGCATCAACAATCTACCAACTAGATGGGCCAGAGTAATAGAGTTATTTGCATCTCATCTCGCGTGTGCGCTACCTAGCCTACAGAACAAATAAAAGAGGTTAGTTAGAGGGGCCTTGCGGGCGGGGGGCAGGCGCGCCGCAGTTGTGAGCAAACGGTCATAGTCAACCATTTGCTTCATCGGCGAACAATCGCGCTCTTGTTGTGACAGCGTACGAAGTTCCGCGAAAAAAAAAGAATTATGCCGTCTTGCGCCATTATAACGTGTCGTAAAAGAAGCCAGGTGTGTAGTGTAGCCCGAGAAGGGATTTCTTTTCACCGGTAAGTCCAAAAACCTTAAAATACAAGTGATATTTGTAATTATTACAATAGTATTATCATCGATATATATGTACTACGCACTAGATATCGCGATCCGAACACTCGCTGTGTTCGACTGAACTGTACTGCAATCCGTACACCTTACTGTAGTACTACTTTGACATTCATGGAGAGTGGATGCGTATGGGGCGGTGCTAATAATAGGTCAAAATACGATCATTCGAAGAAAAGTGTGAACCTGGACGTAAATAACGATTCAGAAGGCAAGTATGTAAAATAATTTGTTGTTTAAGTGAATAAATAGGTAATAATATCGTAATACCACAAGAGAAAAGATAAATCTTCATTTAAATGCCACGCCATCTACAATCATAGACTAAAACATGCAGATGTTTCATTACAAAACCGGTTGTAGGTAAAAATAAACGTCTGAACATAGGCTTCACGTGGTGTTATAGAAAGTGTTTTAATTTGTTTAATTGCTTATTAGTAATCCTTTAGAATATGCTGACAAAAAATCTCTTCCAGCATACCTGCGATAGGACAAAGGATAAAAAGAGATGTAGACACGTGTAAGAGTAGAAGAGAAAATAAAATACATCAAATCTAAAAAAAACAATTCACTTAGCAAATAAAACATATTATAATAAACTAACAACTCTGACGAAATGGAAAGATAGTGTTCTTTCACTGTAGCTAGTGGATAGTGGTCTTTTACTTTTCTACTTTACCATTTTTTAAATTTATTTGAACACTTATAAATTTTGAAATAGAGTATGAATTTCCTCTAAAGAAGTTTTGTAGGTACAAAAGCCGTATCGTGGCTGTATCTCTTCTGCGGTGTATGATCTATAAGGGCTCCACGTTGTTTCACTACGTTGAAGGAAACGCGTAAGCGCCGTGAAATACCCGGCGCTTACGACGTTTTGGTCGCGAGAAAACTATACTCTGTAAGCGATCTAGCGCTTCATGTTTTAATAGTTTGCTTAGACGACATAACTAATGTTTTAACGCTGCAGCGGACTTTAGTTTTAATTCTTTCCAAAATGGAGCAAGACTTTTGTTTACGATAGCTTCTCTATCCGTATAGCTCATTGAGTATTATGTAGTTTGTAGACAAAAACGATACAATCGCAAACAGATGCAAAATTATACATTGCTTGCAATACATGGGTACCATCTTGTACTACGTAAGCAATCGCGCAATATATTGCGTTCCCTGCGATGTCGCGTGCGCCGAGCCAAAGCTCGAATTCAGTGAAATGCATGCGTATCGATAGTGTTGTACCAAGTTGTAAACAATGTCGATATTAAAAGTATGTATGCGTACAAATGACTATTATCAGTAATCACTGATGTATAAAAAAGGGAAGATTCGGTACGCGCGTATTATAAATAAAATAGCTTTGTTTATTATCACCAATTATTGTTTATTGTAGGTTATCAATTTAGTTTCTGAGTGGGTTTTTGTCTGTTTGTTTTTGTAGATGTTAGTTATATTGAAAACATACATTTTAAATTTTATTTTTAGGTTTCCAACAGATCCAGATGTAAGAAAACTGTGGATTCAGGCAACTGGAAAAATTGAATGGATACCTACTAAATGTAGCACTATTTGTTCTCAACATTTTGCAGAAAATGATTACATAACAAAAAAGTCAGGGAATAGATACTTAAAATCAGGAGCTACTCCGCACAAAAATATCGTCTCTAATATGCGTCTTTCAGTAAGTAGTATATAATTTATAAAACTTTTTTGGTGTACCTAATTATAACTTTAAAATGTAGTCACCTAGATCATCTTTTGTGGATATTATTATACAGGGTTATTGGTAAAACACCAACAACCTCTTACGGGGTCATTGTACTAATCATTATGAACAACTTTTACTATGAGACCAAACCTAAAATCTCAAAAAAAAATCAGCTGTTCAGTACATTTTGACGAATTATGCGAACATAAATGTACTGAACAGCTGATTTTTTTCGCGATTTCAGGCTTGGTCCAATAGTAAAAGTTGTTCATAACGATGAGTACAATGACCCCTTAGGAGATTATTGGTGTTTTACCAATAACCCTGTATAAGGCTGTGTTTATTAGGTTTATACAGCCGTAAAGCTGAAAATCCATGTTTGAAATCTCTACAGGAGATTTTTTTATTCACTGCGCAAATTTTCACAGGGTGTTCTACTCATGAATATGAACAAATTTGTCTATGGGTCCAACTCTGAAGTTCAGAAAAAAAAAATCAACTGTTTCATACATTTTAGTTGAGTAGGTATTGACCTTTGTATGGAACAACAGATTTTTTTTTCGTGACTTCAGAGTTGGTCCCATAGTAAAATTTGTTCATATTAATGGGTAGAACATCCTGTGAAAATTTGCGCAGTAAATAAAAAATTCTCCTGTAGAAATACATACGTTTACCAAATTTCAACTTAATCGGCGTATTAATAATTATATTTGGAGCAAATTGGCTGTGACAGATGGACAGACAGACAGACACATGAGTGATCCTAGAAGGGTACCGTTTTTTCCTTTTCAGATACGGAACTCTAGAAATGAAAGAAAATTTGTATTTTGCGGCTATATTTGATGTTCCCCCTTAATTTGACATTATTATTTATATGTATTTAGGAAGTCCACACTATTCGTACCCCGTCCCTTCCGAAATTAAAGCGAAAAATTGCAATACTTAAAGTAACAAAGTTACAATAATTTTATCGATATAAATAATCGACCTTTTGGTCGCCGTAACATGTATGAGAAATAAATTGCTTTTGCGCGTGTGTGAGTGTACGTCAAGCGCAGTGTTTGCGTTAGTGTGACAACCAATAGCAAAATCGCGATCTAAGCGCGTGTGGCTTATTTGCGTGCGTAATGCGCGTACGTATTGGTATCTTGCTTGTAGTGGAGTTAGAGTGGGAAATAACTGGCGACACGCGTTCTAATACAAATCAGGAACTATTTCCTTTCTAACCTCTCTTATCTGTTCTGTTACCTAGCCAGACCTCGCTATCGTCGGGACAAAACAAAGAATACGTGACACATACAGCTATTTTCAAGTTTGGTGCCTATCAAATTATACACTCCCAGAGACGTGCTTTGTGAACATTATAAATAAAAACATTTTTCACATTTTTGACATAGAAACATATGACAGGTGCCTGTTTTGAATTGGAACACTAGGAAATGTCATATAGAGGGTTCACGGGCTATTTGTATTAAGCGACATGTTTGGAACTTTACAGGAGAGCATTTCAGTTTCATTATTCGGAAAAAGAATATTGTAAAAAAGTATCAATATTTTTTTACGAAAAAGTGGCCTATCGACGGTTAATAATCAATCTATCTCCGTTTTTTACGTTTTTCACTTTTTAATGCAGCTAGACTTATGATAATAACTCAATATCGGCCAGGATGTCGCTTACACTATCATATAGTCAGAAGAACACAAAAGGATTCCTCCGGGGGCGACAGCTCATTGGAAGACATGTCCGACTAGTTATTATAAGTAGGTACACATGTGTACTTATTAATAAAACAACATGGGAATTGGTTCACTGGTTCATTATTTTCATTATGTAGGCAATGATCATGTAGGTAAAAACTAGTACATATCGGAAAGTCTGTTTTTGTTTGATTGACACTTCGGTTTAATTAGTCTATGAGTTCTTTATGCCCCGAAGATAACGAGGTCTGTCTATAGCACCTACTACAAAGTCTTACTTAAAAAGTATATTATAAATCTTACTACGTGGGTACCGATCATTTATTACTCTCATAATCATTTCATAACTTCATAATGATGATACCTACCTTTAAATAATTTCGTCTAATTCGCCTAATATCTATGTATGTAAGTAGCTAAGTATACAATGTGTTTTTTTTTTCATATACTACCATATCTCTAGGGTATTAATGAGACCATCATATTACTATGGGCCCAAACCTGAAATCGCAAAAAAAATTGCAGTTCCCTACATTTTGACGAGTTTTGCGGACATAAATGCATGGGATAGCAGATTTTTTTTCGCGATTTTTCATAATATGAAATAGTAAAAGTTGTTCAAAGTCTCATTAATACCCTAAAGTTATGGTATATATAAAAAAAACACGTTGTATAAGTCTAGCCTAGCCTAGGAAACTACCTAGGTACTAGATTTTTAACGCGAGCGTAGGTAGGTCACTCGTGTGTCACTTTTTCACCCTATCCACTTGTTTATTTATTAATCTAGGTATTTTACTCAGTGCAAAAGGCGAAATACCTACCTATTAAAAAATAAACTAATTACGTACTAGTAGGTTTAAAAAAATATATATAGTCTTACCTTTCGGACTTAGTAGGTAATTTAAAAAATGTTATCCCTGGGTGCGTTATAGAGGAATTAAAGCAACCAAAAACCGCACAATATATTCTATAATTGCTCTTAGCCATAGTAAGTAAGTACTTGCACTTATTTCAATGAATATTTGTCACACACTTACTGCTCACAAAACCATCACACCGACCGTTCGTCACTGCGGCGCATTCGCGACTGTATGTTGGTAACTGAGTGCAGACCGAACTCGAGCGAGGCGCGTAGGTATGACTCGCGTTCCGACCGTTTGTATGAAATAGAATACTGTTAGATAAGGATAACATTACCGGCTGCGGTAGTGAACTGGCAACGCGTTGTTCAATCAACAAATTATTGACTACGATAACACACGCATAGCGCGACATTTTTCATTTCAAGGTCGAATCGAAACGAATCTCGTTTGTTGAGGAACACCGCTATTTAAAAGTAGGCAAATATTAAATAGGTTCAGCATATCTAAGCATGTAATATTATATATAGCTACGATCATAATAATATATGATACTACTTTTATATACACCCGTAAAACAAGCCACCCCTTTTGAAGTCATATAACTTTTGAAGCCTTTTTGAAGTCGTATAACTTTTTAAATGGTCGTGAATTCAAATTCATGGCATGACAACAAAATGATGGCCAATTGTATAAAAACTTTTTCCTTCGACTCATAATTATTTTGATGTTTTAGGCCTCAAATGGAATTCCAGGGCGCAATTAGGCGAGTGTATTATAGAAATTACTAGCTTTTACCCGCGGCTTCGCTTGCGTTAATTTAGAATAGCGTTTTAGGGCGGGAAAAGGTATCGCGCAAGCAAAGTTACTTTCGCATGTATAATATTATACTAATGTTTCTATAATAATATAATTCAATTATGATTCGAAAGACACGTGGCGCCATCTATTATCATAAGAAAGTTATTGTTGTTTTCCTCGGGAACAGTACTTTTCTTAGGGACTAAATGTACCCTATGTCCGTTTCTGTACACCTGACAACGTACAAAAAAAAAAAACAATATCTGAAATTTTTGTCTGTCTGTTTGTTCCGGCTAATCTCCGTAAGGACTGGACCGATTTTGACGAGACTTTCACAGGCAGATAGCTGACATTATAAGGAGTAACTTAGGTGTAAAAATAATTAGGGTTCCGCGCACATAATTAAAACCCATGAAATTGTGAACAAAATCCGATTCAAATAGGGAAGTATTGACATCCATGCGGGCGAAGCCGCAGGCAACAGCTAGTTTATAATACAAAAGCTCGGAAAGGTACTATAAACGCCAACACAACAAGCTACCCGAAACTGTCAAATTTTCCCAATCAACCTAGAACCTAATACTTTAGCAATAAAGTTGAAAATCTGTTGAGGCGAATGCGTCAGAGTAGCCCGCGAAATTCAAATTTTCTTACGTTTTTTGCAATTACATTTCATCAACATACGACCATACTGACTTGTAACAGTATTAGGTATTAGGTTGTATGTTGATGAAATGTAATTCGGGGTCTATTTACATAATTATAATAATTGAAGTGATCAATACAACTCTTCAATTTCATCAAATCTTGACATTTCAGGATTATACTAACTTAAGGAGTTGTATTACTGATTCTAATGATAATAATGATGTAAATACATATTTGTTACGGCCGCAAATCATACTTTATTTAACATACAACTTAATACTGACTTGCAAATTGCAAAAAACCAAAGAAAATTTGAATTTCGCGGGGTACCCTCAGATTGTAGTATCTTGATGTGCTGGCGTCTGTACATAAACTTATCATTTGACTAACTTCATTAGTTGTGATCTTCAGTACATCAATAGTCGGATATGCTGCTTTTGTCAGTGTTCGATGCTTTTTCCCTTCAACAAAGCTGGCTTCCTCAAAATGTATCGAACAAATCGTGCTATACTTTGTTGGGAACCAATCTTTATTTCCCGTCGCCTCAATCCATTTTTCTTTTAAATTGAGATCATGTGGAAAACTAAAAAAAAAATAAACACGATACGTTACGATTTTATTTTAAATTGTCCACATAATAAATAAGTAGGTATAAAATACAAAATCATTTCTCTGTTTCCGAAATCGATTCTTGAGAATCGATTTGAGTTGCGTAATAAAAGCGCCTGTACCACGAAACCGAAGCGATATTACAATAGTATCACTTGTTTCTATATCCATCAATTGTTAACACAGAACGTCGCATCTACCGCTCCAAGTAAAAGCCACAATGTATTACGAACATACAGCATACTTTCGAAGACCTATGTTTTGTGGTTTTGTCTCGCTATTAGATTAAAAATAATTGATTTTAAAATGACTTACGCGTAATATTAATCACAAAATGACTCACCGATGGAAGGAAACGTTTCCTTTGTTTTTCTGCTCACCCTTGTACACTGTACAGTTTTTACAATTTATCACAGCGCAATTAGGCATTTTTGATTTTTTGACTGACGTCCGACTAGCGCGGCGCACCGATGCAGACTGAGTGGACTGCTGAAGACCTGAAGTGCTGAGCGCTGAGCGCGACGTGACAGTGGCTAAGTTGAGCGTTTTATGCTTAAATGGCAGCTCTCCAGGGCGTAAACGATTCAATGATCGGCAATGACGAAGCCGGTGGCGAACGGATTATTTCGATCTTTCAGTTCTGCTATCCTGCTTTGTCCCCTTAGAGGAACAGATCGGAAAAAAAGTTCGAACTGTCCTCTCGTTGCTAGCAGGGGGACAGATCATTTTTTTTCCGATCTGTTCCTCTAAGCCTTAGGTCTAGGGGACAAAGCAGGGTGACAGATCGGAATAATCCTGTTAGCAGTTGTTTGTGGCGTCTGGTTCGGTAGACTCATCCCTCGGGCACTTCCCTTTGCTCTCGTATGATGAAGCGCTTTGTGTTTATTCAATGAATGCATTCGGTTCAAGGTCGACTGTCGACTCCATATTCGCACTAGGTCTCGGAGCCGTGATAGAACGTCTAGACTTCCTAACACCTTTTGTCAACAACTGATCAGTATGACGTGTATCAAGAAGTCCGTCATTGGTTTCAATCGCGTACGTAATTGGCCCTGACCGTCGCACCACTCTACACCCTCTGCCAATTGGCCATGTTTGTCTATTTCGAATAATCCCTCATGGTCATGATAAACACGTTCCGGCGCGGTATATGGCTAAAGCGTCATGAACCCATAAATAATAAAGCTAATAAAACTTTGTAAAACGGATATACAAATCTCGCACCGGCTATCAGGAATCGCACGGTGTCTCGCCGTCAAGCGCTGACTCGCGGTGGATCGTGCTGGCACGCGCTGGCACGCGCCGGCTCGCTTCGACCATTGCGACTATTGCGAGACATCGCTGCATACTATGATGCTCTCCAGCTCCCGGCCAGCACGCGAGGCAACGCTGGCCTTCGCGAGACGGCGCGGTATAGCAATAGACATCTTACGGTGTAATAGGATAAGCGTGGTTTCAATTCTCGCCCAACCCATCCACGCCTCGCCCAACCCATCCACGCCTCGCCTCGCCGGTGTAAAGCCAACTTTATGGCCGCGTACCATCTCGCCCTTGTCTACGCTAAACAATCTGCCAGACACGCAGTCGGCGCCCGAACGGACATCGTCGTGGTGCAACGCTCTATATCACATGTTGTCGTCATTAACATTTTCTAATGTGATATCTTCTATAAAACCTGTTTCTAGTGCGTACTGGCCGTACTGCGTACTCTCAGCGGCTCCATTAGCATTATCGGAGGGATGATGATAATTATAATTTTATGGTGCAATGGGCAAATGTTTTATGCCGTTACGTTTAAAATACGTACTTACGTATGTATGAGGAAGCTTACACCGTAAGGACTATTCTTGCTTGCAGCGCTCGGCCCAAAGAACTCTTCAGCTTTATTATATTAGACTACTAGCTATTGCCAGCGGCTTCGCTCGCGTCAAGTTCGAAAACGTATTACCGGGATAAAAAGTAGCCTATGTGCTATTCCAGACTATAGTCTATCTCTGTGCCAAATTTCATCCAGATCATTTCAGCCGTTCGGACGTGATTGAGTAACAAACCTCCATCCATCCAAACTTTCGCATTAATAGTAGGATAGTTAGTAGGATGAAAAACCGGTCTATCGACACTCTAGACTCACAAAATGTATTAGGTACATAAATAAAAAAAAACTTAACACACTACTAAAGTTTCTACTTATAATAATATAATTCAATCATGATTCGGAAGACACGTGGCGCCATCTATTATCATAAGAATGTTATTGTTGTTTTCCTCGGAAAAAGTACTTTTTTTCGGGATGAAAGGTACCCTATGTCCCTTTCTGTACACCTGACAACGTATATGCAAAATTTCAGGATGATCGGTTCGGTGGTTTAGGCGTGAAAAGGTAACAAACAAACAAACAAACTTACTTTCGCATTTATAATATTAGTTAGGATTATAAGGTGACTGGTAAGTGACCGATACCTAAACACATGATTGCAGTCATGATAACAAACAACTTCTACTATGGGGACCAAACCGGAATATGCGAAAAAAAATTGCTGACCTACATTCATGTTCGGTACTTATGTCAAAATGTAAGGAGTAGCTACTCTAAGGTACACATGAGTGATCCTATAAGGGTTCCATACCTCAAAAGGAAAAATAAACCCTTATAGGGTCACTTTGTTGTCCGTCTGTCTGTCTCTCAAGACCCATTTTCTTTAGGAACGCGTAGAGGTATCAAGTAGAAATTTATATAAAAAATACTCGGGTCTATGGTCTCTTTTAGATGTGAAAAAATCAAACTTATAAGTCAACGCGATCAAAAGATATGACCATTTATGTCGCATATTTTGCTATTTCACAAGAGAATCAAAACCTATAGGTACCCGTTGACCTAGAATCATTTTGGCAAGAAGCAAGGTTTCACAGCACAAGTAAAGGAAAAATCCGGAAATTGTTCATTTGTAGTTTTATAACATAAAAAAATGTTTTTTTGTGATTATAAACTCAATTTTGCAGTTGGAGAATAGACCGGGAGAACATGTTTTTCAACTACAATGTTAAGTTTGTTCTTGGGATAAATTCATCCCAACTACGGAACCCTTCTTGGCCGGTTTTAATTCCATATGAGGTATGTAACCCAAAAAAGGAGGGGAAATAATCATAGGGCATCAAATAATTCTTCCGCATCGCTGTCAACAGGAAAAGTTTTTTTTTTTTTTTTCACCCGTGTTCCTTCAGTTGCCTGTGCCAGGGCCACGGTAACTCTTTCGAACAACCCGCAACCCTGGCGGGTATTTGCGTAACCTGTGGTTATAATATTATCAAACCGTGTTACGTAGGTAATCGCTTGTGTGAATGAAGTGTGTGTGTCTGTCTGTGTTGCTTGTCGAAGGCAATGACCTCCGTCACACGCTCAAGATCGCGCGGTCGATAAAGCTTCTACGCGAACACTGGCGGCGTTGTTGTAATAATAATACCTAATAGTTCAAATTACTTATCAGAATATTGTTACAAAGATTTTACGTAGGTACTCATAAAAGTTCATAATAGGTATTTTGCTGTTTCCGGCTTACAAATAGGTACATTTTCAGGGTTTTGGTATCTATAATATTGAATTAAATTCTGTAGGTGAAAGCTAAAGGACCTTAAGTCACATTTTATAAATTATTCAGTAGAGCTCATTAAAGATGTCTATGGGTACCCGAAATTAGATATTAAAATCGACCGTGTATAAAAAGTGAATAGTGTATCGTTGTAGAAAAAAAATATGATTATAAAGGTTTATTTAAGCTATTATAATGTGATATTTTTTTGACAAATATTGTTCCTTAAGGCTGTAAAAATAAAAATGGACTTAGAGTCCTTTAGCTTTCACCTACAGAATTAATTAGCATGGATAACATTCAAATGGCCGGATAAGGCAACACATAGGGAAGAGTGGAACCTGTGGAACGCTGTGGGGGAGACCTTTGAGAATAAAGGTTGAAAAATAAAACATTCAAATTGCAAATTGGTCAAATGTTAGATATGGAAATGTCAAAAAGATTAAATAAAGTCAAAGAAATCGGTAATGAGAAAGAAGTGTATTCTTTATTTCAAACAGAAACTAGATCATATGTACAAGCTAAAACTAAAAGATATATATGTATATTATGTACAAGTATATAAAAATCATACAAATAAAAAGGTGAAAAGCTCATAGGGCATCAAAAAATTCGTCCGCATCGCTGTCAATGGAAAAAGTGCCCAAAAGGCTGGCAGCATTGCCACGTTGGATAGCAATGCTGATTCTTTGGGCTAAAAATAGAACAGCCCTCTGGTCCCGTGAAGAGTCGACCAACCGCTTGGCGATGTCCCGAAATACTCGATGAGCACTCGGACCCCAAGGCCCTAATGAGAAGAGAATGTCATTATTTTTATTATTTTGTCGGTCCGAGCCACGCGTGCTACACGAAGGACCTATCTACAGAAATATTGAAATGGAGAAAAAAAAATTGTGTCCTGTTTAAAATACAAATTACACCCTGCGTAGTGCGTATGATTTGAATTTCAATATTTTATAACGATCTATAAAGTTTTTTCAAAATTTCTGGTGTTTTATTGTTATAGTTTACTTCAAATGTAGTGTTTATTGATAGAGCAATTTGGGTCTATGCTATTGAAAAAACAAAAAAAAAAACTAGGTATGCCATAGGCTTCTACTCCATTCTCCTATTGTACCCAATTTTTTTCAAGACGGTAAAAAATATCATCCAGTATAGTATAGCAAAGTGTGAACGTGTTCTAAATAAATGTATGGCGAGCGATATTGTTGTGCTATGAACTAGTATGAACTATATGCTGTAATGTTATAGCGTAGTCTGAAATGAGCTTTACTTCTCGACGGCCGCAAAGTATATACGGTTAGGTAACTACAAAATATTTTTTTTTCTCTTTGTTCGGGGTTCGATTAAAGTTTATAATAAGCTTAATATGTATATTTCAGCAATACAAATGAGATAACGATTAAAACTAATGAGGTGAATGAGATGAGAATGAGTCGTGCCCGATATGCTATGCTATAACGTACTGACTGTTTTACTTAGGTAAAAAAAAAATATATATTCAAGGCATAGAGCGCGGTGCAGCGGTGTCGTAATTACGCTGACATGGTTATTATTGTTCGGTGATTAATAATACAATAACCTAATAATAATAATAACCCGGGACATTATTCACACACGGTCATCTGATCTCAAACTAAGCAGAGCTTGTACTATGGAAACCAGATAACTGATATACTACATACACTACTTTTTTTTTTTAATACATTCTTAAATAGATAATTACACCCAGACTCAGAACAACCAGACATGTTCATGCACACAAATGTTTGTCCTGGATGGGAATCGAACCCACGACCTGCGACATGATAGGTGTTATCTTAACCAACCACGCCAACTGGCCTGTCTAATTGATCCGAACACTCTTGTTTTGCTTATATATCAAAAAACGGTGTGTCCTATCGCAAAAATAATGAAAATTTGGACCCCCTTAACAAGACCTATAAACCCCTAAAACTCTACATGTAGCTAATAATTTTTCATATTTTCCATACAAAAAGTGAAAAAATCCATATAGGTGGAGAATCGCATCTTCTCCGGCGCTACTGGCTCCGCAGTTGTATTTATATTATGCGTGGCGTCAGGGTACCCCGCGAAATTAAAATTTTCTTACGTTTTTTGCAATTTACAAGTCGGTATTATATTGTACGTTGATCAAATTATAATTTGCGGTCGTAACAAGTATCTATTTACATAATTAGAATCATTAAAGTGATCAATACAACTCTTTAAGACCAGGTAATCCTAAAGAATGACTATTTCATGAAATCTTGACATTTCAGGATTATACTAACTTATGGAGTTGTATTACTGATTCTAATGATTATAATTCTGTAAATATATATTTGTTACGGCCGCAAACCATAATTTATTTAACATACAACTTAATACTGACTTGCAAATTGCAAAAATCGTATGAAAATTTGAATTTCGCGGGCTACCCTGTGTGTGTGTGTGTGCGCTCGCCCGCTATATGCTTATATGTGCGCTGTATGTGTGTTATGGCGTTATTTATATTTAGACGCTTCTCTACGGTTCTCTTTTTTAAAGTTATTTTAGTATTTTCATTTTTCTATTTTATACATTTATTTTGGTATTTACTCATAAAATAATGACAATTGTCGGCGACGAGACCCTATCTAGGCACATGGGCGCAAGTAGCGCCGGGACCGCTACGCAAAAATGATGTGAGAATATTGTTATTAACTTAGAAACTTTTAAAGTGATTTATTTTGTGTTTTCTATGTTTCTAGTTAGTTATTTAAGTTAGATTTGTTATTAGTTTTTGTACTATAAACCAATAAGACTGTTTTTGAAAGGATTCTTATAAGAATAAATTAGTTCAAGTAAAATTACGTAACTTGAAAACTCACTTTTTTGTTTATGGATAGATTTTGATAATTTTTGTTTTAAAAGATAGGTTTAGTCATAAAACTATGTATACCGTTTGAATTATGAAAATCGGACAGTTAGTTTAGAAATTATAAGGGATTTTGTATAATGAAAATACGTAAAGTCGCAATTTTTACAAGTTAATGTTCTAGGATTTTTTTATTGTTTATAGTTAAGTTGTAAATTAATGTCTAATTAGCATAAGGACTATATAAGGAAGGATAAACAATAACAAACTGTAAAATTGTATCATGAAAGGTCAACAACAACAAGAACAAGCCGAAATCTACAAGCAAGAATCAAGAAAATCCTGCATTTTTATTTCACCGCCTCTTCGCTGATCATCCCTCCGAGGTCCGCCTAGTGGGTTGTACCCACCACTACGTACGCTTTCAGGGGAGCGTGGTGACGTGTGTCACCAGCAGAGTAAGTAGGGAAATACGTCAAAAACGTGGGAGACTGTCCCAGGGTACGGCCGTTAGATACTGGACGTGTCAACGGTCACCGCCCCTCAACAATTGGTCCTTCGAGAAACGGATCCCTGCAAGAAGAAGCCAGAAGATTAAGAAGACTGCAAGATGCCAGTAACCAGGTCGCAGAAGGATGCCCCCTCACGCCCCCCGTCCCGTCCTACCAATGTGGACGCGACAGTAGAAGCGTCAGGGTCAGAAGGGGTCACGTCTGCGTCAGCGTCAGCATCATCAGAAACTACAGGATCATCAGGCACCAACACTTCTTCGGGTACAACGACTACGGAAGGAACCACGGCTGAGACTGTGACCACGGCGTCATCCAAGAGTGAACAGAAGAAGGAAGATGCCACACGAAAGGAGACGACTAAGAAAACCCCAGAAGATGTCCCGGAAGAGGGTGTCCATGGTTCAACCACGACCCTAAAGCCGAAGGGGGTCAGTCGTCGTGCCATGTCTACCAGGACCACGAGCTCCTTGGCCAGAAGACGCGAGCTGGAAGCCAGAGAAGAATTAGCACGCCTGGAACTGAAACAAGCACAGGCTGCGGCGAAGCTAGCCCGAGTCAGACTGGAGATGACACAATGTGAAGATGAGGACTCCGTGGATGATGAAGACCAGGAAGACAGAACAGCCCAGGTGCGGAACTGGATCGAGTCATCAGTATTAGAAGATGGCAACAAGAAACAACCAGAGCAGCGAGGTCAACACACTGCAGAAGAGCCACAGAAGGTGAAGCCTGAAGAGAACTCTTCAACGAAAGGAGCTACGATCGAGATTCAAGCGTTGGCGACTGCCTTGAAAGAAGCCTTTTCCACAAGAGGAGGACCAGCAGCACAGCCAAGCTACATCCACGAGCTTCCCTACTTCGACGGCAACAGCAGCGAGTGGTTGGCCTTCAAGGTTGTTTATGAAGATACAGCAGCAATGTTGCGCTGGTTTTGGCAGAATTGGATAAGGTCAAGGCGCTACCGAAGATTTCAGAAAATCCAAGGGACATTTGCGTCTTCGCGAGCCAAATCAACAACAGCGTAGCAGCAATAAAAGGACTGAAGAAATCACAGTACCTGCATTCACCTGAAATGGTGAAACAAATCGTGGACAAGATGCCGACGGTTCTCAAGTTCCGATGGTATGACTTCACTGCAGCATCAGAAGAAGGCGACTTCTCCGACCTGACGCTAGTATCCAAGTTCCTGAACATAGAAGCGGACAAATGTGGAGCCTTCGCGACTTCAGAAGAAAGAAGCGGGTTCAAGAAGACCAATCGACAAGCAGCACATTCAACGAAAGAAAAGAACTTCAAAGAAAAGGATTCAAGACAACAAGAGAAGACTTGC
Source organism: Dicycla oo (assembly GCA_948252095.1). Lineage (NCBI taxonomy): Eukaryota > Metazoa > Arthropoda > Insecta > Lepidoptera > Noctuidae > Dicycla > Dicycla oo. Next base: position 9,915,897 of record OX411734.1, read on the forward strand.
CCTATATGTGAGGGTGAACATTTTCTCGTCGAATGTCAGAAGTTCCAGAAAATGTCGGTGCAAGATCGGTGGGCAACAGTAAAGAAGAGTCGCGTCTGCTTCAAATGTCTTCAAGGGAAACACAGGAAGGAGAGCTGCAGAAAACCACCGTGCAAAGAATGCAAGAGGTGGCATCATCATCTGCTGCACGTCGAGTCAGAAGAAAGGACCTCGGAGGAAAAGAAGAGCGAGAGACCACAAGAGGCGGTGAGCGTCACGACATCAGTGAACGCAGTCAACAATACGAAAGCATACCTGAAGATAGTTCCAGTAGAAGTCTTCGGGACAAAAGGATCAAAGAAAATATTAGCCCTTCTGGATGAAGGGTCAACCGTGTCACTTCTGGATGAGAAGGTGGCACAAGAAGTCGGCGCACAAGGAAGCAAGGAAGAACTGGTAATTGAAACAGTGGGAGGAAGGTTGATAAGGAATAAGGATTCTCAGATGCTGGACCTTATGGTAAAAGGGGTTCATCAGGAGAACAAGAAGACACTGAAGAGAGTCCGCACAATCAACGATTTGAAGCTTACTCCACAGTTCCTAGACAAGAAGAAGATTCAAGATTATCAGCACTTAAAGAAGATCGCCGACTCTCTATATTACGAAGGGGAGTCACCACAATTGCTCATTGGTCAAGACAATTGGGAGCTAATTGTGACTCAAGAAGTAAGAAGAGGGAAACCAGGGGAACCAGTTGCTTCAAGAACAGGACTTGGATGGGTGCTCCACGGGTCAGACAGCGGAGGTGCAAGACCAGTACACTTCCTGAACACATGTCTACATGTCAGCACGCCAGAAGAAGAGATGCATCAAGCCATCAAGGATCACTTCGCGATCGAGGCACTTGGTGTGCAACCAAGAAGACCCACTACAGATTCAGAAGGAAGAGCACTCACCATCCTAGAGAAAACCTGCAGAAGACTTGAAGATGGTCGATTCGAAGCTGGACTTCTATGGAAGAATGAAGAAGAACGAATGCCAGAAAGCTACACGTCTGCCAAGAACCGATTAATCAACATCGAAAAGAAGATAGACAAGGATCCTCATTTGAAGACGGAATATGGCAAGCAGATCCAGCATCTAATCGACAACAAATATGCAGAAGAAGCACCTGACGAACCAGAAGATTCCAAGAAGTTATGGTTCCTCCCTCATTTCTCCGTAGTTCATCCATTAAAGAAGAAGATAAGGATCGTCTTCGACGCAGCAGTCAAGTCGAAAGGGAAAAGCCTCAACGACGCTCTACTGCCTGGACCAGATCTACTGCAATCGCTCTTCGGTGTACTAGTGAGGTTTCGACAAGGACCTTTAGCAGTAGCGGCCGACATCAAGGAGATGTTTCTACAAGTTCGCATCAGACCAGAAGATAGAGACAGCCTAAGGTTCTTGTGGCGCGGAGATCATCGCGACGTGCCGCCTAAGAAGTACAGAATGACATCAGTTATTTTCGGCGCAACATCATCTCCAAGCATGGCCATCTACGTAAAAAACCGAAACGCAGCGGACTACAAGGAACAGTATCCAGAGGCGACAAGGGCAGTCGAGCTGAATCACTACATGGACGACTACTTGCACAGCTTCCATTCAGAAGAAGACTTCAGAAGGATAACAGCGCAGGTGGACTTCATACACAAGAAGGCAGGTTTCGAACTCAGGGCATGGGCATCAAACAGACCTGAGCTGCTGCAAGACATAAAGACTGAAACAATCGAAAAAACGGAAGTAAACCTTGGTGAAAAAGAAGAAAAGACACTAGGACTACGCTGGTTCACAGAAAGGGACTCCATCGGCTTCAGGGCAAACCTCCGGAACACTCCGGAAGAAATAGCTAAGGGATTCAAGGTGCATACGAAGAGGGAAGTCACCAGCGCCGTTATGTCTACCTTCGACCCATTGGGATTAGCGTCACCAGTCCTCATCCAAGGCAAGAAGCTGCTTCAGAACATATGGCGGAGCGGCGTCGGTTGGGACGAAGAAATAGAAAAAAGGGAATACGAAGCATGGAAAGTATATCTCGAGAACATGAAGCTGTTACAAGATCTTCAGATTCCAAGATGCCTGGCGCCACATCGCACCGAGGGGGAGCTGCACACGTTCACAGATGCGAGCGAAACGGCGTATGCAGCTACAGTCTACTGGAGAACAGAAGATGCGAACGGAACATACCACGTCAGCTTAGTGGCAGCGAAAGTACGAGTCACTCCGTTGAAGCCGGTATCGATCCCAAGACTGGAGCTACAGGCGGCCCTCCTTGGAAGCAGACTAGCCCATTCAGTAGAAGAAGAAATGGATCTGAAGGCAGTAAGGAAAACATTCTGGACAGACTCCAGTATTGTGCTCTCCTGGATCAAGACGGACCCGAGAACCTTCAAAACGTTCGTGGCTCATCGCTTGGCCGAAATAGAAGATCTCACCAAGCCTCAAGATTGGAGATGGGTGCCTACGACACAGAACCCTGCAGATGACTCAACGCGCGACGTGCCAGAGAACTTTAATTACGATCACCGATGGTACAACGGCCCAGAATTCTTAAGGAAGGAAGAAACTCACTGGCCTGAAGCAAGAACATTCAAAAAGGAAACCACCGGCGAAGAAAAGATAACGGACGTCGCAGCAACAGCAATCACAACTCATCCATCACCAGATCCTGAGAGGTTTTCGTCTTGGACGAGACTTTGGCGAGCCACCGCAAGGGTACTGCAGTTCATACAACTCTGCAGAACAAAAGAGAAGGTCAACGTCAGTAAAGAAGATCCCACCTGGAAAAGGACGAAAGGAAAGAAGACGAAAACAGTCGAGAAACAACATTCGTCTCCAAAGAGGCCAGAAAGAAACTACATACCACTAACCACAGAGCTGCTGGAACAAGCTGAAACCCTGCTGCTAAAGGGAAGTCAACAGAGAAGTTTCAGAGAAGACATCAAGCGACTAGAGCAAGGGAAACAGCTAGAAGGCAACAGCAAGTTAAAGAGGCTCGACATAGTGATGGAAGAAGGTCTCCTGCGTTTAAAAGGAAGAATCGACGCGATACAGGGCGTAACCAGAGACTACAAGCGACCCATCGTGCTCGACAGCAAGGAAAGAATAACACGACTCATCATTGAAGAGTTCCACTGCCGTTTCAACCACGGAAACCACGCAACAGTGATGAACGAAGTGCGACAACGCTACTGGGTACTAGGGTTGAGGTCAGCAATCAAGGCAGTTCAGCATCAATGTCAGTGGTGCAAAACGAAGAAGGCAAAACCACAAGAACTACCGACGGGCAACTTACCCAAGGAGAGACTGATGCACAGCAACCCTCCCTTTACGTGCACCGGAGTAGATTACTTCGGCCCAATGACGATCACCGTGGGAAGACGTCAAGAGAAGAGATGGGGTGCTCTATTCACATGCTTAACCACAAGAGCTGTGCACATTGAGCTCACTCCTTCACTCTCCATCGACAGTATGATCATGGCGCTGCGACGATTCGCCGCGAGAAGAGGAATGCCGAAGATCATCTACTCCGACAACGGAACCAACTTCGTCGGCGCAAATAAAGAACTGAAAGAAGCTTTAGATGACATGAAGAAAGAAGACCTCATCTCAGAAGCAGACAAGATCGGCGTGCAGTGGGCATTCATCCCTCCTGGTGCGCCTAACATGGGCGGCGCATGGGAGCGTTTGGTGCGATCAATAAAAACCGCACTGAACGCCACACTCAACGAAAGACATCCACGAGAGGAGGTACTCCACACCCTCCTACTTGAGGCCGAGCACATAGTCAATTCTCGGCCTCTCACCCATCTCTCCGAGAGCCTTGAGGAGGAAGCACTCACTCCTAACCACTTCCTCCTCGGGCGATCCTGCGGCGCAGCGAGAATCGGCAGCTTCAAAGACGACGAGCTCGTGGGCAGGCACACCTGGAAGACGACGCAGCGACTTGCCGACTTCTTTTGGCAACGCTGGCTGCGAGAATACCTGCCCACTCTACTGCCGAGGAAGACGACGGGAAGAAGCAGCGCCACAGACCTACGCATCGGAGACATCGTTCTGATCGTCGACCACAGCCTGCCAAGATGCACCTGGCCACGCGGCAGAATCCAGCAGGTGTATCCGGGACCAGACGGGCGGACCAGAATCGTCGACGTCGAGACGCAAGGAGGAGTGCTGCGAAGACCCAGTTCAAGAGTGGTGCTGTTGGTGCCGGGAGTTTCGCCGAGCCAGGAGGATGGTGCTGCGCACGAGGGGGTGAATGTCGGCGACGAGACCCTATCTAGGCACATGGGCGCAAGTAGCGCCGGGACCGCTACGCAAAAATGATGTGAGAATATTGTTATTAACTTAGAAACTTTTAAAGTGATTTATTTTGTGTTTTCTATGTTTCTAGTTAGTTATTTAAGTTAGATTTGTTATTAGTTTTTGTACTATAAACCAATAAGACTGTTTTTGAAAGGATTCTTATAAGAATAAATTAGTTCAAGTAAAATTACGTAACTTGAAAACTCACTTTTTTGTTTATGGATAGATTTTGATAATTTTTGTTTTAAAAGATAGGTTTAGTCATGAAACTATGTATACCGTTTGAATTATGAAAATCGGACAGTTAGTTTAGAAATTATAAGGGATTTTGTATAATGAAAATACGTAAAGTCGCAATTTTTACAAGTTAATGTTCTAGGATTTTTTTATTGTTTATAGTTAAGTTGTAAATTAATGTCTAATTAGCATAAGGACTATATAAGGAAGGATAAACAATAACAAACTGTAAAATTGTATCATGAAAGGTTTATAAAATAAAGGCTTAAAGATTTCGGCTTAGTGAAAAATACAAGCAAAAGAGATCTAAAATACGCGGTTCTCTTTAAGGTAACGAAGGCCGGCCTCACCGGGTATAAATTAAGCGACATTTGGTTGCAAAATTCAGTCACAGCTCAGCCGTGGAAGAGGCAACAACAACAAGAACAAGCCGAAATCTACAAGCAAGAATCAAGAAAATCCTGCATTTTTATTTCACCGCCTCTTCGCTGATCATCCCTCCGAGGTCCGCCTAGTGGGTTGTACCCACCACTACGTACGCTTTCAGGGGAGCGTGGTGACGTGTGTCACCAGCAGAGTAAGTAGGGAAATACGTCAAAAACGTGGGAGACTGTCCCTGGGTACGGCCGTTAGATACTGGACGTGTCAACGGTCACCGCCCCTCAACAACAATTATTGTCAATTTTTTAATGAGTAAATACCAAAATAGCATACATACTTATAAATAAATACCAACGATTTATTGAGTGTATTAAAAAAAAAAAAATGTAATTTGATTTAAATGTATTAAAATAAACACGAAAAACCTGTAGAAATGCGACGCTCCAGCCCGCGCGGAATAAACGCTCCTAATAGAAGGGTTCTTGGGCGAACATGGCTTGTGTTGGCAACGAACGAGTATATTTTACAGACTACAGTAAACACAACGCACAACGAAGTAGGAACAGTAGGCACGCAGGTGAGAATAACACGACGTTCCCGCTCCCGCCCCGCCAGCGCTTGTAGTCAGTCGAGGTTGAGTGCTAGCAGTGTGTGTTCCTCCGGAGAATTTTTTCTTATTTACGTATCAAAATGGTCAAATGTACAGTTCAATCTTGCAAAAACGACACTAGGAAACAGACAAAACTGAAATCCAGTATCACATTTCATTGGTAAGTCGATTTTTGTACTTATTTTTATGTAAACAAATTACGCACCACATGAAGAAGATGCCCGCGGTCGCCACGTGACTGTAGTGAGGTGACGCGACAAACGCTGTAGTCGATATTTAAAATATTTTTTGAAATGTTTGCTAGGAGAACTACATATTATATTTATGTAAATTTAATACACACAATCTTATAATCATTTATTATAAATAATTTTGATGTGTGTTTTGTACGATATACGTAGGGTGTTCTGAAAGTCTTGAGATTTAACTTTATATTTCACAGTTTTGCAAAATAATTGCCACCACAATTAATACACTTCTGCATCCTTATAAACCGATCACAAAAAATGTCTTTCCATTTCTGTTCAGGAATTTCCGCACATATATTGTCCCAGGCGAAAACTAAAGCTAAAGCGAAATCTTTGCCCTTTCAATTTCATTGTGTTTAATGTTGCCTTATTTATGCGATTATCTGTTATATTTGTATTGAACATAGACTATATGGAGGTAATCTATTGTGTAAAATGTGTAATTGGTTTTTGAACTGTTTTCTTTTTATATTATTATGTATGTGTTCGCTTAATTAATGGCTCACTGTTTACTATTCCATTACTATATTGTTTTAATGTAGCTGTTAGTCCTCCATAATTAATAAATAAATAAATTTACTTTTCACAAAAGGAAACAGTCCAAAGTCACATGGCGCCAAGTCTGCGCTGTAAGACGGATGTTCAAGAAGTTTCAAAGCGGCATCTCGCAAAAACTTGCATGTAACGTCAGCACGATATGCCGGAGCATTATCATGATGACCACCAGGTACCAGGTGCAGAGTTGTGACTTTGGACGAAGCTTCTTGAATTCCTGAATAAGTTGAGGATGGCAGACAGTGGTGTACCAAGCGGCGTTTACAGTCAGAGAACTACTTGTTCAATAATTCCCCGAATACCGATAAAAACCACGATCATTTTCTTTTTTATCGACTTAGATTTTTTTACTTCGGTCGGAGTTTCTTCGCCTTCTATCACCCATATTTTTATTTTGCTGCTTTGTGGGGACGTCGTAACAATTCTGGGGTGGTTTTGGGATCTACCTCCTACCCTGGGGAACGGCACCACAGGCTTGCCTGTGGTACGGCTGAACGATCCCACTTAGCGGTGGTAGGCTCCGCAAGGGGCCGCCTGGCTCGCGACCACCATCCCACCGGAGTCTGGCGCCAAGCAGCTTGCTGTGTTCCGTCGGTGTGTGGGAGTGCCAGTGCCTTTGGGGGAGAAGGAGATTGTCAGTTGCGCTGTTTGGCACCGGTTGTGGTCTCTGAGTCAGCTAGCCGGGTAACTCATTTTGGAGGGTAGCGGGATCCGAAGCACGGTGCCAGCCGTTGGCCGACCGCAGTCAGTAGGGGGCCCAAGTAGCACGCCAGCCACGTGCCAAAGGCGGCCCCGCCAACTCGCGAAAAATCCCGGTATGCTCCACCGTGCCAGCCGGCGACTGGATGGGAGGACCCGGTGGCCATATCCGGGGGGGTTCGGGCGTCCCCGCAGTCTCCAGATGAGTTCCCCGTAGGTTTGGTTGGCTCTAGTGTTCCACTTAGATCACTGAGCGGCGCCTCGACAAGTCGACTTTTTCCCCCAACAACTCCACTCATATGACACACAAAGCAAAGAAAAATAGGGTAACACAACGGCTGCACTTCCTCCCACTAAAAGTGCACCTCACTAATATCAGGGGGTTGCACTCCAATCTCGATTCGGTCCATCACCACCTTGAGACCGAGAAGCCGCACCTGTTTTTCCTAACGGAGACGAAGATAACAACCCCGTCGGACGTGGCGTACCTCAACTACCCGGGGTACTCTCTTGAACACAAGTTCAAGAAGCAAGCTGGGGTCTGTGTGTACATCCGCGATGACATTTGTTGTCGTCGTCTCCGTTGCTTTGAGAAATCGGGTTTCTCTGCCATATGGCTACTTGTGGATACTGGCGTGGAGAAATCTCTCTACATCGGCATCTACCGATCGCATAGCGGTGACCAGGAGACAACAGCGCTCTTTAATTTCCTCGTGGAGTCGACTGACGTAGCCCAGCAACGGTACCCAACGGCGAAGCTCATTTTTCTGGGGGACTTCAACGCCCATCATAAAGAATGGTTGTTCCCATACCAGAAAACTGACCATGCTGGGTTGGAGGCGCGCAATTTTGCTTTAACGCTAGATCTAACCCAGATGGTGAATGTGGCAACGCGGGTACCGGATGTTGACGGCCATACACCCAATTGCTTGGACCTTCTGCTGGCATCTGATCCGGACAGTCATTCAGTATCGGTCTCAGCCCCGCTGGGAACGTCTGACCACTGTCTGGTGAAATCCATATCAACCTGCTCTCCTCCAGATGAGAGCCCTAGAGGCACGAGGCGAGTATGGCGATACGGGTCAGCAGACTGGGATGAGATGCGGCACTTTTTTGCGTCTTATCCATGGCGGCAAGTGTGCTTTTCCTCGGGTGACCCCTCGCGCTGTGCTGACGCGGTTGCGGACGTGATTCGGCAGGGGATGGAATATTTTATTCCATTCTCCGACATCCCGCTCGGTCACAAATCCCGGCCTTGGTATAATGCAGAATGTGCCCACGCTGAGGCCCGAAAAGAGACTGCCTACCAAGCCTGGGTCAAGGCCCGCGACCGCAAAGTTAGAGCGCGCAGGGTTCGCGCGAAGAAGAGAGCCTTTAATTCTGCCGCCAAGTTCTGCAAGCGGGTTTTGCGTAGGGCACGTTTTGACCATGTCGAACATATCGGGGCCAGGCTGGCTTCGCACCCTCCGGGTAGTAAACAGTTCTGGTCCCTGTCTAAAGCGGTTGAAACGAATTTCTGTCGTCCCACTTTACCTCCTATGATGAAACCTGATGGGTCGCTGGCTCACTCTGCAACTGAGAAGGCAAATTTATTTGCATCTCTCTTCGCAAGCAATTCACGTCTGGACGGTGGCTCAAAGCAACCACCTACTGTACCTCATTGTGACTCCTCGATGCCGGAGATCGCAGTACACATTAAAGAGGTCCGAAGAGTATTGTGCAGTCTAGACGTGAACAAGGCCAGCGGGCCTGACGGCATTCCAGCGAGAGTGTTGAGGCAGTGTGCGCCTGAACTGTCTCCTGTATTGACACGTTTGTTCCGCCTCTCTCTTGAAAAAAGAACGGTGCCGAAATCCTGGAAGCTTGCAAATGTACAACCAGTGCCCAAAAAAGGCGACCGTGCAGACCCTGCCCATTACCGTCCGATCGCCATTACCTCCATTCTGTGCAAAGTTTTGGAAAGGGTACTGAACAATAAGTTGCTGAACTACCTTGAAGACAATGATCTCCTCAGTGACCGTCAATATGGCTTTCGCCGGGGACGGTCAACTGGCGATCTTCTTGTGTATGTCACGCACTGCTTTGGCGAAGCCATCGAGAAACACGGCGAAGCACTGGCTGTATCGCTTGACATCTCGAAGGCCTTTGACAGGGTCTGGCACGCTGCTCTGCTCAGCAAGCTTCCTGCTTATGGCATCCCAGCTGATTTTTGTAGCTGGATATCAGATTTCCTTAGTGAACGGGCGATTAGAGTAGTTGTTGATGGCTGCTCTTCTGACCTTATGGCTATTGATGCCGGAGTTCCTCAGGGGTCTGTTCTCTCTGCAACTATTTTCCTGCTGCACATCAATGACCTGCTTCGGCCTGGTATTGTTGGGTACGCAGATGACAGTACAGTTTCAGAGAGATACTTGTCCAGCGCAAAAACCAGCGGGGCTGAAGTTCGTTCCTTGAGAGAGGCCATGGTAGAGCGGACAGATTTGACCTTAAGCTTTGTCTCCCAGTGGGGTGATGATAATCTGGTCTCTTTTAACGCCACCAAAACGCAGGCGTGTCTTTTTACCGCTAAAAAGAGTCGTTTCGCCCTAACTCCTACTTTTCGAGGTACATCTGTTCCTGTAACTGATCGACTTGAGCTCCTAGGCATGGAGTTGACATCTGGTCTCAACTTCGGCGCCACCATCGAGTACAAGGCCCAAACTGCGGCCAAGAAACTGGGCATCCTAAATAGGGTGAAGCGATACTTTACGCCTGGACAGCTTTTAACCCTTTACAAAGCGCAAGTCCGATCCTGCATGGAGTATTGCAGTCACCTTTGGGATGGATCAGCTAAGTACCAACTAGCCGCGCTTGACTCGGTGGAACGCAGAGCTAAGAGGCTCATTGGCGACGTAAAACTGGTGGATGCCAAGCTTCATTGCTTGGCTCATCGCCGCAAGGTTGCCTGCTTGTCGGTCTTCTACAGATTGTACTTCGGAGAGTGTGCCCGTGAACTCCACGACCTCATTCCACCGGCCCCCTTCTACCACCGGACATCTAGACGCACTGCCAGTTACCATCCCTACCTGGTTGCTATTCCACCAATTCGCACTAAGCGCTTCCAAATGTCTTTTATAATGCGCACAGCAAAAGAGTGGAACTCACTACCTGCGTCTGTGTTTCCGAACGTATACAACCCTAATCTCTTCAAAGTGAGAGTGAACAGGCTTCTTCTGGGTAAGCTCACTCCATCGTCGACTTTGTCTCTGTCACCTCTGACCTAGACTAGAGTCAAGAGCAAACCCATCACAAATAAAAAATAAAAAAAAAAAAAAAAACAATAAAACCACGTTTCATCGCCCGTGGCGATTGAAATTATGTCTTTACATTTTCCGTTTTCAAATTTTCCAATAATTTTTTTACACCATTAACTCGCTGTTCCTTTTGTTCATCGGTAAGTTTATGTGGAATACAAAGAGTACAAACTTTTCTATAACCTAAATGATAGTGAATAATTGAATGTAACGCTGCTGAGCCAATCTGCAGGAAGTACTCTATTTGCCGGTAGGTAATTCACCGGTCAGTTTCAATTAAATTTTTAACTGAATTTTTTTTTTCTGGAGTAACTTCTTCCGCCGGTCGTCCTAAACGCGGGTAGTCTTCTAGGTTAAAACAGCCACGCTCAAACTGTTTGTACCATCTGTACACGGTTGCACGAGAGGCACAGTCATCACCAAGTATAGGTTTAGAAGAAATGAAGCCATTTCTTCTAAACAGTTTTCTGGACATAATTCACGTAAAAGTTATAAAGCAAAATTGCGCGATATTCGATAGTCATCCACGAAGCCATTATAGTGAACTTGTTCGAACACGATCAGCGGCAATACTGAATGCAATCAAATGACAACTGACACTAACGTATATCATAACATAAACAATCAAACTACGTGCTTGCGTCGGCCATCCGCCTTAGTATTATTAAGTATCTCAAGACTTTCAGAACACTCTACGTACTTTCTAATATTTTAATGCGAAAGCATTATAGCGTAAACGTAAAGTATGGAATGTTACGACATCACATCTAAACTGCTTAATTGATTTTGAAGAATTTTAGTGGCTATAAAATGGAGTAAAATTAAATTACATTATTTAAAAAAAAATGTGTATGTAAACATTTTTTTTTCTTACATTTCAGCTTTCCAAAAGATCGAAACTTGATGAACAAGTGGATTGTCGCTTTAAAACAAACAAAGGAACCAAACATTTGGACTAAAGTTTGTTCAGTACACTTTCTTGATTCCAATTTCTATGAAACAAAAAAAGGACTGCGCAAATTAATAAGTACCGCTGTCCCATCGCTTTTTCTCGGTCCAACAACACCTTCTGATCATAATTGCACGGAAGCAGCGTCATTTACTTCAGACAATATGCATATCGATTCAGAAATGCCGCCAGACGTATGTCCACCTCTCCCAAATGTAGGCGATACCCCAATAAAACAGAAATTGAAAAAAGAAATTAGTCGATTAGAAGACATAGCTAAACGTCGCCGATTGCGATGCAATGCGCTCTACGCAACACGTCGGCGTTTGAAAAAGAAAGTTGAAAATTTGTCGCAAGTACTCAACGAGTTGAAAGAAAAGGGATTAATAACTTACGACCTTCTAGAATCGTGCGGAGTGGGTGCCATGGACAACCCTAATATAAATGTAAGTAAGTACCTGGATGAACGATCTAGCTCGGGTAAAAATAAAGAAAACGTATCAGGTTGGCAAAAAATATTGCACAAGAAATTGTAAATTACTAAAATTTTCCCTAATATTTAGTATTGATCTGGGATACGTAAGAATATTGTAGAAGGTTCTCGAAGACATATATGTATATATACATATACAAGGGTATATAAAGGCGCACTAGTGAGGATTTGGTTAATTTGTAAAAATTATTAGTGAACATCAACTTCGAACGATCATCTTTTACGAGTGGCGTCAGGGACACAACGTGAGTGTGGCTACCACACCCGCAAAGCGTTCGGTGAGGGTATTCTATTGCGATGGAAGATAAGCCGCTGGTTTGCTCGCTTTGCATCGGGAGATATAACTCTTGAAGATCACGAGCGATCTGGGCGACCGTCCACCTTCGACGATGAGGAATTACTCCGCTGTTTAAAGGTTAATCCAGAAATAAATACGCGTGATTTGGCAGAGACTCTTTGCTATCATCATTCGACCGTCGAGGCTCATTTACACAAACTCGGCTATCGTAAAGTAATGGAACGATGGATTCCACATCAACTAACTGACAGTCATCGTCAAGTCAGAGTTAGTATTTGTGAATCGCTTTTTTTTCAGCCACATCGGAAAGAGTTTCTTGAAGATCTGGTAACCGGCGATGAAAGCTGGATTCTCTATGATAACAACACACGGCACGCCGTCTGGCTTCCTTACGACGCAGAGCCACCAAGGCAGCTAAAGCCAAACCGTCATTCACGCAAGCTTCTTCTCTCCGTTTTGGTGAGATGCGAAGGGCCCACTCTATTACGAGCTTCTCCCTGCGAGAAGGACGATTACGACTTCCATTTATACTGAATAGTTTCAGAAACTGGCTGAAGCAATAAGAGAAAAACGACCGAGACGTGTAAATGTTCACTTACTCCATGATAATGCGCGACCTCATGTCGCTTCGGAGACTCGACAAAAAATCGTAGAGCTTGGATGGCACCCCGTTGAGTACGATGGCGTACTCACCGGATCTCGCGCCATCCGACTATCACTTGTTCCGACCACTAAAGCTTTATTTGCGTGAGAAAAATTTTCAAAAATACGAAGACCTCAAAAAGGCAGTGGACAATTTCTTTTCTGCGCAGCCTCCGGAATTCTGGGCGCAGGGCATCAACAATCTACCAACTAGATGGGCCAGAGTAATAGAGTTATTTGGGGATTACATTACTGATTAATTATTGTAAATAACAAAGTTATCAATAAATTCATTAAGTCTTATATCTTGGTGCAAGACTTTTCCGCCAACCTGATATTTTCCCAGATATGAGACTTAGCTAGATCGATTTTTCGGCCCCGTAAACCCTCATATTGCAAATTTCATCGAAATCGTCAGAACCGGTATCCAGAACGTGATTACTGATTACAAAGAAATATATAAATAAATATACAAACATTTCTCGTTTAATAGTGTGAGGTTTAGGAAATAACGTATTGAATATAAAAAGTACCTAACAAAGATTATTACAGAACAAAACAGAGTATTTACAAAACTTATCGATAGCTCGTTACCGATCTGCACGTAATTGATACATCCCTATCTGTCATACACTCATCCACTATTTATAGCTCATTTGCCTACGATATAGACTAAGCAATTTGTGCAAATTGCTCCCTATAGTGCACAAAACGACGGCAACACAAAGTAGAAAGAGTCAACTGCACTTTTACGAAATTCACTTTTTTACATAATTCTACTCAGAATTCTTTGTTTTTTCATAGGATATTTTTTCTGTTTAATTCTCAATATAAAATACAAATGCGAGTCGCGCCCGTACGAAAAATTATTACCTACATGTAGAGTGACAAAATTGACATGATATAAAAAAGGCCATAGACAAAGATTGCTAGAAACGAAAGACAAAATGATAAATTGTAGAAGGACTACACTCCCACGTTTCTACGTCACCCTTTGTTTTTTTCTTTTTTTAATAAACTGATGTTTATTCACTATTATTTCTAATTTATGTAAACAATATCAATCAGTTACGATTAAAAGGATACACTTTACGCGGATGACACTAGTCTATTTTGGTCAATCCATACACGATATTATCATTGAGGGGCAAAACGATTTAAACGTAATAAAAGAGTGGTTTCTACATAACTTACTTACCATTACTTAATACTTCGAAAACATCTTATATGATATTTGCAGCCAAAAACTAAAATATTCCATCCCACGCCCCTTTGATTGTTAATAATCTAATTATTCAGCAGTCTAGTATAGAAAAATACCTCGGTCTACTATTAGATGACTGTCCTGGATACCCCATATCGAGCACGTAAGAGCCAAACTTGTTTCATTTTCTGGAGCTCTTCGCAAAATAGGAAACTGCTTGCCACCTAAGATAAAACGCACTATCTACAATTCATTAGTAAAACCTAATCTAGAATACCTAATAGAGATTTGGGGAACAGCGTCCAAGACTAACCTCAATTGCATACAGAGGACTCAAAACAGAATTATTCAACGGTTATATTGTTATGACTTCTTAACACCTACCAAACAGCTATATGAAAAAACTAAACTTTTTAATCTTCGTCAACTATACAAGTACTATATTTACATATTAGTAAAAAAGATTTTAGAAAACACTACAAAAACCAACATTCATCATCATCTGCCTAGCCTTTTCCCAACTATGTTGGGGTCGGCTTCCAGTCTAACCGGATGCAGCTGAATACCAGTATTTTACATGGAGCGACTGCCTATCTGACCTCCACAACCCAGTTACTGGGTAATACGATACCCCTTGGTAAGACTGGTTGTCAGACTTTCGGGCTTCTGACGACCCGTAACGACTGTCAAAGATCCACGAATGACAGCCGGGACCAACGGCTTAACGTGCTTTCCGAGGCACGGAGGAGTCTCGGTATGTAAAGATGGTCACCCATCCACAGACCAACCCCGGCAAGCGTAGCTTAACCTAATGAATTGACCCGTGCGGCTGTTATTACTTAGCCACGAGCTCAAAAACCAACATTAAACTTACAAAAAAGACATACACGCACAAACTAAGAAATAGAAACGAACTCGTTCTGCGTTTCCCTAGAACAGTAAAATATGGAAAAAATATTTTTTTATATGAAGGGGTCCAATTATACAATAAATTGCCAAAGGAAATCAAAGAGTGCAAAAGTATTAATATTTACAAAAGAAAACTAAAGGATTATATTATGCAAAAAGTAATTTCTACATAAATATTTGTATCTCCCTGACAACACAATATAAAATACTCAGGTACACATAAAACAGAACAAAATTATAATTGATCAACGGTCTCAGAGACTACAGTTATCGTACACAAGGAAACGTATGTACACATGCACGCAACATGCTAGCACACACTAACACAATCACACAGTAGTTCGGTGTTCCTCACAAAGTGAATAATCAGTACATAAGTGGGTACTTTAGTGTCAAATTGGCCAGCAAGAAAAAAAGTTAATACATTCTTTTAGATATATGTAACTACCGACACTAACTTTGTCTGCTATTGATCTCATATATGTTGTTATTATAATTTTTACTTATACTACATCATCATCTTCCTGCCCTTATCCCATGTTACTTGGGGTCGGCGCAACACGTTTTTTTCTTCTATTCTACCCTGTCAACCGTCACGCTATCATTCACTCCCTTCTCTTTCATATCATTCCTCACACAATCCATCCATCTTTTCTTCGGCCTTCCTCTCCCTCTCCATCCATCGACATGTATATTCATCACTTTTTGAGTCACAATAACTTTACTCATCATATTGCTAATAGTTTTGGCAAAGTTTTACAATCGGCCGCTTGCCTGACACCAACCCTCCTTGGGAACTTATACTACATCTGCATTCTTATTAAACGATTATGTCTAATGTGAAATTTCCTTCTTGAAAAGTTACTCAATTTTGGGCACCTTATATTAATTAGCAACACTGAATCGACGGTGTCGTCCTCTTTTAGTTCACAGTTAAGTTGGTAGGATTGTAGTTGGCAAAAGAACTGTTGTTTATTGTGCCCACACCATGACGGTTGTTTGGTTTTTGGGATGGCCACTGCACCGAAATGTAAATGCACCAGCTACATTCTTGGATGACATACTTGTAAGGGAAGATATGGAGAATGAATAAACTTAACAATAATTATTAGTGTTTTTTATTTCTTTTTTTATGAGACATTCATTTAGAGTTAGCTTATTCAAAACCTCATTTTTTCTTGCCTTCATTCTACCTCCGTCGCCGATTAACTGCGATCATAATAGTTTTAGCCTAAATGTTCAAGCTATATCTACATTAAAAACGTTTTGCATGTGTAAAATAGCATCAGGTTGTCCTCAATATGCCTTACCTCTGTATTATTACAGAAAATATTCGATTTTTTTAACCATTATTCGAACCAAGATATCTCGATAACCCCACTACTTACCAGATTTAAACAAAAACTGTTGGAATATTGGTATAATAAAGCTTTTAATAACATATATTTTGTTCATGTACAGAGAACTTGGCATGAGTACCAAAGCTCCATAGAAAGTGATTGATCTCCTTTGGCAGCTCTAATTTACGTCCGTCTCTTTCTTGTTTTAATAGAGTGAAAAAGATAGCAATAGCCTAAATTAAGTTTAGTTTTTGCACAACAGAATCGGCACCAATAACTAACGATTGAAATTTTCCCTTTTTACAGAAAGACTCCTCGCTGAGTGAGAACGAAATTAAAGTGTTTTGCCCGAATTGTGACACGGAAGTATCGCACACCGCAGGAGGAATTCAAGCGGTAGGTATCTACAGTCAGACATTAGCAGTACGAACAGTAATGGGGGGCGAGCCTATTGCCATCAAGCGGGCACAAATCCAAACTCCAGGCTACTGAAGAATTCCAGATGGAAAATCCCAATAACAGCTTCCCGACCCGGGTATCGAACCCAGTATCCCATGCTCAGCAGTAGCGCTTGCGACCACTACACCAACGAAGCGGTCTAAATCTTGACATGGAAATCGTCATAACAGAGTTCACCCCCCTTTGTAGCCATATCATTTTCCCGTTTTCATTCCACCGTTTCTTTTTAATTCCTCCACACTTATAGCCATCCACATTCATACTAAAAAAAAATCCTCACGATTTAACTTTGACAATCCTCAGGATCAAACAAAAATACTCATCGCCAAAGTGTACCATTACTTTGAGCAAGAGTATGAAGAGTTAAAGACAATCTATGGAGACCTGGACCTGACTCCTCTGTCGAAGTTCCGCCAACGGACTGCGCTGGCCACCGGAGTGAGTGAGACGACAATACTTCAGATACTGAAGGAGGAAGAGGAACGGAATGCAGACAAGCGACAGGAACCACATGAGAAACGACGCAGAGTTCGCAAGAGGTCTAGACAGACGGACAGGTATGTGTCGACATTGTAATACTGTATTTCAACAGCACACGGTACCGAAAGTCTGACGACCAGTCTTAACAAGGGGTATCGTATTACCCAGTAACTGGGTTGTGGAGGTCAGACAGGCTTGTAAAAGAGTGGTATCCAGCTGCGTCCGGTTAGACTGGAAGCCCACCCCATCATGTTTGGGAAAGGCAGGCAGACTGATTGTCGTCATTTACAACTTTCAGAAATAAAACAATTTTAATAAGTGGGTATTGTATTTTTGTTTCAGTTCAAGCGAAGAAGACAGTTCGGATGATAATGACGACGGTAACGAGCCATCAAGTGACGTCCATGAGTGAGTTTCATCTGTTTTATTTTTTTTACTGTAGCTTATTCGTAATTGGATCAGCAGTTCCGAAGATTACCCCTACAATTTTTACAGATAAAGTACGCAACAGAAATTTGCCTTAATATATACATTTTTTTTTTTTTGTATAACTTTCGTAACAGCCCACAGACGATGGAATCATCGCCGCGCCAGCCGACAGCGTGTATCGGCATTAAGAGGATTGTGAAGCTGTAAATTTTCATGCAAAAAGAGATAACGTTTTTCTCCCCGTAAACATAGTTTAATTTTCATAATTTTTGGAAATGTTATAGGTATAATGAAAAACTAGGTCCGTACGTTTTTATTATAAAGACATATTGCATATATATTGCATCAAGTTATTAGCATCTAAATATCTATATTTTTGACATAAAAACATCCTCGTGCATTTTTTTTTTTTTTTAAACAAAAAAACGTACAGACCTAGATTAAAGTGTACTGAATGTAATGAGACGAAAATTGTCTCATTTCGTAAAGGTTTAGGGGGGTGAAAACGTTATCGCCCGAAACAATATTTATGTAAATAATTGTATGAAATGTAGGTAATTGCCTCCAAAAATCGCGCCGCGTATCGGCACTTCACAATCCTCTTAAGGCGGTGCTATATGTAAATTAGGCTGGAACTGAAGAAGTTTAAAACCATTTTTCTCCATTACCCGTACCATAATGATCTTTAAAAAAACATATATTAAACTACACAATAAAACACATGTCCCCTTCACTTAGAAAAAAATAAAAAATAATTTTAAATATCATTAACATACATGAAAAGTAACCCCTGTTTTAGAAACAATACAATACCTACAATACCTAGAGAATCCTCGGCTTATTTTTTAAAATAACTTTTCTAATTACTTATAGTCATTATTTTTTACATAAATCGACACTCAATCGCGTGAGCAACCCCTCTGTCGCCTATTAATTTAGTGCGGGACGAGACGCAGTGCTGAACGGACCTGTACCACTTTTTCCCGCATTTTTTCGTTGGTGACAATACCATTAGAAAGTATTGTAAACAAATACCTACCTACTTATTTTGTTGATTATAATAGTTTTTGTGTGTGTAAATATTAGAGTAGTTTTTAGTATATAGTTACTACATAGGAAATATTTGTGTTATTATAAGTGTATTTATAAAATCAATATGGGTGACAAAAAAAGACGTACTAAGCGTAATTTGAAAATAAAATACAAGAGGAGAATAAAAAGAATGAAACAGTAAGTAATTTAAGTACCTATCTAACATTTTACTAGTAACCATCAATCAAGCGTTTTGATAAAAAGATATAGGTATAAGTAATATGCGTACCTAAGCAGGTACCTACCTATCAGCTGCTTATACTTACCTAGGTACCTTTCTTCGCCAGAACGAGAAACTGTTTTCGTTTCGAATTTGCCAACGGAAATTCGTACGTGTTTAATGGCAACAAGGTATAGATTCCAAACGACCGGGCGGCATTACGACACGGCGACACAGTAACGACATAACGAGCTATAGATTCGCATGCAGTTTATCTATAGCTTTTTACTATTAGACACGTACGAATTTACGTTGGCCGGAGTTTCGCTAGCTAATTTAATTTGACCCTGTATATGTGTCGCAGCTAACTAGTTTATCGTGTTTAGATATCGATACCCATCACGTCTGCGGAGTTTCGCTAGCTAATTTAATTTGACCCTGAATATGTGTCGCAGCTAACTAGTTTATCATGTTTAGATAGCGATACCTGTTGGAATACAACAAAACAAATCCGTCTCACTTAAGTAGTTTGAGAGTCTTTCTCTTTCATACATATTTACACTGTGCATAACTCTAATATAGTTTAGACGCTAGTGTTCCGTCTGGACCAAGCGAGGGCGCACACACACCTCTCCTGCTAAATAAATATAATAAATAAATCAGTGGAAATTATAACTGTGTCTTTCATTGGTTCTCAAAACCCAACAGGTTATGGGCCCAGTGATTTAGACTAAATAACAATCTAAATAACTTTTAGTGATTCTTTTAGTGATTTAATAAAATGGACAAACTTAAAATGAAAAGAAATATTAAACCGTTTGACGGGGACAAATATAGTGTGTGGAAACTTAGAATACGTAATTTATTAAATGAACTTGAAGTGCTTAATATAATTGAAGAAGAAACTCCTGAAGAACCGGACAGTGAGTGGCACAAAAGACAGAGAATCGCTAAGAATACGATAATAGAGTATTTATCAGATTCATTGCTGGGACTTACAAGTGAAGAAAATACTGCGAAGGAAATTTTCATGAAGCTAGATTCCATCTACGAAAGAAAAAGCATAGCGACTCAACTAGCTTTGAGGAAAAGGTTATTGAATTTGAAGCTACAAGGAGAAAACCCCTTGACAAAACACTTCCAAGAATTCGATGACTTGTTAATCGAATTAATCGCTGCAGGTGCAAAATTAGAAGAAGTAGATAAAGTAACACATCTATTTATGACTCTACCAAACAGCTATAATGGTGTCGTTACAGCAATTGAAACATTGGCAGAGGACAACTTGACCTTAACCTTTGTCAAAACTAGACTTCTTGATCACGAAATAAAATTAATCAATGAAAGACGCGATACAAGCATGAAAGTTCTCCAGGCGGAAACTACAATAATACCGGCGGGCACTACAACAAAACCTAAAACTCAAGACCGACACAATTATAGAAATTCATATATGAGACGGAACTCGAATCGAGGACAGTTTTATAAAACCTCATTCAAGCCGAAAAATGATAGACTCAAACATATAAAATGTCATTGTTGCGGAAGGAATGGCCATGTACAAAAGAACTGTTATTATAACAAGCAGGCGAAACAACGTTCCGAAAATCACAGAACAGTTCAAACTGTAAATATTACAGATACTGAAAATCCTAATATCTCGGGATTTGCTTTTATGATTGGAGGTTGTGGAAATGAACGTGAAGACCAAAACGAGATTACATTTATTTTGGACTCGGGTGCCTCAGATCATTTAATTAATAGAGAAGATCTGGCACGAAACTTTATGGAACTGAAAAATCCAATAAACATCTCAGTTGCTAAGAGTGGAACATACATAAGAGCAACAAAGAAGGGTAATATTGCAGTAACCAGCCACTTGGGCATAAAGGGAATGCTACAGGATGTCCTTTTCTGTTCCGAAATTCCTTACAACTTGCTCTCGGTAAAGAAAATGCAACAAGCTGGAATGACCATTGTTTTTGGCAATAACGGTGGTGTGCAAATATACAACGAGGGTAAGATGGTAACAAAGGGTAAGTCTTTGAACAATTTAATTGGTATTCATTTCATAGTTGAAAAATGTGCTTTAAATGCTAGAAGCTCATCAAATAGGGTCGTAAACAATAATAATTATGAATTATGGCATCAAAGGCTTGGTCACATGGGCAAATCTAAGTTTGTGCAAATAAAAGGCAAACAATTTTATTCTGATAATGAACAAATAAGTCATGTTACACCAAATGATAAATTATGTGAAGCTTGTATAAAAGGAAAACAAGCATGTTTGCCATTTAATAAATCCAAGTCAAAAATTATAAAACGACCTCTATTTAATGTGCATACTGATGTGTGTGGTCCCATCACTCCTTCAACACTTGACGACAAAAACTATTTTGTAATTTTTGTCGACGAATATACACACTACTGTTCGACATACTTAATAGCTCATAAATCAGACGTTTTTGCTACGTTTCGAGATTATGTTGCAAAGTGTGAAGTTCATTTCGGTTCGAGAATTGTCAATTTGTATTGTGATAATGGTGGTGAATATTTGTCAAATGAAATGAAAGAGTACTGTGTGCAAAAAGGTATTAGTTACCACTTAACAGTGCCGCATACCCCTGCTTTGAATGGTATTGCCGAAAGAATGATAAGAACTATAACAGAGCGAAGTCGAGCCATGATATCTTGTGCTAAATTAGACAAAACGTTCTGGGGTGAGGCTGTGTTGACAGCTACATATTTAATAAATATCAGCCCTACAAAAGCACTGAAAACAGCTAACACACCATTTGAAATGTGGCATAATAAAAAACCACAACTTAAATATTTAAAAGTTTTCGGTTCAACTGTTTATTATGTGAATAAAACAAGAAAAACCAAATTCGATGAGAAATCCTTAAAAGGGATATTAATTGGTTATGAACCGAATGGTTATAAGGTGTGGGATGTGGTAGACGAAAAGTTTGTAAAAGTCAGAGATGTGATAGTTGATGAGATTAATTTTTTGTTGAACAGACCATTGAAATCTGACAGAGTTTTGCCTGAAAGTTGTATTAAGTCTGATAACTTTGACAGATACAAAGTAGAGAAAATGTGTAAACAAACAGACAAAATACCAGTATCATTAGGTCCACCACCTAATAAATCTGTAAGTGAAACAGATATGCAACAAAACAGTTCATCATTTCAAAATGAGTTGACTTTGTCTCGAAATGAACCGACTTCATATGGTCAAAGAAAAAGTGAGAGGATTAAAAACTTGCCTACCGTATCATATAACGAAAATGATGATGATATTTCTGTGAACTATTTGGTATACGCTAAATCTTTAGTATGCAAAATACCTACATCTTATAATGAAATCGCATCCAGGAATGATAAAGTATTATGGGAAAATGCTATTAATGAGGAAATTAAATCGCTCACTGATAATGAAACCTGGACACTTGTACCAAGACCCAAAAATAGAAATATTATTGATTGTAAGTGGGTGCTTACAATAAAAAATGATGAGTTTGGAAAACCACTAAGATATAAAGCTCGTTTAGTGGCTCGCGGTTTTAGTCAGGAATATTTAGTTGATTATAATGAAACTTTTGCACCAGTTGCAAGAATCTCAAGTTTTAGATTCTTATTAGCTTTTGCAAATCAGTTTAATTTATTAGTCCACCACATGGACGTAAAAACTGCATTTTTAAATGGGAAACTAAAAGAAGAGATATTTATGAAAACTCCTGAAGGAATCCCAAATGATAATGATTTAGTATGCAAATTGAACAAATCGTTGTATGGATTAAAACAGTCTGCACGCTGTTGGTTCCAAATGTTCGAAAAAGCTTTAATAGAGAAGGGTTTTCGATACTCATCAGCTGATCGTTTTATTTACATTCTAGATGTAGGTGACATTCTTGAAAACATTTATGTTGTACTTTATGTCGATGATCTTGTGATTTCAACGGCTAATATAAATACCATGAATGGCTTTAAAAACTATTTAATGAACAAGTTTAAAATGGTAGACTTAGAAGATATCCGTTGTTTCTTGGGAATCAGAATCAAAAGTTATAATGGCACAGTTACATTAGACCAGAAAATGTACATAGAAACGGTTTTAGAAAAGTTCAACATGAGTGATTGTAAAACTGTCAATACACCTTTGGAAACTAAAGTAGATTATGCTGCATTGAATTCAAATGAAACAACAAAGAGCCCTTGTAGAAACCTTATCGGGTGCTTGATGTATATAATGGTATGCACTCGACCTGATTTGAGCTTTAGTGTAAACGTCTTAAGTAGATTTGCTAACAAAAGCAACAGTACACTTTGGTTATATTTAAAAAGGGTTTTACGTTACTTGAAAGGGTCAATGGATCTTAAGTTAACTTACGTGCGGAGTGACAATATAATTAATATATTGAGTGGCTTTGTTGATTCTGATTGGGGAAGTGACGAAATAGGCCGCAAAAGTACAACAGGTTATTTGTTTAAATTATATGAACAATGCACAATATGCTGCAACACAAAGAGGCAACTCACAGTGGCGGCTTCATCCACTGAAGCAGAGTATATGGCTTTATTTGAAGCTGTTAGAGAAGCTCTGTGGTTAAAATCCTTAGTGACCAGTATTAACATAGAATTACCAAATCCAATTCCTATTTATGAGGATAATAATGGATGTATAAGCATTGCAAGTAATCTTACGAGTCACAAAAGATCAAAACATATAGATATAAAGTATCACTTTTCAAGAGAACAGGTGGAGAAAAATGTTATTAAAATGATTTATGTTTCCACAGGTAATCAGTTAGCTGACGTCCTAACGAAGTCATTACCGACAGTGCATTTTTCAGACATGAAAACGAAACTCGGTATTATTTAATAAGATCTACTTGTAAACTATAAAGAATTGAATTATAGAATATATAAATAAGATCTACTTGTAAACTATAAAGAATTGAATTATAGATAAACATGACTTGGTCTGATTAGGTTTTCCTGGGTTTTCCCTAATCCTATGCATCGAATGGTGGACCATAAAAATTGTACTCCCAGATAAGGAAGGTGTGTGATATTATTATTGTAAATATTATTTGATTTTTTATTTTTTTAAAAAGAGGATTTATTTTGAGGGGGCGTGTTGGAATACAACAAAACAAATCCGTCTCACTTAAGTAGTTTGAGAGTCTTTCTCTTTCATACATATTTACACTGTGCATAACTCTAATATAGTTTAGACGCTAGTGTTCCGTCTGGACCAAGCGAGGGCGCACACACACCTCTCCTGCTAAATAAATATAATAAATAAATCAGTGGAAATTATAACTGTGTCTTTCATTGGTTCTCAAAACCCAACAATACCCATCACGTCTGCGGAGTTTCGCTAGCTAATTTAATTTGACCCTGAATATGTGTCGCAGCTAACTATTTTATCATGTTTAGATAGCGATATCCATCACGTCTGTACTCGCCGCAAGGGTCAGACAGAGGTGTACCTACAGTACACCCACATGTCGCCAGTTATGTTTAAGTTCCCTGTAATAGAGGGCGAGCCTGTTGCTATCAGCCGGGTATAAATCCTGACTACAGCATACAAAATAAGTGTGGAAATCATATTTTTATGTTTTCAGAGCGCAGACGTTGGTAGTGAAGATAGAACCTCCTGATGAACATTACAAGTAAGTACTTATATTATAATCATCATGTTTTCCTTTTGTTTTAAAACACTGGTATTCCGCTGCATCCAGTTAGATTGGAAGCCGACCCCGACATAGTTGGTGACAGGCAGGCAGATAATACCAGCTTATTATTGTCCTACAGCAGAGCAAAGGCTTCTTCTTATACAGAGAAGGCACGAGTACACCACGCTTGCTCAAGACGTGTTAAACTGTTAACGATTTCTGACTTATATCGGGTGTAAAAAGACACTTTCCGAAGCCGAAAGCCACATATTCTACCCATTATTTAGATCATTTTATTCCACTAGACCATACCTGGGAATCCACTGGTTCTGGAGATATTGAAGGTCAAAGTCGCAATTTGTTTTTTACTTTTTACGAAAACGAATTGCAAGTGTTATTATTAATGTTGTTAGTGGTATATTTTGTTATTAGTGTTTCCAAACAAACATATCCTAAATTTTCAATTTTTCTAAACAAATTACGAACTCAGTCATTTATTTATTTATAGTTAATTAAAACGGTACAACACCAATTACATTAATTAACAATAGAAGCTCGTGGCTAAGTAATAACAGCCGTACGGGTCGATTCATCAGGTTAAGCTACGCTTGCCGGGGTTGGTCCGTAGATGAGTGACCATCTTTTCATACCGAGACTCCTCCGTGCCTCGGAAAGCACGTTAAGCCGTGGGTCCCGGCTGTCATTCGAGGATCTTTGACAGTCGTTACGGGTCGTCAGAAGCCCGAAAGTCTGACAACCAGTCTTACCAAAGGGTATCGTATTACCCAGTAACTGGGTTGTGGAGGTCAGATAGGCAGTCACTCCATGTAAAATACTGGTATTCAGTTGCATCCGGTTAGACTGGAAGCCGACCCCAATATAGTTGGGAAAAGGCTAGGCAGAATGAGAATGAACGTAGAAACAATTATAACATTGACAATAATTATGTTGTTTTCAATTTAATTTAAAACTAACATGGAACAGTGGACTCCCTTGCATATTTTCACAGAACACCAGACATATACGTATAATTTTACTCCATTCGTCCGCAAACACATCACATTCAGGGAGTGTAGTCAGAAGGGCATTTAGCATCTTTAGAGTACGACAGACTAGGGATTCGGCTCTGGCTACAGTTTTGGATGGCAGTTGCGCAAATGGATTGTGCCGGCGGCTCTGTCGGTGTCCGATGTATTTGTCGGGCACAAATAAACGGCAGAAAAGGTCATGGAGCTCTGGGCAGTAGATTCGTCCCCGCATGGTCTTACAGGCTACCATTAGCTGATCAAGGCCTCTTCTCAACTCCAACGAGTTAAAGCCCAAGGTCCCTAAAATATAGTTGGTAGGGTACATGTTATAAAAAGGCAATGAATACAGTGCCACGTGGTATAAGCTAGCCACAGGCATCCTTAAAAGTTCGATGACCCTTGTTTGTAACAGCTGATCGGTTGTTATTGTGCAGTTTTTGATTTCAAAAAAACTTTTTAGCAAAAAATAAAACCGACTTCCAAAACAAAACACTACAAAGTGAAAAATAACTTTAATTTCGGAAGTCGGTGTCTTTGGCTTTGTATTTTCGTTTTTTGCCACCGACTTCCGAAATTAAAGTTATTTTTCACTTTGTAGTGTTATGTTTTGGAAGTCGGTTTTATTTTTTGCTAAAAAGTTTTTATTTTTCACTTTTTAGTTGTGGAACCTACCCCACACGAATTCGAATACATAATTGAGCACAATAATTGTAGATATAGCCATGTAAATAACGGTGATAGGAAGTTATTAAAACATCATCACATCATCCACATAAAATAAGTGGGAAATATAAGCATTATTGAAGCTAACTCAAAAACTCCCCAAGCAAAGTTAATAAAATTTATATGGGACCACCTCGGAAGTATACCCTTTCAAACAAAAAAGAATTATCCAAATCGGTCCATCCGTCTTTGAGTAATCGCGTAACAAACATACAAAAAAAAAGAAAAACATACAGACGAATTGAGAACCTCCTCCTTTTGGAAGTCGGTTAAAAACGATGATTATGAGTTGCAACCCGTTGTCTGTAATGTCGAAGAGCCCGCACATGTAAATACTACAAATCTTATTTCGTAAACTTCTTGCAGATGCCATTAGAAATGTTGATGAAGTTTGGCCTCATTCGTGACATTTTTTACAATAAAAGTAAACTGCTGATTTGTTCCTCTTTCGTCCCAAGTTTTCGTCACACATTACTATTTTAAGGACACACGAACGAATCAAACTGCTATAAACTGCCTACATTCAAGATACTGGCTAATAATGAAGAGTTTATTTTATTATTACTGCACAAATTACCTACCTAAAGCTATCAAATCCACCTTTTGGTTTGCGCTATTTATGTACTACTTATTGCAAAAATAAAGCTACCTACCATGTTTAATTTCATACCACACGACGCCATACTGCCAATAGCGTAATTTTCATTGTAAGTAAATAAACGGCCTGGCAATAATTATTATAAATTGAAGTTTGGCAGACTTCTTGTAGTTTTTCCTAGACTTTGTCATTTAGATATCTGTCACGGAAACATTTAATTCATTACTTTCACACCCGCGAGTATCCGACAATGTACGACATGTCGTACATTGTCGGATACTCGCGGTACTTGTACATACCTACGCGTATGCGTACGCGGGGCCGTTTGCTTGAACAATAGCTGTTTTTTTATAGGTATCTACCTAAAAATAAAAGTCGTTTCCCAGCAATAATTTTTGCGCAAAGCTAGTTCGACGTATATAATTATAGTATGCGTAGTTGACGGCTTTGTGATGTCTTTATACACCCTGCATTAACTATATGTCCAGATTTGCTCAATATGTCAAAAGTAAACTCAGAAAGTACATAATATGAATTGAAAAAGTCCCATTGTACTTGTTCGAATTTTAACCCACAACCTCGTGCATAAGAGGCGAGGCCTTAACCACTGAGCCATCACGTCATTTAGCGGCAGAAGTTGAAGCAGAAATATTTTTTGACGTGAAAACGTCGTTTTGTTCGGTGTACTGGTGACGTAGACAGCTCTGACTACGACTGGTGGTTTATTCTGACTGACAAACACATGTAAGATATCAACCGCTAATAACTAGACTTCAAAAGATAGGTCATATTTATAACAATTTAAAGGCCGGATTTTATTTGCATATGACGTAAGACTGAGAGTGCACGCGCATGCGCGCTGCCCTCTACTTATCACTGTGTCGAAGCGTAATGTCAGATATCAGAAATAAAAAAAGCTTGCATTAAAAGGATTGCAATGAGCCTAAAAACTAGTGCAGAGCAAATACAATAACTATAGACAATCTGTTGCAAATAGCAAAACAGCTTAAAATGTCGTCTCATATCGTCCGTAAATCTGCTCAGGACTGAAAAATGGAATATTCTTTGAAAGCTTACTTTATAAGGAATGCAATGAATACTTAGTTAGTAGGCAAGTTTAGTGTCGAGCAAATACAGCAGCTACGGCAGTATCGGAAACCGTAGTTTTCAATCTGGGGGCCGATTCTACTAACAAATTGTTCAAAAATCGCAATTGAATCGCAACTGAACCACGGCTTTTGAGCGTTTTCTCATTCCACTAATGTAACAACGATCCAACTGCGGTTACGTTTCAGTTCAGTCTCCGATCGATCGAAACAATCTCAAAAGCTATTCTGCTAACAAAACCGAACATGAGCGTCACGTTTAGTCGCATCATTATCTTTTTGACATAATTGAAACGTTTAGTTTCACAGATTTCGCAAGCTGGGGCCGAAAACGAAACGTTCTTGAAAAGTTACAAAAAAATATACAGGCTAAAAGTATAAGTATGGTCTAGATATGTTTTTGTATTAAAATACTTTTAGTAGCACTTATTCGTATTTAGTAATATTACTAATAATATTACTAAATACGAATAAGTTGAATCTAAATTCAACTTTTTTTTTTTCTGTGGTATTATTAAAACATACTATTTGGAATGTTGGTCACACAGGTTACCCGCTGTTACGTCCCCGTTACGATTCGGTTTAAGTTTAGTTTCCATTTTGCTTATAGAATGGTAGAATGACTTTTTTGGTAACTATCGAACGGCGATCGAAACTGAACTGTTGTTGAAACACAATTGAACGTGTAACGTTGCAAATTAGTAGAATCGGCTCCCTGTTTCCACGAAACCAAACGGCGCCGACTCGAACTGCGCCAAATATTTTTTTTTAACTCTAATAACCTTTTCGTCATTACGTATTCTAATAATGTTTGTTTTATTTTCAGTGAGGAACCTGAAATTTACGTTCCGGGGGTAGAACTCAACAAGTAAGTCGGGGTTAAAACAATGTTTTATATTTCCTAGGAGACTAGCTAAATCTGCTGTTCAGTACATTTTGACGAATTATGCGAACACAAATGTACTGAACAGCTGATTTTTTTTCGCGATTTCAGGTTTGGCCCCATAGTAAAAGTTGTTCATAATGATGAGTACAATGACCCCTTAAGAGGTTGTTGGTGTTTTACCAATAACCCTGTATACGGTATCGAACTGACATATGCAATTAATTAAACTCAAGTAATACTAGTCCACAGAAGTACCTATAGCAACATTAAATATTAAATTAAAAACCGTAAACTAAAAATATAAATTTTTCAAACTAAATAAATATCAAAATAAATTCAGTAAAAGTAATCACTCTGTTTAGACAACCGAGCAGGGCCCCAAGTCTGCTATTTTTTATAAATTCGTCATTCCAACACGATCCCATTGTCATTTTGCTAAAAGTTCGTAATCTGCTAAATTCATAATGGTCGATCATTGGTAGGTCAGTGGTCTCGTAAATAGAATCGTGGTACTGATCAAAGGAAATTTAGACTTTCAAAATTTTAGCAGATTACCGCATACGTCAGTCTTTCATTTGTCATTATAGAATAGAATCAACTTTATTTCGAGCCAACCCATACTCGTATATGGTTAGTAACATTGTTTTTAACATTATGTAAGAGATTACCATTTTAAGCCATTTCTTTCAATGGAGTGTCAGTGGGTGACCATTGGAAAGTCATAATGACGCCATTATATTAGTAGATTACAAAACTTGTCAAAATCAACAATTATGAAATCAATGACAGACCATTCTGACACTATTGTAATAGCAGACTTGAGGCCCAGGCCACCTGCGGTGCACCATGGTACCCAATCCATTGTACGCCGAACATGTTTGTTTGCACACATACCTATTCAAGGATTCAAATTCTAAATGACCTAGTCAATGATTTATTAGGTTGGGGAAAAAGTCTTTTCGCATTATAGTATGTATGAACTTGTAATAAAACCTCTTTGGCTATACTATTTGTATCTGGCTGGTTTTGGTATCATTGAAAGTTTAAATTTTAAAGAACATAATTCCAAATTCAAATTAGGAAAATGTGTGATTTTCATTTGTTTTTCGTACCGTCAAGATGAGTGAATCTAATTAAGAAATTCGATACATTTTAAAATTTTACTACAAAAAAGGTAAAAAAGCAACGCAAGCCGCGAAAAAAAATTGCGATGTTTATGGACCTAGTGTAGTGTCTGTGAGAGTAGCACAAATTTGGTTTAAGCGTTTTCTATCCGGAAATTTTGATGTCAAAGATGCACGTCGCTCTGGTCGCCCTATTACGGATAAAATGGATGTCATTTTTGAAAAAGTGGAGCAAGATCGGCATATCAGTAGTTACGACGTAGCTGAAGAACTGGAAATTGACCACAAAACAGTTTTGGCGCATTTGAAAAAAAACTGGGTACACAAAAAAGCTCGACATTTGGGTACCTCACGAGCTCACTGAAAGAAACCTAATGCACCGTGTACTCATTTGTGATTCTTTATTACGACGTAATGAAACCGAACCATTTTTGAAGAAGCTGATAACTGGTGATGAAAAGTGGATCACGTATGACAAGAACGTGCGAAAAAGGTCGTGGTCAAAGGCCGGTCAGGCTTCACAGACTGTGGCGAAACCCGGGTTAACTCGCAACAAGGTGATGCTGTGTGTGTGGTGGGATTGGAAGGGCATTATTCATTATGAGCTGTTACCAACAGGCAGGACCATCGATTCTGAACTCTACTGCGAACAACTGATGAGATTAAAGCAAGAAGTTGAGAGAAAGCGGCCGGAATTAATCAACAGAAGGGGTGTGGTTTTTCATCATGATAACGCTAGACCTCACACATCTTTAGCCACTCAGCAAAAATTAAGAGAGTTTGGCTGGGAGGTGTTAATTCATCCGCCGTATAGTCCTGACCTTGCACCTTCAGATTTCCACCTGTTTCGGTCTCTTCAGAATTCTTTAGGCAGTGTCAGGTTAACATCACGAGAGGACTGCCAAAACCACTTGTCGCGGTATTTTGACCAGAAGTCCCAAAATTTCTATAGCAATGGGATCATGTCCCTACCTACAAGATGGCAAAAAGTTATCGAACAAAATGGTACCTACATACTTTAGTTAAATGTAAATAAACTATATTAAAAATGTTTTGAATTTTCTTAAAAAATGCGAAGAAACTTTTTCCCCAACCTATTATTACCTATACACAAGATGTGTTACCACAGTATAAATATCTACTACCTACCAGCACAGTAGATAAATATGGAAGATCAATTTGGGTTGAAGTGGTGACTGACGTTATTTCAACATGAGTTCCTTTATCTTTTTTATTTTTAGGCAAACGTAAACACGGTAAACAATTCTTCTTTAATCGTTTTCGTTGAGAGTTCATAGAAATGTCTTCTGCTTTAAAATGTACTTCACATATTCGTTCATTATGTTTTGACTTGTTAGATAAGTCTTCGCGATCAATTAACCGTAGCCACTGTAAGCGTCTGAAACAATTAAACAAATTGGTCAAGTGAAATAAATAGAGAGTTCCATACGTATTTTCGCGAATATGTAAAAAAATATTTATCACCTATTATTTTTCTTTCATGATACCTTACTTTAATATCTAACTATCTGATGACGTAGGGTTTTGTGTAGATTCACCTAATAATGTATTACAAAGGAAATTGGGCACCAATAGTTTCACTTTTTGACGCGTATGGCTATTAAATGTATAATTCATAATATTATTTTTAATGATATCTTACATAAATTCATTGAAAACATTTGTGGGGTTTCTATTTTCATTTTAATTAGTATCTAATTCAACAAATACGTCATTTGTTGCATAATAGTGAAGCGACACTATTTTCAATTGTAATCGATCGATTAACCGTTAACATAAATCGTGGAACAACAAAATAATCTACAATCGCAACTAAAAAGTATTGAGAGTTGTCATTATCTTTATTCTTCAATTATGTTACTATTTCTTGCGTTAAAAAGCAATTTCTAGGCAAAAATAAAACAATTAAGATATAATCTATAATCATGACTCCGCGTCCGTAATCTATTTGGTCACAACACTTTTCGATAAAATGTCTCAAACAAAATGGTATTTTCTGTTTATCTTGTTAACTAACGTGCCGGTTAAGCCGAGAATAATGTTTTTAGCTTTTTTCTGCTAACAAATATAAATTCGTGTCGAGTTGAGTTTTAGGATTCCTCCAAATCTATCTCCTACATCGAGCAATTCGACTCTTTTTGTGCGTGTGCTGCGAAGTGTATTGTTAAAACATTTTTTTACGTTCACGGTGATTTGTTCTAGGCGTAAAACATGTCGCGCTGTGTGAACTGTTCTCTTTTATTAGCACACCCGCTCCCTAGATGCCAAATCAGAGAAGCAACGGATTCCTTGGTAACATAACCTAACGTACATAACCTCAACAGGTACACAAGTTTATTTTTTTTTTCAAAAGCCCCACAATATTTAAGTTTGAATTTAACCTTGTTTTAAAGTATGACGCTAACCCTTTTTTGTGTCTAATTTTCACTACTATACTGAGTCAAAAGTTGCGCAACCAAGTGCCATAGTAAGTTGCTCATTCTCCTTTGAACTTGAAGGTAGCGTGATGGACTATTTCCCAGGTTTCCCAGTTTTGTATACAAAAGTCGTTATATTTACAAAATGAAACCATATCAAAAATAACTGTTGCATTTAGTATAATACACATCACCTTACAATAATAAACAAAAAGAACAGACCTCTTAACACATTTTTTTCATACGATAAGCGAAACAAAAACAAGTGTCAAGTGGCCGACCCGAACGCCGGCCAAAAAAATGCGATGTACACACAAGTATATAAGTCGATCGTCAGACTACCGGAACCATATTTGGATTGAACAACACATCAGACAATAGAAAAAATAATAATTTCAAAAGTAATTAATTTGCAATATTAATTATTGTGAAATTGTCCTTATTACAACTATACCTACGCGAAAAATATGTTTACCAAAACGATGTTTCGTACTCAATCCTCTATTTTATAGTAAAACTAGACTTCTTAAAATAAACTTTAGCTCTAAACATAGTATTCAGAAAAATGCGACTCGGCTACGCTCTTAATAAAGCAAATAAACTGTGAAATAAACAATACAATACCATATTTTCTAATAATATTTAAGTATAAGTAGGTACTTACATTTCTGGTTGAGTAGGAAGTATGAAGAATGATAAGTCCGGGTTTGCGAAATCATTATTGAGGCACCCGAAAACACTACAATATTTTTTTCCCCTTTTTGAAGTCATGATACTCGTAATTTACGACAAGTGTCCGCCGCCCGCGCCGGCGAGAGTTGACGAACGCAAGCGGTCATGTAGCGTACGCGCGTGCTCACAGTCGCGCTGCACAGCCCGCACTGCCGCCCCCGCCACCTTATTCCCCCATATATTATGCTAGCGTGTGCGTGAAATCGCGTGCCGACATGGCGCGCGGCGCGCACGCACACATTCAAACCGAGAGCGGCACGTTTGTATGAAGATGTTTTACTGTATATTTACTGTGCTACCAGTATTGTAACTCGGCCCCTGGCCTTGAAATAGGTACCTGCAGCGACGCGGTACGTAAACAAAACACGCGATAGGGCTACACACAGTATTACAGTATTTTAATTTTATCAACCTACTTGAGTTTCTTTCTAATTTTGTGATTGTAAATATTACATTTTTTATTTTAAAAAATGAAATTCGTTGCGAATGAAATAGGAAGTGTTCAATAAAATACATGTTGTATTTTTTGATTAATAGATTTAATAAAAAAAAAAAAAAAACACCCTTACAAATTTGAGATTGAAAAATATTTGCGCCTCGACTAAGACGTACGAAACGCTTTATTATTAAATTGAATTGTATAAAAAATCAAAATGGGGGGTCAATTTTGGGGGGCAAATAATATACTTTAAAAAAAAACTTTTGCAAACTGTACCGTATGACATACCAAATAAAAGGGCTTACTGTAAGGGTCTCACATATTTTTTTTTGTAACTTTACAATAAATTGTTTTAAAGTTATTTAAGAATATAAACTAAAATTAACCATTCCCGCTTATCTCCGAAACTACCAAGCCAAAATTTATGAAAAGCATAAAGAAACTAGTTCTGGTCGTGGGTTCGATTCCCATCCAGGACAAACATTTGTGTGCATGAATATGTCTGTTTGTCCTGAGTCTGGGTGTAATTATCTATATAAGTATGTATTTACAAAAAAAAAAAGTAGTGTATGTAGTTTATCAGTTATCTGGTTTCCATAGCACAAGCTCTGCTTAGTTTGGGATCAGATGACCGTGTGTGAACAATGTCCTAGGATATTATTATTATTATTATTATTATTATATCTAGAGATAACAGAAATACTTATAAGAAGTCTTAAAACAACATAGTAAATCTCTCAATATTGTGCGTACAAACTTACATTTTCAGTTGGAATGTATGGGAGAACATGTTTTTCAACTACATTACTGTTAAGATTGTTCTTGGGATAAATTCCTCCCGTTGGGAAGTTGGGATGAATGATTGGTGCCGATTCTCTTGTCACAAATGCGTCTAAACTAGAATAAAATCACTAAAATTTAGTCTCTTCCTGTCAAACGACGATTTCCTATTCTAAAATTGACTAAAGTGACACAACTATATTATAGCTTGGCAGCACTAAATTGCATATTATATTTAGTTTAGTAAAAATGTCAATTTTGTTATTCTGAATTTGCAGTTTTTCACCTAAATCAGACTATTTTTAATCGCCACTAAAGAGGTATGGAATAAAATTAGTCGACATGAATTAAATTTTGTAAACCAGTACTGTATACTTTTTTTCTTTTCTTTTGCTTATATCTCGAAAACGGTGTGTCCTATCGCAAAAATAATAAAAATTTCGACCCCCTTTATGAAATTCATAAACCCCTAAATCGCTACACGTAGGTAATAATTTTTCATATTTTCCATAAAAAAGTGAAAAATTCCATACAAAACACGTTGAGAATCGCATCGTGTCCATCGCTACGGGCTCGTCTCCGCAGCCTCGGCCGCTACGGCCGATTCAATAATTTAGGCAAGTAGCTAAGTACACAAGTAAGTAGATAGCCTAGCCTAGGAAACTACCTACTTACTAGTTTTTTAATGCGAGCGTAGGTAGGTCACTCGTGTGTCACTTTTTTCACCCTATCCACTTATTTGTTTCTTAATTCATTAGGCGCGGCAGACGCGCATGCGCGTTTTCGGACGTTCACCAGGTGCTTGACGGCGCGTATGCGCGTCCATACAATTTACATAACTTTCTTCGAGTGCGGCGCGCCGCACCTGTGCGTTCGTTGTGCATCTCTATGTTTCGAAAACATCGTAAAATAAGGGTCGGTAAGGGTGTCTACACCCAAGATATTTTTTGCCACGCACCCGAGCGTTTGCCACACAGGATTAGTGTAGCATAAAGACGCGTTTGCATATATTTCGCTAAGAATTAAGCAGATAAAGTGTTAATCCAGTTATTTTACTCAGTGGAAAAAGCGAAATACCTACCTATTAAAAAGACACAAATTACGTACGTACTACCTAGTAGGTATATAAAAAAAAAAATAGAAGTAGTCTTACCTTTCGGAGTTTCCTGGTATTTTAAAAAATGATAGGTTTGGGTGCGTTATTGTTGAGGTCATGCAACCAAAAACAGCACAATATCTTCTATAATTGCTCGTTGCCATATTAAGTAAGTACTTGTCCTTATTTCAATGGATATTTATCACAAATCGCACGCTTACTGCTTACAAAACCATCACACCGTCCGTTCCTCACTGCGGCGCATTCGTGACTGTTTGCTTGCTGCCTTAGTGCTGCCATAGTGGAGGCGCGTAGGTATGTATGACTCGCATTCCGACCGTTTCTAAGAAAATAAAATACTGTAGGTAGATATTTTTTACTGGTGTTACGTTCATAGTTCATAGAAACCAACGTTTAAAATCTGGTCGTGCCCATTGTCCCAAAAAAAAGTGGGTCGTGTTTTTTACCAACCCCAATGTGCCCCAATTGGGACGCTTTCGAGTCTTCA
Organism: Dicycla oo; assembly: GCA_948252095.1. Lineage (NCBI taxonomy): Eukaryota > Metazoa > Arthropoda > Insecta > Lepidoptera > Noctuidae > Dicycla > Dicycla oo. The sequence goes on from OX411734.1 coordinate 9,951,840, forward strand.
CAAAACGCGCGGTCGTTGAGTTTTAATGTACAGACGCCAGCACATCAAGCTACTACAATCTGTCAGATCGATGGATTCAACGCATACAGACGTGCTCATCAATGCATAATATCAATAAAATAAATTAACGCTTGCATAAATAGTGACCTAGTTTTAGTGTATTTCAGTGTTATACAAATAAACATTATAGTGATATGTTAAAAATGAACTGACTAGATTATATTTTATAAACTGATAAATGGAAGGCAGCCCCTTCAATCGGAGCACGATGATAAGACGCAGCCCTCCACCAACACCGACCCCGGTACCGACAGCGGCTCCTACTCGTACATCGCCCCAACAATCAAAACAAGACCAAGATGAGAAGGTTGAAGTTGTATCCACTCCTGAGATTCAGAACTGGATGGGGTCTATAGAGCAGTGCCTGAATGAGGTTTGTGCTATTGCTTCTGAGGGAAAGCTAAACGCTGAACAGAAGCTAAAAATAAGCAATCTTTGCCGGAAAGTTGGACATGGAGTTTCGCAAATGGCTGTGCAATACCAGTCACTAAAGCAAAAAGCCATACAAACTCATAACTCCCTTAAAAACATGACCGAAGCTCGAGACCTATCAGAGTGTCTAATGGAGATGAACCGGACGATCCAGGATTCCTGTACGAAGCAGGAATCCACTTCTACATCCTTTGCAGATATGGTAAAGAAGGGGTCCAAAACTTTTGTTCGTCCAAATACTGTTAGCTCCGTGGCCATTTATCCCAGTGACAACTCAAAGACCAGTGACGACACCAAGAACATGGTCCAAAAAATCATATGCCCTGGAGAAATGAAGCTGAAAGTACGAGGCGTACGTAAAATTGGCAAAGGAGGACTCATAATAAGTACTGAAACTAAAGATGACCTAGATAGACTCAAGCAGACTGTCCAACTCGCTTCGTCAGGGCTTACCGTCGACGAACCTAAAAAGCGCAAACCACGCATTATAGTTATAGGAGTTCCCACATCGATGGCTGAAAATGAGGTTTATAAATGTATTTATGAACAGAACTTGGCCGACAAACTGCTCTCTATATCCTTAGATACATTTTTGACTTCAGTAAAACTAAGCCACAAATCAGGCAGGAGAGATGCTGAGAATTGCAACTATATTATAGAAGTTCCAGCCGTCATACGTAAGGCCCTCATCACACAAGACCGATTATTCATAAACTGGTCGTCGTGCCCGGTACGAGACTTCACACTGGTAACGAGATGTTACAAATGTCAGCAGTACGGTCACGCAGCCAAAACATGCAAAATTGGTGCCCCTGCATGTGGACATTGCGGTGAAGAAGGACACGCAATTCAAGATTGCACAAAGAAAGCCGATGCGCCAAAATGTGCGACATGTTTGCGCTTTAAAAAACAATCCAACCACAAGACGGGAGACGCAGATTGTCCTGCCAAAAAAGCTGCCGAATACAGGTATATCAACTCGATTGATTATGAAGGCGCCTAAGAGCGCCACATACTTGTTTATATTTTAGACGTACTTTGTTATTGTTATTTTTTAGTTTTAGTATGGATAATAACTTAATTACCGAAATAGATAACACATTTTTAACTGTGTCAAAGACATGTGACGTTGAGGATTGCAGACAATATCTTTCCAATTATCAAAAGTCACTAACCGTACTGACCCAAAATATTCGTAGTATTTATAAGAACATAGATAGCTTTAAAGTTTTCCTTCATAGACTTAACTTTGATTGTGATGTAATAGTGCTAACCGAGTGCTGGCTAGTTAACCGCATCGATAACCTTCCAGTTATACCTGGGTACAACTTATTGCATACCACAATAAACCACAATCAAAATGATGGTGTAGTAGTCTTTGCTAAAGAATCATTAAAGGTCACTGTCGAGGAACCTACTCTGCAAGACTGTATGAGTAATTGCTTAGTTATCAAAATTGGTACAACCACAGCGATAATCGCTATGTATAGGTCGTTCGTAGAAACTTGGATTCTTTTCACAATTCTTTAAACCAGATTTTTCAAGAGCTAAGCTCATTTAAGAATGTTATATTAACAGGTGATTTAAATATAAATATTGGCTCTGAAAACTGCGATGCAGGGACCCAAGATTACCTTAATATCTGCTCATACCACGGATTTCTCCCCGCTCACACATTGCCTACTCATCAGAGTGGTTCCTGCCTCGATCATATGATGATCAAAACCAGCTTATCATATATTACGCTTGTTACTAACGCAACAATTACTGACCACCACGCTGTCCTACTTACCGTAAATTTAACGCTGCCTAAGCTAAATCGTCCCACGACCAAAACCAAATTAAACACAAATAAACTCGAATTTGATTTGTGCAACATTGATTTTAGCCTAGTTTATAATACTGCTGACGCTAATTTAGCTTTATCGTACTTAATAAAACGTGTCCAACAAGCAATATTACGTAACACGACAGTTTATACAGTAAATAAGAAACTTTATAATATTAAACCTTGGATTACTCCAGGACTGATTCGGTGTATAAGACACAGAGATAAACTACATCAGAGAAGTAAGAGATACCCTGATAATCTAATAATTCGAACCACCTATAAAAGATACAGGAATTTTTGCAATAATCTCTTAAAGAATTTAAAAAATAAATACGATAAATATGAATTAAATAGAGCAGGTAACAATAGTAAGCAGCTTTGGAAACATATTAAAAACGTCACCAATATGTCTAAACAGCATGAATCAAATTCAAGTTTACTGCTAGCTAAATACTTCACCAATCTTGTCAGCTAATAATGTAAATAACTTTTTTGTAAATGTTGGGAAAACTCTTGCTGAAAAAGTTCCGAAATGTTGCGACCAACCATTTTTCCAAAAATCAAGAAATAACTGTAACCCGAATTCTTTTGTTGTGCTGGACACTGATGAAGATGAAATAACCCGAATTATTTCTGGGTTAAAAGATGACTGTGCAGTTGGATGGGATAATATAAGCAATAAGATCCTTAAACTCTTTAAACATATTTTAGTGCCTCCCATAACGCATATTTTTCGAATCTGTCTTTCCGAAGGGATTTTCCCTAGTTGTCTTAAAAAGGCAGTTGTAATCCCTATCTTTAAATCTGGAAGTAAAGACGTAGTAAATAATTATAGACCAATATCCTTACTACCATCGATATCAAAAATACTAGAGAAAATCATAAACAATAGACTAGTTAATTACCTAGAAAAAAACCACTTATTATCGCCTGCGCAATTTGGTTTCAGAGCCAAACTATCGACAGCCGATGCGGTGCATAGCTTGACTGATTATATTTCAGAAGAACTCGGCAAAGGAAACCAGACCCTGGGAGTCTTCCTTGATTTAGCCAAGGCCTTCGACACGGTGTCTGTTTCTGTTCTGCTAGACAAATTTATAGGAATAAGAGGAACGCCGCTGAAACTATTTGCCGACTATTTAGATGGTCGGTACCAATGTGTTCGAATAGATGATATTACGAGCGATGAACAGAAAAATACTGGTTTTGGTGTTCCTCAGGGAAGTATTCTGGGCCCCACGCTATTCCTGATTTATATTAACGACTTATGTAATCTGAATATTAAAGACGGCAAAATTATATCATATGCCGACGACACAGCGTTATTATTTACCGCTAAAACCAGTAGCGAACTGTTCGAAATCGCTCAACTAGGCTTTAATACTGTGACTAATTGGCTTCAAAGCAATTTACTAACTTTAAATGCTGACAAGACAAAATACATTCAGTTCTCCATGCGTAAACCTCAAATTAACACTACTAACCCTCATCTATATGCCCACCAATGTGGAAACCGTACAGTCAATATGTGTAATTGTCCTTTTATTCTCCAAACGAGCAACATAAAATACCTCGGAGTAATAATGGACGACACCCTCTCTTTTAAAAAACACATTGCAAGCCTAGTTAAAAGAGTGCGCAAACTAATATATGTTTTTAAAAAATTGCGAACATTAGCTGATTCAAAATTAATCACACAAGTTTATTTGGCCCTAGGTCAATCTGTAATTCAATACTGTATCACTTCTTGGGGTGGCGCACCAAAAACTAATTTGCTTCCTCTTGAAAGAGCTCAGAGAGCAATTTTAAAGGTAGCAAACTTCCATCCCTTCTTCTTTCCTACAGATCTGCTTTATAAATCCTGCAACGTACTAACGGTTCGCCAGCTTTTCATTATGCACTTAGTATTAAAACAGCACACCTTGCTTACCTACGATGCTGACAATACTAATAAAAGACGGAATGATATAGTATGCCTATCCAATGCGACCTCAAAACATGTCTTTGTAGAAAGATTTTTTACATTCTTAGGCCCATTTCTGTACAATAGATTAAATAGGAAACTAAGTATCTATAAATTAAATTACTTTAGCTGTAAAAAAATTATACTTAAATATTTACTAACCATAGATTATGCCCAGACAGAAGATCTACTTGTTGTCTGCAAATAGAACCACTAACATACTATTTTACTTCTATTTACCTAAGTTTTTAATTTAATTTTATACTTTATACTCTTTGTTAATTTATTATATACGTATTATAGCATACACTGCACTTTCTAGCCTGAAACACAGGTTCAACCTAGTTCAGGCAAATAAACAACTGTGTTCTAGTTTATTTGTTAAGCTAACCTTTTTATTGTAAATGTGACCTTTTTATAAATAAACAATTATTATTATTATTATATTAATGTTTGTTTGGACGCGCTAATCTCTGAAACTTCCAGTCGGATTTGAACAATTCTTTGTGGATTTGATAGTCCAATTGTTGATGAAGGCAGAAACAACGCCACTTCGTCCGCGTGATACTTCTTGTCCTCCCGACCCACCACGTCGCATCGCATCGACCTTCCACGCTATTTCTTCGTTTTCGCTTAGCGTTGTTTCTGACTTTTTTCTTTTTGCTCGGCTCCTAAGGGTCCTAGCGTGATGTTAAATAGCATACTCGTATAACTTTCCTCAAGAATTGGGATAACAAATGCAAAAAGAAATTTGGAAATCCAATTACCCAGTAGTTGCGGTGATTAGCGCGTTCAAACAGACTATTCTGCTTTATTGTTAGTGTAGATAACAGGACACTGCTCGCTGAACAAACACTTTTACACAATGGGCATAACGGACAGCCCTCTGTGCAGAGCTTGCATGGGGCTGACCGTTCACCGTTCCGTAAACCGTTCCGCATGTGCTCTTCGAGTGCACAGGCGTTGCCCAGATCAGAACAGAAACCCTCGGGACACCCAAGTCTTTAACAGATGTTCTGAACAGACCAGAAGCCGTGACCAACTTCTGGAGGGAGGTGGGCTGGTTGGAATAAACCCCGACGGCCGCTATGGCTCACGCACAATGGTCCACTTGAAGGATTAAGTGCGGAAACCAAACCCAATAACATAGAACATAGTGTAGATAACAAGCCGTGCGCCCGGTGGGATACCCCATCGGCAAATTGTCGAACTACCAACAAACTTACATCCCCTATTTTAACACATTTAGGCAATGATGTTATCCGCTGTGCTGAACCGCTGTGCTCACCCGCGCGCGGGGAAAACCGTTGAGCGCCCCACCCGCGGTAATCTTGTAAACAAAACCTATTTACATCGTAGCTTCTTGGAATTTTGTGACCGTTGAATGTTTCTTAGAATGCTAGTGAGTAGGGCTTTATAGTAATGTAGAATTAGAAATGACTCCTTAATAGTGGTGGAACAAGGTTCAAACCAAAAGCAGATTTTCGTGGGATGACTTTACTCCCACGAACCACTACTTAAATAAAAAAGTGGGATGAATTTCATCCCATGTGTAATTAGCGGTTATAAGTAAAAAGACATAATAGGTTACCTACCCAACATTCGATGTTCAAAAACGACACAATGTCGAACGACGGCACGTGGAAGTAGGACGGCATGCCGTAATTATCGGGAGCGAAAAAGAGACAAGACGACGAAAATGTGAGCGTATATAACCTATCTACGACTTTTTACTTATAATATCATAGCATTTAGGGGTGATTTAAAAAAAAATGCTCTCACTGCTCACCTTCGTTACAAAAGGAACTCTTGCGCAACATTTAATGTTTCTAGACGCAGCGGTTTATGCTGTGCGTTGTCTGTCAGTGAGTGAATGAATTTAAGATTTTTATTAAGGAGATATTTTATTTTGTGTTTTCAGGGAGCAAGCTCTAGCTGACCCAATTTCTGTAGACGTGAAGACAGAACCTCGCAGTGATGTAGTGGACAAGTAAGTAATCTTAATTATTTTAGAAGTCGTCAAGTCATGTAAGCAACTCTTAGTATGTTCGATTTACTCATAAATTTAAATGTGTTTCAGTTACTTTACAGTTTGACTTCTATTTCCGATTGGTTCTATACTGTATATATAATCCAATGGCTCGAAAACACTCACCCTGTAGGTAATTTCTGTTCTCTATTTAGAAGTTGTCCCAGTCAGACCAGCTGGTCTACTCCGTAAATACCTCACCGTGTCAAGTGTGGTGAAGTGAGCTGTCAATAGTATGAATCCCTAGCATCAGGTGGAATGACAGGTCACATCAAGCTCGCTTCACCAAAGTGTTCACTGTGAGGTGTTTACAGAACAGATCGGCAGACGCGACGCTTTATCAGTGAATGTGTTCTGGAAGCTCGGTCAACACCTCAGATTAGATGGCCGATTCCATCCCTCATATGCTATCAAATATTTTACGAATTGGATCTCTGTCCAAAGGTTCGATGGAAGCCAAAAAAATTCTCTGTATAATATTTGAATTGGCACTAAAAATATCATCACCTTCCTGCCCTTGTCCCATGTTACGTGAGGTCGGCGCAACACGTTTTCTTCTTCCATTCTCCCCTGTCAACCGTCACGCTATCGTTCACTCCCTTCACTTTCATATCATTCCTCTATCTCTCCATCCGTCAACATTTATATTCATCACTCATTTAGTTACTACGTTTCCTTCCTCCTCATCACATGCCGATACCAAACCAAAGATTTCCTTTAAACTTTTATATCACTGCCGCCATTTTCAAACTTATACACTCATTTCTTACTTAATCCATTTTCTTTACTCCACACATCAAGCTCTCATTAAAAATAGCATTCTATATATATTATTTCATGTTATAAAACAAAAAAAATAATAATTCAGGCGAAACCATAAAAAAAAAAACAAAAATCATAAAATGAAATTCAATTTCACTACTGCCACAGAGTAGATCAAAATAAAATGCCAATACAATTAAAATAAATGAATGAGTACACACTAATAAGATAAGTAGGTAAGTAATTAAAATGTTATGACCTTGACTTAAGTCCTCGTACTGTAGGTATTAGGTATTGTTCCATAATATTATGTTCCATTGGCTCTAAGAAAGTTACCCTAATTAATATTTTAACTGATAATGCCACTAAATGTCTCATCTTCTATTATTAGGATCCGGGCAAAAATGGTAAAAAGGAACCCTTATGTTGCAACTCAGTCTGTCTGTCACAGCTGGATATCTAAGAGTTTTAGATGACGTTTGCCTAACTATTTTGCAAATAAGAAGGCCCCATAGTTTTTGACTTTTGATGAAAAAGGTAAAAAAAATACCGTCCCCCCTTATCTCCGAAGTTTGCATAGAGAAAAATCTGAAATTATTCTGTGTGATAGAAGTATATACCTATATGTAAAGATTACAGGAAAAATAAAACGATGTCACTAAATAGCAGTTTTTTTTTTAATGATGGTACAGAACCCTCGGAGGAGCTCGTGGCTAAGTAATAACAGCCGCACGGGTCGTTCCATCAGGTTAAGCTACGCTTGCCGGGGTTGCTCCGTGGATGGGTGACCATCTTTTCATACCGAGACTACTCCATGTCTCGGAAAGCACGTTAAGCCGTTGATCCCGGCTGTCATTCGTGGATCTTTGACAGTCGTTACGGGTCGTCAGAAGCCCGAAAGTCTGACAACCAGTCTAACCAAGGGGTATTGTATTACCCAGTAACTGAGTTGTGGTGGTAAGATAGGCAGTCGATCTATGTAAAACACTGGTATTCAGCTGCATCCGGTTATACTGGGAGCAGACCCCAACATAGTTGGGAAAAGGCTAGGCAGATTAATTGTTTTTGGTACAGAACCCTCGGTGCGCGAATCCGACTAGCTCTTGACCGGTTTTGTATTTTTGATTGCAGTGCAATCGAGACACTCGCACTAAATGAACCTGCTGGAACTAAACGTACAGCATGGAAGATACCAAGAAGTGACGTCACATCCACACAGTAAGTACATTTTGTCATTTGCGGATTCTCTTTGTTTTTACACTAACATCACGCCTGTAATCCCCGCAGGGTTAGGCAGAGGTGTACCTACAGTACACCCACATGTCGCCAGTTATGTAAGTTCCATGTAATAGGGGGCTGAGCTTATTGCCATCAGCCGGGCACTAATCTAGGCTTCGGGCAGGACTTTGCTTTTATAAGTTGATTATTCATTATTAAAATTAAAATCAAAATGAATACACTACAATATATGGTAGCCGCAGGCGCTGGCATTCAGCTGCAACCAAACCATCAAGCCATTATTGATATTCGAACTCTGTTTCGAAAAAAATAAAGTTCAAATTACACACGAACCGTCTAAGTGCGGATTTCAGCAATGAAACTGAACGCGATCAGCACTTCCAAACCGCATTCAAGAGCTGCCAGTGTCAAGGAATATTGAACTCGTTTTAGAAGTGCTGATCGCGTTCAAATTCATTGGTGAAGTTGGCCCTCAGTTGTCAATTTTGTATTAAGAACTCCCTTTCCAGCCATATCATATTTCACACAGTCCATCCATCGTTTCTTTGGTCTTCCCCTGCTCTTATAGCAAAGAGAATTAAACCACTCTTATAGCCATTCACATTCATACTCAAAACTTTCCTAACGACGTTTTCCCTCATTCCTCCGCATCAAAGGCCCATTTCTACACAACTTTTCAGTTACCTGTGCCACTTCTTCTATCATTACAACAATTTAACAAAGAATGAATGGTTAGGTATAATAAAAAGCATGTTTTCATTAAGAGAGAGGCCGGAATCCCAGCAATGAGAACATATACTATAAACTGCGTCAGGCAATGTATGAATGTTATCATGATAATGTCAGTGACCATGTCGGTTTAAAAACTTATAATGTATGAATGTTCTCGTGCGGAGGGGCTCGTGGCTTAGTAGTTACAGCCACACGGGTCGAGGTCGGCCTGTGGCTGGGTGACCCTCCATCCATTACATACTGACATCCCTCCGTGCCTCGAAAAGCACGTTAAGTCATTGGCCCTGGCTGCCATTCGTTACGGGTAGACAGAAGCCCGAAAGTCTAACAGCCAGTCTTACCAAGGGGTATCGTATTGCCCAGTAACGGCTGCTGAGTTGTGGAGGTCAGATAGGCAGTCGATCCATGTAAAATACTGATATTCAGCTGCATCCAGTTAGATTGGAAGCCGACCCCAGCATAGTTGGGAAGGCTAGACCGATGATGATGTATATTTCTGTGCAGGCAACATACACGCGGCGGATCCTCGAGTACGGCGGCCGCGAGCAGCGTTCGACTCACGCAAGAACTAGACGAGTAAGTACATAAGTAGTTCATTAGATTTCATGATTGTCAGGCAGTATTCATACCTACTTCATGCGGCCAAATGTCCTTAATTTGGTATTTCTCGACGTATCGTTGAGCTCCGTTCTGAGTTGAGCTACACGATCTCATCATATTATGTGTATACTTAATTGGTCTTTGTTTCAGAAGCGGTCTGTTAGGAGAGAGTGAACTTATAGTGGAGACCATAGAAATAGGAGATGAAGGATTTAGTTAATTTGTATATTGTCAAGTGTAGTTTTATGTGATCAAAATTTGTCATTACTTTTCGCCAATTATAATTGATGATTTGTTGAGTCTTTTATCAACCATAGTTTGTTTCGAGGATAGTACCTACCAGCGGTCTGCAAAGAAAGTCAGACCACACTAATTTTTTACATTATTGTTCCCGGCTGTCGTTCGTAGATCTTTGAACAGTCGTTACAAGTTGTCCGAAGCGCCTGACAACCAGCCTTACGAAGGGGTACCCAGTAACTGGATTGTAGAGTTTAGATAGGCAGTCGCTCCATATAAAATACTGGTATTCAGCTGTATCCGGTTAGATTGGAAGCCGACTCCAACATAGTCGAGAAAACAGCTAGGGAGATTGATTTGCAAATTATTCGATATTCTGATTTCAGTAATTCTGCCGCAGAATTACGCGCCAAAATTGAAGTGAAAACTCCATTTTCAACGCTTTAGATGCTGTGAGACGGCATGCCGTATAAAACTGCCAGTAAGCAATTCTCCGTGTCGGTTCTAGCCTTAAAAAAACGAGCTAAAAGAAAAGAACATAATTTTTTACATATTTTATTTTCCAAATATTTTTAATTAATGACAATAGCCAATTAAGCTAAAGTTGTATTCAAATATAAGATGCTTAGATAAAGCAAAGCATACTTTATATAACTTACTGCGATTTTAAATTTTAGAAGAGCTTTATCTAAGTTTGAAAAGTAAAATTTTAATTTGTACTTAAGACTGTGAATTTAGACTGGTCGTTAAAGATTTAATTATTAGAAACATAGTTTACTTTTTTAACAAAGTGTTTGTAAGGTTATTTTTTTTTTTTTTTGCTAAATTAAACAACATTTACTTGAAATTTATTTTTAATTTTACCTAACTTTAAGGGCGGAGTTAAATGATCGTAAGGATCACATTGCCCCAACCCCAGGGATCATTTTAGACATGCGGGCGTACAAAACGATCCTTTGACAAAAATGTAGGTATATGTTTATAGAACTTGTTAGCAGAAATATATTCTACTCTTACTAAATTATAGGCCCGATATACCAACCTTACATAAAACTTATTAATTTCATAAAATTCATTGTCTGTGTACTTTTATATCTATTTTCCCTTAGGGGGATCATTTTGTACCACTCTCCCCTAATGGTTGAATTTTGGCTAAATGTGTTTGCCAAAATGCCATTATTACAAATTTTTAACATGACAGAGTTAAGATTACATTCAAAAATGTTTTGCCTTTCACATTTAGCAAAAATTCATCCATTAGTTACTATGTTTAACCATTGGTTGAGTTAACTACGGACCAAAAAACCGGCTCTTAGTATTTATGAAGAATTTGAATAAGTAACTTGTGACAGCAATCGCTGGTCAAACACTAATGTTATATTTTCTTGATAAAAATAAAATATTTTGCTCTGGACGATTTCGTTTTTTTTTTCCTACTAGTTTGCCGCTGCTCCACTAAGGCTAGCTATACACAGGCAGCTTGAAGCAGTCAGGATCGACTGCTTCAAGTTGCGACTGCATAGTTACGTAGTATTATATTATCTGTGGCATAGTGAAGTAGTCTTCTATTTACATACACATACACGGAACCGCTCGAGCAGTTGCGATTGCTCTGGATGGTCAGCAGCACGGTGAAATTAACCGCAGGCACACACACCACTCGAGCTATCGACTGCTCTCGCGCAATTACCTTCACGCAATTCCAATATTGGATGAACCCACAAATTTCTATTGCTCCGCTATCATCGTCTGAGCAAAAGTAGCAATACGAGTAGTAGTGGTTCTTTCTCAAAATCCATGTTGCTACTGATTTGAAATTGTGACTTGTCGAGCAGTTGATGTTGACTGCACGAGCGGTCCGTGTATTTTGTTGATCAAGAACTGCTCAAGCAGCCCGTGTATGGCCGGCCTAAGGCACCTGTCCCACCGCAACGTGGCAGCGACTAGCTATCGACTACTTTCTCGCTCAAGAAACGTACAAGAGATTATTAGTACTTAGTTGATCGCTGACTGTTCACACCACCGGAGAACTGTCAACATCGGTGATCTGTGAACTGTGGGGTCAGTCTACAAGTTTATTACCTAGCATGTTGGAAACAACAAGGCTGTTAAACAACTCTTATTCTTAAGACATGTCTCTTTGTACGTAGGGGCTCGTGTCTACGTCTCGTATCAAAGCGTTTGACACCGTTCCCATCCCCACCCTTCTGCTCAAGCTTGAAACTATGGGTGTTAGAGGAACACAACTGGAACTTTTCCGGAGTTACCTAACCAACCGCACTCAAATTGTTAGCATTGAAAATCATAGCAGTAGCGAGCTCCCCATCTGCTACGGGGTCCACCAAGGTATTATATTAGGCCCCACCCTCTTCTTAATATTTATTAATGATCTGTGCAATCTTAATATCCCTAATGGCAAAGTTATTGCATTTGCAGATGACACTGCTATCACATTTACAGCTGATAGTTGGTCAGAGTTTGAACATGCAGCTCAATATGGTTTCAACATAGCTCTGAAATGGCTCCGCTCACACACCCTTACACTAAACACTGACAAAACAAACTTTCTTACTTACTCAATCAGCCCAATCACACAACCACACACTCCAATCACAATAAAAGCGCATCTTTGTCAAACTAAAACCTCCGGTCACTGTTCATCTATAGTATAAGCCGAACTTATTGTTGGTAGTGGCGGTACTCACCGATTCATATAAAAGCAAGCGCTCGATCGAGTGCGGTCCCCCCATGTTCGGCAAGCCGATCTCTTGGGAGATGCGAGCCAAATACCTCGGTGTGACCCTCGACCACCACCTCTCCTTCGCTGAGCACATAAAGCAGGTGCGTTCGCGCGCCGCTTTCGCTCTCGGTAGACTCCACTCCGTTCTGAATGCACGTAGCAAATTGTCACTTAGGTGCAAATTGCGCATTTATACAGCGTGCATTCGCCCCATCATGACCTATGCGGGTTCAGTGTTTGCGCACGCAAAACCTCACCTCATTCATAGGATGCAGGCCCTCCAAAACCGTTTCCTCCGAAAGGCAACGGGAGCCCCTTGGTTCGTTCGGAACGAAATCCTCCACGTAGATCTCGACATTCCCACCATCTCCCAGTTCTTGAAACGCAATTTCAAGCGTTTCTTCGACTCAGCCACCAACCATCGCAACCCTCTGGTTGTCGAGGCGGCTAGCTATGTCCCCTCTCGTATTAGTAAGGTCCGCCGCCCTAGGCTTGTCCTCTCAGATCCCGACGACCCCATAACTCTTCTCCAGGAGAGCAGTAGGGACCGTAGGAACAAACACAAATCGACATTCCGACCTCGCCGCCGAGGTCCCTCGCGACGACCCCGTAATAGTCGTCCTCCCCCCCGTCCCTTGCTCGGGTATGAAGTGCCAGCTGGTGGCGTAGCTGAGCCAGTAGCTTTAAACTCCCCTGACAATAATAATCATTCTAATCTGATCCAGCCTGTCCCATCTTGCTGTCCTCCCCGCAGCGACGCCCTAAGCCGAGGCCCGTTCCCCACAGGGGGAGCCCTTAGCGTGTAGTCGCTTAGTCTGTAAGTTTTATGCCCCTGGCTGGAGGCTTTGAGTCATCTTAAGGCAGCCACAGGATAGTCCGGTTAAGTAGTCACGACCTCTCTAGGTCAACTACGAGATGCCATACATAAAAAAAAAGAGTGCGGTCCTTTTTGTTGCTACGTCATCGAACGGTAAGGTTGTCTGTACCTAAGCTACTTGCAGTAAGTTCGTGCCATATTTTATTTTTAGTGGTTTTTCGATTGGTTGTGATTTTTGTGTTGAATATTAACGGTAGTTTGTGATTGCTCGAATTTTGATGATTAGTGGAATTAGTGTTAAAAAAGTCTATTTTGAAATAAATTAGTTTTAGGTTGTTTGTAATTGTTTTTTTTTGTTTTTCACTTCTGATCGCTAAAAATAGCATCTGTTGAACATACAAAATATTTGGGCGTAGTGCTAGATAAGCACCTAAACTTTAAGTCACATATAAACCTGCTTACTACAAGAGTCCGTAAACTAATTTACATATTTAAAAATCTCCGACATGTGGTGAATTTAAATACTCTAAGAACTGTCTATTTTGCTTTATGCTCCTCTATTTTTACATAGTGTATTTCCTGCTGGAGTGGTGCGACAAAAACGACTCTGAAGTCTGAAGTCTCTGGAAATAGCCCACAGAGCTGTTTTAAAAGTTGCTACTTTTCGCCCTATTTCATATCCTACCAGTGAGTTGTACCAAGATTGGAAAATTATTCTTAGTTAAGACAAAACTATATCCTACAAGCCTTCCTATTACAACATCGCAAAACCTCATTAAAAAAAAAAACAACCATTCAAAACGACGTGAAGATCTAATATGTAGGTAGGTACAGTACCGCAAACACGATCATCCTGCATTAAAAGATTCTGCTACTACCAAAACCCGAATTTATACTTACATTAAAATTAATAAACACTGTCCAATCTATGGTATGACATACCATAAATGCAAAAAAAAAAAACATTTCTACAAAATAAAACTTACGATGACACAGAAAAGTTACTAACAGCATAAATAAAAATATACATCAAAATCACAACACTTCCTACTATTACAGTAACAAACCCACACACTTATTTTGATTACACAAAACTCATGAATTTGGCAATCTTAAAGTTAACTAAATCCTTCTTCATGAATTTCTATTTCATCCGCTTTCATTTCTGTGTCTCCGAACAGACTGCTTCTGAAACCAAGAAGATATTAATTTTAAAGGAAGTCATCAAAATATTGTACACACGCTATAAAAATGTCAGTCATTCATTATAATACATCCAGCCGTTTGGATGCTGCGAGGGAATAAACAATCATACATAAAGTCACAGAAGTTATGTTCTAAGTCAGATAGGCAGTCGCTTCATGTTCAGTAAGTACTGGTATTCAGCTGCATCCGGTTAGCTCCAAAATAGGTGGGAAAATTATGTTCTAAGTCAGATAGGCAGTCGCTTCATGTTCAGTACTGGTATTCAGCTGCATCCGGTTAGCTCCAACATAGGTAGACAAACGCTAGGAGATTGTTTTTTTTTTACTTTAGGAGGAAGTCGCTTTTGACTCTTGCGTCAATGTACGGACTTCTGCTCGTGACTGTACGTAGCATTCAACATTGCTGTGTTCACGAGTGAAGAGTGAGACATTGTAACTTGTGTAGTACTCATGTACTTACTCGTCTAGTTCTTCCGTGAGTCGAACGCTACGAGTACTCGCGGCCGCCGTACTCGAGGATTCTCCTCGTGTGTGTTGCCTGCACAAAAGTATACTTAATTTATTTTGTCTGTATTTTTCTTTCAGATGATAATATTTTCTTGTTTCATACATTTTAGAGCGTGATTTTTGGTGGTGCCTTCACGGTTTTTTCTTTCGCCGTTTTTAGAGCAGTGAATATGTCTGACCGGGTTTAGCGACAATCAACGTTTAAAAAATACCTCCTCAAATGAGCAAAATGTGCAGTCAAGTAATAACTTCAATTTCGAAAGTCAGTGTTTTGGGATCTGTATTTTAGTTTTTTGCCACCGACTTCCGAAATTAGCAAATTTAATTTTTTCATGATTTTGAGCTAATTTATTTTTGAAGTCGATTAATTTTTTAATATATATTTTTAATTCGTAATTTTTAGTTTTAAGTAAAAACTGGAATATTTATTTCTGTTATGTAATTAATAGGTACTTTTATTGTAAATATTGCACAAGATTTGAATAAGGTTTTGAGATGATTTCCGTTTGACACCACACCCGTAGCTCGTATCAGCCAGGCCGTCACACTTCGGTACGCGTCTTCGGTATTAGTCCATATCTTGAAAACTACTGAACCGGTTTTGATGAAACTTGCACTGTTAACTAAGTTGAAGTAAAACTAAGCCAAAAAAAAAAATTAAATGTCACAATCCGATTAACTCAACCAATGATTAAACATAGTAAAAAATGGTTGAATTTTAGTTAATGTGTTTGCCAAAATACCACTATTTACTACTTTTTAACAAGAATGAGTTAATATTAGTTCCATGTTAACTCATTTATGTTTAGCCTTTCACATTTAGCCAAAATTCAACCATTAGTTACTATGTTTGAGTTAACGACGGATCAAACAACCGACCCTCTCTTTGAAATCCTAATTTATGACTTTGAAAACTACACATATATTTAATTCACTACTGAGCTCTCGTTACTTGCGCCCTCGTGCGTAGATAGATAGGGTCGCATAGTTCGGAGTCCATTACACAGAGTGAGTTTTATCGGGTCATTGGATTAAATATACAAGATAGACCCTATGGGAAATATAAGTAGTCAAAATATAAAGTAACTGAATGACATAAGACTAAGATTATAAGTTGCTTACTTGACTTGAAGACTTCTAAAATAATTAAGATTACTTACTTGTCCACTACATCACTGCGAGGTTCTGTCTTCACGTCTACAGAAATTGGGTCAGCTACAGCTTGCTGCCTGAAAACACAAAATAAAATATCTACTTACCTAAATTCATTCTCTGTTACGGACAGCGAGTACATTCGTAAATATCGTCATTTACCTGCAGCGGATAGCGAATACGCACTTATATTATCGCTAAGCATTGTTAAACTTCGTTATTTACCAATAGAAACACACGTGAGTTAGGTAAATAAGCCCCGTGTGCATTTGATAAGAAATACATAAAGTACATGGGTTGCAAATATTTTGGAAATCCGTTGACAATTAAATGGCAATGCGATTCGTGGATAGAATGGTCATAAACAATAACCATCAGTGAGCTTAGCACGTGTTTTTTTTTATATACCATAACTCTAGGGTATTAATGAGACCATCATTTTGAACAATTTTTATTATTGGATCATACCTGAAATCGCGAGAAAAAAGTCAGCTATCCCATACATGTGCGCAAAACTCGTCAAAATGTAGGGAGAACTGCTGATTTTTTTGTTGTTGTATATTAGCTAATAAGATAAAAGCCGCGGGGAGAGGGGTTTTCAATTATATTTATTTGTATATGTTACTGCTAAAACCCGAAGTGCGTATACACCTAGTTTTAGCTAGCTAGGCCGCAGGATTCCGCCGGATGCGAGAAGCACAGAGCCGGTGGAAGTGGCGGTGCTTGGGGGACGCCCACGTCCAGCAGCGGCCGTCTGTCGGCTGAACTGACAGAGTTGATGACAAAGAAATATAAAACATTGTTGTAACCGCGTGTGGAAGTAAGTTATGACTTACTTGTTGAGCTTCACAGCTGGAAAGTAAATTTCAGGTTCCTCACTGAAATTAAAATACATATAAACATTATTAGACAGCCATAAAGTCAAGGTTATTTATTACTAGCGTCAAAATAGTAAAAATCAATCTGCCTGCCTTTCCCCAACTATGTCGGGGTCAGCTTCCAGTCTAACCGGATGACCAGTGTTTTAAAACAAAAGGAAAACAATAAGATTATAATTACTTACTTATAATGTTCAGGAGGTTCTACCTTCACTACCAACGTCTGCGCCCTGAAAACAAAAAATATGGTTCACATTTTCAACAGCACAATACTGAGCTTATACGATCGTCATGCTCCAATCCGTCGAGTTAAGGTCAAGTATGTTCCGGCTCCCTGGCTTACTCCTGCCATTAAGGATGTGATGGCGAGTAGGGACAGATCCAAAAAGAGGTTCAAACGCTGTCCTTCCGAGCACAATCTGATTGCGTACAAGGTGTTGCGTAATCGCTGCAGTCGTATGTGTAGAGATGCAAAGAGGAGCTACTTCCATAATTCTCTCAACAACCGTAACTCTTCAGAAGTCTGGAATTTTCTGAAAACTGTCGGCATTGGTAAGTCTCAAGTTATTTCCAGTAATGACACTGACGTGTGTGCCCTTAACAAACACTTTTCTCATCCCCCAGTTACTTTAGATCCGCACGTCAAATCAGCTTCTTTAAATAAACTTTCCTGTTTGCCAGTGCCACAGTGTTCTTCTTTCAAATTTAGTCCTGTGAGTGAAAATGAGGTCAAAAAAGTTATTTCTGCTATTTCCTCCTCTGCAGTTGGTAATGATAATCTTTGCTCAAGAATGATTTCTCCTATCCTCCCCACATTACTCCCCATCTTGACCCACATTTTCAATTTCTCCTTGTTTTCTTCTACAGTTCCTGAGGCCTGGAAACAAGCCCATATCATTCCCTTACCCAAAATTTCTAGCCCGGACTCACCGTCCGATTTCCGACCCATTTCTATCCTCCCTTATCTCTCTAAAGTTCTTGAGCACATTGTTCATCAGCAACTTTCTGCCTTTCTAGCTGCGAATGACCTTCTTAGTACTTTTCAATCTGGTTTTCGACCCGGTCATAGCACGGTCACTGCTCTTTTGAAGGTTACTGATGACATCCGCCCGGGCTATGGACCGCAAATCTCTTACCTTACTTGTACTTCTTGACTTTAGTAGTGCCTTTAACTCTGTTGATTTCGACATCCTTCTTCGGATCCTTAAGTGTTTTGATTTCTCTTCTAGTACTATCGGTTGGTTCGACTCCTATCTCAAAGGCCGGTCGCAGCGGGTTTGTCTCGACGGGACTTTTTCTGATTGGTGCTCTCTTACTGCAGGGGTGCCTCAGGGTGGCGTCCTTTCTCCTCTTCTCTTTTCCATTTTTATCAACTCTGTCACCAGTGTCATCTCTTCCTACTTCCATCTCTATGCTGACGATCTGCAGCTATACAGCCATTTCTTAAGGGAAGATGCGGAAGCCACTGTGTGTGCCATGAACAGAGACCTGAATTTGATTAGCGATTGGTCGCGGTCCTTCGGACTGCAAATTAACCCTAGGAAATCCCAGGCTATAATTATTGGCGGCAGATATATGCGGAATAGGCTCGATGTTGCGTCGCTGTCTCCACTCTGTCTGAATGGAGTTCAGATTGAATACGCAAATACGGTTAAAAACCTGGGGGTGACCTTGGACTCCTATTTGTCGTGGACTGACCACGTTGCTCAAGTCAGTCGTAAAGTGCACTACACTTTTCATTCTTTGAAAAGCCTCCAGTGCTTCTTACCCCTGAACACCAAAATCTCCCTTGCTCAAACTCTCATTCAGCCTATTAATGACTACGCAGATGCCTGTTATTTGGATGCCACTGAGGAGCTTTTAAATAAACTTGAGCGTTTGCAAAATATCTGTATTCGTTTTGTTTTTAACCTTAAAAAGTATGACCACGTTTCTAACTTTCTAACCGCAAGACTCTCAAGTGGCTCCCTATTCGACTTCGCAGGAACTCTCGCATATTGTGTCTGCTATTTAACATCCTTCACAAGCCTAAATCTCCTTCCTATTTGCGGGAACGCTTTTCTTATGCCCGTCCTTTTGATGTGCTTTGCAGGTCGCATCTTAGAAACCTCCTAAAATTTCCTTCCCATTCCACTGACTTCTACTCCTACTCCTTCACTGTGCACGCGGTTCGGTTGTGGAATTCACTTCCACCTGACATTAGGGACTGCCAAACTGTTGCAGTATTTAAAAGAAGAGTGAAAGAACACTATCATTCCATTTCGTCATAGTTATTTTAGTGATATTTATTCTAGAAGTATGTATGTATTTAAGTATTTATTATAGGTTTTATTAGCTTAGTGAGTGGTTTTTTTTTAGATTTTATGTATTTTTATTTTCTCTCTTATTCTTACACACGGTGTCTACATCTCTTTTTATCCTCTGTCCTATCGCAGGTATGCTGGAAGAGATTTCTTTAGAAATAAGCATCACCTTTGTACGTAATTTTCTGTTCCTTTATTCTTGTCTGTTTATTTGTGTGTAAAAAAAATGGTTAAATAAATAAAAAATATTATTATTTCCACACTTATTTTGTAGTCAGGATTTATGCCCCGCTGATGGCAATAGGCTCGCCCTCTTTCAACATGGGACTTAAACATAACTGACGAAATGTGGGTGTACTGTAGGAACACCTCTGCCCAGGTCCACTGCTAGCTGTTTGAACGCTCGCGTGCAATACCGATTAAGCCGCCCCATGTACAACTCGAAATGTTTTTTGAGTAGTATTGCAATATGTGGTTAGCTAGTCACCTCGACAATTAATCATATTATTCTTGCCTGAGCAACCGGCAGCAAGTTCGTCATGCTCCCTTAGATGTCACTGCTTGCGGTAGCATCTGACTGACTGTTGGGGAGGACTTTGCGTTTTTTGAACGAACTCAAATATGGCGAGGGGGATAATGGCTGATCTTTGCGTTATGCTCATGCTCGTGAACGGGTGCTACTTGTGATGACTAGTCATCTTGCTGACCTTGGTTTTGTTATTATTATTAGTAATTAACTCTTTATTTATATTACTTCGATGGTCCTAGTTTATTATTTGTGACTTCGAGTTAGAGGCTTTTATTTTGGTATAAAGTTCTGTTTACGTTTATACAGGGTTATTGGTAAAACACCAGCAACCTCTTAAGGGGTCATTGTACTCATCATTATGAACAACTTTTACTATGGGACCAAATCTGAAATCGCAAAAAAAATCAGCTGTTCAGTACATTTTGACGAATTATGCGAACATAAATGGACTGAACAGCTGATTTTTTTTTCGTGATTTCAGGTTTGGTCCCATAGTAAAAGTGTTTTACCAATAACCCTGTAGTTTATTATTTTTATTTCTGCTTGAGTATAGTTTTCGATTTTTTTTTTGTGTGTTGAGTGTGCTGGCTTATTTATGGCAAATAATTTAATTTAATTTAATGTTTTGTGTCCTAAATTATTATGCACACTGTTGCATAGAATCAAAATTTTTAGCTGAACAGACAGCTGGACTGCTGAGGAGTTTGTTGCGCCACTTCTTCTCCCCAGCTAAAGCACTAGGAAGTGGTGAAGGGCGGGCGTTTTGGCGGACCGTCTTATGTAATGTTGACGTTTGAAAAGTGCTGATATTCAGCCTAGTTTGAATAAATGACTTTTGATTTTGATTTTGTTCAATCAAAATAATAATAATAATAATAATAAAACGTTTATTTAAGATAACTAGGATCCAATTTGTTAGTAGCAAAATAACTTATAACTAGTGTTAGTAATTCAACCTTAATCTACTCGCCCCCTGCCTGACCCATGAATCGAGGTATCAATACTCATGTGAGCATTAATACATCGACCCATGTACAGGCAGTCAAGTCTACCGGCTATCATACTTAAAACGCTGTTGCGACTAGCCCGTACTCTGCTCAGCATTGACGCGCACCGCTTGCGCAGAGTAGCGTAGAAGCAATCGATGCGCGCCTCCGCAAACATACGTGAAGCACTACAGTGGCGAGGCAGCCGCAACATCGTTCTAAGCGCATTATTGTATTGTACCCGTAGGGCACTGTACGCTTTTTGAGTATAGACTGCCCACAGGCTGCAGGTGTAAAAAGATGTACAGACGGCTCTGAAGAGAGTGATTTTTACCTCATCTGTACATCGGGCAAACCTGCGAGCAATCATGTTTGCTCTCACGGACAGCGCCCTACGTTCACGCTCAATATCCATGTCGTCTTTAAGGTCCTCGGTAATTAGATGACCCAGGTATCTGAACTGACGTACCCTAGCCAACTCATCTCCATTCAGCTTTATAGGAGGCACGTCAGAGGGACACCTAGTACCAGCCCTAAAGACCACATACTCGCTTTTCTTTACGTTATACTTCAAGCCGTGACCATCTGCATAAGTTTCACAAATTTGTAACAGCTTCCTAACGCCACAAACCGAGGCGCTCAGCAACACCATGTCGTCCGCATAGCTAAGATTATTTACACAGACATCATCTATGCGACAACCAACCCGCTGGCCGCTGAGCTCCTCGATCAGGGCATTTATATACAAATTAAAAAGGCGGGGTGAGCTCAAGCCACCTTGTCTCACGCCACATTCCAATCTATATGGATCTGAGAGGGTGCCCGCCCACCGGACATTATTACTTTGATTGCTATACCAGTACTTTAAGATATTCACAAGTTCTGATGGTAGCCCAACTTCTTGTAACTTTCTCCACAGAATATCATAAGAGACTAAGTCAAATGCAAAAACATGCAAATTACGGAAATGTTTCGTTTTCGTTTCGATATCTGTTTTTGCTGCCCCCTTGTAAATGGCGCCCGCGTGCGTTGCACGCCCTGCACGCCCGCACGCGGCAGACCTGCTTCTGCCTGACCCTTCGGAGAGTACATGGGTGACACGTTATGTTATATCGTCTCTGAAAGCTGCCGGCGTAGTGTGGGGAATCCATCCTCTGTGGGCTTGTTACGCAAATAAAAAAGTAGTTTAAAAAATTTAATCGACTTCAAAAATAAATCAACTCAAAATTATCAAATAACTTTAATTTAGCAAGTTGGTGTCTTGGGATCTGTATTTTAGTATTTTTCCACCGACTTCCGAAATTAAAGTTATTTAATAATTTTGAGTAAATTTATTTTTGAAGTCGATGTAATTTTTAAATGACTTTTTATTTCGTAATTTTTAGTTTTAAGTAAAAACTGGAATACATAATTGTTTATAATAAGTAGTTAATAGTTTTGTTATAAATATTGCACTAGAAATTGACCAAGGTTTTGATATGTTTTCCCTTTGACACCATACCCGTAGCTCGTATCAATAAGCCAGGCCGTCACATTTACGCGTATTAATCCATATCTTGAAAACCACTAAACCGATTTTGATGAAACCTACACTGTTTCCTAAGTTCAAGTAAATGTAAGCCAGTTAAAAAAATGGTCCCAATCCGATTAATAGTTTCGGATAAATGCGTGGACAAACATACATACACCTATAAAAATGTGGTATATTTATTTGGAAGCCCTAATAGATTATCATATTATGTGAATATATTGCAGTTCCAATAATATTACATACATACTTACGTGTCGAATTGAACTTCCTCTTTTTTTGAAGTCGGTTTTAAAAATATTATTTTAGGCATTGCTCTGTTGCGTGCGATATTTGTAAAAAAAATTAGGTAATCTTCGGAACTACTGATCCGATTAAGAAAAATCTTTCAATAATGGGAAGCTATACTGCCGAGTGTCAAAGGCAAGAAAACAAGAAATTTCACGCGGATGATGTCGCGGTATTATGAATCTGTAATACTTCAGATTCATAATATTTATGATAATTGGTTAAAAACAGATGAAACTCACTCATGGACGTCACTTGATGGCTCGTTATCGTCGTCATTATCATCCGAACTGTCTTCTTCGCTTGAACTGAAACAAAAATACAATACCCACTTATTAAATTCATTCATTCTGCCTAGCCTTTTCCCAACTATATTGGGGTCGGCTTCCAGTCTAACCGGATGCAGCTGAATACCAGTATTTTACATGGAGCGACTGCCTATCCGACCTCCACAACCCAGTTACTGGGTAATACGATACCCCTTGGTAAGACTGGTTGTCAGAATTTCGGGCTTCTGACGACCCGTAACGACTGTCAAAGATCCTCGAATGACAGCCGGGACCAACAGCTTAACGTGCTTTTCGAGGCACGGGCGAGTCTCGGTATGTAAAGATGGTCACTCATCCGCGGACCAACCCCGGCAAGCGTAGCTTAACCTGATGGATCGACCCGTGCGGCTGTTATTACTTAGCCACGAGCTCCTCCTTATTAAAATGGTTTTATTTATAAAAGTTGTAAATGACGACAAGCAATCTGCCTGCCTTGTCCCAAACATGATGGGGTCGGCTTCCAGTCTACCCGGACGCAACTAGTTACCAGTCTTTTACATGGAGCCTGTCTGACCTCCACAACCCAGTTACTGGGTAATACAATACCCCTTGATAAGACTGGCAGTCAGACTTTCGCTACTGTGTGCTGTTGAAATACAGTATTACAATGTCGACACAAACCTGTCCGTCTGTCTAGACCTCTTGCGAGCTCTGCGTCGTTCCTCAGGCGGTTCCTGTCGCTTGTCTGCATTCCGTTCCTCTTCCTCCTTCAGTATCTGAAGTACTGTCGTCTCACTCACTCCGGTGGCCAGCGCAGTCCGTTGGCGAAACTTCGACAGAGGAGTCAGGTCCTGGTCTCCATAGATTGTCTTTAACTCTTCGTAGTCTTGTTCAAAGTAATGGTACACTTTGGCAATGAGTATTTTTGTTTGATCCTGTGGATTGTCAAAGTTACATCGTGAGGAATTCTTTAAGTGTGAATGTCGATGGCTATAAGAGTAGGGGAAGGTCAAAGAAACGGTGGATGGATTATGTGACGAATGTTACGGCTACAAAGGGGGGTGAACTCTGTTATGACGATGTCCATTCCCCTCTACCAAGAATCAGACCGCTTCGTTGGTGTATTAGTAGTAAGCGCTACTGCTGAGCATGACGTCCTGGGTTCGATTCCAGGGTCGGGAAACTGTTATTGGGATTTTCCATCTGGAATTCTTCTTCTGCCCAGAGTTTGGATTCGTGTCCGTTTGATGGCAATAGGCTCGCCCCCTATTACATGGGATTCAAACATAACCGGGAAAATGTGTGTTTGCATACGAGTACTAAGGTATACTTCTGCCTAACCCTTCGGGGAATTACAGGCGTGATGTCGTTGTATTTATATTATTATTAAATAGTTCAATGTACAGTCAACGATACATCAGTGGTAACAATTTGACATTGACAGGCCAGATGGCGTGGTCGGTTAAGATACCACCTGCCATGCCGCTGGTCGTGGGTTCGATTCCCATCCAGGACAAACATTTATGTGCATGAACATGTCTGTTTGTCCTGAGTCTGGGTGTAATTATCTATATAAGTATGTATTTACAAAAAAAAGGTAGTGTATGTAGTACATCAGTTATCTGGTTTCCATAGTACAAGCTCTGCTTAGTTTGGGATCAGATGACCGTGTGTGAACAATGTCCTAGGATATTATTATTATATTATATATTATATCAAACAAGCACTGCGTACATCGCCAGTAGGGCGATGTTCGCAGTGCTAATGTCACCACTGATGCGCGGTTGACTGTAGATACCTACCTGTTGTATTCCTGCTGCGGTGTGCGATACTTCCGTGTTACATTTATATCAAACAAGCACTGCGAACATCGCCAGTAGGGCGATGTTCGCAGTGCTAATGTCACCACTGATGCGCGGTTGACTGTAGATACCTTTTTTTTTTTTTTTTGTGGATGGGAAATCATCAAATAACTTCTCCCGCTCTGGGTGGAGCGGAAGGGCGTGTCAGACTTTTACTGACTAAAACCCACCCGTGTTCCTTCTGTTGCCTATGCCAGGGCCACGGTATCTTTTTCAAACAACCCGCGACCCCAGCGGCATCGGCCCTATTGGACCCCATCTTTTGCTGACATCTCTTTGAGGCGCGCGTGGAACACAACGCGCCGTCGACCCGGGCCTGGTCCTCACCGGACGGCGAGCTACCCACTACTCACCGTCCGCAAGCCCGCGCCTACGGTGGCCGGGAATCGGCTATCAATTCCCGCCGCCCAGGGCGTCTCCTACGGCGACTGAGGGCGTGAGGCTGCCTCTCCCTCACGCGTTCCGCCTCCTCCTTCGCGAGCATTACCGCTTCGCAGAAGGAGGTGACGGCCTCCCATGCACTCTCGCTCCGCACCATGGCCTGGACCAGGTTCGGACGCGAGAGATCGCCGCCGCCGATCGCCTCCGTGAGAACACGGCGGTGCTCTACCCAAGCCGGGCAGACCTCCACTGTATGCTCCACCGTGTCCTCTGGGCGATCCACACAATGGTGACACCTGGGCGTTTCCTCCCGCCTTATGCGAAACAGGAACCTCCCGAAACAACCGTGTCCGGTGAGGACCTGCGTCAGGCGGAAGGTGAGGACGCCGTGACGCCTCTCTAACCACTCCTCAAAGAGGGGACTTATCGCCGCAATTGTGGCGTGCCCAGCGCTGGGCTGCGACAGTCGCACTCTCCATGTCGCCATGAGATCCCGCCGGAGTTCTGTCCGCTGTACCGTGATTTCTCGCGGCAGCGGAGTTACGCCCCGGCGTTTTGCCTCCTCGCGCCACTCCCACACGTGCGCGAGGACTTTCGCCTCCAGATCCCACGGCGGCAATCCGGCAAGGAGGCTCGCCGCCTAACCGGAGACCGTGCGGTAACCCCGGACTAGCCGAATGGCCATGACCCTCTGGGACGCGTTCAACCGGCGGACTGGCCGCAGCCTCAGGGAACGCGCCCACACCGGTGCCCCGTAAAGGGCCATGGACCGCACGACCCCCGCGTAAAGCCTCCGGCAGGAGGCGTTTGGACCACCTAGATTGGGCAGGAGCCGCTTCAAGGCAGCCCCAGCCCGCTCCAGTCTGGGAGCCAAACGTCGGAAATGCTCCACGAAGTTCCACCGGCTGTCGAGGACGAGTCCCAGGTACTTCATCGTCGACTCGACTCCGATGCGAACCCCTCCTACCGTTATTTGGGAACCCGACGGTGGCGCATTCCGAGGACCATGAAAACATATGGCCTCGGACTTGTGCAGGGCCACCTCGAGTCCCAACTGCCGGATCCTCTCAACGACTATCGCAACCCCGCGTGTCGCTAATTCAGCCGCCGCCTGGTGCGACCTCCCCTGCGCCAGGACCAGCGTGTCGTCAGCGTAACATACCATGCTGACGCCGCTAGGGAGGTCGGCGCGCAGCACCCAGTCGTACCCGATGTCCCACAAATGCGGCCCCAGGACCGATCCCTGTGGGACACCGCACGACATCTCTCGCCGGTTCCACTCTCCCTGATGACCGGGGTAGATGACGGCCCTATCCGTCAAATAGGCCTCAACCACTCGACAGAGGTAGGTCGGCATCCGGTGATACCGGAGTGCCTCCCTGATGCAACTCCAGGGCAGTGTATTGAAGGCGTTGGCGATGTCTAGAGACACCGCCAAGACGACGCCACCCCGGGCCACAGCATCCCCCGTCGTGAGGGCTCGCACGCGCATGATGGCGTCCACCGTAGAGCGCCCCCTGCGGAAATCAAACTGGCTCTCCGCCAAGTCCGGCCCCTCCTGCACCAGCCACCCGACGAGGCGGTCTGCAATAACTCTTTCAAAGAGCTTGCCCACCTCGTCGAGCAGCACGATGGGTCGGTAAGCGGACGGAGAGTCCGCAGGGCGCCCCGGCTTCTTAATGAGGACCAGTTTCCCCGTCTTCCAACGAAGTGGGAACTGGCCCCTCTCCAAGCATGCGCTTAGGAGCCCCCCTAGTCGAGGCCCGAGAGCCCCAAAGGCCAGAACCCAGGCTCTTCCAGGTAAGCCGTCGGGTCCTGGGGCGGCATTTTTGGCACTCAGCCTACGTACCGCCGCTCTCAACTCTACCTCGGTCATTTCCGGAGCATCGTCGTCGTCGTCGGTGATGTGGTCCGCAATGGGCACCGCAGGAAGCGGAGCCATGGGCGGGGGAGTATGTTCCCCTCGCGAAGGGAACAGAGCGCTCACCACGTCCTCCACGAGCTGGGGCCGGAGACTCTGCGTCAGCGGGGGCGCCCATGGGCGGAGTTTATTCCGCACCATTTTATAAGGGCGTCCCCATGGGTCCCTCTTTAGAGTCTCCAGCGACTCCTCGCGAGCCAGATCCCTGGCCCGCAAGATCTCCGCTCGGAGGGCGGTCTTCGCCGCTCTGTACCCCTCGTACAGCTCCGCCTGAATGGCTTCCGTATCCGGAGGGCGGATACGGAGCCTGCGGTGCCTGGTGTACCGGTGCCGCGCAGCAACGCACGCCTCGCGCAGAGCCGCCAGCTCCGGCGACCACCAATACACCTGGCGCCAGGCGCGACCGGGCTGGACCCGGGGCATTGCCACGTCACATATTTCGGACATGGCCTCCCGGAACCACTCCGCCTCGTCGTTGATGTCGGCAGGCCTGTCCGGTGGTGACACCCAGGCCTGCACGATCGAGGCTTCCAGGAGGAGCTCCCGGTGGACTGTAGATACCTACCTGTTGTTTTCCTGCTGCGGTGTGCGATACTTCCGTGTTACATTTATATCAAACAAGCACTACGTACATCGCCAGTAGGGCGATGTACGTAGTGCTAATGTCACCACTGATGCGCGGTTGACTGTAGATACCTACCTGTTGTATTCCGGCTGCGGTGTGCGATACTTCCGTGTTACATTTATATCAAACAAGCACTGCGAACATCGCCAGTAGGGCGATGTTCGCAGTGCTAATGTCACCACTGATGCGCGGTTGACTGTAGATACCTACCTGTTGTATTCCTGCTGCGGTGTGCGATACTTCCGTGTTACATCTATATCAAACAAGCACTGCGTACATCGCCAGTAGGGCGATGTTCGCAGTGCTAATGTCACCACTGATGCGCGGTTGACTGTAGATACCTACCTGTTGTATTCCTGCTGCGGTGTGCGATACTTCCGTGTTACATTTATATCAAACAAGCACTGCGAACATCGCCAGTAGGGCGATGTTCGCAGTGCTAATGTCACCACTGATGCGCGGTTGACTGTAGATACCTACCTGTTGTATTCCTGCTGCGGTGTGCGATACTTCCGTGTTACATTTATATCAAACAAGCACTGCGAACATCGCCAGTAGGGCGATGTTCGCAGTGCTAATGTCACCACTGATGCGCGGTTGACTGTAGATACCTACCTGTTGTATTCCTGCTGCGGTGTGCGATACTTCCGTGTTACATTTATATCAAACAAGCACTGCGTACATCGCCAGTAGGGCGATGTTCGCAGTGCTAATGTCACCACCGATGCGCGGTTGACTGTAGATACCTACCTGTTGTATTCCTGCTGCGGTGTGCGATACTTCCGTGTTACATTTATATCAAACAAGCACTGCGAACATCGCCAGTAGGGCGATGTTCGCAGTGCTAATGTCACCACTGATGCGCGGTTGACTGTAGATACCTACCTGTTGTATTCCTGCTGCGGTGTGCGATACTTCCGTGTTACATTTATATCAAACAAGCACTGCGAACATCGCCCTACTGGCGATGTTCGCAGTGCTAATGTCACCACTGATGCGCGGTTGACTGTAGATACCTACCTGTTGTATTCCTGCTGCGGTGTGCGATACTTCCGTGTTACATCTATATCAAACAAGCACTGCGAACATCGCCCTACTGGCGATGTTCGCAGTGCTAATGTCACCACTGATGCGCGGTTGACTGTAGATACCTACCTGTTGTATTCCTGCTGCGGTGTGCGATACTTCCGTGTTACATTTATATCAAACAAGCACTACGTACATCGCCAGTAGGGCGATGTTCGCAGTGCTAATGTCACCACTGATGCGCGGTTGACTGTAGATACCTACCTGTTGTATTCCTGCTGCGGTGTGCGATACTTCCGTGTTACATTTATATCAAACAAGCACTGCGAACATCGCCAGTAGGGCGATGTTCGCAGTGCTAATGTCACCACTGATGCGCGGTTGACTGTAGATACCTACCTGTTGTATTCCTGCTGCGGTGTGCGATACTTCCGTATTACATTTCGGGCGAAGCACTTTGATTTCGTTCTCACTCTGCAAGGACTCTTTCTGTAAAAAACAGAAAATTTAAATTGTTAGTTATTATCAAACTGTTATTCATAATTTTCAACACTACTAAATCTATTCTAATATAATAAAGTTGAACACTTTGTTTGTTTGAGCGCGCAATTATCTGGAAGTACCAGTCGATTTTTTTTTGCATTTGATAGCCCTATTCTTGAGAAAGGTTAAAGGCTATTTATTTAACATCACGCAGATGACGCTGCGACCCCAAAAAGCCGAGTAAAAAGAAAAAAGTCAGCAAGAACGCTAAGTGAAAACGAAGTAAATAATTACGCGGGCGAGCGATGCGATGCAAAGCGGTGGGCCAAGGGAGTAAAAATGTGGCAGTTATTTTAGTAAATTATAATTATGTATATTGTTATTTTAAAGCAACATGTGTCAAATATTCAGAATCGAATCTGTCTCACAATCCCAAGTACTACAGGGAATATAAAATTTGTGTTTTTCAACGCTTGCATCTTTGTTTCAATAAATCACACAACCAATGTGTTGAGGTGTTTGCCGTCCGCTTATAATTTGGCTGATTTATTTCAAGTTCTGCTACAGGTTTAGGTCCTGATTCAGGTTCAGATATTGATTCAGTTCCAGGTAGGTTTACCCGTTTTTTATTCCCATTTAACTACCGTCGCGTCGATATCTCATCCAACAGGGATGACACGCATAGTTCATAACCTGAAGGAAAAAGTCAATTTAAATAGTATATTTATGGAGTTATCACAGGCCACAGATATGTACGCCCGGGTGTTACCACTGTGTGGATCGCCCGGAGGACACGGTGGAGCATACGGTGGAGGTCTGCCCGGCTTGGGCAGAGCACCGCCGCGTCCTCGCGGAGGCGATCGGCGGCGGCGTTCTCTCGCGTCCGGCCCTGGTACAGGCCATGGTACGGAGCGAGAGTGCATGGTTAGCCGT
Source organism: Dicycla oo (assembly GCA_948252095.1). Taxonomy (NCBI): domain Eukaryota; kingdom Metazoa; phylum Arthropoda; class Insecta; order Lepidoptera; family Noctuidae; genus Dicycla; species Dicycla oo. The sequence continues at coordinate 9,982,158 of OX411734.1, forward strand.
CACCTCCTTCTGTGAAGCTGTAATGCTCGCGAAGGAGGAGGCTGAACGCGTGAGGGAGAGGCAATCTTTGCGCCCTCACGCCCCTAGTCGCCGCAGGAGACGCCCTGGGCGTCGGGAATCGATAGCCGATTCCCGGCCACCGTAGGCGCGGGCTTGCGGATGGCGAGCAACGGGTAGCTCGCCGTCCGGTAAGGACCAGGCCCGGGTCGACGGCGCGTTGTGTTCCACGCGCGCCTCAAAGAGATGTCAGCACTAGCTGAAGGGATCCGCTAGGGCCGATGCCCGCCAGGGTTGCGGGTTGTTCGATAGTTACTGTGGCCCTGGCACAGGCAACTGAAGGAACACGGGTGGGTTTTAGTGAGTAGAAGTCTGACACGCCCTCCCGCTCCACCCAGAGCGGGAGAAGTTATTTGATGATTTTCCATCCACAAAAAAAAAGGCCACAGATATGTATGTGAAGTACCCTACCTACATAAGTGTTTGTGTTGGTCTGGGTGTTTACAAAAAATATATGTAAGTTTTATATCCATTGTCTAGTACCCATAGTATAAGCACTGCTTAGTTTGGGACTAGTTGGTGCTGGCTGTGTGAAATGTCCAAATATTTATTATTAGTATATGTAGTAAGCATGAAATCAGTATATCGTCGTTGCCAAATCAAAACTTTGCATGTGTTCCTTTGGTGATTTTTCTTTTATCTTCGCAAACGATAGACATTTGGTTCCTCTATATTCTGCAATTACGAGTACTCTGATGTGCATAATTATCATGTTTAGTTTCGGAGAAATAGTCAAACATAAAAAACGATTATGTGACGATTCAAAGAAAGTTGCTCATTTAAAAATATCTCATGTGTTGAGACCGCACATGAGAGATATTTGTTGGTGTAAAAAAATCTTATGTGTTCCAATTTCATATAAGAGATAAAATATATATCAACAGTCAAAATCTCTTATGTGCAGAAAAAGTGCTAAAAAATATATATTACTGTCTTAAAAAATCTGACTAGCCTTTTCCCAACTATGTTGGGGTCGGCTTCCAGTCTAACCGGATGCAGCTGAATACCAGTATTTTACATGGAGCGACTGCCTATCTGACCTCCACAACCCAGTTACTGGGTAATACGATACCCCTTGTTAAGACTGGTTGTCACTGTTGTCAGACTTTCGGGCTTCTGGCGACCCGTAACGACTGTCAAAGATCCACGAATGACGGCCGGGACCAACGGCTTAACGTGCTTTCCGAGGCACGGAGGAGTCTCGGTATGAAAAGATGGTCACCCATCCACAGACCAACCTCGGCAAGCGTAGCTTAACCTCATGGATCGACCCGTGCGGCTGTTAAACGGCGAACATAAAAGTAAAAAAAAAAAAAAAAAATTTATAAATAAATGCCCAAGCGCCCATATAAGCATTCACTGAATTTGGTTTAAACACCCTTCCATACATATTTTAGTCTCTATTCTACTTTTACTAAAAGTTCAAGCAGATTGTTTGTTTTCATTCCAGATGTTTTTCTGAAGAATCGTGTTTAGCAGCCGCTTTGTGAAAATTATTTAGATCCGAATATCCGTTATAGGTCCAAACGTTCTTTTTATCTTGGTTTGTAAACAAAATGCAAAGGAAACAATACAATGTGTTTGTGTGTACATACACAACCTGTTAGCCAGTGATAATTATCATAAAACTTTTTATGAAAGTAACGATAAGTAGTATTACTTTTTTTTTAGTTAAATCCAACCTTCCCTTTGCAATTCATTTAAATTTTTCCTCAAAAGATAACGTCGAAAACGCGGCAGATTTCAATTAATTTAAACACACTTCGCCAGCAAAGGACTCACAGCTATAATTTTCCATTTTTTACAATAAACTTACTAAATTAAATTAAAAATTACTTAGACAGGCAATCACTTGCGCAGAGAATAACAATATGGCTAAAATATTATCTACATACTCCTTGAATATGGCGAAAAAACTTTGCAATTACTTTCCGAACTAATACGAACGAATGAATTAGTCGGTCATTTGGCCAATCCGACTAAAAAAAAGTCGACCCTCTGCAATCAACAATTAGGCGGTCCTTTTACGGCTTCTCAATTTGGACGGTTTGCAATATAAGCTGTGCTTCCGTGCTTCGAAAACTCGAACACGCGCACATGTTTTCACGCACACAGACACATTTTTGCTGTGTACTATACGAGATGCGAATTCATGCGTTGTATGAAAAATAAGCACGGCGTAATAATGCTTTTGCTCACTGCGCATGCGATATATGGCGTGTAAATCGCGCTGTAAACACGGGAAGCGTGTGAATGGCGATTAAGTTACATTTTTTTTTAACTATAGTTATTTATTATTTACAATTAGAAAGTATTTATGTATGGCACTACAGGGTATGCAGTGCTTATTTGCATGTATGGAGTGCACGCCACTGGCTTGGTGGTTCTGCGTCGTAAGGAAGCCAGACGGCGGCGTGCCGTGTGTTGTTATCTTCAAGAAACTCTTTCCGATGTGGCTGAAAAAGAAGCGATTCACAAATACTAACTCTGACTTGACGATGACTGTCAGTTAGTTGATGTGGAATCCATCGTGCCATTACTTTACGATAGCCGAGTTTGTGTAAATGAGCCTCGACGGTCGAATGATGACAGCCAAGAGTCTCTGCCAAATCACGCGTACTTTTTTCTGGATTAGCCTTTAAACAGCGGAGTAATTCCTCATCGTCGAAGGTGGATGGTCGCCCAGATCGCTCGTGATCTTCAAGAGTTATATCTCCTGATGCAAAGCGAGCAAACCAGCGGCTTATCTTCCATCGCGATACAACACCTTCACCGAACGCTTTGCTGATGTTAGCATTAGCCACACTAACGTTGTGTCCCTGACGCCACTCGTAAAAGATGATCGTTCGAAGTTGATGTTCACTAATCATTTTCACAAACTAACCAAATCCTCACTAGCGCGCCTTTACCTATATACACTTGATGTGAGAGCTTCGAGAACCTTCTACAGTATTCTTACGTATCCCAGATCATTACTAAATATTCCGGAAAATTCTAGTAATTTACAATTTCTTGTGCAATATTTTTCCGCCAACCTAATATTAACTACTATGCGAGCCAACTGGTATAAATAGGATCACGCTTGCTGCCAACTTCACGCGATAGCTGTCAAATTAGTACTACCAGCAAAAAACTATATATTTTTATTCGTAGATTTTATTATTATTTATACAGGGTTATTGGTAAAACACCAGCAACCTCTTCAAGGGTCATTATACTCATCATTATGAACAACTTTTACTAAGGGACCAAACCAGAAATCGTGAAAAAAAATCAGCTGTTCACTACATTTATGTTCGCAAAATTCGTCAAAATGTACTGAACAGTTGATTTTTTTCGCGATTTCATGTTTGCTTCCATAGTAAAAGTTGTTCTTAATGATGAGTACAACGACCCCTTAAGAGGTTGTTGGTGTTTTACCAATAACCCTGTAAGTATTTATTTTTATAAAATTTTATTTCTTGAATTCCATAAATAGATAATTGTATTCATTAAAAAAGTGAACAGAACTTATTTTGACCAAATAAGCGAACATAAATGTACTGAACAGCTGATTTTTTTTTTTGCGATTTCAGGTTTGGTCCCATAGTAAAAGTTGTTCATATTCATGGGTAGAACACCCTGTGAAAGTTTAGTTAATGATTTAAAAATAGCCCTGTATATTATAGTTTATTTCACGAAATGCTACTGGTCACCCTATATGTCACCATTTTGCTACGCAACCAACTAAGATTACACCAGTGTACTGCTGTTAGCTACGCCTGTAGTGCACTGAGTACTATTTTTATATTAGGTAGCTTCCGTGTATACGCGCGTGTGTTATTTCTGTTACCTACTGGACTACATTGTTATTTTTTTGGTTATCATTATTGACTTTATTTCCTCATATTTGTTAAGTTTGTGCGTTAAGAGTGAACTTTCAACTCAATATGAGTTCGAAGAGAGGGGTGGTGCTCCATGATAGAGCACGAGATATCGTTTTTAATGTGCACAAGTACTTTGAAAATGAAAAAAAATCGTGCTAATGAACTTCTGCGCAATTTCACATTGGCAGGAATACAAAGGACTCCAGATGGTGACATATCCATATCCAGAGAACTTTATGACCAATTGGGAGATTTTTTAAAGTCTTCTGTGAAAGCTACGGAACGAGTTGCTTTGTCAACTGGCGTAAATAAGAACACAGTTTCGAAGATTAGGCGTGAAAGGAACGACGCCGAAGCCGCTGCTATGGCTGCAGGCCCGAGGACCCAGGATACAGTAACCACGCTGAAAAAAAAACCACGTGGCAAGACAGTGTTTTTTTTATTAACATGCATTTTTTTTCAAATCCTACTAATGTATAATTAATTTGGCGTAAAATTGATTAGAAATACCAAAAAAGTGGACAAAAAAAAATTAAACTGAGTATATTTTTTCTTTATTTTTTTTGCACACCTTACGCTTTGGTAATGAAGTTCGCGAGTATTGCGAAAGAAAATGGCGTCTTGACAGTACTATTAATATTTGGCTCGCATATTACAATACAATTTAACTAACACATTATAAATATAATATACTGTGAATGTGAAAGCTTATCGAACGAACGAACGGCAGCACAGAGTACATTTATATTGAACGGCAGAGCGACAAAGACCTTCTTTCTTCTCTATCTTCTTCTTTCTTTTCTATCTCAATGATCCAAAAACCTTATAGAGCGTTATACATATAAAATATTCTATCTCAAATACGACCATCCACTTGACTTGATGACAGCCTTAGTCAGCCTGACAGTTGACTGACGTTTACTTTTTAGGGTTCCGTACCCAAAGGATGCAAAACGGAACCATATTAGTGCGGTGTCCGTCCGTCTGTCTGTAAGCGGGCTGTATCTCATGAACCATAATAGGTAGCTAGCTACCGTAGGCAATAATAATCTCACGCTCAGGTACCCAATATCTCTACAGTGTAGCGTTTTTCATTTTATTCACTGCAAATCATCTTAGTTTTATTCATACATACGTATTGCGTAGATAGGAGTATATAACTTACCCTTTGTTCCATTTATTAATAAACTACTTGTAACTAGATAAATAAATAGAGTCAGCAGAAAACTCCACCCGAGTGCGCCCAACGGTTGATAAGCTGTGACTTCCATATAATTATACAGTATGTTCGGTTAAACGAGGGACTTATTGAGGGAGGGTATTCAGTATTCGATTCTCGTCCCATATATATAAAAAAACCTATAACCTTAATTTGTGACGTAATTATCCAATAAATTACATTATTCATGAGCATTGAGCGCGCAAGAAGTGAACTTGTAAACTGTAATATAAAGTAATAATCACGCGGCAAAACACGTGCCGATCCTGCCGAAAAGGAAGCCGGTGCCACAGATAATATAATCCGGTGCCCAAACCCCACTCCTTTGTGTTGTCTCCGATGCACCGTCAGGACACACTCCCGCGCTGACCGCAATCTATGCGAGTGTGCCGCTAATTCCGCATGTCTTATTGTGCTTCCGCGTATCGCTTAAACAACGCCACTTACTTTGCGATAAATGTGTCTCGTAAACGTGTGAAATTAAAGTTATCTTTCACTTTGTTGTGTTGTTTTGAAAGTAGGTTATTTTTTTGAAAAAGGGTTTTATTTTTCACTTTTAGTAGGTCTGTTTGTAATTTATTTAAGTTACAATATCCTAATGTAAACTACTCATCACCTTTTACAAAATATTGCTATCACAATGTAGGGACTTAACTGTTGAGGAGTTCTCCTGGTAAGTACCAGAAGAACTCCACATCACCATAAGCATTGTGGCGAGCATAAATTACTTAGCAACCATTATTACAGTACCTAACCTAATCGCAACCCGTGAAATAACTATTATTGAGTAGTTCCGGTGGCTATCTGTGATCTTCATCATCAGTTACACTTCACCAAATGGTGCTTTCCGAGAGCACGTGTTACTATAAAAATACCCAAATCGCTATAGGTGTGCCTATAATATTTGAAGAGTTCCGTTGATTTCTCCAGGATCCCATCATCAGATCCTGACCTGATGACAATGGGTGGTCCCACTAGAAAATATACCCTTTCAAACAAAAATCGAATTTTTCAAATCAGTCTAGCTGTCTTCGAGTAATCGGGGAACAGACATAAAAAAATAAAATAAAACAAGATCCCGACGAATTAAAAACCTCCTGCTTTTTTTACTGCGCAGCCTTCTGCGCGAAGTTCGGACTCGCCAAGACTTAAATCGGCCGCTGAGTAGGCCACCGTAAATTGCTTCCAAATCAGGGGGCATACTCAACACTGTCATCAATTTCCATAGACAACAGCGACATCTGCAGTTTGGTGGGATAAAAAAACTTGACAGCCATCTTGTCATGGTCAAATAAATGTCAACGGCTTTCCCGACGTTGATGTGCAATTCTGTTGAAAATTGTTTTCCTTACTGTTATTTGTTTTGTTTTGTTTCATTTCATAATATTGTTTTTCGTTTGTCATTTTTGTTGTTTTGTTAACATGAGTGAACTCCGAAGAAGATATTGTATTTTTGGCAGTGATGCTTTATGTAAGTGTTTTTACCATACCGTGCCTTTATTATAACCAAGAAAAAATGTATTAGAATAAGTATAAAACGAATAAATATTAATAAAATTTATGTTTGATAATAATAATAAAAGGACGTTTCTTCTGAACTCCACGAGTTTTTTTTCCGGAATGTTACCCTAACACAAACTCGCTCAAAGAGTATAAATTAATAAATAGGTAGGGAGGACACGTTCGCTACTCATAGTGAATGTGCCTACCTATAAATAGGTGTGTATATTATTATAGCCTTAATTCACCCACCAAACTAGAGGTGGCAGCACTTTCCATACATGCTAATTTTTCGCCAAAGTTGTTACTCTTTCTCTATATTTCTACTTTACTCTTTGTTCCAAATACAACGCCAATACTGGCGCCTTCGTTCGATCCCCGCGGCACACGCCAAGGAACGGTCGCCGCGAAAACACGTCACGAGCCGGTGTTATAATTTTCAATAAATGACAGTGTGTTCTGTGAAATCGTGTAAAAATTACACTACAAAAAAAGAAAAGTGCTTTAACATCACGTATCATAAGTAAGTATTCAATTCCACCATGTATTTCTTTGTTAAATCTGAAGACGAAAAATATTTATGTGACGCAATAACTTTTGAAGTGTTGCCAAGGGCATGAAATCTATTTACCCTTATTTTTTACACCTCACGAAAAAAACGAGAAACGATGATTATTTTTGTGAGTGTTAGGTTAGGTTAGTTTGTTTCTTCAACCTCACAGCTCTCTGAGCGCTGAACCGATGTGGATGCGGTTTTTATAGTTGAAAGTATTTTTTTGCGACGTGGCTCGTATTTATGTCAAGGTTGGGAGCAGTAACGTTTTCTTTTTCTAAAAATTATCATCTTTACTTACACAGATTTCCAACCAATCCCGTAGCTGCCAGTCGTTGGACTGAAATAATAAGACGGTCTAGAAATGAAAGTTGGTGGAAACCTAAATCGAATACGTCCATATGTTCAGCCCACTTCCATTTCAAAGACACTTACACAACGAAAAGTGGTCTTCGAAGAATTCGATCAGGGGCTGTGCCCACAAAGGTTTGCGTATGCATTTTTCATAATTTACAAAATTACTTTTTGTAAAAACCAAGGATCCGCTGTACTTTAACACCCGTTGCTTTTATATAGTAGCATTTTTTTTTTTTTTTTTGGTAGAATAGACCCTTTTTAGTGCATTTTTGAAAATCCCAAAATGCGCAAAATCATAGGCGCCGAGGAATAAAATTTCGCTTTTTTTTTTGTTTTGTGAACTTCGATTCTAACCTGTTGGAGTCGGGGTACCCCAAGTCCCGAGGTCGTTCACTCGCTCTTGCATCTCTAAGTGTTTAGTATTTACTGTGTAATAGGTTAACATAAAAAAAAACCGGTCAAGTCAAGTCGGAGTCGCGCACCGAAGGTTCCGTACCATCATATATTTAAAAAAAACTGTGCCATTTAGAGACATCGTTTTATTTTTCCTGTAATCTTTACATAAACTTCTATCACACAGAGTAATTTCAGATTTTTCTCTATGCGAACTTCGGAGATAGGGGGGCCCTGGGGGCGGTATTTTTTTTACATTTTTCATCAAAAGTCGAAAACTATGTGGCCTAAAAAAAATTTAAAAAATGTTTGAGAATTTGCAAACAGCGCTCTTTTATTTGATACTCCACATGTCCTAGTAGCCCTACTTCGAATTCTTAAGACCCTCTTTCAGTCCCTGTTGCAAAAAATATATAAAAATATGTATTTATTTATTTAACCGTTTATGTATACACAAATGAACAGACAAGAATAAAGGAACTGAAACTTACGTACAAAGATGATGCTTATTTCTAAAGACATCTCTTCCAGCATACCTGCGATAGGACAGAGGATAAAAAGAGATGTAGACACCGTGTCTAAGAATAAAAGAGAAAATAAAAATACATAAAATCAAAAAAAAAAAACTATTCACTAAGCAAATAAAACATATAATAAATATTTAAATACATACATACTTATAGAATAAATATCACTAAAATAACTATGACGAAATGGAAAGATGAAGATTCTTTCACTCTTCTTTTAAAAACTGCAACAGCTTGGCAGTCCCTAATGTCAGGTGGAAGTGAATTCCACAACCGAACCGCGTGCACAGTGAAGGAGTAGGAGTAGAAGTCAGTGGAATGGGAAGGAAATTTTAGGAGGTTTCTAAGATGCGACCTGCAGAGCACATCAAAAGGACGGGCATAAGAAAAGCGTTCCCGCAAATAGGAAGGTCTTTATATTTTTATTTCTTTCTTATTTGCACAATAGTTGGGCAAACGTCATTTAAAACTATTCCAAATTTCAAGTTGATAGCATTAGTGGTTCTTGAGATATCCAGCTGTGACAGACAGACAGACTGAGTCGCACCATAAGGGTTCCTTTTTACCATTTTGGTTCAGAACCCTAAAAAGAACAGAAACTAGAGTCCAATACTTCCACAACACATAACACTTCGGGATCGGGAGATGACGCATCATTCAGAACACGAAGACGGGGACGCCATGGTGTCAATCAGTCGTCGTCTGTGGTCGTCGTTGTAAACAGCAGTACGTTAGACGCTTTCGACTGTGAGTAGGTCCTGTAAAGGTTCCATGCAATGGGCAACCTTCTATCGCTCAAGCAAATAGAGAACTGCCTTTTTAAATAAATAAAAATGGTAGTTCGTGTTTCTGTTTTATGGCTCAGTCTCCCTATTTATTAGTTATACTCTTTGGGCTCAGTTCGGTCTGAGCTAGAGGATAGGTAGTGTAGATTAAAGAAGTTAGAATATTGTACAGTTTCAACTTTTAATTACAAAATACTTTTCTGCGTCACCATCTCTTTTTTAGTAGACACAGCTACCCCCCGGTGGAGTTCGAATCTCCACAGTACATACTATGAGATGATATTTATTTATTTATTTGGGAAAACAAACAGTTACTTACACAAAAGTTTATTAATTAAAAATCCTTAGTATCTAAAGTTAATAGTGTATGCATAGCTCACAACGTTATCCACATGTTACCCATTCATTTTTCTTTTATAAGAACTAAACTAGCCATGCAAGTGTTTACATAACATTATGCTTCGGTTACAGTTGAGTGAATTTAGCTTGATATTCGTACATTATTTGTGGTAAACTCTCTTAGTAGCGTTCTGTGGTACTAAAATGTCAAATTTATTGTGGAAATAAGTTAAATTTTTTGAAATTTTAGATTTTTTTCTAAAAAATGAGGCGTTTTCGCAGTGTGATGAAATCTTGCGAAAGTGATTTACACTAAGACATGCACAGACGCCAGCACATCAAGCTACTACAATCTGTCAAATATCTTTAATAGATTTTCAACTTTATCGCTAAAGCATTAGGTTTAAAGTTGATTGGGAAAATTTGACAGTTTCGGGTAGCTTGACCTGCTGGCGTCTGTACATTCTATAAAATTGCGAAGCTGAGCACGCGCGGGTGTTAAAGTACAGTGGACTCGAAACTTAGATTGCTTCACATGAATGAAAAATATTTTGTTCACACAGTCAATAACACCCTAAAATATCTCGCGTGTAATTGACCGTCTACATAATTTTGTTAATATTTATTCTAGAATTACTGTTTACATAACACATTTTTTATATTTTCAGGCTTTGTATATATCTTCAAAAATGTCTGATGATGACGAAATAGAAAATCTAAACAACGATACTAATTTTCCTACAGATTTAAAGATTAAAGAGCAAGAACTTTTAGAACAGAACCTGTATGAACCTGTAAGTTAAGATGGTTATTGATACAAACTATAAGGTGTAGTGTAGGTAGTAGTAGTTTTTATTTTAATTATATCCCCAAACGTTTTTATTTTTTATCTTTATTTATTTTATAGAGGGTTTGATCAGACATGATCATGCCACCCTCATTGGCCTCACAAAATTAACTTATCTACGCTTAATAGCTAATTTAACTAGGTACGTTGAAACCTTGCGATTAGGCCTGTTAACTCCAAAAAAGTGATTTGCGAGATTTTCTACTTTGCTATACGGGACTTTGGCATACTAGTTATGAATTACTAGCTTTTGCCCGCGGCTTCGCCTGCGTGGTAGTTACAAATTATCCCACGGGAATGTACTACCGGGATAAAAAATCCTATGTCCTAATACAGGTCCTGGTCTGCTCATGTGTCAAACATCCAAATCCGTTCAGCCGTTTTAGCGTGACAAAGCGTAACAAACAAACAAACTTAATCCGAAAATGGGGCGCAAGCAGTGAACGAAAAAAAAACATGGAAGCATTCCTAGCTCTAAAAAAATGACCTAACGCAGATTGCGCTGCGGTAGGCGGGGCTTATCGATTGCGCTGCTCACGTGTTTAGTTCGTCCGCAGTAGGCAACAGCGACGGTCGATTATTGTTTATCGGTTTTTGCGTGTTAAATATTTAGAAATGCCTTCTTGTGCAGTGAAGTGGTGTATAAATCAATCACTTTTGCATAAAAAGAATGATGGAATTAGTTTTCACGTGTAAATACATCACTATTTATTATATTTCTATTAAAAATTAAGTCGGAATGATCATGTCATGAATTATGACACGAAACCTACGGGGATGGTGTTATGCCAACAAAACAATTTATTTTTCTACCTGATAATAATGACAAATTTTATTATTACCTATTTTGATTATAATCACACCATTTTATTTCTATGGGGACGGCACTATGCAAAATATACAAGTTATTGTAGATACATAAAAGTTCCTGTTCTCAATTGTACCAGTTCAATTAAACTGATTAATGAAACCACACTTGGATTTAGATTTGCTGCCAACGATGAACCTACTCAAAACGTGCCACTATCTACTGAAGAGAACAACTGTGATGTATTTGTAACAATGCTAGATTCAAATAGGCAATTGCCAGATGCGATTGAGCACATTTTTGGATATATTTCCGGGTTCGTAGCAAAAAGCTAAATTCCAAAATCAATTGCGAAGAATGCATGAAATGTTTATTTTCAGGCGAAAAACTGTATTTTCACCACTTAATATGTCTTAAAGACTTTGGTGGATTGGCGTATCCCTCAGTAACTTTGTTTAAAGTATGCTACCGTTCTGAGTGTGTCATACGAAATATTATGAAAGTTCAATCAGGAAAATGTTTAACCAGCAAGCATAACCTGACTGTAATATCAAACAATAAAATAAAATAAAAATTGGCCTGTATAATATTATTTGGCAATATAATGTGAAATAATAAGTATAAAAACTGATATTATTGTATAGATACCTAAATTGTGAATTTAAAAAGATGACACAGCTTAGAACCACTTACTTGCCTTATAGTTAAAAAAAAAACCTATTTTTTATCATAATTCTAAATTTTGATACCATCAATAATACGATTAATTATTTGCGTTGCGCCATCTTACATAAAACATCCCTAGCAACGGATAATGGGAGTAGTGGCGTCGAAGAAATGTCGTTAGCGGCCTATACGTTAGAGGCTAATTTAAACCCAAACTACCTGGAAATAAGGTCCATTTTTAACTGTGCCTGGCTGTGCTGCGCGAATGGTAATAATATTGTTTGTGTGGTTTGGCGAATCAGCGACGGGGTTTGTGACGGGGGGGGGGGGGGGGGGATTTGTAAGTTTGTTTGGGACTTTGTGCCATGATGCGCGCTTAGATCCCTTGAAGTAATGTTTCCATGCTTATTTTCGTTCACTGGGCGCAAAGGTACACTCAGGATTTTTCTCAAGCAGGCCAGATTTTTTTACAAACAAAATCCACTTGACCAAATCAGCGTTGATATGATAATGACGTACTGACATCGGATTGTGAGCCTTCGGAACTATCGATTGGGCTACCCTGCTTACTATTTGAGGAAAAAATTGATTGCAACACTACATAAAAACGCGACGAAAGCGAGCGCGAGAAGCATGGTGTAATAAGATAAGACCCGTCGTTTTTATGGCGCCAACAAAGTGGTAGCCAAACATTAAGAACACTTTCGCAGTGTAAAACACACTGTATATTTTCTATTGGCTCTAAAATATCGATAGTCTCCACATTTCTTCCACTGCCTCTTAAAAACTTACCCTGCCCTGTATATAACATGTCCCGGAATTAACGTACAACCTCTTAAGGGGTCATTGTACTCATCAGTCATATTCTCCTGCCCTTTTCCCAAGTTATTTGGGGTCGGCGCAACATGTCTTTTTCTTCCGTACTTCTCTATTAGTCGTCATTTTGGTAGTCACTCCCTTTTTGGCTATATCATCTTTCACACAGTCCATCCATCGTTTCTTTGGTCTTCCCTTACTCGTATAGCATCCACGTTCATACTCAACACTTTCCTGACGACATTTTCTTTATTCCTCCGCATCACATCACATACAACCGATTTCCACACAACTTTTCAGTCACCGGTGTCACTTTCAGACTTCCTCTTACATACTCATTTCTTATTGTATCCATTCGCGTAACACCACACATCCCTCTTAGCATTCTCATTTCAGCTACATGAAATTGCCTTTCATTCATTCTTTTTGTGGCCCAACATTCATACAAGACAGCAGGTCTAACCATTGTTTTATAAATCTTCCCCTTGAGTTTAAGGGTAATGCGGGAGTCGCAGATTGTTGCCGTGACCTGCCACCATTTCATCCATCCAGTATTAATTCTATGCTTAACAATCGGATCTACTTCGTCATAGCTTTGCACAAGTGAACCATTGTACTCATCATTATGAACATCTTTTACTATGGGCACAGATTAATACAGACAAGCGTGCCAGAAGTTTGTGGAAGTTTGTGCTATGCACAAACTCTCCGCAGTTTAGGTATGAAGGTACAAGTACGCGGTGCGCCTATCTCAATGGGCCAATTCAGTAGGACTGCTGCGGTGAGAAGGTATAAGAGTTACGCGTTAGAAAGAGAGGCAACTTGTAGGTAATAAGCGTTGTGCGACCTGAATTGCACTTTGTGTCGTAGCAAGAGTCGCTTTTTATTTAAATGATTTTGCGGAGTGTCCCATCTGCATGTAATGAAAAAAATATGTACGATGGATTTTCTGAACATTCACAAATTAATAACATATAGACACGGTCGTAATATTAATTTATTGCTCCTGCTGTATGTAGTAAAAAACTTACCAGTTTATTTATAAAGGTGTCTTTATGATCGATGACTGAGTCTCAATATAATATTTTCGCATTTAAATAGAACTATATTTTGTAAGTCCAATATGGACTGCCTTTTATCTTCACACCACTTCAAGCTATAAAATTAAACAACAAAACATCAACAGTAACGATGAAAGTTATTCTTTACAATTATATTAAAATTCCCATATTTTTACGGTAATTCTCTTTGCGCTGGTATTACACGCGTGTTGCACAGAAACGCAAAAAATGCGGTAAGTTTACATTACATTCGCGAGCGAGCGTGGCGCTCACTCACACACGAATAAAAATTGGCTTCACGATTTTGCGTTTTGTATTAAACATAGAGTCATAGACACTCAAAGCTTTGAACTCGTCGAAAAAATAGCGTCCAACCGTTGCCCCCTAAATCCCTTCCCCGCAGTCAGTGTCAGAAAATTATATTGTTTACAATGACGGTTTGTGTAGTTACAGTGTGCAGAAATTATAAAGGTCGATCTAAAACAACGAAAAAAGTCAGCTATCATCGGTAAGTAACATTATTTCGTATAATTTCTAGCAAAATAAGCCAAAATATTTCAAATATATATAATATTTTTATTTTCGCCATTTTGTGATTGACGTGTGTGCTGCCAGTTTATGAAATCAAAACTCCCATATAAAAATGTGGCCTAGTATGTAATACATGCTTACTGATATTCGAAAACATCATTTTCGGGTTTTAATTTTTTTAACGATGATAATGCCGAATTTAAATTGAAAAGTGTATTATTTAGGGGTTTTCTACATATTATTAGTAGTTCATGATTTCCATTTTAAATTCCAAGATCTTGTAGTTTTTTTTTTTTTTAAATCGACGTGTGTCGTTTTCGGGGTTGTTGGTAAAGCAGCGCTTGTTACGAATATTTATGATATCCCACTGAGATACGCTAGTAATAATAGTTCTATGTGATATCCACTTAAAATTTCAAGATGGTGGCCTTCTTTTTTGAAAAATTTAACATGCTTTTTAGGGTTCTTTTTATGATAATAAATACTAATTACGAATAAATGTGACATTCATTTTTTTTTATAGCGAACTTTGTCTTTTCTTTAAGTTCAGATGGGTGTCTTTCTCGGTTTATTTTACTATGTTGATAAGGATTACCTTATCAACATAGTAAAAAAAACCGAGTATCAACATGCTGTGATGTAATAATAGAAATATGACCACCATTTTAGGTTATGTGATTTTTATGTTTTTGTTTTAGTAGATAATGAGTTTTTTTCAGAATACCAAGCGATCCAATATTGAGTAGCCGATGGATAGACATCATACGAAAAAGTCGCGGTGATAAACTCTGGAAACCAACAAAAAATTCTGTTGTTTGCTCTGACCATTTCCATAGAAAAGACAAATGTTTTATCAATAATCAAGGACGCCTAAGATTAAAAAAGGGAACGGTGCCACGTAAGGCAAGTTTTTAAAATAATTATATTTTTTCTCTCAAAAATGTTAACCATTAAGTTAAAAAAATTGTTTTGGGTGCTTTTGTGTTTGAACATATCTCACTTGATGGTAAGCGATGATGCAGTCGAAGCCCGCTTGCCTAGAAGTACCCTATTCACTCGTGCTTTGAAGACTCTTAGGTTATATCATTCAGGAAACACAAACAAATTTGTGGGTAACTTAGTAAAAATTATAAATTATTTCCAGGCTTTGTTTTTATCGTCATTGCAATCTGATGGAAGTGATGTCTCGGATGAGCAAGCAGATACAAGTGGTTGTGAAGATAAAAACAATACTTTCAAAGAGACAGTAAGTGAATCTGCCTTACGTATATGTTATTATTTGGCAGTGGTAGTGGATTATTTAAATTTTCCTTTTTTTTAGTGGCTTACTGTAAATGTTGAAGCTGGACCTTCCGCTGTTGAACTCATGAGCTCCTTGGATCGGGAGGACACTTCAAATGTTGCAAAAACTGTAAGTCATTGCGAAGATACGAAACATATTTTAAAGGAGACAGTAAGTAGCTGAATCTGTCTATTATATTATACTAGTTTTTGCCCCCGGCTTCGCCCGCGTGGAGGTCTGAAATTATCCCATGGTAACGTACTGTAGGTACTACCTTGATAAAAAGTATCATGTAATTACCAATGTCCTAATCCAGGTCATGGGCTACCCATGTGCCAAATTTCATACAAATCCGTTCAGCCGTTTTTGCGAAAAAGAGTAACAAACAAACAAACTCACATTCGCGTTTAGAATATTTTATTATTTAGGATTAGTAGTGACAGTTAATTTTGTATTATGTTAGAATTTGGTAACGTTTGCTCGCCTGTTTTACAGATGGATCTAAAACGAGATTTAACATAAAATAATAATAATAATAATAAAATTTCCAAAAATTTCACTATGTAGTAGAAAATGATATGTATGTATGAAAATGACCCGAGCTCCGACCCTCAAGATATTATTGTTATTGTTTTATCCCGATACAAATTATATTTTTGTCTTGACCATATTTTTGTAGGGAAAAATACACTCGACAATAAGATAAATTTCTCCCTATTTTAATGGGAATTTTTCTACAATGGTATCATTTATGCACGCACACTATTAAAGCAGAATGACGTGGCGCGAGTGTGAGACGATGGTAAGACCTTACAATAAAAACTAAAGGTGCAAGACGAAATAACGAAACGAAGATAATAACGAAAGGTGTAAGACGTGCATAGCTGTCACGCACATCAGCATAACAAAGATGGCTTGTTTGTTTAAAATTGCTCTAAGGTCACATAGATAAATTAACTCTAAGAAAGCACCATCTATTGTATTTTATTATAACTAAAAAGATGCGCTAACAGATGTCGCTAATGTCAACAACGAAACTAAAATTGAACGAAAATGAACAGAAGCAGTAAGTTTGTTGTTGAAGAACGGTTGTTTTTCTCTCCTCTTCGGGCAAAATGTCAAGTGATTCTGATGTGGAGGATTTACTACTTTTGTACGCATTGTCATTTCCGCAGAGAAAACGAGTACGTACCGATATAATAGCTATATTATATACACTCCCGGACTCCGAAATCGAGCCACCGAGCAATTACGTCAAATGAGTCAATCATAGAAAAGTTTTTTATGAAGTTTTGATGCCGATGCCGACATACCGGGCATCATTTTGGTGTCGTCATTACCCGAATTTGAATTCTCGACTATTTTAAAGTTATAAGTAGACTTCTAAACATTGCGTTCACTGGCAGGGTGTCTCGATTTAGGAGTCCGACAGTGTAGTTATTCCTAAGTAGGTAGTTTAATTATTTATTATAGTCACTACATATTATAACACAAAGTCCCCCGCCGCGTCTGTCTGTCTGTATATTCGCGATGATCTCAAAAACTATACTGAGGTTTTCATCAATAGATAGATTCAAGAGGAAGGTTTATACGTATAGTTTTTCGACATTCACGCGGGCGAAGCCGCGGTCTAAAGCTAGTTGTTATAATATTAGGTAAGTACCAATGCTTACATAACCTATTTAATATTTACCTACTTCTAAATGGTGGTTTTCCTTCAACAACGCGACTATGATGGCGATGACACCGCTCAACAAACGAGATTTGTTTCGATTCGACCTTAAAAAAAAAAGTCGCAATACGCGAGTCGTTCTTGTACCTATTGATTAATTTTGTTGGTTGAACAACGCGTTGCCAGGTCGCTCGCTACCTACAGAGCGGACTGAATGACTGAGGGGCGCGTCGCCACGAGACTGAGTAAAGAAACGGAACAGAGACAAAGCTTCATACAACCGCGCTAATAATAGGTTCAAGCTTTAGGTGCGTGTGTGCGTGACCACTGGTGGCTTCGTCACCTACGTGCGTACAGATGGAGAGAAACCGGTTTATACCGGCCACATTTGATACCGGCTCGGCCAGTGGTAACGCTCCGGGCTAAGTTTCACATTTTAATTTAATAATAGCACATGAGTAAAGAACAACAGTGTTTTATTATAAAAACAATGTAAATATGGTTGACTACTGTGTATAAACAAAAGTAGAAGGAATAAGAACGTATACCTATTTTTTTACTTTTAACTTAAATAACCGAACTTGATCATAATTTATTATTTTTAATGTGGTGGCTATCCACTACATCGAAAGAAAATACAATTATATTAAGTAAATCGTTTACTTAGTAAGTGGCACAGAAGAGGTACCTACCTATCACGTAAACGGTGCGTTCAAGAGCAAAAACAACGACTATTTGAGATTTTTTTACAATTAAGGCCTGATGATTGGTGTTCATGATTTGAAATACGTACGAGTAGGTCATGTTGGATTAAAACACGTAAGCTGATTAACGTTCCGTTTATTTAATTTTATCCTCCTGTGCCAACCCTACCATAATAGGAATACATTTTGCACGCTCTTTAGAAGCTTTGTCTCTGTTCCGTTTCATTACTCTGTGGTGTCGCCCTGCCCGGCTGACGCGGCGTGGAGTTGTTATTGCGGGCTGGCAACGCCGCATGATGTCTAACTCTAGATGCGAAAAATGTGCGGTGTGTGTGACGAACCCGAGTACGATCCGTCTGCGGTGAACTGCGGGCGGTCTGCCCCATTGACTATTAAACATTGAACCAAGCTTGCTCGACTCCGCTTCTTATCAGACGATAGATTTCTATCAACACGGTCATCTGATATTGGGACGAAAGGCCTTATCGTACGTTATACTCCGCACTCTTGACGAATGAAAGCTACACCGAAACAAGTGTTACATTTTGACCGTTTGTTTGGCCTCAGCCTAAAGATCAGCCAGATCCTATAGGTACAAAAAACCCCAGGCTCGGCGCAAAAGAAATGTATGTACTACCTCTATTTCTATCCTATCTCATTTTTCAGAGTAAGTAGGTACTTAATAATAACAGTAGAAATATTGTAAAGTATCGCTACCTTTTGCCGAATTCGGTGGCTAACATATTATTTTTGCCCGGATTTTCATAATAAGCGATGACTTGAAAAGTGTCATCGCAAAACTGCATTTTTCTGTGTTCATTGACAACTAAAGTTAGTCTACTTATTTATTTTTATATGTGGCTTATTATGTACCTATAGGTAGCCAAATATGAACGCGCAAGACTTAAAAAAAAAAAATTAAACACGTGTGCTCAGCATGAGCTTTATAATACAATTGAACCCTTAAATCTTTTTTTTTTATAAATGGCATTTCGTAGAGGCCGTGACTATTTATGGCGATACCAAAATAAGTTGAGGACTTTTTCGTAACCATTTATTTCACTATTACAGAATGTATGGATTTAATTTTCGGATATATGTTTATTGACTATTTGATCAATACTCTGACTGAAGGAAAACACGGTTGGGTTAAATTTCCGCGATAGAATTTAATTCCGAAAATACCTCTACTTTTATATATTTTTTTCTGTAATTCTAAAATCCTAAGTAATTTCATTGCAAGATTGCATTCAAAATGTGCGTATTAGGTAATTGAAAACTCTGGCTGAACATATTTTTGATAGATACTTAGCTTAATTTATTTTTAAACAGGTCCAGCTCATTATTGCGCTCTCTTTTTTTCGCATGTGGATGTAATTGACACTGTCACTTTCAGTTAGCTTTTTACATATCGCCTTAACCGGTCAATCCTGTGGCTGCCTTAAACTCGTAACGCCCAAGAATAAAAAATACCATGAGAGCTAAATCCCCAGTGTTCATTTTAATGTACATAATATATGAATATGGTTAATGCCCAAGCAAGTCTGCGCTTATTTTTGTGTAAATAAATGCTTAGGAATTTTTTCAAAAATTTTAAACGTCAAAACGTTGACAAAACGTTGACACGTTGACAACATTAAACACAAATCAAATAATAGTCACCATAAATATGTATACTGGCGGGGAATTCAAACTAGACACAACATTTATTTTGTACATCGTAATGTACGCTGGGCGTTTACGCGTACTTTTTAAAACCCATGTTTGGGCTTTAATGATTTCTAATATTATGTACAATAGAATGTACATGGGGCGGTACGAGTTTAAGCGAACTCAAAGTTTCCAGCCAGGGCATAAAACTTACAAGACTAAGCGACTACACGCTAAGAAGGGCTCCCCATGTGTGGGGAACGAACCTCGGCTTAGGGCGTCGCTGGGGGAGGACAGCAAGATGTGACAGGCTGGATCAAATCAGGGTATCCCTTAAATCTAGATTACATTTACTTATATTATATTGACTTATACATTCTACGTACTGAAAGGTTTACATGTGTCTGTCTGTGGCTGGACCTCACAGATGGTTAGCAACAGACCCTCAGATGAATAAAAAAGCCTTTTTTATTCATCTGAGAACAGGCCGTCGATCTTATGTCTAATGGTTTTGGTCATCATCAATTTTATTGTAATTGGTAATTTGTCTAATGATAGTAACGGCTACCTCGTACAGATGGGTGGCATGGCGTGATCTTAGTTTACCAAAACAGTGCGGGGTAAGAATTGGCTGTGCATAACTAGGTACCTAATTTTAACCTAACCTAACCTACAATATGTAACAAAAACCCTGTTGTTCCTTTTAGGAACATATAACTACATACCTACAAAAGCATTTCTTTTTTTTTAATACCTACTTAATATTTTGACATTAAATGTATTTTTGTAGTTTTTGCTAGGGACTTTGTTCTGTATCAATAAGACTATTAATGTTTGTAAAGTTAGTATTTTGAATTTGGATAGACGTTCTAACTTTGACGATGGGTGAGGAATGTGGTTAGGTACTTATTGTTTTTTATTTTTTTTATTTTGCTTCTTTTTGTGTACCTACTGTGCAAATATTTCGACACAAATGTATTTTTGTTATGAAATAAATAACTTGAATTTGAACTTGAACACATCATTGATGAAATTATATTTTTTAAATTAAGAGGGTACCGAGCGCGCAGTGATGCCCTTATCATTTGTTTGGTTATTTCTGTTATTTTAGAATGAAAATGCAGACATTAAGGCGATACCCCGAACCAAAACCGCGTTTTTCGTCGTTATTCAGAGGCTATTAAGTCAATAATTAAGAGTAATAAACTACATCTAAAAGCACATTATTAATGTTCGATATCTTATGATCACATTGCACGTTTTTATTTATTTTTATGTGTTATAAATACATTTAAAATCTCCTTGTAAAAAATTGACTAAAATTATTGATTGCATACTTCTTTTGCTAAAGTTGACGTTCTATTCATTTGAAAATTACACCAATGGATAGATAATTTAAAAATCTAAATAATTCACGTTTTATTTTATTTGAAAAGATCGCTTTTCTTTCTTTATTAAAATTATTCCAAAAATTGTGTGAATTCTTTGATATAGGGGCGTGCGCAGGGTGCGGGCGCCGGGCGGCAGTACGCTGCATGCTTTCGTACGGGGAAGTTGTGTCGCTCATCGCTCTCACTCTCATCGTCCTCCGTGTTTAGTACCTACCAACCGAAGCGCTAACGTATTTTTACCGCGAAAAGACGCTACAATTGTGTTACTTAGACGCATTTTTATTATCAAGTAGGTAAACTACAGTGAAAAGACACTACTGCGAAAAGACGCTTTGTTTTTTAGTTTTGTTTTAGTGTAAATACTTGGTGTTATTGTGATAAGACGCGTTTTATCATACAGTGAAAAGACACTACTGCGAAAAGACGTTTTGTTTTTATTTAGTTCTAGTGATAAGAATATAATTTTGTGTACTGTTTAATTTATCGATTGATTAGTGAAAATGCCTAAATACAACAAGAATAAACGTCAACGACGTCAAAATGCTCTGAAAATGAATGAAATTATGTAAGTAATGTGATATTCTATACAAAGTTTACCTAAGTAATTTCATTATGCTAAATACCACGTTTAAATGTAATAACTTATTACATTTATCTAACCTGTCTTTTTGTTTTAGGAGGAGAAGAAAAATACCCGTGTGCTCATTGGACGACGAGAATAATTATTCAAGTTTACCAATAATTGATAATGATAATGAGGTAATATCTCTTTGATAAACACTTTCACATTTTTATAAAACAATAATGATCAATGTGGTGGGGTGCGATAAGGAGGGAACGAATGCTCAAGGTTATTTGGTCAGGGCATCGCCTTAAGTTGTACTCCACAAGACTATACATTATTATTATGTTAAACAGTAGTTTTATATTGTTAAGTTTTATTGCACGGAACATAAAAAACAGTGGAAGTGGTATGCAACAAAATTACTATAGGAACCGCTGTCGCCAAACTCATATACAAATAAACCGATAATCATATAATGCACTACAAACAAACAATTCGTCTGATTTGTCGTTTTAATTTTAGTCAAAACTAGCGTAAGTCACAGATCCTACATCCAGAAATAAACCTTCATGCATTATTAATAGGATTTATTTTGCTTCAGTCCAGAAAGTATTTACAACGTTTTGTAATCTCAAGTCAAACTAGATTCGATTGACGAGTAAATTTCGCTACTTGACCATAGATGGCAGTATTCTCAGTGATCGCAATTATAAGTCTAATTGCGTTAGTCATAAGGTTGACATTCGCGTGATAGGTCGATAACTATTGCTACTCGTTTAAGGCCACACCAGTGCAGTAACACATTGAATTTTGAATTACATTATCGATGTCGATAGATACACGATTTCTTGTTTAAATCGAAAAAATAAGTATTGTTGGGAGTTAAGTAAAACTGTAAGAAGAACGAAGTAGTGTTTTTTTTTTCTTTTGCTTATATCTCGAAAACGGTGTGTCCTATCGAAAAAATAATTAAAATTTTGCCCCCCTTTGCAACTCGTAACTCCCTAAAACTCTACATGTTGGTAATACTCAATAATAGAAATTTTGAAATTTTTCATATTTTCCATACAAAAAGTGAAAAGTTCGTCCAGTTGAGGTGTCATTTATTTTTTAGCTTTTGCTTATGTCTCGAAAACGGTGTGTCCTAATAGAAAAAAATATGAAAACTTTTAATCGCGATTAAAAAAAGACATTTAGTTTGATAAAAATTTTAGGTTAAAAAAATCAAATTCAGAATAGCAAAATTTCCATTTTCAATAAATTAAATAGCTTAGGACCAACTTAGTGCTGTCTAACAATAAAATAATTAAGTTGTGTAACTTTAGTCCATCGTCGTTTGACAGAAATAAACTAAATTTAGATGATTTTTAGTCTAGTGTAGAGACATTTGTGACAAGAGAATATGCACCATTTTCTTTTATGGATAAAACTAACATCCGACCCGACCACATCACTAATTGAGTAGCGAAGTACTTTCGAGAACGAAATAAGAAATACCAGAGAATACAAACAATCCAAAAGAAACTGTATTTTAATCCTATAAGGTTGATTTTAACTAGAGGTTCTATTACTTCATTCGTAAATTGAAATTAACTAAGATTTTATTAGAAAACAAATTAAATCTTACTTAGCGATGGTACGAAACACCTCCATTTTTAAAAGTTTTTTTCCTACTATCATTTTTGCACTCCAAAATGGAACAAAACGGCATAGCTACGGAAAAATAAATTTGTCGCGAGACTGCAACTCGACGCGATGTTAGAACTCGACTGTGACCATAGTTTAAGATCTGTGGGGACCAAGCGAGCGATACAGCGCTTATTTGTGCCACGCGTGCCACGCCTACTTAGCACTTCCACTGTTTTTTTATGTTCCGTGTTTTATTGTAACCCTTAAAACGGAAAATAGTGGCCACTTGAGGTCAAGCCAAATGACCTTGAGTTCAAGGTCAATGACACTGAGGTCAAGGATAGTGACCTTAGGTTTATTGTTACCAAAAAAATGCTACTATAACTGTAGGTGAAAGGTGAACGATCTTAAGTTCCAATCTGTAAAACAGTAGACCCCAATATTGTTGACTAAAACCTGGGACAGGAACTTAAGAGGCCCACGAAGCATGCGTACTTCATACTTAAACGAAATACCAAAATAATTTGTAAATCAAACATATTCTTAAGGTAGTGTGTGTTTATTCGGAATGGAGTACAGCATATCTAGGTTCCCAAACATACATTTTGAAAGGACACTGATTTGAAGACGAGATACGAGGAATTTAAAACTTCTATAGAAAACTTATTTTTCTCATAAGTATTTCCTGTTTAAAAGGATTACAGGACCTAAACGCAAATAACGCAAGTTTTATAATGCTTAAAAGTATATGATCTACTGCAGTAAGCATAATCAGAAAAATATATGATATTTTTCAGGATATATGCTAGTTAGATAGTGTGTTGAAAACATAATACAACTAATTTGATACGATAGAAAAAAATCACGAAGATACCTCTAAAAATTTATTTTAACGATTAAAAACCATACTAATATACATACTATCATCCTGATTTTTTGTCAGATTATTCTACAAGCAACATATTAACGTGATAGTGTTTTAATTTTTTAGTACAATCAATAGATTTTTTGTAAATTTTGTAATCGTCGACGCGCGTTTCTGAAACGCGCGTCTACGGCGCGTTTAAAAAACGTGGTGTGCACAGGCCCTAAAAAAGTGTGTTGTGGGTTTCATTTCAGAATGGTGGATTGGGATTTAGTATCAATTTTCGCGGAAGAAGAAGAACAGACACGTATCAATCTGCCGCCGTCCAGCGCTTGCCGACGCATACCGCCGCCTCTCGCCGCGGGATCCTCCAGCGTGCTCTTCGATGCTCCACAGAAGCTGCGCTGCGATGCTCCAAGGTCGATCACCGAGCATTGAAAATTCAATAGATAAATTTAAAATCCTCTGCCCTCCCGTGTGCCCGTGTGCGCAGGCCGTTAGGCTCCGCGGTCTGTCCGTCCATCTGTCACACACAGGGCTGTATTGTATCACAGTTTAACAATCATACAGCTGGGAAACGAATGTACTGTGTGTGTACTTGAGTAGAGCAACGGCGCACGGTGGATCGTTTCATGCAAGCTAGACGTCGGAAATTCTAATTCTGTTTTAAGTCAATCAATCAATCTGCCTAGCCTTTTCCCAACTATGTTGGGGTCGGCTTCCAGTCTAACCGGATGCAGCTGAATACCAGTATTTTACATGGAGCGACTGCCTATCTGACGTCCACAACCCAATTACTGCGTAATACGATACCCCTTGCTAAGACTGGTTGTCAGACTTTCGGGCTTCTGACGACCCGTAACGACTGTCAAAGATCCTCGAACGACAGCCGGGACGAACGGCTTAACGTGCTTTCCGAGGCACGGAGGAGTCTCGGTATGAAAAGATGGACACCCATCCACAGACCAACCCTGGCAAGCGTAGCTTAACCTGATGGATCGACCCGTGCGGCTGTTATTACTTAGCCACGAGCTCCTCTAATTCTGTTGTAAGTATTTTTATTTAAATAAAAGTGATTTTCAATACATATTGACGATAATTTAGTCCACTGGGGCTTATTATCTAATGATGCGACAGAATAAAGATGAGATTAGTGTTGAGACAGTGTAATTTCCATGAAATTAGGACTTCTCAGGTAATTTAAAAGTACCCTTTAATTATTATCTGATTATCATAACAGAAGAATAAAAAAAAATATTTAGAAAAATAAGAAAAAGTCAACTTAAATTATGTAAGTAAAAAAAATTCTAGTAAAAACAAGAAAAAAAACTTATGTACAAATATATCTATTTTCAAATTGTAACAATAGTTACTTACCTACTATCTATTTATCTAGCTTCTTACTTACCTACTATTTAAGTTTCAGTAACAGAAATGGAACTATCTATAGGTAAGCAATCCTTTTTTGCATGAGAAATACCATAAATGCTAGGATACAAGTAATGACCTGCAGATATGGACCCTTTTCTTATAGTTTTATAACTATTTCTAATTAACTTAGCGTCTTATTATAAAGCAAGTGCTTTCTCACGTGTATACTGGCGCTGAGACTTGCTAAAGCTCCTGATCTCTCCTCAGATCTTTCGCCTCCTCTGGAGACTAAGGAAACTGCCTTAACGAAGTCCGCTGCAGTACGGGAACTACTTGCACGGATGCAGGATGGCTATTTGTACGGCATAGCACAATTGGGAAGGTTCGTGAGCGTCCACGAGATCTTTGACTTTTTGGCGTTTCACGCCCTCACTGCAGTCGAGGACAGCCTTTTGCGGCCTTCCAGGAGTAGCACCTATGAGTTTTTCGTCTTCCGAAGAGGAGAACTCATTGCGGTCCCCCAAAAAATCAAACTTGAAATAATTTGTTTCAAGCCAGTCTTTATATTTGAGTTGAAACCTGGTAAACGAAAGTACGAATAAATAAAAAATGTAAAGCCACACCTGCAATTATGTTCTAAAAATCACATAAGTAGGTACTGAACAATTGATTTTCAAGTAAGTAAGTAAATAATTGTTAGTCACCTTTCTTTGCGGCATCCCGCTCACTTACATTTTTTCTCAATTTTCATCGAAAAAAAATGCAGTCTCCACGTCTTGTCAAAGTAGATTTAGACATTAGACATCCGTTAGGGAAATTGAGACTATCTGTCCTGCCTGAAACCTGATAAAAACATGATGCAAACTCGTGCGAAGTCAAACAATGACTGATTTAGAATTGAATGGGTTGGAGCTTTAAAATAAGCTAGGTTTTATAGGGTTATAAAGGTATAAACATATTTAGATTCTCTGTTAAAGTTAAGAACCAGGAATTTTTTAACGTATGAAATAGATTAAATTCAATTTTTTTTTTCTTCGAGAACAAAAGACGCCGACGAGGGCCCACAGAAATCTAAATAATAAGGAGTAGAAGTCGTAAAGGCGCATGACCTTGTCGCCGCACATGTGACTGGTACGCCACAAGTGCGCGTGGAGCGTTTGTTTCGGTCATCAGTGTTGTTTCGGAAGCAGAGACGTAAAATGGTGTTTTGTAGCATATCCAACTGCCGAAATTCTTCCACAACATGTAACTTTTCAAATAAAGGGATAACATTTCATAAGTAAGTACTTAATTTTTGAAATAATGTTGTTTTTTAATGAAATATACTCAAATGCAATTATTCACCACCAGTACTACGATTGTCACAGAAAATCGATTGTTTACTCATTTCAATAACCATTGATGCCTAAGCTTGTTCATGTCTACGATTACAACTACTAAAAGCAGCAATGGAATTATAGGCATACGCAATAAACAATTTCGCCACGTACGGTAATTCCCAGGACCGACCGTATGAGTAGTGCGTGAATTAGTGGCGTGCCACTACTATTTTGTATCGATAATTTATTGTGTTTGGCTTTCGTAGTTTTACCGAAATGGGAATGAAATGTGATTTTTCATTAAATAGGTATTTATTTATACTTCTTACATCTTCAATATTTTTTTTTTCTTTCTAAATAGTTGAAAAAAAAAACAAAATTATCGTATTTCACCCGTATCTACTTACATTTATTTGTTTGTATATTTGTATAAAATTGTATTCATATTATTTATGCATCTTTTTATTTTATATAATGCTATTTTTCAGGTTTCCAAAAGATCCGGACATTAAAATTAAATGGATATCTGCTGCTGGGAAAAGAAATTGGTTCCCAACAAACTATAGCAGAATCTGTTCTGTTCATTTCAAAAATGAACAATTCAACACGTTAACAAAAAGACGGACTTTGATTAAATCAGCTGTACCAACAGTCGATATATGGAAACTGATTACGGTAAGAACGAAAACGTATTAGATACCTATGTTCTATTAATTTTTGGCGAGAAAAGTTCATAAAAACAGGACACACGTAGGACACGTACTAATAAACAAATATTTCAGTCAACAGATGATTTGCAGTTGACGGTGACACCAGCAACTTCTTCACTTAAACGTGAATTTCGAGAGATAGTTGACGTAAGTATTGATATTTTATAAATAATTGATTTTTGATGTATTACCACATTTTATATCACGTAAAGTTATATTTTTTAGTTATATTAAGGCGAAATTCAAATTTTCCTAAGATGTTCAAATTTTATTACTTACGTTTTTTTGCAAATTTCAGCTTTGTATTAAGTTGTGATGGCATTAAAAACAGAACTATTGCAAAACTAGTCATAAATACTAAATAAATA
Source organism: Dicycla oo (assembly GCA_948252095.1). NCBI lineage: Eukaryota > Metazoa > Arthropoda > Insecta > Lepidoptera > Noctuidae > Dicycla > Dicycla oo. The sequence continues at coordinate 10,010,009 of OX411734.1, forward strand.
AAATTAATTAATTAAATTAAATAGCATGCATGCCACGCCACCAACGAGTTCGAGCCGCCAACTAGTGGGACCTTAAATATTTGTATCAGTATGCATCTGTTACTGTTCTCGTCTTACTTTTATTTTTATTAATTAAAAACTTATACTCACCGTTAACGTTTCATTCTGTTTTCCTTTTCTCATTAATAAAACGTCTAAAAGCACGTCGTTATCGATACGAGCGTTGCGCTGCTCTATTCGGTAAGACTGCGCGTGATTGGTCCGAGTGGCCGCACCTCCTGGGATTTTACGTTTTTATAAAATATTGCTTAACGCCATAGCTTAAAGTTTAATTTTCGTTGCATCAATGCTAGTGACATGTGTATGCGTAATTGTGTATCTGTTGTTTGTCTATGTCGTAGTGGCCGTGACCTTGGCGACATGCGTGCCGATTACGTAGTAACTATTTAGTAATCTGTGGTGCTGATATTGAAAGACCGTTAGATAGCATTTCTATTGCCTTATTATTTACCTAGATATCTGTGGCGGCCCCCGATCGCGCTTAGTTTGCGTAGGTACTGGAATGGAACGCTAAGGTCATGCGGAACCGGTCACGGTTTCAGATTTTTGATACCCGGTTCTGAGAGCAGTCGGTACCGGGTTACCCGGTTCCAACTGATAAAACTAAGTTATATACGATCAAATAAATCACAGAAAAACTGAGAGGATACGACATTATTACGAGGTATGAAATAAAAAACTTGGTAAATTAGGTATATCAAATCAACATTTATTTTGTCACTCAAGCTTCTTTTCTAGGGTCTTTTTTTAGATCGTTCTTATTTTCTTCACAATGTTTGGCAACCACCTCGCTGAATGAGTTAGCAGACATAGGATTTTTTATGTCCTGACTTTCCAAAAACCTGTCGGATATCTTGGGACAGTGCTAGTGTCCGGAGAGGAATGCCATCTAATACGGGATATTAATGGAAATGGAACGGCAATATACAGTATGTTAACCAACAGAGGGCGTTCCCGTTAACCCGCAATAGTATAGCATCCATACATGCTAAAAAAAATATTACCATTCGAAAACAAAATGGTTTTTATTTTTTTTTTATATTAAAATATTCACTAAAAATGCTAAAAATATTCAAAAAAATATAAAAATATTCACTAAAAATAAAAACTAAATTGCGATGTTTCCGTCCTTCAAGTACGCGTGTACAGAGTGTTTCTTTTACGTATCAATTTAACATTTTTAGTGAAAAAAAAAAAAAAAAACCATTTTGTTTTCGAATGGTAATATTTTTTTTAGCATGTATGGATGCTATACTATTGCGGGTTAACGGGAACGCCCTCTGTTGGTTAACATACTGTATAATATTCACATAATTATAAAACAAATATACAAACATTTTATCCTTTACCTACTTTTAAATGAGAATTGGGAATTGAATTATGAATTCTCGTGTCAGTAGAAGGATTTTCTTCTGACGAAATAATCACTTAACTTTGTTTTTTGCTGGTACATACATGGTTGTTCTGAATCGGAGCAGCATCTGGGTGTCCAATCTTTCGTTTCCTTCTGGTTTTCGAAGTGGAGGGTGACGAAGGATTTTTTTCGGCACTCACATCAATTTTATGCATAGTTTTCATATGTTTGTGTAATGAACCTGTGGAACCTCCTACGGATTTTAGTACTTAATTGCAAGTTTTGCATTTCGCATTATTTTTGCCTTTTGCACGAAGAAAATGTCTCCTAATAGGTGCCTTGGGTGACTGGCTTGTCGCCTAACTGCTCTTCGTAGTCCATTGTGCCTAAAAATGAAAATATACAATTTGGAAACAAAAAGTGTTAACCATGCTTACCACAACAACAAAAACGAACGTCATTTTCTTTTAAAAAGAGAGAAGAATAATACTTAGAGGATTGTGAAGTGCCGATACGCGGCGCGTGTCTTGGAGGCAATTACCTACATTTCATACAATTATTTACATAAATATTGTTTCGGGCGATAACGGTTTCACCCCCCTAAACCTTTACGAATTAGACAATTTTGGTTTCATTACATTCAGAACATCTTAATCTAGGTCTGAACGTTTTTCTTTTATAGTAATTCAATGTAATTTAATTTAAAAAAAATAAAAACGTTCGGGGAAGTTTTTATGTCAAAAATATAGATATTTAGATGCTAATAACTTATATAGTATGCAATGTTTCTTTATAATAAAAACGTACGGACCGATTTTTCATTACACCTACAACATTTCTAAAAATTATGAAAATTAGACTATGTTTACGGGAAGAAAAACGTTATCGCTTTTTGTATGAAAATTTACAGCTTCACTATCCTCTTAATCAAAAACTTTAGCTATACCCGGTACTCAGCCAATAAGAGACTATTGTACTTACATAACCTCCAATTAAATGAATACATCTTTAAAAAAACACCGCGAATGAAAGAAAATGCTATTTTAAGAGTAATGACCCCTTGTCATTGTACTCATCATTATTAACAACTTTTATTATGGGACCAGACCAGAAATTGCGAAAAAAAAATCAGCTGCAGCATTTTGACGAATTATGCGAACATAAATGTACTGAACAGCTGATTTTTTTTCGCGATTTCAGGTTTGGTCCAATAGTAAAAGTTGTTCATAATGATGTATATTCAATGAGCATTATCAAAACGATGTTTTCTAAATAACTCCATAGTTTACTGGCATGTTTCCAGTACTTATTACGTAGTCAAAACTGATAATTGAAACTGATTGCAGTCTTTTATTTTAGTTATTTGTGACCAAAATGCTGCGTCAATCTTTAAATGATCATACCTACAAATTTTTTTTTTTAATAACGCCGGTTTTGTTTTTGGCGTCGGCAAGAGCACGAACGGTAATACACCTTGTTTTCAAGGCGCGTTTTGATCTTTTAGTTTGTGTTATGTATTGGATGTACTGTGGCTGTATCTTTTGAAGCAGACACTTGAAATTTTCTTTCATAGAATGTGTTACGAATGTGTTATAGAATTGTGTTACTACAAGGCCGCTATAACAACAAAAAATAATAAAAACAAAATAAAGTTAAAAATTGGAGCTCGTGGCTAAGTAATAAAAGCCGCACGGGTCGATCCATAAGCTACTTACGCTTACCGGGGTTGGTCCCTGGATGGGTGACCTTCATACATGACATGTTATAAGTATATTTTTCAATGTTTTTATATTTTAAATCAGGTCTTCGACAAGCGTCTATCCATAATTGGCACCTGGAAAGATAACTATCCAATAAATTCACAAACTATAATGAGCACACTAAAAGACAAAAATAATGTTATTGATTCTCGAAAAAGCGGCTAAGTGCGAGTCGGACGCGCCCACAAAGGGTTTCGGCCACGGTATCACATCGTAGGTATACTATTAAATATTTTTTTTAATAAGTTCTTATTTGAATAAAACAAACAATTGGTGCATAAGATCGAAGAAAAAACGCCGAAAAAAACGTTTCTTGTATAAGGACCGCCTTTAAATTTTTTTTTTTATCAGTTTGCCTAGCCTTTTCCAACTATGTTGGGGTCGGCTTCCAGTTTAACCGGATGCAGCTGAATACCAGTATTTTACATAGAGCGGCAACACGCAATGACTGCCAAAGATCCACGAATGACAGCCGGGACCAACGGCTTAACGTGCTTTCCGAGGCACGGAGGAGTCTCGGTATGTAAAGATGGTCACCCATCTACGGACCAACCCCGGCAAGCGTAGCTTAACCTGATGGATCGACCCGTGCGGCTGTTATTACTTAGCCACGAACTCCTCTACTGACAGACAAGACAACTTGTCTGTCAGTAGAGATGATAAATGATCTTGAAATCCATTTTATGCAGAATTTCAGTTCATTTGTTGGAACTTTGGAACCAATATTTTAGAGAAATTATTTAAGGGGAAGCGCTAAGGTAGCCCGCGAAATTCAAATTTTCTTACGATTTTTGCAACTTGCAGCTCAGTGTCTTAGTGTATATGTTGATTAAAGTATAATTCGCGACCGTAACAAATAGGTATTTACAGAATTATAATCATTACAATCAGTAATATAATCCTCAAATGTAAGATTTCATGAAATAGTAATTTATTAGGATTACCTGGTCTTAAAAAGTTGTATTGATGACTTTAACCTTTTCACCGCCAAGCACTTCTATAGAAGTTCGGGATTTTCGTGCCACCAGCGCCACAACTTCTATAGAAGTTGTTCATTTTAATTATCTTATTAAAATAAATTTACTGTGATTAAAAGCTTTGTTTCATTTTATTATTTAAGATAGCACTGTCTACTACCCTGTTTTTTATTTTTCTACACAAAATAAGCCCTAGTTTGTCCTAAAATCGGCAAAAACAGAAACTCCAAATTTTGTTACTTTCTTCAGAACGCCAATCACTTCATATCAAGTTTGCCAGTGATGTGCCGTGAAAGGTTGATTTCACCATTGAAATATTTATAAATACAGAAAGTTACGAATATCGAAAACATTTTGAGGTCAATAAAATATGAACTTAGTTATCTACTTCATTACAAAGGATAGTAGATGAATTTCGACCTTCAGGTAGATGCCGATACGTAATTATAAAGTTGTTACTAATTCTTGTCGATAGTTATTTTCCCATCTCTACAAAACAATTGGTCGTCTATGCCCCTGTGCGCCACCGAGTGCCACGAACTACTATAGAAGTTGGTCATTGACGTCATAGGCGTGCGGCTGTCAAGGTCACTTTGGCATAGTGCAGTACAAAATCGGATTCGCGCGCACGCATCTTTCTTTCTTTCACTTGCAAATAGAAAAATGAGTGAAGAACTTGATTCGGACGAACTTCTGAAAATTTTGCAAGGTGTGGAATCGGACTCGGAGTATTTTGTGGAGAATATTGAACCAGAAGATAATTCTGAGGTATGTCTAACTGGATGTTAAAAAAACACAGGAATAAATAAAAATAGAAGAAAGAAAGACCATAGACCCCATCCCTGATCAGAATCGAAATCAACGTGCCCTCAGTGCCAATAACTTGATATGAAGTTAAAGAATGAGATCATGAAACAAATAGAGATGTACCCCATTCCTTATAGTTCTAATTGAGTTATGTATTAGTTTCTTTGATACTCATAAATTATACTGTTTTTTCTTATTAAGGATACTGTGAAATAAAACAAATCTGGAAATATTTAATCAGTTTTTATTTATATTCGTAAAATCAACTTTAAATCTTAACTTTACGCGTACAAATCTTATTCATCGATATGACGATCCCATATATCCCATTACTACTGTTTACTGTATATTTAGTTATACATTTATAGCTTGGCGCTCGGCGAGGCATTGCGTTTTGTGTACGTTGGCGGCGAAAAGGTTAATATAATTATGATTCTATAAATACATACTTGTTACGGTCGCGAATCATATTTTGATCAACATACAACCTAAGACTGACTTGCAAATTGCAAAAAACGTAAGAAAATTTAAATTTCGGGGGCTATCGCGGCGCTTTCGCCAACGGCAACGTCATGGACGAACAAAAAATGTCGGACAGATTCTCGCTAAGTATACTAACAAAATACTGTGTCACTCGCCGGCTCGCTGTACGTACAGGCCCGGCACGCACACATTCACAATTTCACACACACACAATAGTCTATAGGCTGGCTCAGCTGGCTGGCCTGGGCTGGCCTGTCGATGTCGGAGTCAGTCGGAGTGTCGGCCATTACGCGCGTAAACGTCGACACGCTCGACACGTCTACGCGGCGAAAAAATATAAAATTATAGCATGTCTTGTGTGGTGAAATGTTGTAGAAACCGTAGTGATCGGAAGAAAACAAATCCAGGAATCACGTTTCATAGGTAAATGAATAATTCAATCACTAGTTCCCGATTTTATACAATCAAATCAATCTTCATTCTCCAGAACAAGAATTTATAACAAGGCTAGAGTTGCCAATGTTCACGTGACCAAATTACCCGAAATATGGGAAATTTATAGTTTCTTTTTTATTAAATTCAATTAATTTAGGTTATTTATTATTAGGTATTTTATTTGATATTCTTTTTACTAGATTTTCTAAAGAAAATGAAGTATGGAGAAATGATTGGATTGAAATAATTAGAAATTGTAACGGAGATAACGATTGGATGCCAATGAAATACAGTGTCATTTGCAGTTTACATTTTGATGCTAATGACTTATATACAACTAAAGGAGGATCCCGGCGTGTTGTTACATATGCAGTACCTCATAAGGTAAATTATTATTAACAATCTATGCTAACATGGCATTTACTTTGAAACTTTTCCTTATGCATAATTAAACTTTTCGTCGTTATTTTTTGCCAAATCTACATGGACCTTTTATAAAGTGTCGTTACATTCAAAAATGATGGTCCAAAATGACATTCCATCTTCAATGCTTTATTTGTTTTTAGTTTTTATTTGACCTTGACCCAGCACACATTTCAGAGGAACATCCTGCTGCTCTACCCTATACTCTGATTCCCAGTGCTCCACGAGAGGTGCGTAGTAAAATAAATCAATATTATTGTCAATTAAATGAGTTTAATTAATCATATATACGTATTTATTATACAATATGTTAACCAACAGAGGGCGTTCCCGTTAACCCGCAATAGTATAGCATCCATACATGCTAAAAAAAATATTACCATTCGAAAACAAAATGGTTTTTTTTTTTATATTAAAATATTCATTAAAAATGCTAAAAATATTCAAAAAAATATAAAAATATTCACTAAAAATAAAAACTAAATTGCGATGTTTCCGTCCTTCAAGTACGCGTGTACAGAGTGTTTCTTTTACGTATCAATTTAACATTTTTAGTGAATATTTTAATATAAAAAAAAATAAAAACCATTTTGTTTTCGAATGGTAATATTTTTTTTAGCATGTATGGATGCTATACTATTGCGGGTTAACGGGAACGCCCTCTGTTGGTTAACATACTGTATAATATGTATTTGTTAATGATAAAGTTTGTACAGAAATCTCTGGTCCAATATTTTTGCACTGTTGATATATTTTTAGAGCACATCAGTGACTGGGCCAGCACTTAAACATCCCGGTTCCTCAACTATGATTCTACAACCACAGTACCTTCTTGCTGAACCAAATATTCCCAATTCTTTACAAGAGGTGCGTATTTAAATAAATGTTACTGTTGCTAAGTTACATCTTTATCAGGGTACTAAATCACTAAAGAAGATAGCGACTAAACATAGAAGAATTTAATAAAGTTTATAATAGGATATATGGCAGGTAGCATTTGCCATTATGCAAACCAAAATATAAAGTTCGAAAGGTGTACTGCGCGGTCGTCTATTGAAGAAAACCTATATTTTCACAGATTAAAATAAAAACTTTTTAGCAAAAAATAAAACCGACTTCCAAAACAAAACACTACAAAGTGAAAAATAACTTTAATTTCGGTAGTCGGTGTCTTGGGTTTTGTATTTTCGTTTTTTGCCACCGACTTCCGAAATTAAAGTTATTTTACACTTTGTAGTGTTTTGTTTTGGAAGTCGGTTTTATTTTTTGCTAAAAAGTTTTTATTTTTCACTTTTTAGTTGTGGAACCTACCCCACACTAATTCGAATACATAATTGAGCACAATAATTGTAGGTATAGCCATGTAAATAACAATGATAGGAAGTTATTAAAACACCATCACATCATCCACATAAAATAAGTGGGAAATATACGCATTATTGAAGCTAACTCAAAAACTTCCCAAGCAAAGTTAATAAAATTTATATGGGACCACCTCGGAAGTATACCCTATCAAACAAAAAAAGAATTTTCTAAATCGGTCCATGCGTCTTTGAGTAATCGTGTAACAAACATACAAAAAAAAAAAAAACATACAGACGTATTGATAACCTCCTCCTTTTGGAAGTCGGTTAAAAAAATGAAAACTAGACGAGGCTTACGTTTTCCATCGAAATATATGTTCGATATTTTGTTGCATTTGCGAAATGGGTATACGAAAGATCACATTATAAAACGAAAGTGTACATAAATATGTATATTCTCACAAAAATTCTGGTAAAATTTGTTGGCAGTAAAAGCGTTTTTTTATAACTTACAATCTGAACACACATTCGCCTGAACAGAACAAAAAATAAGTCTTATTAAATTAGGGGTGCATCCGATACCGATATTTCGGGTTTGCCGATATATCGGCATTAGAGATATATTTATAGTTTTATTATGTATAAGTAGCGGGAAAATATTTACCGATTTGGTTTCACCACAATTTGCACATTCGGAGCAACGTTGACACAATTGCAAAAAAAAAATGTAAAACTGACTAAGGGCCGATTTTTCAATTGCCTGATAATTTTTAACTGTAGAACAAAAATGGCGGTTTGAGATAATTATTTTCATAAAACTTATCTGACGATTGAAAAATCAGCCCTTAAATATCATACCAAATAAAGCAGTTTTGTCAGTGTTACTCCGGATGTGCGAATCTCAAAATTAGAGTGAATTTCAAAAATGTCTAAAATAAAACACGCTATTATAAAAAAAAAAAAAAAAAATACTCGGCATTTGGGATGTTAAACAGTAGGTACAGTAACATTTTTAACAATTAAAATATTTTTTATTAAGTATAATATTAGCTGGCTAAGTAATAACAGCCGCACGGGTCGATCCATCAGGTTAAACTACGCTTGCCGGGGTTGGTCCGTAGATGGGTGACCATCTTTACATACCGAGACTCCTCCGCGCCTCGGAAAGCACGTTAAGCCGTTGGTCCCGGCTGTCATTCATGGATCTTTGGCAGTCGTTACGGGTCGTCAGAAGCCCGAAAGGCTGACAAGCAGTCTTACCAAGGGGTATCGTATGACTGGGTTGTGGAGGTCAGATAGGCAGTCGCTCCATGTAAAATACTGGTATTCAGCTGCATCTGGTTATTCTGGTTAGACTGGAAGACGACCCCAACATAGTTCGGAAAAGGCTAGGCAGATTGATTTTATTAGCTGTGTATAATGGCTTATACCTTCATTGAGAGATTTGATCCTTACCCGATAACCTTTCCAAATGGCACGGTATAATTCTGCCTACATTTCCAAGAAACTTGTCTGGCCAACTTGTATTTGTCTTCATTTAAAACGAGAATAAATGGAAAAATTTGGCTAACATGGCAACCCTAAATTCATTAAATTAAATGATAAATAAATGATAAATGATTTTATTTCTGTAAGTAGGCTTGTACAAACACTTTTACACGTTAATCATGTTTTTTTTTAAATAGATGTGGTCGGCGTTTCCTATCTGACTACTCTGAGAAGAAAGGCCGAAACAAACTCAGAGGTCACAGACTCTTATAAAGTCCAGACATAATCTTGGTCAGATCATGTGAAGACCATGTAGATTGGTGTCTGAAATGGTCTTTTGAGGAAAGAACCACATAGATTGAGAGGACCTGTCCAATCACTCTGCACACATAAATAGTAGCCGCCATTACGGGACTCCGTTATGTTTTAGCGGGAGTTTTTTGTTCGTCCTTGTTTACAGTATTTTTAAGTATAGTAAACACGCACGAATGAGTGTGTAAGCGCAGGACTCAGGAGCGACAAGCGACAATGGCGGGGTCGGAAGTGTGTACGTACGGCCTTGAGTGGTTACTATCTATCAGTATTCTATCTTCATACAAACGGTCAGAATCAGAACGCGAGCCACACTCATACTTACGCGCCTCGAATTCGGTATACAGTCGGTAAACTAAACAAACAGTCGCGAATGCGCTGCAGTGACGAACGGACGGTGGTGTGATGGTTTTGTAAGCAGAAGATAAGCGTGACAAATATTCACAAGTGCTTACTTAATATGGCAAGGGGCAGTTATAGACTATATTGTGCTGTTTTTGGGTGCTTGAATTCGTCAATAACGCATCCAGAGATAACATTTTTTAAATTACCTGGAAACTCCGAAAGGTAAGAATATATATATATTTTTGTATAAGTACCTATTACGTATGTAATTTTTTCCTTTTTTAATAGGTAGGTATTTCGCTAAATAAATAAGACAGTAGTTAAGGTGCAAAGATGACACACAAATGTCCTACCAACGCTCGCGTTAAAAAACTACCTAAGGTAGTTTCCTAGGCTAGGCTCTGCTTACTTACGTATGTGCTTATGTACTTAGCTACTTACATATATGATTGAATTAGACGATGTATCGTTATAAAATGATTATGAGAGTAAGAAATGGTAGGTAACTACGTAGTAAGATTTACAATATAATTTATAAGATTTTGTAGTAGGTAGTTAGAGGATTTGATTGCTGTAAACGTGTAACGTTTGCAGCGGTTCAACATTGAATGGGTGACCGAAAGATTGTTATTTCGAGTTGCTTAGTGCTGTAGGTATGAGATAAAAAAAGATATTATAATTACTCGTCAACTGTTTCTTGCATTTTGGTTGAGTAGGTAGGTGTTGAAGTTTGTAAGGATTGGAGTTTGGTGACATTCGGCGACAGCAGTTTTTTTTTTTACCCAGAATAAAGGGATTTCATTTTTTTTCAGACGCCTTGAATGGCTGCAACTGATCTGTCGAAATGATTTAGAAAACAAACCTAACTTTGCTTGCTACCGGGTTTGTGAAAAACATTTTGATGTGAAGGACGTACGACAATCGGTAAATCGAAAACTTTTAAAAAAGAATGCCCTTCCGTTATTGATGCTGCCAAGCTCAGCAAGTATCGTTCCAGGAGGTTCTCGAAAACAAGACAAACAAACTCAAACTGCTGTGTCGATTGGAGTTGAATATTATACACAGACTGAAAATGCAGCGAATGTAAGTTATGCTCAAACCTCAACGATTCTCTCTTGCAACACTCCAAGGAAAAGAAAATTGAAAACTCAAGTAGGTTGATGAAATTAAAATACTGCAGGCGGTCAGCGCGGCTCCGGCTGTAGGTAATTATTTCAAGAATCACAATACTGGTTCGGTATGCAATGGTTGCGACTTCGCGAGTGCGCCGCGCCGCCCGCGTCTCCCCGGCCCAGTGTGGCCAACTTAGTAGATTTTCTACTGAAACTGGTGGCTTCGACCCCTCATTAAATTAGTGGCGAAATATTGATGAGTGGCTGGTGGATTTTCTAGTGATTTAGTAAAATTCAATTTCAGTTACTGAAAATGATATCACTCAACCTCTAAGCCACTAACACATTACGAAATATAGTATTTCTATCCTACTTCATTAAGAGCCCCACGAAGCATGCTTAGTTCATACAAACGAAATACCAAAATAAATTGTAAATCAATCATATTTATTTATTTTATTTAACCGTTTATGTACACACAAATAAACAGACAAGAATAAAGGAAAATGTAGTGTGTATTTATACCGATTGGATTACAGAATATCTATCTTCCCAAATATATATTAAATAAGAACATTCATTTAAACATGAAATATGAGAAAAATAAGTTTTGTATAGAAGTTTTAAATTCCTCATATCTCGTCTTCAAATCAGTGTCCTTTCAAAATATATGTTTGGGAACCTAGATATTCTGTAATCCAATCGGAATAAATACACACTATCTTTAGAATATGTTTGATTTACAAATTATTTTGGTATTTCGTTTGTATGAACTACGCATGCTTCGGGGGTGCCTTAAATTTTCAATTACTTTTTTTTTTGAGAGACTAGCAGTATGAATGTAATAAAAAACAAGCAGAGGCGGCACAGAATGAAGTTAAATCCTTTAACTAATATACTAAGAATACGCTGTGGTTTGAGATTGGAAGGAAAATTTTGAAAAAAAAAACGTTTTAAAACAAATCGGTACCGAAGAATCGTATCAATGTGAAACCGACGATAATGGTGCACACAAAAATTATTCATCTGAAGAAGACGAATTAATTTAGATTATCAGTTATTGTTGAATAATTTTAATGTTCCTGGTCTTGACTTATTGATTTACCTACTAATTGTATGTTGATTTACTGATTGTTTAATTACGAATATACTTACCGTTTTCTTTAGTAACAACTAAAATTTTGTTTAGTGGGAATTTTTGCGATTATTAAAGTGCGGCCGTTTTTTGTTAGTGGTTTTCTGGTGGTTTTAGAAGTGGAATCTGGTGGAGAGCTGGTATAACTGTTGGCAACACTGCCCCGGCCACTCCGCCGCGGTTACGTACGATCGCGGACCAGTGCTGCCATTTCAGCGCTTTCGGCGCTAGATCTAGCGCTTTTTTAATGAGCCTAGTGCGCAACTAAAAATTTTAGCGCCTAGCGGATAATTTAGCGCGTTTTTATTTCTAAGATGGCATCACTCAGAGAGTGTTTCAGCGACATCTTTTAGGGGGGATGCGCAAAGTTAGCCCGCGAAATTCAAATATTCTTACGTTTTTTGCAATTTGCAGGTCAGTGTCAGGTTGTCTCTTGACGGGTTACTGGGTAATACGATACCTCTTGAAGGGTCCCAGCGTGATGTTAAATAGCCTATAGCTTTTCTTAAGGCGATACGTAAAAAGCTAACTGAGCGGTAATAAGAGAGTGACAGAGTCAATTACATCCACATGCGAAAAAAAGAGAGCGCAACAACGCGCTGGAATCAAAATAAAAGCGCCAAACCAAATAAAACTTGTTTAAAAATAAATTAAGCTATCTGTCAAAAATATGTTCAGCCAGAGTTTTCAATTACCTAATACGCACATTTTGAATGCTATTTTGCATTGCAATTACTTAGGATTTTAGAATATTACAGAAAAAAATATAAAAAGTAGAGGTATTTTCGGAATTAAATTCTATCGAGGAAATTTAACACAATCGTGTTTTCCTTCAGTCAGAGTATTGATCAAATAGTCAATAAACATATTATCTAAAAATTAAATCCATACATTCTGTAATAGTGAAATAAATGGTTACGAAAAAGCCCCCAACTTATTTTGGTATCGCCTTAAGAATTGGCTTATCAAATGCAAAAAGATTTTTTCAAATCCGACTGGTAGTTCCAGAGATTAGCGCGTTCAAACAAACAAACTTTTCAGCTTCACGTCTGAGCCGCGCGGCATGCAATGATGTTATAAGTAAAAAGCCGTAGATAGGTTACCTACCCACAATGATGTTATAAGTAAAAAGCCGTAGATAGGTTACCTACCCACAATGATGTTATAAGTAAAAAGCCGTAGATAGGTTACCTACCCACAATGATGTTATAAGTAAAAAGACGTAGATAGGTTACCTACCCACAATGATGTTATAAGTAAAAAGCCGTAGATAGGTTACCTACCCACAATGATGTTATAAGTAAAAAGCCGTAGATAGGTTACCTACCCACAATGATGTTATAAGTAAAAAGACGTAGATAGGTTACCTACCCACAATGATGTTATAAGTAAAAAGCCGTAGATAGGTTACCTACCCACAATGATGTTATAAGTAAAAAGCCGTAGATAGGTTACCTACCCACAATGATGTTATAAGTAAAAAGCCGTAGATAGGTTACCTACCCACAATGATGTTATAAGTAAAAAGACGTAGATAGGTTACCTACCCAGCATTCGATGTTCAAAAACGACACAATGTCGAACTATTAGATGACTCGTGGAAGTCATCATCATCATTGTGGGTAGGTAACCTATCTACGGCTTTTTACTTATAACATCATTGTGGGTAGGTAACCTATCTACGGCTTTTTACTTATAATAATATATCATTGGTGGCATCCACAGTACCTGTTCTGGTGGCATCACAGTACAGATTTTTTACCTGTTCTGTGGGTGGCATGCTACCTCACAGAGCTACCGGCCGACGTCGCAGAGTAAAGGGCCTATTACACTACACGATTTCTCGAGCCCTACCCGCAGGGACAGGGTAGTGTAATAAGAAACAGGGAGTCAGGGTCCTTAAACAGGGCGACCGAGGCAGGGCACAAGACGGGCCCGAGAAATCGTGTCATGTAATAGGCCCTATATTTTAAAACAGTTATATAACCTAAGATTCACTGAAATTAAATGATCTAAGGGCAACTTTGTTCAAAATTAAATACTTGTGATAACGTATTTATTTGGATAAGAATTAATACCATGTTTATGTAAACACCTTCGCAAATAATGCTAATTTAAAACAAATTTGATTACCATTAAAAAGTTATAGCGAGCCAACCTTAACAGATAGACATGCTATCGCCGCCTTTTTTTTAGAACTTTAAAAAGGAACAATGCCGTCATACGTGATTGTTCCATTTACGCAGCGCATGCAACGGAAGCTCTCAAAAGGAATAAATTTTCCCCGTTTTTGCAACATTTTTCATTGATGCTTCGCTCCTATTGGTCGTAGCGTGATGTTGTATAGCCTAAGCCTTCCTCGATAATGGGCCAACGAACATTAAAATAAGTTTTCAATTGGAAGCAGTCGTTCCTGATTAGCACGTTCAACCAAACAAATAGATTTTATACCCTTGTAGTTTGCACTTCTGCGTGTGACGGTGAAAATACCAAAGAGGATTAAAAAAATAGTCATTGGTAAATAACTACACGGGCATTGTGGCGCGGCCGTGCGATACGGTGTCACCCAACAACAAAGGCGTTTCACTATTTCCTTACTGTATGGATTTTTGCGGTAGGAGGTGACTGGTAGAAATCGTCACGTAAGGAAAAAGCATGTTCCTTGCGACTTTCTCTATCTCTGTCTCTTTCTATTATAAACGAGTCTGTGTGCTGTGAGCGTTCGACATTCGAGTGGAAGAGCGTTGTGTGATCGGCCGCCGCGCCGGTTGTCTAACCTCAATACTGAACGCGTGGAGATTTCGATAAAACTTATTTGATCATGTTTTAAATAATACGTGAGTTATATTCTTATTATTGCGATTTTGCAACGAAGATTCGAGAAATGGAAATTGTAGCAAGTATGTGTAATACAAACTTAAAAAAGTAAGTTAATAAAATTGTTTAACTTGATACAAGTACCTAAGTACTTACATATTTATGTTTACATACGTTTTACATACATTACAGAGAGAAAATAGTGAAATCATATTATGCTCAGCGTCAAAAAGAGTATCGAATGAGAAAAAAAATCGAAAAACTACTACAGGGTGCGAAAAAAATACCAAAAACTAACGCTCAATGCCAACAACAATTCCGGCAGAATCAAAAAAAGATACTTGAACAAAATGAAGCGTTGAATCTTGCCAGGTATGATTTATAGCATGAGAATAAGCAATAATTATACAGGGTCAAATAAAATTCGCTAGCGAAACTTCGCCGACGTGATGGGTAGGTACCTATATCGAAACAAGATGAAACTAAAAAAGAAATTAATGTGGCGAGTTTTTCTATTACTGTTTTAATTATTAACAGTAATAAAAATTACCCAAGCCACTTTACCCACTTCTTACTTGCCTTTATTGGCCGGCTTGAGTGGAGATTCGCAAGAGCAAATGTGCTTAGAGGAAGGAAGTATTCCAGTAAGGTGCTGGTAGGAATCTTGACCGTACTTCCGGGATTGTCCTGATAGCCGTGGAATAATACCTCTCCACTCCTCAAGCATCCCGGGAAGTGTTGCTACCTTGTTGCTACGTCAGCGTCACTATGTGCCAGCGACCGTTTTCGGGGGCCGATTATTGAGTGTACAAGTCACTCCTTGCCATTTTATCCGGGTCTGGGGACATAGTTCTTCCATAGTTCAAATTATGAACAACTTTTACTATGGGACCAAACCTGAAATCGCGAAAAAAAAATCAGCTGTTCAGTACATTTATGTTCGCATAATTCATCAAAATGTGCTGATCATCTCAGGTTTGGTCCCATAGTAAAAGTTGTTCATAATGATGGGTACAATGACCCCTTAAGAGGTTGCTGGTGTTTTACCAATAACCCTGTATAGATAATTACACCCAGACTCAGAACAAACAGACATGTTCATGCTCACAAATGTTTGTCCTGGATACGAATCGAACCCACGACCTGCGGCATGTTAGGTGGTATCTTAATCAACCACGCCAATGGGCCAGGCATATAGGGATAATCGTCGGTTGGTGCCTCCTCATCATTTAAATTGTCTAAGGGGCTTCTGCGAGTTAGCTTCGGCCCCTGGTACGCCATCCAAAGATCCGAGACCGCAGGGTCCCGAGAAATGTCTTAAATAAAAATTATATTGATTTTTATTTTCGATTTTTTCAGAAAAAAGAAAAACGCTGAACGCGCTAAAAGGTATAGAGATAAATTAAAAGCAAAAAAGCAACGTGCTGAACTTGACTCTTTACTATCATCGAAAGGAGATGCATTACCGACCGTATTCATCGAAATTAAGAAAGAAAGTGATCATCGTCGTGATACAAACTGTGAAGAGTTAATCTTTAGTCAGTTTCATATGCAGTCGAATCAGATTCAAGCATCAATGAATAATGAAGCTCAGCAAGTAATAAGTCCCAAGTTCTTAATCATTTGAATCCCCATACGAGGAACATGCTCAATGTTCAATGTAGTAACTATTTAGTAATCTGTGGTTCAATGCCAAACGCCTTGTTACATCATAAAACAAACATTGCATTGAAAAAAAAAATTTATGGGGTGACTGGTAATTAGTGACCAATAGTTAAACACGTGATTGTACTCATGATAACAGACGACTTTTACTATTTTATTGGACCAAACCTGTAATCGCGAAAAAAAAAATCAGCTGCTCCCTAGACTTTGACGAGTTATGCGAACATGAATGTGTGGGACAGCTGATTTTTTTTTTGCGAATTCAGGTTTGGTCCCATAGTAAAAGTTGTTTGTTATTATGACTACAATCATGTGTTTAAGTATCGGTCATTAAACTAATTACCAGTCACCCTATATACAGGGTTATTGGAAAAACACCAACAACCTCTTAAGGGGTCATTGTACTCATAATTATGATCAACTTTTACTATGGGACCAAACTTGAAATCGCGAAAAAAAATCAGCTGTTCAGTACATTTATGTCCGCATAATTCGTCAAAATGTACTGAACAGCTGGTTTTTTTTCGCGATCAGGTTTGGTCCCATAGTAAAAGTTGTTCATAATGTGAGTACAATTACCCCTTAAGAGGTTGTTGGTGTTTTACCAATAACCCTGTATAGGTACAGAATACAGAGAGAGAAAGTCTCATGGAGGGGGCATACCTAACGCTTTTCCCGTTTAGTCGACATTTGACAGATTCTACTTTTGACATCATAGTCTACTTTTGACAGATTCTACATATGACAGATTCTATATTTGATAGATTCTACATTTGACAGATTTTGAAAAAGTGAGACGAGTAAGGGAACATTGTGGCAGCAAAAATAATACTGATCACTATATTTATTGATAGAAATATTAGTTACTATAGTACAAACATTTAAAACTAGTTATAAAAACAAATTATGCTTATCAGGAAATATATTGATTACTACGTATATATAACAGTATAATTTTTAATGCGTCAGTGTTCCTTACTTGTCTCACTTTTTTCAAAATCTGTCAAATGTATGTAGAATCTGTCAAATGTTGACTAAACGGCTTTTCCCTTATGTTAAATATAAAAATATAAACTAAATCTCCATAATGAATTACTTACATTCGGAGTTTGCGAAAAAGCGCAAGGAACTTCGTTCCTGACGTGTGACGAGCCCCCCCTCCCCCCTCGCCCCGCGCACATCAACCCTGCCCCTTCCCCCTCCGTCTCCCCGCGGCTCTCCGTGAGCCTCGGCCCCTGACACCGCGTCGCATCGCATCGCAAGCCCGCGCAATTACTTCGTTTTCGCTTAGCGTTCTTTCTTACTTTTTTATTTTTGTTTGGCTCCTTAGGGTTGAAGCGTGATGTTAAATAGCCTGTAACCTTCCTCAAGAAATGCAAAAAGTATTTTTAAAATTGGACTGGTATTTCACGTTGAAACATACAAAGCATTCACCTTTAATAATATGATAATTAGTACCAACCTATATATTTTTAGTAATTAAGTATGATTAATATTATAAATGCGAAAATAAGTTTGTTTGTTACCTTTTCACGCCTAAACTACTGCACTGATCATCCTGAAATTATGCATATACGTTGTCACGTGTACAGACACGGACATAGGGTACCTTTCATCCCGAAAAATGTACTGTTCCCGAGGAAAACCACAATAACAATCTTATGATAATAGACGTGTCTTTCGAATCATGATTGAATTATATTATTATAGAAAAGAGATCAACCAAATTGGTACTGAGTTGTACATGCCAAAATTTTTAATATTGCTTGACATCAAATTATAAATTATTATCAGCGAAACTGGGAATTGTAACTAGTAGGATAACTAAAAAAATAGATTTTAAAGGTAATAATTGTGTTAACCAAAAATAACTTGTAAAGGAACGCATGGAATAATGTGAATCGATTTTTTGATAATCGATTTATTTGGAAAAAGGTAAAACAGCTAAGGATTTAATTCTCATTGACGAAATTATAGCGTGAAATTTTAATGGTTGTTTTCCTGCGGCAGAACGATTTGCACTCAGTAGTAACCGATTCATGGAGTTAAATTTAAAAAATAAAAATGTTTTTGTTTTCAAATAATTATAAAAATATGATCTCAACTCGAAAGCGTGAGAATCAATAGTAACTCACGTGCGCCCGCTTGCCACCTACCATCTTTGAAGATAGAACGCGGTGGCGCGGTACAAAGTGATGAGCGATTCGTAAATGTTTAGAGCAAAATAAACTGTCGCGAAGTGATACGGCATAATCTATCCCGCAAGCACGCGGCGAGCGCTTCGCCACGCACCCCCCACCACCCGCCGACGCGCCGGCTCTCTCACTCAGTTGTTCCGCGTCCTCGCGACCGCCGCACGTCGCAGGCGCAGTGCCAGTGCGTTATCGTAATTTATAAAAATGGATCGCCATTACAGTTTTTCAAATTTGGAGTACGTCGCTATGGTGCAACTGTACGCTAGGGCTAATTATAACTCCCACGCTGCCCGGAGACTTTACGCGGAGCCGCATCACCTGAAGTCGCTCCGTTTGCGCGGGATTGTGAACCCCCAAGTCCCACAGGCCCGGACGATCGTAGCGGTGACACAGCGACTACACGAACATGGGCAGTTCAAGAGACCAGCACATGCACAGGGCAGAGGTGGATCGGCCGTCCACTCGCCAGAGCTCGACGAAGGAGTTCATCGTGTGGAATCCTCGTCAAAGTACGCGTCTGGCTGCAGCAAGGTTAGACGTAAGCCAATATTACGTCTGGAAAGTGCTCAATTATAAAAAAAATAGCAAAAAAGTACGTAGTATCATATCAGCTGTAGGTAGCGCAAGGCTTAAAGCCAAAGCCACGCGCAGTCGTCCGTTTGCGCTGTAGCTATACTATTGGTTCGAGATCGCGTTCGAGTTTTGTTTTTCACAAATGTAAATCTGCCATTTTTTAATACTTTATTTTTATTTTTTTATAAATCGATTATACTATCAAGACAAAATCATTTCGCTTCGGGAAAACAACCATTAAAATTTCATGCTGTATATTAATAATTAAAATAATTGTATTTATATGTGGGCAGATTACAACTTAAAAGCTAATTACATTAATAATATACGATCTCGAAATAGAATCGATATTATGATCCAACACTATTTTTTCTGTCATTTTTTTTTTGACAATCTTCCGTCTGTGTGAACTGTCAGTCAGTGGTGTCACTGACTCTGGCAGGGCCACCATCAGGGATTTTTATTTTGAAAACGCAAAAAATTAGTCGCTAATTAGCCGAAATTAGTCGCCAAATATCAGAATTAGTCGGTCACTGGTTCAAAAGATATAAGGGTTTATAGGTGGCCCTGCTGGAGAGAGTCTCCCCAGCAGGGCCACATTTATATCTCAAAAACTAGGACACCTAGCGAAGATCTGTTCTCTCCCATATTTAGTCGCCAATTAGTCCGAATCAGTCGCCAAGTTACAGATTTAGTCGGGTCTTAGTTTAGGAGATATAATGAGTTCAATTAGTAAGGTATAGTCCAAGAGCTAGATCGAAGAGTTCACGAAAAATTACCAAGAAAAAATATTTCTATTAATATGTGTAATATACTTTTAGTTTTATCGGTCTAAAGTTTTTAGAAATGTCCGAGAGAGATAAATTCTCAATTAAATTCATGTTTTTATGTTTTTAATTACTAGTTTAGAGTGGCTTAACACGTTCTGTGAGGCCAACGCGCATGCGCGATTTTCGAACGTTCACCATGTGCTGGCGGCGCTTATGCGCGTCCATACAATTTTTATAACTTCCTTCGAATGCGGCGCGCCGCACCTGTGGATTTTTTGTGCATCTCTATTGTTATTGGCGTAATTGTTTTATGACTCATAAAACTGGAAAATTTTCAAACACACATAAGCGTCTCGCCGCACTTGGGACAAGTTTGTAACGCCGCACATATGCGCCCAGCCGCACTGGGTAGAGTTTCTTCAACCGCGCATGCGCGCTCATAGCACCACACGAAGTATTTTTTGGGCGCGCATGAGCGTTTGCCGCACAGGGTTTAGTGTATCATAAAGCAGCACTTGGAGCAAATTCGCCAAATAATTCAGCAGTTAATGTGTTAAACTTCTATGAAAGTCAGTGTCACTTGCGAATGCTTGTTGAAACTACCTTGTGACTTGTTTATGTGATTATTACGATTTTATGCTTGTTTTTACGGATTTAGATTGTGCTTGCGATTTGGATTATTGACGACTGGACTTGAAATAATAAAAACAGACTACGGCTATTCACGGACTCCGATAATCACTACTCCGTTACCATATATTCATTCCGGTAAGTGATTTAGAATTTCTAGTAGGTAAATATATCCTTTTAAATGTTGGGTATCCAAGAAAAACATAAGTACCAACTGTTTCTACCAGTTTTGTATTGTTATCTATCGATGTAATTCGCAGATATGGAAGGAACTTCCTGTTTGAACTGCGGTATATCATCTCATCGAGAACGACGCTATATGATTGCACAGATTGGGCCTGAAATTATTCAACGACTATATCACTGGTTACCGCAACAAGAGGTAATTAAGTTCCCTTGTTTTTTTTTTTTTGTAATTATGTTCCAGGTGCCATGTTTTTATTGCTGTAATGTATACCTGTAACTGACATATATCCCAAATAGATTTTTTCAATTATTTTCTATATTATGTTGTATTCTTTGTGTATCTTATAAAGTACAATATACAGTAAAATGTTTTGGGAACACATTCAATGTGCATAAGGTTATGGAGTGAAATCCATGCTGGACTTTGTGTTTAATGATACCTAGCCCACAGGGGAGTATTTAAGTCAAGAGTGAATAGGTTACTTCTAGGCAACCATGCTCCGTCATCAACCTCATTGTCACTTTCCATCAGGTCAAGTGCGAGCCTATCAATAATAATAATAATATACAGTATGTTAACCAACAGAGGGCGTTCCCGTCAACCCGCAATAGTATAGCATCCATACATGCTAAAAAAAATATTACCATTCGAAAACAAAATGGTTTTTATTTTTTTTAATATTAAAATATTCACTAAAAATGTTAAATTGATACGTAAAAGAAACACTCTGTACACGCGTACTTGAAGGACGGAAACATCGCAATTTAGTTTTTATTTTTAGTGAATATTTTTATATTTTTTTGAATATTTTAGTGAATATTTTTAGCATTTTTAGTGAATATTTTAATATTAAAAAAAATAAAAACCATTTTGTTTTCGAATGGCAATATTTTTTTTAGCATGTATGGATGCTATACTATTGCGGGTTAACGGGAACGCCCTCTGTTGGTTAACATACTGTATATATATACAACGTGTAACGTTAAATGCGCAAAACCTCAGACACCCCAACTGATTTTTAATTCAATTGACCTATTTCAGAGAGAAAAAAAAAATCATTATAGAAATTGTAAAGGTTTTATGTGCTGTTTTAGTTTTGCTGGCAATTCTGATCGTTTCTTGCGTCTGCGACGACGCTCAATCGAAGGAGGATTCGACACCGGCCTGCTACGCCGCGCCCGCGCTAGCATTATTATTTACTATCTACGGTCATAAAGAACTTAGGTTATCTTTGAATAGTGATTTAAATGTTTCCATCACACTTTTCCAAGCTTTGCACTGGCAACATTAGATAACCCACATTTTCAGACTAAATAGCAAAGACTACTGTAGTAATAGCTAATTAGCTTTTTACCTACAGTAACTATGACGTGCTGATTAGGTAGGCTAAGTAGGTGCTACGTAAGTAATGTTGGCGTGTTTAAATCACTGTATTTACAAATAATTGGCACGTAATCAACTTATTTGCAGTTTTAATTAACCCTTAAGTTCATTTTGTATAGCATACCATACATACAACTTCAAAAAAATTCACGATCACTGCAAATACTTTTTAACTTAGGTTTATTAAACACATGACATTTCTAAACGTTTCTTTACACTTCAAAAATAAAAATAGTACGCTAGCTGTCATAATTTTAAATCAGTTGTGAAAAATAACCGTCAGGATGCGCCGGTCAGTTTTATCTAAGGTAAGTTTTATTTTATTTTTATGTTTTAACACATAAATATGCAAGTTTATTAGAAAATACAGATGCCTAAATGTATGTTCTTTCGTATTTTTATAAAAAAGCTGGTGTCGCTATGGGAATTAGCATGTTTTTGTCGTGTTTTTTACTAACGTATATTATACTATACAATACCGTAGTAGCAGTAATTTACCTTTCGTTTGTTGTGTATAGAATAATATACATTGCTAACTTCACGGGATCAATATTTGTTTTTATTCTTCAATATAAAATTAACATGTCTGAGTACTGATTTTTGCCTGCCTCGAGGGTGTGGGTTCGATCCTCATAAAAAAGTACTAGTATTATTATTTTGTATTATAATTACTACTGCATGACTATAACTACCTATCTATATATAAGGGACAAATAATAAATTATGTAGTTATCTCAGTACAGTATTGTTTGGCTTTACTTTGGTGATGGTTTCTTTGCATATTTCTTTTGCTTTGGTTTTAGACTGCTATGAGTGAAAGAGCTAGGCACATTTTATCCCTGGTGCCTGAGAAGAATGCAGACTCTGACGCAAGTGACGGAGCAAGTAGCGGTGATGAAGCTGGAATGATTAGTTCAGCAAAAAGTTCTGCAGCGCCATCTATAAATTCCAGTTTGGAAAGGTTGAACCTCCTACAAAGTTCTGAGGATGAGTTAGATACGCATGCAAATGATATGTATGCCGGATACAACTGAAGTTCCTCTTACACCTATTTTCAATCAGGTATTTCCTAACCCTTCAGAAAGTAATTATGACGCTCTACCTTCAATTTCATCTTTGCCCTCTTTGCCTTCAAATCAGCCACTAATTGCTTCCACGCCTGTTAGTACACCTTTGACACACACTCAAAAAATGAAACGCAAAGCACCTGCCATCGTTGCGCGAAAAATAAAAAGACAGTCTTGCAGAAGAATTAATTTATATTTTCACTGGCAAAAAGCACAGTTTCAACACAAGGCTGAAATAGCAGGACCTACATTTTTGGAAAATGTACCATCTGATTGGTCACCTTTAGATTATTTTTATAGATTTGTTACTGAAGACTTAGTAGATATGATTACAACTCACACGAATTTATATAGCGTACAACGAACAGGAAGATCCATAAAAGTTTCAAGGGAAGAAATACTAGATTTTTTCGCCATAAATGTCATCATGGGTATTGTAGTTTTGCCATCGTATAAAGATTACTGGAAAAGGTCTTTTCGTTACGCAAAGGTAGCAGATGTAATGTCCCTAAAAAGATTTGATAGATTGATAGATATTATAAACTACGTCCTGTAATTGATCGCATTCGAACACAGTGTTTATCCGTAGAAGAGGAGAATGCGTTTAGCATCGACGAAATGGTTATACCATACAAAGGGAAGAAAACAGGAAGTCGACGCCAATATAACCCCAACAAGCCTTGTAAGTGGGGTTTCAAGAACTTAGTCAGGGCCGGTGTATCTGGCATCATTTATGACTTTTTGCTCTACGCGGGGGATAACACTTTTAGAGGCATTACATTTACTGAAGAGGAAGAGACTATGGGTGTTGGAAGTAAAATAGTCTTAGCTTTATCTAAGACTATTCAAAATAAAGCAAGTGTTGTGTATTTCGACAATTATTTTACTTCCTTGGAGCTGGTGCATCTGTTGAGGGAAAATTATGGTATATTTAGTTTAGGAACAATTAGACAAAATAGACTCAAAGATGCTGCTACTAAACTGCTTACTGAAAAAGTTTTAAAAAAGAAAGGAAGAGGTGCATTTTGTCAGGTTGTTTGTAATACTAATAAACTAAGTATTGTCAAGTGGTTTGATAACAAACAAGTCACACTGGTGAGTTCTTATGATGATGCATACCCTGTCGAAAATATAAAACGCTTCAGCAAAGAAGCAAAGTCTCGTGTTGATGTAGAGTGTCCAAAAATTGTAAAAGACTATAATCGTCACATGGGAGGTGTCGATTTGGCAGACATGCTGATTGCATTATATCGCACTGGAATAAGATCGCACAGGTGGTATATGAATATTTTCTCGCAGCTTTTAGATATATGCATCAACAACGCTTGGCTGTTACGTCGGAGGCATGACAAGATGGCCAACACCAACAGGAAGCAGGATCGCCTAAAAGATTTTAGATATGAAATCTATAGTGGCCTACTGAGACGGGGCCGAAGTGTTATAGTAAAAAATTTAGACGGGATTCCCGACAAAGCCAAAATAAAGAAACCGGTAACTGAACGACCATGCGATGATGTGCGGTATGACAAATATGACCACTGGCCTCAAATAACCGGATATCAGAGGTGCAAGTACTGCAAAGCTGGCCAGGCAAGTACGATGTGCACGAAATGTAAGGTTCATCGTTGCTACGTGAAGAACCGAAATTGTTTTTTGAGTACCACCGCAAGCAATAGGGTCTCTGAGTTTTATTATTACTAGTATTTTGTAAAAGATCGTGTTTAAGAACGATTTTATAATATTAAAAAAAAATTACTTTCATAAAAACAGGTATTTTTATTTAAAATTATTTAATTTACAATACTTTTAAAAAAAACTAGCAATTAAATTCAAACTCTCCATAGACATAGCAATGTATAGCATAATATACAGTCCCAAAAATGCGCTAATCACTGCAAGCGTAGCAATGTATATTATACTATACATATTGTTTTTCCAAAATTTTCATATCGTGATTTTTTTATTTATTTTTCTGACTTGTTTTATTACCCAATTAAACTATCTATATAATATTTTTTTGATTTTCTTAAAAAAAAATATCTTGCCACGATAAGGGTTAAGTAGATAATTAGGTATCTCTACTTACAGGTCCCCTCGTTGCGGCAGCAAAGATTAAAAATGTCTAACACATTGTTTAATACACAACACAGCCCGCCTTCTCAAGTTATTTTTCAGCGATTCGAGCACTTGAGTGTCACTTTTCACTTCTTGTTGAAACGCTAACACATAAGTTGGTCCATTTCCATCGTCATACACTAGCGCTTTTACTCGACCCCACAAAAAAATCCAACGGTGTATACAGATACTCCAAACTCTTCTCGAAACCGTCGCACTGCCAAGTTAACGTTGTCATTACAACGCGCCAACATTCTCACCATTTCACAATATTGAATGTTTGTGTACAAAAACGCCATAAGTAGTCACGAAATTCGCGCGCACGCGCCGCCGGGGTAACGGGATAAAACAATACATCTGTGACGCATGTGCCGGCGGCGCTTAGACTGAAGTAAACATGGCCACTGTCACGTATTTTGCACGTCCCGCCTCTCCGTGCAGATCGCCATTTCTCTTTCTCACCCTTAGGTTACGTTTAAGTTAAAAAAGATAGGTAGCATTATTGTTTACTTCAAATTGTCTTTTTCATGGTATTGTATGGATGATTCGTACTTGCATTGAAATAAAAGCTATTATTATCCCGCGTATGCGAAAATTGTTTTTAGTTTTCGGATGAAGACTTTGTATGCAATTTATGCATGAATGCTCTGCAAAGAAGTCTGAATGAAGCAGAGTCTTCTCAGTCTCAGCAAGAATTTGGTCACCAACAAGTCTGTATAGTGTGGTCGGTCCATATTAAGAAGAAGAAGTAATGCTCTGCAAGTAAATACTCCTGAGAGAATATTGATAGCAGCAAGAATTTTTCCACGACAGGTTAGATATAATGCAATAATTGTGAACCTCCATTTCAATTAATCTTGATCTATTAAGTGTAGTTAACCCCTTATAACATGCATAAATGGTATTTTCTTATTTTAGCTCCCAGAAGAACCGCGTGTATGTTATGCATGCTGGGTTGCTACTAGAAGAGACATACATATACATACATACATATACAAAAAGTTCTAATTATTATTTTCAGAAACAGATATACAGTCTTCACAAATACAGAAACCTTGTTAAGCCATGTTTAATTGTTGCATCAAATGGACACATTCTAGATGTTTGGGGTTATTCCGCTACAATATCAGATGCAACTATAATGAAAGAATTGTTTGCAGAAGAAAATGGGTCCATTAGGAGATACTTTAGAGAAGGGGATGTATTTATTTTGGACCGTGGCTTTCGAGATGCTGTGAATGATTTAATAAGTTATCATTATGAACCCCATAAGCCTGAATCTCTACAAGAAGGGGAAACACAATTGCCAACAATACGAGCAAATAAATCTCGATGTGTTACAATATGTAGAAGGGTTATTGAGGTAATAAATGGCAAGTTCAAAAGAGAATATAAGCTACTTAGGCAAACCTACTTCAATAATACTTGTAGAAATGTCATGACTGATTTCAGGATTGCTGCTGCATTAGTTAATGTATTTCATAAACTAATAACAGATCGGACTAATGCACCAGCAATCCTGAACCAAATTAGAGCTAGAATGAATGTTCCCAATCAACTTGGAGATTTTATTGAAAATCACAATGTAAATAGAAGACGAGCTGCTTTCTTATCAATAAATGGTGACCTGCCCCAATTGAGTATGTGCCCAATGCTGACAATGGAAAATCTTATTTTGTTTGCATTGGGAACATATCAAATTAAACAGGCCCGCTCCTACTATGGCGAGCACATTCGACAAAATGGCAGCATTGCTGTTTGTGAGAACATTGAGAGGATTGGGAGCATCACAGAAGATAGCTATTTTGATAATAAGAGCAAAAATACAGTCAAGGCATCATACAGGGAAAATATATTTTGTCTATATTTTGCTAGGTCAAGCCACAGATACCACAGATAACCCATTCAATTTGATCAAAGCATATTACTGTAATTGTATTGTTGGCAAAAGAACTGTTGTTTATTGTGCCCACACCATGATGGTTGTTTGGTTTTTGGGATGGCCACGGCACCGAAATGTAAATGCACCAGCTACATTCTTGGATGACATACTTGTAAGGGAAGATATGGAGCATGAATAAACTATTAACAATAATTATTAGTGTTTTTTATTTCTTATTTTTATGAGACATTCATTTAGACTTAGCTTATTCAAAACCTCATTATTTCTTGCCTTCATTCTACCTCCGTCGCCGATTAACTGCGATCATAATAGTTTTAGCCTAAATGTTCAAGCTATATCTACATTAAAAACGTTTTGCATGTGTAAAATAGCATCAGGTTGTCCTCAATGTGCCTTATCACTGATTTATTACAGAAAATATTCGATATTTTTAACCATTATTCGAACCAAGATATCTGGATAACCCCACTACTTATCGGATTCAAACAAAAACTGTTGGAATATTGGTATAATAAAGCTTTTAATAACATATATTTTGTTCATGTACAAAGAACTTGGCATGAGTACCAAAGCTCCATAGAAAGTGGTTGATCTCCTTTGGCAGCTCTAATTTACGTCCGTCTCTTTCTTGTTTTATTAGAGTGGAAAAGATAGCAATAGCCTAAATTAAGTTTAGTTTTTGCACAACAGAATCGGCACCAATAACTAAAGATTGAAATTTTCCCTTTTTACAGAAAGACTCCTCGCAGAGTGAGAACGAAATTAAAGTGTTTTGCCCGAATTGTGACACGGAAGTATCGCACACCGCAGCAGGAATTCAAGCGGTAGGTATCAATGGTAACATTAGCACTACGAACATCGTCCTTACTGCTCAGACATAAGGCGCTGTCAATGTCAAATTATTACCACTGAAGTGTCGTTGACTGTACATTGTACTATTTTTTCCTCTCGACACTAAGTTTTATTGGCTTGGCACCATGCAGAAGTGCCTTTAAAGCTGACGTCGGGGCTTGTAATGAAGCTTCGCATGTATACACATTTCGCCGGTTATGTTTCAAGTCCCATGTAATAAGGGACGAAAGCTGCTGTATGCTATTGTCATCAACCGGGCACAGATCCAGACTCCGGGCTGCTGTTGAGAAAGATCTCAAAGAAAACCCCAATAAAACTTACCGACCTGGAATGACTTCCATTCACCTCTGTGAATGGAAACCGTCATCTCGGAGTTCACCTCTTTCCTAACGATATCATGCGTCATAAGCTCGAAGTATTTATTTCAAGGGGTCAGTCGATCAGAAGCAAAGAGAATGAAACCACATCAGAACGATGTCGTTGGTTGCCCATTCCAAAGTGTAGTAGATTCCTATGGAGAAGAACAGGCAAGGAACTACACGGACATTCTTTTAAATCAAAATATTGGTTACTTACATCAAACACACAATCCATTCAACGCTTGTTTGACCTTCCCCTATTCTTCTAGCCATTCATTATTCATCCTTCCTTACGATTTAATCATGGCCTGCAATTCCTCAGGATCAAACGAAAATACTCATCGCAAAAGTGTACCATTACTTTGAGCAAGAGTATGAAGAGTTAAAGACAATCTATGGAGACCTGGACCTGACTCCTCTGTCGAAGTTTAGCCAACGGACAGCGCTGGCCACCGGAGTGAGTGAGACGACAATACTTCAGATACTGAAGGAGGAAGAGGAACGGAATGCAGACAAGCGACAGGAACCGCCCGAGGAACGACGCAGAGCTCGCAAGAGGTCTAGACAGACGGACAGGTATGCGTTAACACTGTGTTACTGTTTTTTTTTTAACAGCACACAGTAGCGACATCTATGTCAGAACATAGGTACCTCTAAGTAAAACGGCGATTGAAGTTGTCGTCACTAACAGATGGAGCCACTGAATCCTGCATCGCGCAATCAAAGTTTGACGCTAAAACCGCTCCCTCATCGGGAGTACAGTGGAATCTTGGGTTGTTACATTACAGGTGCATTGTAATGTAACAACCCAAGATTCCACTGTACTGTAACGGCTAGGGTTTTGCAAGTAGACTGCGCATGCGCGCAGGCCGTTACCTGATAGGTCGCGGGTAAAGGTATGGAGTGTACTTATGATGTAATGTAAATTACCTACATGTGAATGCTCCTGGTGGGGGAGCGTGAAGAAGAATTAGATGCACTTAATCAGAGCAGTAGAAGGCAGCAGCATTCTACTGTTCAGACCAGTAGGTCTACAACCTGCAACCTCTTACTAATAATTCCCCCTGTATCGTTGTTGCGTTATATGTAGACATCACTCAATCTCTATCATCATAAATATAAATACTTCGACCATGAACATTAGTTTATTTGTCGTCATTTACGGGGCTCGTAGCTAAATATTAACAGCCGCACGGGTCGACGTTTCAAAGTTAACCAACGCATGCCGAGGTCGGTTCGTGGATGGGTGACCGTCCATAACATACCAAGACCCCTATCTGCCTTGTAAAGCACGTTAAGCAGTTGGTCCCGGCTGTCATTCGTAGATCTTTGACAGTTGTTACGGGTAGTCAGAAGCTCGAAAGTCGGACAACCAGTCTTACTAAAGGGGTATCGGGGTTGTGGAGGTCAAATAGGCAGTCGCTCCATGTAAAAGACTGGTATCCAGCTGCGTCCGGTTAGACTAGAAGCCGACCCCATCATGTTTGGGAAACGCAGGCAGACTGATTGTCGTCATTTACAACTTTTAGGAATAAAACAATTTTAATAAGTGGGTATTGTATTTTTGTTTCAGTTCAAGCGAAGAAGACAGTTCGGATGATAATGACGACGATAACGAGCCATCAAGTGACGTCCATGAGTGAGTTTTATCTGTTTTTTAACCAATTATCATAAATAGTTATTAAGAATATGTAGTACCGTGTGATACTATAGGCATTTTATTGTATAGCAGTCCTAACAGATATAATAATAACCTGGGACATTTTCACACACGGTCATCTGATCCCAAACTAAGCAGAGCTTGTGCTATGGAAACCAGATAACTGATATACATATATTACTTTTTTTTGTTTATAAATACATACTTATATAGATAATTACACCCAGACTCAGGACAAACAGACATGTTCATGCACACAAATGTTTGTCCTGGATGGGAATCGAACCCACGATCTGCGGCATGATAGGTGGTATCTTAACCAACCACGCCAACTGGTCTGTCGATATAACACATGTAATCCCCGCGGGGTTAGGCAGGGGTGTACCTACAGTACACCCACATGTCGCCAGTTATGTTTAAGTCCCATGTAATAGGTTATAGGGGGCAAGCCTATTGCCATCAGCCGGGCACTAATCCAGACTCAGGACTGTTCTGAGAAATTTCAGATGGAAAAATCCAATAACACTGCCCGACCATGGCAATCGAACCCAGACCCTCATGCTCAGCAGTAGCGCTTGCGACCACTAGACCAACAGGCGAGGTAGTGGAGACGGCAGTTACAATACGGTCGATGACTCATGGCCGGTCTGAACATAGGCTCTGCGAACTTTCGCGCATGTTCTCTCACTCACACTCGCCTCATGTCACCATATTGTATGTTTAATACCCATGTAGAAGAAAGGCGAGCCTATTATGGCCATCAATCAGGCATAAATCCTGACTCACGAAATAAGTGTGAAAATATATATTTTATGTTTTCAGGGCGCAGACGTTGGTAGTGAAGGTAGAACCGTCTGAATACAAGTAAGTAATTATGATCATCATGATTTCCTTTTGTTTTAAAATACTGGTATTCAGTTGCATTATGAGGGGCTCGTGGCTAAGTAATAAAAAAATAATAGCCGCACGGGTTGATCGAAGGCAAAAATACGCTTGCCGTGGTCGGTGAAGACCGTGAACCGTGAAGACCGTGCCTCGGAAAGCACGTTAAGCCGTTGGTCCCGGCTGTAAAAACAAAAAAAAAAAAATATGTTTATTTACGGTAAACATGATGCAATAAAAAAATCTAACAAATTGGGGAAAAACGCGTCATATCCTTGCAAAACGGCCATCGCTCAGCATAATGCTGCGACCCTCTACAAGATAGAGCCCCAGCGCTGGTTTTCAGCGACAGCTGGCGTTGACGTGATGACGTCGACGGGTGCAGCATGCAATGAAATACAATATAAATAAAATAAATTAATACACAATACATTCTAAATGTTTATACAAGGTGTAGCTTAAATAACGCACAACATCAGGGGTCATTGAACTCACCAAACTCATTGAATTGACCAAACCTGAAATTGCGAAAAAAAAACAGCTGCTCAGTACATTTTGACGAATTATGCGAACATAAATGTACAGAACAGCTGATTTTTTTTCGCGATTTCATGTTTGGTCCCATAGTACTTAAAAGTTTTTCATAATGATGAGTACAATGACCCTTTAACACGTTCTGTGCGGCCAACGCGCATGCGCGATTTTCGAACGTTCACCATGTGCTGGCGGCGCTTATGCGCGTCCATACAATTTATATAACTTCCTTCGAATGCGGCGCGCCGCACCTGTGGGTTTTTTGTGCATCTCTATTGTTATTGGCGTAATTGTTTTATGATTCATAAAACTGGAAAATTTTCAAACACACATAAGCGTCTCGCCGCACTTGGGACAAGTTTGTAACGCCGCACATATGCGCCCAGCCGCACTGGGTAGAGTTTCTTCAACCGCGCATGCGCGCTCATAGCACCACACGAATTATTTTTTGGGCGCGCATGAGGGTTTGCCGCACAGGGTTTAGTGTATCATAAAGCAGCACTTGGAGCAAATTCGCCAAATAATTCAGCAGTTAATGTGTTAAAAGGTTGTGCGTTATTTAAGTTACACCTTGTATAAATATCAGGATCCATTCAGCCGTTCTGACGTGATTGAGTAACAAACATCCATCCATTTAAAAATTTCGCATTTATAATATTATTACGATAATATTTAATAATAATAATAAATGTTTATTGATAATTTACAAGTATTGCAGTACAGTATGAGTAATTATAAATGGTAAAATTACAAATTTGCTACAATTATAGTGGTTGCAGTTCTGATCTCCTAACTAGGTTACTGTATAACCTGTATGAAGGAGTGACAGTTCCGTTACCCCGTGGATTACAAGCATAGGTTTTTTATTTTATACTAGCTGACCCGGCGAACTTCGTATCGCCTAACAGTCGATTCTTTTTTTTTTTTTTTAATACTTATTCTGCTATATTCAGGACTACTACTATTCAGAAATACTAACGACACTCAATTGTTTTGCCTTCCCGAAACCTCTCCACTAACACTTAAACTTTATGGTATGGTATTAAAGTTCAAATTGACTTTTAAGTATTATTACGAATCGATTATATGGGAGTATAGAAAAGTGTTGTTTTAGACCTTTTCAGGCATTTTTTTTATTTTTTAAGAACCATCCTCGTACTTCAAGGAATATTCTAAAAAAAGAATTAGCAAAATCGGTTCAGCTGCTCTCGAGATTTGCGCTTAGCAACACATTCAGCGATTCATTTTTATATTATAGATTTACGAACATTTGTATTTTACTGCTACAAAAATAAATAAGTTCTAACTAAATGTAAGTATAGAAAAACAAAAAAAAAATTAACTGAGAATTTGAATTTGATTTAAAATGGCAACATTCTGTTCAGTCCGCACGTGGGCTGTCATTCGTAGATCTTTGACAGTCGTTACGGGTCGTCAGAAGCCCGAAAGTCTGACAATCAGTCTTACCAAGGGGTATTGTATTACCCAGTATCTGGGTTGTGGAGGTCGGGCAGCCGCTCCATGTGAAATACTGGTATTCAGCCGCATCCGGTTAGCCTGGAAGCCGATCCCAACATAGTTGGGAAAAGGCTAGGCAGATGTTGATGCAGAAATATTTTTAAAACTGTATTTGCCATGTTTACTATATTTTGTTTTAGTTTAGAAACCTTTACATCATTACGTATTCAAGACGAGGGCTGGCCCATTTTAGTGTGCGTCAGAATGGCTGGTTGTCTGTGGCGTTGGTTTATGAGAGTAGATTCGAAAATTGCTACATAATTGCTTATATTTGCTACATATAATAAATAATTGCTAGTGTAGGAGATGACCAGCCAACCAAACGTCAGGATTGCTGGTCAAAAATAATATTTTGTTTCTAGATATATATCCTATGTAGCAATTATTTATTATATGTAGCAAATATAAGCAATTATGTAGCAATTTTCGAATCAACTCTCATAGACCAACGCCACAGACAACCAGCCATTCTGACGCACACCCCATTTTAGGCCAAAGAATCAGCATTGCCATCCAACGTGGCAATGCTGCCAGCTTCTGGACACTTTTCCTATTGACAGCGATGCGGACGAATTTTTTGATACCCAATGAGCTCCTCCCTTTTTTTCTTTTTTATACTTATAATTGTACATAATACATATATTTTAGTGTTGGCTTGTATATTGTATTTAAGATTTATTGTATTAAAAGTTAATCCTCCTTCCTAATAATGTTTATTTCAATTTCAGTGAGGAACCTGAAATTTTCATTCCGGCTGCTGTGAAGGTAGAACCCAGCGACGTTGAGCTCAACAAGTAAGTCATAACTTCCTCACGGATTAACAGATGTTTTCATGTTCTTAGTAGTCTATACATCATTGAGGAGCTCGTGGCTAAGTAATAACAGCCGCACGGGTCGATCCATCAGGTTAAGCTACGCTTGCCGGGGTTGGTCCGTAGATGGGTGACTATCTTTACATACCGAGACTCCTCCGTGCCTCGGAAAGCACGTTAAGCCGTTGGTCCCGGTTGCCATTCGTGGATCTTTGTCAGTCGTTACGGGTCGTCAGAAGCCCGAAAGCCTGACAATCAGTCTTACCAAGGGGTATCGTATTACCCGATAACTGGGATGTGGAGGTCAGATAGGCAGTCGCTTCATGTAAAATACTGGTATTCAGCTGCATCCGGTTAGACTGGAAGCCGACCCAAACGTAGTTGGGAAAAGGCTAGGCAGATTGATTGAGTAGTCTATACATATCGTATATTGAAGTCGCTCTCGTGTCTGTCTGTGTGACCGCGTTGTTCTTCTAAACTACACAACGGATGTTGATGCGGTTGTCACCGTCATTTAGAACATTTATAGATGGGACATTCCGCAAAATCATTTAAATAAAAAGCGACTTACTACGACACAATAAAGTGCAATTCAGGTCGCACAACGCTTAAGTTATATTCACCTACAAGTTGCCTCTCTTTCTAACTCTTATACCTTCTGACCGCGGCTGTTCTACTGAATTGGCCCAATGAGAGGCCCGCCGCGTACTTGTAGCTTCATACCTAAACTGCGGAGTGTCCCATCTGTATTAATCTGTGAATACATTCATATTAAAATAAAGAAACCTCGATGTTGTGTCAAGTTGTAACAGCCGAGCGTAGCAGGGGCGAGTTGCTAGTTTATTATAAAACTAGCTTTTGCCCTCGGCTTCACTCGCGTTAATTTATAATAGCGGTTTAGGGCGTGAAAAGGTATTAAGCAAACAAACTTACTTTGAAATACTTAAACTTACTTAGGAGGATGAAAAACCGGTCTATCGACACTATAGACTCACAAAATGTATTAGGTGTAAAGAGAAAAAAAAAAAAACAACACACTACTAAAGTTTCTATAATAATATAATTCAATCATGATTCCAAATACACGTGGCGCCATCTGTAATTATAAGAACGTTATTGTTGTTTTCCTCGGGAATAGTACTTTTTTCGGGATGATGGGTACCCTATGTCCGTTTCTGTACACGTGACAACGTATATGCAAAATTTCAGTTTCATTTCAGTTTAGGCGTGAAAATGTAACAAACAAATAAACTTACTTTCGCATTTATAATATTAGTTAGGATAACAAGCCGCGAGCCCGGTGCCTGTCCCATCGGTAAATTGTCGAACTACTAACAAACTTAGATCCCCTATTTAACATATTTAGGGAATGAATTTTAAAAATTCCTCTCTTACTGCTCACCGTCGTTACAAACAGAACTCTTGCGCAACATTTCATGTTTCTAGACGCAGCGGTTTAGTTTGTGCGTTGTCTGTCAGTGAGTGAATGAATTTAAGATTTTTATTAAGTACTTAGACATTATATTTCTTGTTTGCAGGCAGCAAGCTGTAGCTGACCCAATTTCTGTAGACGTGAAGACAGAACCTCGCAGTGATGTAGTGGACAAGTAAGTAATCTTAATTATTTTAGAAGTCGTCAAGTCAAGTAAGCAACTTATACTCTTATTACGATTTACTCATAAATTTAAATGACATTCAGTTACTTAATTTCTTCTATTTTCGTTAGATTCCATCCTGTATAATTTTTCCACTGACCCACAATACTCACTCTGTATATTTTCTATTGGTTCTAAAATACTCATATTCTGTATCTCTTCCACAGCCTCTTAAAAACTCATCTTGTATATGTTTTCCCTTGCTTCTAAATCTCCCACTGCATATATTTTCTATTGACTTTAAAATTTAAAATTCCCACATGTAGGTATTGTATAATTTAAAATTTTATATATTTTATAAATTTTTTTTCGACCTAAAATACTCACTTGGTGTTTAACGCATTCACGGACACTAAACGCCCGCATTATTCGTATTAATTTTGATTGCAGCACAAACGAGACACTCGCACTAAATGAACCTGCTGAAACTAAACGTAAACGAAGAAAAATATCAAGAAGCAGTGACGTCACATCCACACGGTTAGTGTATTTTGACATTTGAGGATAATGCGTGCTAACACCTTCAGTTTTATCTGTGCGATTTATCTGAACAGTCGAACTGTACAGTGAAATCGTTATGTGTGTAGAACAAACAGGGCCCCAAGTCTGCTATTTTTTATAAATTCGTCATTCCAACACGATCCCATTGTCATTTTGCTAAAAGTTCGTAATCTGCTAAATTCATAATGGTCGATCATTGGTAGGTCAGTGGTCTCGTAATAGAATCGTGGTACTGATCAAAGGAACTGTCAAAATTTTAGCAGATTACCGCATACGTCAGTCTTTCATTTGTCATTATAGAATAGAATAGAATAGAATAAACTTTATTTCGAGCCAACTCATATAGGTATGGTTAGTAACATTGTTTTTAACATCATGTAAGAGATTACCATTTTAAGCCATTTCTTTCAATGGAGTGTCAGTGGTTGACCATTGGAAAGTCATAATGACGCCATTATATTAGTAGATAACAAAACTTGTCAAAATCAACAATTATGAAATCAATGACAGACCATTCTGACACTATTGTAATAGCAGACTTGAGGCCCTGTTGAACTGTACAGTTTAACTGAGATCTAATCAAAACATGAATAGATAAATCTGTACTTAGAGAACTGTACAGTTAAAACTGAGAGTGTGTAGTCGAAAACTGCGCAGTTTTGTCGCAGAGAGCGTGAAGTGAACACGTATTTTCTTCCTTGTTCTCCGCCTTTACGAAAACTCGTCGACCATGGCCCAATACGAATGGCTAGAAGACTTTTTGCAACTGTAGTGGTATGGAACCACACATGCACACACATGAGCTTAAGTGCCTATAACTTCGCATGTCTGCTAAGTTCGAACGACAGTCGACGTCACAACAACACACAACACATTTTTTACCTACCGCGTCATTTAGTAATTACCTCATTATCAGTTATTGTACCGTAGAATAGAATAGAATAGAATATATTTATTGTAAAAACATGAGTATGCATCAAATAGATGTGCAAGGTCTTAAAATAACAGGTAGATCTGCATGTTTTGCCAGTTTTGGCGTACAATCATCATATTTTTGGTTTAGAATAAACCAGAAAAAATTGAGTCTACACAGAAAACTATGAAATTAATATGTTCTATGTTATTGGGTTTGGTTTCCGCACTTAATCCTACAAGTGGACCATTGTGCGTGTTAATATTTTAATTCTAATAATAGGTAATTTAAAAAAATGTAAAAATAAAGTATTGTTATATAGATTTGGAGGTCAAATTGTGAAAATGTCGTAATTATAGGAATCTATTTAATTAATTGAGGTCATTTAAAAAATCCGCTAAGGTATAATAGCATTTGGCTATGAGATATTTTTTAAAATGTATTTTAAACAGAGCAGTAGGCATTTCTCTAATAGGTTTTGGGATTTTATTATAAATTATTATTGCTAAACAAAAAATACTTTTACGCATCAATGCCGTGGTTGATCTTGGTACGCATAATTTATTATTATCCCGTCGATTACGAATAGAAACGTCTGATAGTTTCTTAGTTTTAGTGCCGTGTTAGTTTTAGTATCATTATTATTAAACTCATTGTGTACCAGTAAATGAACATTTAGTTCCATAGAACCTAAATCACGTCCCAACAAAAGTTCTATACAACTATACCAATCGGAGCCTTCATTATGGAAAATCAAAAGCAAGGAATACCACAATCGAATAAAAAAAGATTCAGCTTAACGTCGTCGTTGCAACTTTAAGACCTCTTGTGTGTGAAAATCAATTTTGTGAGAAAATCGATAAAAACCGTCTATCAGTTTTAATTAGCAAGGACATTGGAGATCTTGGAGTTTGTAAACAAATTACGATTGAAACGTCGTATACACATGAGAGTGTTTGCATTCGATAGAGCTTCAAAATGTAGAATCGGCTGGCGTAAAAAAGTGATTTTGCCAAAAGTGACACATAAGAGGTCTTAAAGTCGCAACGACGTTATGAGAAGCTAATTTTGAAACTACGCGAAATAGATCCTCAAAGTATTAAAGATGCTGTTATAAAGAAAATTATAATTATAATTAAATTTTGTATTCCTACGCTGTACGTAGGAATACAAAAAGTCATTACCTCAAAATCAGGATCAGGCGCTGAAGATATTTATGAGCCAAAGTTATGGTATTACCCATTATTGCGTTTCTTAGACGATCAAAATTTAGCAAGGCCTAGTTGGTCGAATTTGGATGTAAAAACTGAATGATCGCGCAATTTACTTGAAAGGGTGTAGGCTGTATAATGGACCTACGAATTATCTGTACAGTTTAACTGTACAGATAAATAAAAAATAAATTGTACCAGGACTATTTGTAACATTATAACATTACAATAGCAAATCATTGTGTCACGGTATAGCTTGTTAATTAAAGTGATTGTAGGAGGAAGGCGTCGGTGTCTGTCACACAGTTAATACTAGCACAGACATCGTCGTTTACTCTATCTTTAAAATATCTACACAAAACTTTGTACATTGTGTTTTTGATTAGGATAGATGAATTGTACCCACATTTGTTAATATTTTTTTTATTATTATTTTATTATATTATAAATTAAAGTCGCTGTCTGTAACAAAAAAAAAAAAAATCGCACAGATAAAACTGAAGGTGTGTAGCGCGCATTAGGTATAGATAAATAATTTACATTCAATTTTTTTTTCTTTTTTTTGTTAGATGTAGAAAAGTTAAATGCTGAAAAGTAATTTTACTCGATATACATATCGACCGTCCCTATTAACAATATCAGATATACATTTTTACCAATATTCATTTGTTAACATAAATCGAATTACAATTAAAAAAAAAATCTTCACTGTCAAAACAAACTTTGAACTGAGGGCAGTTCAAAGTTTGCCCTAACGATAAAAAAGAATCTTTATGATATTAACAATGTCAGTTCTGCGAAAAAGACCACTGTTCAGTAGGGACTAAACAGTAGTCTCCCTGCAGAACCGACATTGTTAATAGGGACCGTCGATATACGTAGTTAAGTAAATCCACAAAATCTTGTGTTTAATTTCAATCCAATTAGTTGTGGTGCGTGCGGTGCACGTACGTGTTTGTTAATTTTTTTTAATAAGTAATGAGTTGTGCAATAAGTAGGCTTGCATCTTTGCAAATACACGCGCGACCTACATGGTGGTCTTTGAAAAACGACGAAAGACAAAAACTTGAAGAAACCGTAAAGAATTTAAAAAAAAAATAACCGGCCAAGTGCGTGTCGGACCACGCGCAATGAAGGGTTCCGTAGTTGGGATGAATTTATCGCAAGAACACACTTAACGTTGTAGTTGAAAAACATGTTCTACTATACATTCCAACTGCAAATGTAAGTTTGTACGCACAATATTGAGAGATTTACCATGTTGTTTTAAAAGACCATAGACTTCTTATAGGTTTTCCTGTAATCTATAGGTTTAGAACTATTTTCTGTTTTGTTTTTTCAAAATTTTTGTTTAGTAGTTTCGGAGAAGGGATGGAAATTGACCGTCCCCCCCGGACGGTCAATTTTCGTCTATTTTCTTAAATAACTTTAAAACATTTTATTTGAAAATTATACAAAAATATATTTGGGACCCTCATCAAATGAAAGGGCTTAGGTACCCCTTTCATTAGATATGTCACACTGTACAGTTTGCTATACTTGTTTATTTTATTTTCTTATTTACGTACACGTCCGTGTTTGGGTCACAGAAAATGAGTTCCGTTTTTTCCTTTTGAGGTACGGAACCCTAAAAATCAAAGACATGTGACAACAGCCCTCACTGTGCCCGCGTGCTGCACTAGAGCCCACTTTCTCTCACAGGAGACCTGGGGCTGCAGTCTCGACATAAATATGGATCGCTTTACGACCGAATTCGGTCGCAATATCCTAATGGGGTCCCTAGACGGTCAAAATTGCTTGACAAGTCAGAAAGAATCACGTGCTTGTCAATCAATTTTGACCGTCTGGTAACCCCATTAGAACTTTGCGACCGAATTCGGTCGTCAAGCGATCGCTATCTTTGTCGAGATTGCAGCCCCTGAGTCCCAGCTGTGGGGAAGTTGTAGGCGGATTAATTAATTATGATACCGCACCTTCGGTAAGACAAGGGCACAACTGCACTTTTATGATTTTAGAGGAGAGCTACTTTAAGATTTTTTTTTACATTAAATACCATACTATTCTGCTCATACCATCTTTCTACCTTGAAATGATTGATCTTTGCATGAAATAAGCCCTATACTATTGTGATTCCAGATAAAAGGGTATTTTTAAAGCAGTTTGGCATATTTAACCGACTGTATGAAATTTTGACATTTATGGCCTTGTCTTACCGACGAAGGTGCGATATATCAAAATTTTTTTGTTGCCTTGACTGCCTCGTTAGACTAGTGGTCGCAACACGCTACTGCTGCGCAAGGGGTCCTGGATTCGATTCCCAGGTCGGGCAAAGTGTTATTGGGTTTTTTCGTCAGGAATTTCTCAATAGCAGCCTGGGCCTGCAGTCTCGACATCACAATCGCGATCGCTTTACGACCGAATTCGGTCGCAAAGTCCTAATGGGGTACCTAGACAGTCAAAATTGCTTGACAAGCATGTGATTTTTTCGTGTATGTCATACAAATTTTTGACCGTCTAGAGACCCCACTAGGACTTTGCGACGGAATTCGGTAGTATAGCGATCGCTATCTATGTCGAGAGTGCAGCCCCTGGAGTCTGGATTTGTGCCCGTTTGATGGCAATAGGCTCGCCCCCTATTACATGGGACTGTACTATAGGTACACCTCTGCCTAACCCTTCGAGGTTTACAGGCGTGATGTTGTATTATGTATATTTTTGTGCAGGCAACACACACGAGGAGAATCCTCGAGTACGGCGGCCGCGAGTAGCGTTCGACTCACGGAAGAACTAGACGAGTAAGTACATGAGTACTGCACAAGTTACAATGTCTCACTCTTCACTCGTGAACACAGCAATGCTGAATGCTACGTTATACATAGCATTCAGCATTGCTGTGTAAACCAGGCTTAAACCAGACTTTCCGATGCGCATGGCATGGCGCGCTGCTGTTTTTGTATATGCAGGGTGTAAGTGTAAACAGCATCGATCACTAATAAACAACTAGATGCACAATGCCATACAAAAATTCTCTTAAAACGGTCGCCAATTGTCTTTACCTACTTCTAATTGAAATAAATATACGTTAATGTAAATTCAACCATAAGTGCAATGTTTAAAGTTATATTCACAAAGCCGTTACGACCGGTGCTTGCTAGTCAACATACATCAAAACAAATTCAACCTTACTTACAATGTTTTAAAATCAGATTTACAGTGCGAAAAAAAAAAAACAATAGATTTTACGACCGAGGCTCACCGCTAGGACACAGGAATATATTATTATAAAGGTATTTTTTTAAAGCTTTAAGCTTAATGTATTAAAAAAAGTGTACGTAATAAAACACATTTTATTCTCTTCTTTGGTGTATATGTGTAATCATTATATTATAATTTACCTGAATAGATCGATCACTAATAAAGAACTAGATACACAATCAGCGCAAAAAAGGTC
This sequence comes from Dicycla oo, assembly GCA_948252095.1. Classification (NCBI taxonomy): domain Eukaryota; kingdom Metazoa; phylum Arthropoda; class Insecta; order Lepidoptera; family Noctuidae; genus Dicycla; species Dicycla oo. Next base: position 10,051,657 of record OX411734.1, read on the forward strand.
CTTACCGAATGAATGCCCACTTGGACGGGTACGTTTGAATTACATTAACGTATATTTATTTCAACTGCAATTACGTAAACACAATTGGCGACGAGAACTTTTGCATGGGATTGTGTTACTATAATAATAAAAAAAGAAACAATAGCGTCTCCACAAATGGAACAGAATCAACGCACATAACCCGAACAATTTAAGCGGGCATGCGATAGTATGATTACTACGTTTACTGAGAGTCTTTACAATTGAGACGCTTTATAACTCCTCCTGTTTATTACGACTTCATTAAAAAAATGTTTTTACGACGATTTCCTGAGAAAATATCAGTATTTACAATACAGTGATAACAATTATATATTGATAATATTAATAGTTACCGAAAATATGAAACTCCATCTTTTTTTTTTGCGTCCTGGAAGTGTGATTTTCGCACTTTCTTTAACGAGCACTGAGTATTACTTACTGTCGGAGCGTTCAAATGCTACTAGAGTAAAAGTACACCAAATGTTAAATTTGGTGGACTTTCGGTGTGGACATTTTTTGCCGCTGATTGTGTATCTAGTTGTTTATTAGAGATCGATGGTAAACAGTGGCAACCTTTTAAGGGGTCATTGTACTAAACCTATAATCGCGAAAAAAGTCAGCTGTTCAGTATATTTATGTTCGCTTATTTTGTCAAAATGTACCGAACAGCTGATTTTTGGTTCGCGATTTCAGGTTTGGTCCCATAGTAAAAGTTGTTCATAATCATGAGTACAATGACCCCTTAAAAGGTTGCCATTGCTTACACTTACACACTGTATATTGACTACTGAGTTATTTGTAGCTTACTTCGGAGCGGCAAACTGCACATTCACAAGTATTATTTATAGAATTATAATCATTAAAATCATCAATACAGTAAGGCTATTCTGTACAAATCTCACCGTGAAAACTTAGGTGACGTGAGCGTGGAGTGAGCTGTCAATAGTGTCAACCCCTAGCATCAGGTGGAATGACAGCTCTCTTCAAGCTCACTTCACCTACGTTTTCACGGTGATATTTTTACAGAATAGACCGGCTGTTCTCTACGTTCATATTCCTCTCTTGAAATGACTATTTAATGAAATCTTGACATTTGAGGTCTTTTCTAACTTATGAAGTTTACTGATTCTAATGATAGGTAATAATTCTGTTAAAATATGTTTGTTACGGTCGCGAATTATATTTCAATCAACATAAAACCAAATTGCAAAAAACTTAAGAATATTTGAATTTCGCGGGCTACCTTAGCGCTTTGTTTATTTCCTCAGAAGGATGATTGACATAGGTTGTGTAATGCGGTTACAATATTTTGATGACTTCCTTTAAAATGTACCTATATCTTCTTTATTTCAGAAGCCGTCTGTTCGGAGATACAGCAATAAAAGCGGAGGAAATAGACATTAATGAAGAAGGAGTTAGTTAATTTTAAGATTGTCAAATTCATGAGATTTATGTGATCTTTTTTTTTTTTCTTAAGGTATCTATGCTCGTGACTGTACGACTGCAACGAAAGTTGGTAATATTTAGGTTATATATAAATTGATGTAAAATTATTCATTACTCGGATCTGGTTTTAGTATTTCGTGTAGTGTAGAATTTATGTAATTCGACTATACCTACTATAAAACATGCGGATGCCCCAATCAAAGGTAAGGTAAGGGACACTTTTTACAAAAATCGTTTTATTGCATAATCTTGTTAACCTAGTAAGTCTCTACCAAATACAAAAACACAGCGTTAAACACTCACAAATAAGCAGATATATTTAAGCATCGAAACCTAAGCGCCCCATTCACTGCCCCGTCACCACTTTACGTTTTTGCGTTCTTCTATAAAATGTCGTTTTAAGTCCTTACTAGGTTTTGAAATGGGGCAGCCGCATGGTAAGGCACTCCAGTAACAGAATTTTTGAAATGATCAGTACTTCCAGACTACATCCAAACTTAGATACATCTAGTAGTTTTTTCATAATATCTGTACACCCAAACGTCTGTTCATGAAATTTTACGCGTTCGTTTTCGTTATAAATCATCGTCTATTTCACTAAAACAAATTAGAACGTACTTAAATAAATAAATAAAACTAAATAAATAGGTAGATAAACTAAATACTTAGCAAGCATATTAGCCACTCCACCAACAAGTTCGAGCCGCCGACTAGTGCAACCTTAATAACATTAGTGTACATTGTAATTAATGTTCATTTCGAGCGCCGCTTTGGCCATAAACGACTGACTGTTCTGAAGTCAATTTCATTCCTATGGAAATGGATGATTACGTTTTCTACTTTAAATAGTCGCTAAGTTTTAATTGGCTGTGAATAAGTCAGTCAATATTTCTGTATTTTCTAATATTTCTTTTTTCTTTATTACTTAATTGTAAGGTTTATTTCTTTATTTTTGTACTAGCTGACCCGATAGAAAAAAGCACTATCAGTATTTTCCCGAATTTTCAATTTTTTCGGGCAACTTTACCAATTTTCATTTCTATAAAAACCTAATTTCAAAAAATTGACAAATCGGTACAGTTGTTCTCAAATTATCCAACAAGCAGCATTTCATTTTTATTTATATAGATTTTCTCTAGTATCCTAAACTGTATCTATTATAGAATTACAATTTGGTATAATTATACTGAGTACTTTCAATTTTATTGTTGATTAATTTATTGTTTCAACTTGACTGAATTTTGATGACTTAAGTATATAATAAAAAAATAATGTCACTTTGTACTTGTTTTATTTTCTTTTCTGCGGTGACCAACAAAAGCGTAATCAACCTGTAACGTTACCAATTCTGGGACACAGGCCTCCTCTCTGTGAGGTCATCAGCGTGTCAGTCGATGTCCATTGCTAGACACAGGCCTCCTCTCTGTGAGGTCATCAGCGTGTCAGTCGACTTCCACTGCTAGACACAGGCCTCCTCTCTGTGAGGTCATCAGCGTGTCAGTCGACGTCCATTGCTAGACACAGGCCTCCTCTCTGTGAGGTCATCAGCGTGTCAGTCGACTTCCACTGCTAGACACAGGCCTCCTCTGTGAGGTCATCAGCGTGTCAGTCGACTTCCACTGCTAGACACAGGCCTCCTCTCTGTGAGGTCATCAGCGTGTCAGTCGACGTCCACTGCTAGACACAGGCCTCCTCTCTGTGAGGTCATCAGCGTGTCATTCGACTTCCACTGCTAGATACAGGCCTCCTCTCTGTGAGGTCATCAGCGTGTCAGTCGACGTCCATTGCTAGACACAGGCCTCCTCTCTGTGAGGTCATCAGCGTGTCAGTCGACGTCCATTGCTAGACACAGGCCTCCTCTCTGTGAGGTCATCAGCGTGTCAGTCGACGTCCATTGCTAGACACAGGCCTCCTCTCTGTGAGGTCATCAGCGTGTCAGTCGACGTCCATTGCTAGACACAGGCCTCCTCTCTGTGAGGTCATCAGCGTGTTAGTCGACTTCCACTGCTAGACACAGGCCTCCTCTCTGTGAGGTCATCAGCGTGTCAGTCGACGTCCACTGCTAGACACAGGCCTTCTCTCTGTGAGGTCATCAGCGTGTCAGTCGACTTCCACTGCTAGACACAGGCCTCCTCTCTGTGAGGTCATCAGCGTGTCAGTCGACTTCCACTGCTAGACACAGGCCTCCTCTCTGTGAGGTCATCAGCGTGTCAGTCGACGTCCACTGCTAGACACAGGCCTCCTCTCTGTGAGGTCATCAGCGTGTCAGTCGACTTCCACTGCTAGACACAGGCCTCCTCTCTGTGAGGTCATCAGCGTGTCAGTCGACTTCCACTGCTAGACACAGGCCTCCTCTCTGTGAGGCAGGGATTGAATAACCGAAAAATTATGGTTAAAAAGGTAAGCGGTATGACGTCATACCTTTAAATTTCGATACCTTAAAATAAAGGTACCTTTAAATTACTATACCTTAAAGTAACTGTACCTGTATAATTTCGATATTGGAATATTGCGGTATCATTACTTTTTCAAGTATCTAAATTATAAAATAAAGGTTTTCTTTGTACCCTGCCGCCCGCGCCGCCGAGTCGTCACGCGTCGTGTCGGCCGCAATGGTAAGAAGAGTAGGTACTTGATCGAAAATTTACTGATATTCGTGCCTCGGCAGCCAGACAAAGCATTGTTTTGCCATTTTGCCGCCATTCATGTTTCCGTGTCTACTTTGTCAACTTAATCAGAAGTATACTTTGTTGAAACTTTACAACTAGAATGTCGCCATAGATAAAAGTAGTTTACAAACATTATTTTTTTCACTTTTTAGCTCAGTTTAATGGTATTAAAGCGTGTTTTTAGTTTTTTTTTTTTAAATATAATTTATTTAGAGTGAGGCTGAAGGAATGTAATTTTTCGAGTTGTGAGATCGTCGATTGTAAAGTCGCTGCATTCGGTTTCATACAGAAATCCTAGTCAGCAGTCAACTCTTTTACGTCGCCGCGCTCCGTGTGGCACAAACAGAACTTTTGTATGCAACCGAATGCACAGGGACACATTGATTTTTATGAATAAAAACAATTAAAAAAAAAATTACGGACTAACAACTCAAAATATTTCGTCCGCTTGGTTCGTCCTAAACACGATACCTATACCTAACGACAAATAAACACGAGCGAGTAGTGAGAGGAAAACTGTACTTTATAATTTTTTTGGTTTTATGATTTATTTCAGAACCAGCCATCATGGGTCAGAATAAGCGCCATCATTCGCCAGATGTTTTAGTGGATTCGGAACCAGGGCTCGGAACCGGTTTTTAAAAAGAGCGGTTAATTTCGATTAAATACCGGTTAATATATCGTTCCTTTATTTACCGGTTAAACAAGTGAACTGTTTTTATGTAACCCAAATGATAAAGGTTACCGGTTACATAAGCACAAACGGTTTTAACACCCAAACTAACCGGTTAATCACGTAATTCGTACCTAAATTGTTTTCGTCTATTTTTTAACACTTCCAACAAGTTATAGTGACATTACCCCAGAAAGTATTATGAAACAAAATGGTTGATCTGAGGACGTCAAATACAACCGGATAACTTAAATGGTGCGGATAGATAGGACGCGGGCGCGACGACACGTACTCACTGTGTGCTCGTACAAATAATTTCTTTTAAGTAACTTAAAGCAATCTCCCCGTCCTAAACTATATACAATACGGTAGCTAAGCCTAAAAGCTATCTAGTGCGTGAATCAGTTGTCTTCCAGAGCAAGAGGTGTCCGAATAAACACAGTATTAACACAAATCGGTTGCAAAAATTTTAAATCACCGCTGTGAGAGCTGTGAGTCATCACGTCAACGAGCCAGCTGAGCGACGGGCTGGGGTCAACGACCGGCCTTCGCGCACATCGCTACTACAAGGACAGCGGTCGCTCGTCAACGTTCGGACGCCCGAGGATTCCCGAGGATTCACGAGGATTCACGAAGTTAATCAGCGCCTGCGCCGCGCCGGCTCACAGCGACGCGCAAAGGTATCATCCATTATATATTGAGGGAAGTGACTCATTACTGCTCACTAGTACAAACGCTACATGCTACTGAATCATTATATGTCAAGTCAAGCTTTCTAGCGATATCTACCGGGTAATAGCAAATTTATCTGAGCCATTACCTATTGCTGCGCCTTTACAGCATGATCGAGCTATTTAAGTTTCTGGTACACTACTCTAAACCAATATAGAGGCAGCAAATTGCAGTTAAGTGGACTGATACGATTTTTGCTGATAACAATTTATGAAAATGAACTTCTTAGAGAACATTACCTTCCGTCGCATGCGCACACAATCAGACAATTCGGAACTAAATGAAAGTGACATAATTTCACAAACATTGAATTACACATCAAACAGTATGCCAGGTGTGCCAGATGATGATGAAACTGTTCAACAATTAAAGATAATGAAGGATAGGATTGAGGAATTATCATTACAACTAAATAGCGCCCACAATGAAATTGAAAATTTGTCATTAGAAAATAATAAACTAAAGCAAATAAACGAAGATTTAATGAAGAAGAATGAAATGTTTAAAAAAATTGCATGTACTCCTGTAAAACACAAAGCTACGCCAAAGAAGAACACGAAAAAGAATAGTGGCAAATCGGAAAACACACCAACATATAAGATCCAACCAGTAAGTCAAGATAGCAACTACACAAACAAATCAGTCTGCACTCAAAAGATTTGCCATACTAAAATTCCGGATACCCCATCGCCAGCTTCGATAACGTCTACAAAGCAAAAAATATGTTTCGTAAGTAGTGAAGCCTCGAACAGACTAAACACTTTAATAGAAAAGACACTTTTATGTAATTATGAAGTCTGTCACTACCGTACACCTAATTGTGGAATAGAATATATCCTAAGTAAAATCAATGGAAAAGTTCGAAATTTGACTAAATCAGACTATTGTGTTATTTATATTGGTGAGGAAGATTTTCGGAGGACACAAAACTATCGAAATCTTGTATTGTCCATTCATGAATATCTGGTACCTTTTAATCATACCAACTTTATAATTTGTTTACCAACATTTAAATATATGAACAACTCTAATGTTATGTTCAATAGCCGAGTGGAAGCCTTTAATAACTTACTCTTTATGGACGCCGAGACCTATAAGTATGCCTTTATTTTGGATACTAACTTAAATTTGCCTTTTACTATTGAAACATACAGCCAGCGTTTTGGGACCTTGAATTATAAAGGTCAAGAAATAATAATGTCCGATCTAAAAGACCTGATTTATGATTTAACGGTACTAAATGCTGTTCATTTAGAAGTTGATAATTTCCAAAAACTACAGCAAAATTCGGAAACAGACACGGAAACACAAAATCTTTTCTATACTATTGATTCACAAATAACTAGTGATATAAATTCTTCTGTTAACCATTCCTTTCGGGACTAATGCCCATGAATTTAAAAATCAATTCAAAATCCTTTTCCAAAATATCCAAAGTGTTTATAACAAACAATATGTATTAGAAGCATTTCTGGAAGAAAACCCTATTTATAACGCAGTATGTTTGACAGAGACTTGGCTATCAAACGAAAAACTAAATATTATCCAATTCAGCGGTTATAAAATGGCAGCGTCTTATTGCCGTAGTAGGCGCGCAGGTGGTGGCGTCTGCATCTTGTTGCAAGATCATATCGATTGTATAGATAGAAAGGATATCACTGACATGTCCATAGAATATATCGTAGAAGTATGCGCAGTAGAATTACCCATACATAATATTTTATTATTAACCATTTATTGGAATAAGAGGGAAGAGGATATATTTTACAGTCAATTAAGAAGAATTTTGAATAATGTAAATGATAAGTATTCCAAACTAAATGTTATAATAGGTGGGGATCTCAATGTTAATATCTTGGAGAACAATAGAAAGTCTAATCAACTTCTAGATCAAATGTTAGAATATAAACTTACTCAACAAATAAAAGAACCTACACGAATTACCCTATCTTCATCTACTTGCTTGGACCTAATATTTACAAACCTGAATACTAATAAATTTTTCACAAAGGTTAAGGAATTAGGTTTTTCAGATCATTGCGCAACAGAAATACATATCTCCATACCGAATACACCCATTAAACAAACAACTTGGTACACAAACAAGAGATTATTTAATAAAGTTAATATATTAAAATTTAAATCTGCATTAAATACTATCGATTGGAATTCTATTATTTTAAATAACCAGAATATGGATGAAAACTACAAATCTTTTCATGATTCACTAACCAACATCCTGAACAAATGCATACCATTACGAAAAATAAAAATAAAAACGAACTACAAAAAATATTGGTTAACCAAAGGTATAAAAATCTCTAGTAAAAACAAAAGATTATTAAAAATACTTACGTTAAAAACTAATAACCCAATATTAACAAAATATTACAAAAAATATGAGAAATTATTAAAAAAATTAGTTACCACAGCAAAAAAATTACAATACATTAATAAAATTAAAAAATCAACAAATAACGTCAAAACTATGTGGGGAATCATAAAAGAACGAAAAAATAAAACAATAAAAAAAGAAAAAAACAACATAAAACTACAAACAAACAACAATAGTATCACATCTGAACCCAAGGAAGTTGCAGATATCTTCAACAACTTTTTTGCCTCGATCGGCGAGGAAAGCCGTTCACAAACAAGTAAGCCCAAAGGTTCCCCTGTGCTCTCTCCTACCCAAAACACAATGTTTCTAAGCCCTGTAGACCCATATGAAATAAATTTTTTAATAAAAAATCTAAAAAACAAAAATAGTTACGGAATAGACGAACTCCCACCAAGTTTATTCAAACAATGTGCAGACGAACTCACTCTACCTTTCTATAAATTGACAAACCAATCTTTTGAAGAGGGCGTCTTCCCTGATCAGCTAAAGATTGCACTTGTGAAACCTTTACACAAAAAAGGTGATAAAAAAGAGCCAAGCAATTATCGTCCAATAGCTCTACTGCCTACTGCTTCAAAAATTTTTGAGAAAGCTATGTGTAATCGTGTGTACGCCTTCTGCGAGAAATACAAAGTATTCGACGAATGCCAAAATGGCTTTCGTAAAAATAAATCCACAACTTTAGCTGTTTACAAATTTATACAGGAAGCTCTAAATATAATAAATAGTAAAAAATACGCAATTGGTACACTACTAGACATGAGCAAAGCCTATGATAAAGTGCAATATAGAATACTGCTAAATAAATTACATGGAGTGGGAATCCGTGGTAACTCCTACAAATGGTTTAAGTCCTATCTGACAAACAGAAAGCAATTAGTCGAAACAGAATACTTTAATAATAGAACTAACGAACTACAAAAGTTCCGTTCAGACTGTAAGGCTATAACCGCCTCAATACCGCAAGGGAGTGTCTGTGGATGTCTTCTTTTTCTTATTTACATAAATGATCTTCCAAAAACAATTCAAGATTCCGGGCCATGCGTTTTGTTTGCGGATGATATTTCTATCCTCACCCCCTGTTATAATATCGAAGAGTTAAAAATTAACCTCAATAATACTCTCACTAAAACAATATCCTGGTTAAATGAACATAATTTAGAAATTAATTTTAAGAAAACTAAGCTTATAACATTCCACCCCCATCAAAAAACTCATCTAGACGTAAATTTCTCTTTTAACAACCACAAATTAGAATTAGTAAACGAGTTTTCATTATTAGGTTTAACTATAGATACTAACATTAATTGGAAATCTCACATTCAGAAAATAAAAACAAAACTCTCAACATTTTTGTATGCTTTTCGCGAAATAAAAAAAACCACAAACTTAGAGACTGCTCTGGCTACTTACTACGCCTACGCCCATGCGTGGCTCAGCTATGGTGTTATAATGTGGGGTAATAGCACGGACGCGCCATCACTGTTTACTACTCAAAAAAAGTTAATTCGTATCTTGGTAAATATTCAACAAACCGACAGCTGCAAACCTCATTTCGAAAAACTTAAGATTTTAACATTGCCATGTATTTATATATTGGAAATCTGTAAATTTGCGCACACTCACCAAGACTTCTACACCAAACGTGAAGACATACAGTCAAGAATCACACTCCGACATAAAACACGTCTAAATCTACCAACATCTCGCTTGAAAATGCATTCTTCCGGCCCACTTGTAATGTCAATAAAAATTTATAATAAACTACCCGAACTAATAAGAAATGAAAAAAAGATTACTATTTTTACAAATAAATTAAAAAAACTATTGCAAAGTAAATGCTACTACAGCTTAGATGAATATTTTAATGACAAATCTATACAGCTCGAAAATTAATATAAAATATAAACAATAACGATATGAAATACTGCATCATAATTCGATTCTAAATAGTATGTAATTAATGTTTAATTTAATGAAATGGATGGATAATTAATGTAAAATATTATAATGCATGAATGTTTAATGAAATTGTATAATTAGGATAAGTTAGTCTATAAGTCATTTTTGTCCTATATAATAATAAGAATAATGTATTTTGCTGTGCCCTACAGGGTCCACAATTGTGTCAACAGTATTGTTCACCACCACCTATTCATGTACATTGTGGAATGCAATAAAGGAATTGAAATTGAAATTGAAATTGAAATAGATTCATGTTTCGACTTGCTTAGTTGCGCGCCCGCAAACGTCGAGAAAACCTACGCCAGTCGTCACCCACTCCTCGTTCGTTGCGTTTGGATTTTGGACATTTCGTAAACTCACAGCGGAGATGTAATTATTTTTATTCTTGTGGTGAATGTGATAGATCAGTATTTATCATGGGGAGAAAAAAAGTGAATAGAATCTATTCCATGTTTACGTACGTTGCCTATTAGTATTTACAGTCCTTGTATCTTGTGGCGGCGACGCACGGTGGGCTGAAAATCGGTTTTCATAGACTTAGGAATTTTAATTTGCAAGTGCCGCCGGATTTTTTGCCGGATATCACTTCTATTGGTAATTAGTATATACAAAAATTACACCCAAGTTAATTCTGCTCAAAAACGAAGGAATTACAATTTTTTTTTATAAAAATCTCTTAAACGGAAAGGAAAACCGTAATATCCTTACTGATGTTTATAGTACTAATTATTTATGATTTTTTGTCGCCGATTTGCCGAAAAATGTTAAGCCGTTTTTATTTTAAATCGTCAAAATATTTTTATTTATTTTGAAATTATGAACGGTTTCTTTTAGTGTCTAAGTTAAGAAAATCGGTATGTTATTGACCCAAATATTAAGAATATATATAACACAAGAAATTAAACAAAAAATAGCTGTTTATTTTTTTTTATTCATAATTTAAATAAAACAGATGTTACAAAAATATTATTTAAGTACAATAAATATAATTATACAAATATTTTAAAGACTAATTTATGAAAAAAAAAAATGTATTGGTACAATAAACTAACATAAATAACAAAAAAAAAAACTTGAAACAGAAAATCATTAATTATTGCAGAGGCCTTTTGCATAGGTGGATGCAGCTTCATAGAAGCGCTTCCCCTCGTATTATATAATATTATTATAATTTAATTTTTTTTACATTTTGGTTGACATGTTATGTATTTGATATTTTATTTGTTTGAACTGCCATATGTATGTATTTTAATGTTATTTGATTTGAATGTTGACGGTTATTGTATGTTTATGTGTAAATTTTATATCAAAGTAATTACTTTTTTATGTTTTTCTAATTAGTATGGACTTTGTCTGAAAATAAACGAATTATTATTATTATTACTACTAATTTTCCTTATCACTCTCATTTGTCGGACTCCAATTAGTCATAATCCAAATTGGATATATCTAAAAACTCGAACTCAGTTTCCTGAAACAGAATTAAGTCGAGAGTTTCAGCAAAATAGCTCTGTTTTCTCCTGGCATCTAGCTTAGACCCCTAGATTGTTTCGGCAAATTAGCGACCAAAAATCATAAATAATTAGTACTATAACCATCTGTAAGGATATTACGGTTTTCCTTTCCGTTTAAGAGATATTTCGATTTTTCATACTAGCTTCATACAAAATTTTCATTAAAAAAATATTATTCCTCCGTTTTTGAGCAGAATTAACTCGGGTGTCATTTTTGTATATAGAAATAACTAATAAAAGTGATATCCGGCAAAAAATCCGGTACTTGCAAATTAAAATCCCCAAGTCTATGAAAGCCGATTTTCAGCCCACCGTGCGACGTTGCGAACTTGCATGCGACTTGATGCGACTACAATTTTGTAACTAAATGACATCGCAACGTCCAGACCGTGCGAGCGGGACCCTATCAAACTTGGTTTTAACCCGTTAACTTTCACTATCAAAACCAAAATTCAACCGGTAAAGAATTTTTGCGGTAGGACACACCGTTTTCGAGATATAAGCAAAAGAAAAGAAAAAAAAACTCCATTTTTAATCGCCACTCTTTAGTGTGACAATGTAATTTATCAACATTTTAGGTGAAAAACGTCAAATTCAGAATACCAAAATGCCATTTTTACTAAACTAAATATCATAATGCAATTTAGTGCTGTTAAACTATAATATAGTTGTGTCACTTTAGTCAATTTCAGAATGGGAAATCGTCGTTTGACAAGAATAAACTAAATTTTAGTGATTTTTGTCTACTTTAGACGCATTTGTGACAAGAGAATCGGCACCATTGAAGGGTTCCGTAGTTGGGATCAATTTATCCCAACAACAAACTGACATTGTAGTTCAAAAACATGTTCTCCCATACATTCCAACTGCAAATTGTAAGTTTGTACGCACAATATTGAGAGATTTACCATGTTATTTTAAGACCATAGACTTCTTATAAGTTTTTCTGTTATCTCTAGGTATAGAACTAGTTTCTTTATTTTTTTCAAAATTTTTGGCTCGGTAGTTTCGCAGATAAGGGGGAATGGTTAATTTTAGTTTATTTTCTTAAATAACTTAAAACAATTTATTGTAAAATTATAAAAAATATGTGTGAGAACCTTACAGTAAGCCCTTTTATTTGATATGTGACACGGTACAGTTTGCAAAACTTTTTTAAAAAGTATCTTCTTTGCCCCCCAAAATTGACCCCCCATTTTGATTTTTTATACAATTAAATTTAATAATAAAGCGTTTCGTACGTCTCAGTCGAGTGCAAATATTTTTCAATCTCAAATTTGTAAGGAAGTTTTTTTTATTTTATTAAATCTATTAATAAAAAAATACAACATGTATTTTATTGAACACTTCGTATTTCATTCGCAACGAATTTAATTTTTTTAAATAAAAAATGTAATATTTACAATCACAAAACTAGAAAGAAACTCAAGTAGGTTGATAAAATTAAAATACTATAGGCGGGCAGCCATATCGCGTCTTTACGTACCACGCGGCTGTAGGTATTTATTTCAAGGCCAGGGGCCGAGTTACAATACTGGTAGGTAGATATTTTTTACTGTGGCGTCGCGCTCGCTCTTCGTCGCATCATTTTTTTCGGTACCGAAATTATTTCGGTAAAGGTATTAGTAATATATAGTTATAACGATACCGTAAAAAAATATAGGTATAATTCTTTTTTTAACGGTACCACAACCGTAATTCTCAACCGTTTTGGTTCTACCTTTAAATCGAAGCTGTATCGTAATTCTATACCGGTACCATACCCTTATACCTTTACCGCTTTCAACCCCTGCTGTGAGGTCATCAGCGTGTCAGTCGACGTCCATTGCTAGACACAGGCCTCCTCTCTGTGAGGTCATCAGCGTGTCAGTCGACGTCCATTGCTAGACACAGGCCTCCTCTCTGTGAGATCAGCGTGTCAGTCGACGTCCATTGCTAGACACAGGCCTCCTCTCTGTGAGGTCATCAGCGTGTTAGTCGACTTCCACTGCTAGACACAGGCCTCCTCTCTGTGAGGTCATCAGCGTGTCAGTCGACGTCCACTGCTAGACACAGGCCTCCTCTCTGTGAGGTCATCAGCGTGTCAGTCGACGTCCATTGCTAGACACAGGCCTCCTCTCTGTGAGGTCATCAGCGTGTCAGTCGACGTCCACTGCTAGACACAGGCCTCCTCTCTGTGAGGTCATCAGCGTGTCAGTCGACTTCCACTGCTAGACACAGGCCTCCTCTCTGTGAGGTCATCAGCGTGTCAGTCGACGTCCATTGCTAGACACAGGCCTGCTCTCTGTGAGGTTATCAGCGTGTCAGTCGACGTCCACTGCTAGACACAGGCCTCCTCTCTGTGAGGTCATCAGCGTGTCAGTCGACTTCCACTGCTAGACACAGGCCTCCTCTCTGTGAGGTCATCAGCGTGTCAGTCGACTTCCACTGCTAGACACAGGCCTCCTCTCTGTGAGGTCATCAGCGTGTCAGTCGACGTCCACTGCTAGACACAGGCCTCCTCTCTGTGAGGACATCAGCGTGTCAGTCGACTTCCACTGCTAGACACAGGCCTCCTCTCTGTGAGGTCATCAGCGTGTCAGTCGACGTCCACTGCTAGACACAGGCCTCCTCTCTGTGAGGTCATCAGCGTGTCAGTCGACGTCCACTGCTAGATACAGGCCTCCTCTCTGTGAGGTCATCAGCGTGTCAGTTGACTTCCACTGCTAGACACAGGCCTCCTCTCTGTGAGGTCATCAGCGTGTCAGTCGACTTCCACTGCTAGACACAGGCCTCCTCTCTGTGAGGTCATCAGCGTGTCGGTCGACGTCCACTGCTAGATACAGGCCTCCTCTCTGTGAGGTCATCAGCGTGTCAGTCGACGTCCACTGCTAGACACAGGCCTCCTCTCTGTGAGGTCATCAGCGTGTCAGTCGACTTCCACTGCTAGACACAGGCCTCCTCTCTGTGAGGTCATCATCATTACTTCTGAACGAGGTCATTGCTGGGACACAGGCCTCCTCTGTGAGGTCATCATCGTTACAGCTGAACGAGGTCACTGCTGGGACACAGGCCTCCTCTCTGTGAGGTCATCATTGTTCCAGCCGAACGACCGGCAGATTAATATTCCTCCGTTATCAGAATCAGAAACACATGGGGCATATACATTATCAATATCTGACGCGCTCGAGTGCCATGTGTGATATGACAGGTTTGTTTGCATTTTTGAAAACCTGTAGGCGCTCTCCCCACCTCTGAAGGGTATACATTATATAACCTTTTTTTTCTTTCTACCATCTAATCTTCAAAATCCAATAGGTCCCCACGACGCTCGAGTAAATCACCAAAAACATCGTGGCCTCCTAAGTCTCACAAGAAGCAAGAACTAGAACCATTTTTTTTTTTTTTGTGGATGGGAAATCATCAAATAACTTCTCCCGCTCTGGGTGGAGCGGGAGGGCGTGTCAGACTTCTACTGACTAAAACCCACCCGTGTTCCTTCAGTTGCCTGTGCCAGGGCCACGGTAACTCTTTCGAACAACCCGCAACCCCGGCGGCCATCGGCCCTAGCGGACCCCTTCATTGGGGTCTCAACTAGAGCAAATTAGAATTAGTCGTGAATATAATTCATAGATGGCAGCATAGGTAACTATTATGAAATTAACAATCGCTAAAAAGCGTTATACGGCAGATTTTGGCTGAAGTAAGATTAGTGAAAATCAAAATTTAAACAAGGAAATTTTTACTAATCTTACTTCAGCCAAAATCTGTCGTATAACGCTTTAATAGATAAATCAGCAGATTTATCTATTTACACTCATAAATCACGTATTTTCAACAAAAACGATAAATTAAGCCATATTCCTCAATTCGAAGAATAAAATTCATAGAATGTTAGAAGTAGTTGAAAGTAGCCTTCTGTCAAGCATTTTGTATTAAAGCTCTTTGCAATAGATGGCGTTTTATTAAATTTGTCTTGTCATCACTTACGTAGTATTATATTATCTGTGCTAGAACAATAGGCTCGTAAAAAAGTGAAATCTTTTATTTCACCGCCACCTCAATACAGTCCACCATAGGGCTCGTGTGGTTGTCTGCATGCTGTAATGTGCTATTTACAAGGATGGTTAGATACCTACCTAAATCTCATAACCACAGAGTCGAAAGTACTACGTTGAGTCGTTGAGCGTACAACATATGCCACGGACAAAGCCGTCAGTTTCGAGAAAAGATAATCAGCTATCCCATACAAAACTTCAATTCAAACTCAACCAATGTATGGCACAGCAGATAAATTTTCGCGATTTCTATGCTGGTCCGTTTGATGGTTGTACCACACTCTTAGATATGGCCACACATTTCTGATACACGCTGTATACTATACACCTTAACAGCTGCAAATTCGTATCTGAGAGTTAAGGGTCAAGTGATTGGCCTATATCCAGCAGTGAACTGCGACAGGCTGAGTTTTTTAGTTGTAATTATTTGTTGTTAGATCGCGTGAATCCGCTAGATGCGAGAAGCGCCAGTCCGGTCGTTGCGCCAAACCTTGCGCGAAGCCTATGTCTAGCAGTAACGTCGTTCGGCTGGAACAATGATGATGATGGAGAGAAGAGGCCAGCAGCGGTAACTCTACAGGCTGATTACGCTTTTGTTGGTCATCGCAGAAAGGAAAATAAAACAAGTGCAGAGCAGCATTTATATTTTATTATAAAAAAAAAAATATTATGCAGTTTAGGATACTCGACAAAAAAAAAAAAAACAAAAAAAAAGTAACCTTACAATTATGTAATTACGAAATACAGTAATATCCACCGACCTACTCACAGCGAAATTAAAACTATGCGGGCAGACGTTGTGTTATACAACACGTCACGCCTGTAATGTCCGCAGGGTTAGGCAGAGGTGACATTTCACCAGTTATGTTTAAGTTCCATGTAATAGGGGGCGAGCCTATTGCCATCTACCGGGCACAAATCCAGACTACGGGCTGCTAGTGAGGAATTCGAAATACAAATAACATAATAACAATAATGTACTCTAATAAAGTTGGTAAGTTTGGATGTAGGAGGTTAATCTCTGGAAGTACTGATCCGAGTTCGAAAATTCCCTCACTGGAGTGCCGAGCCATGTTTTATACTATAGTAGAATTAAGTACACAAATTCTACACTACTTATACGAAATACCAAAACAAGAGTAAAGAATAATTTTACATCAATTTTGATACATAGTTCGCGTCAAATAACTTTGCCGCTCTGAAGCCAGCACCATAATTGGGCTGCCCCATTTCAAAACCTTTACGGGACACTTTTTACAAAAATCGTTTTTATTGCATAATCTTGCTAACCTAGTAAGTCTCTACCAAATACAAAAACACAGCGTTAAAAACTCACAAATAAGCAGATATATTATATTTAAGCATCAAAAATTAACTGCCTCGAGAACACTTTACGTTTTTGTACGCTCTCCTTAGGTTTTGAAATGGGGCGCCGAATTGCGTAACACACTATCGATTTGGAATCGGTTTCATTTTGACAGTTCAACAACATTCATTGCGTTATTTACGTTGCTGAGCAGACAATTTTTTCGAACATACGAAGCAATGAATTAGGATTAACGCTTTCACTGCCAACTCCGCGAATTAGCGGGGTGCAGGGTGAGCGCGGGGTGCTGGCCCCGCTAATATGCGGAGTAGCGCCGCTCGGTTTCTATGAATTATTACGCGCCCGGCACGGGCACTGCGCTTGGCAACACGTTTGTAGGTTGGCTCTGCGCTTGTTAATAATAATAATTTATTCTTAGCAAAAAGAAGAAATACAATGCATGTTACATTATTATGATATTGTACATTTGTGCTCAATTTTTGTTTTTTTTTATTTTTTTATTTACAAAGGCACCACGTCAAAATATATAAAGCACAAAGACTTAAAAAACATAAAATTCGCTAAATGCATAAAATTCATTACTATTCTAAAAATAAATAAAATCCAATAAATACATCATTAAGTAAAATACTATAAAATTAATTAAAAACGATTAATTGACATAAACATACATTAAAACCCAAGACATTAAAATTAAATCCTATCTAAACATCGTTACCGTCGGTTGGCACACCGATGCGATTGGAGCCAATACCTATGGATCGGACTGCTCCAATACTCACTGACGATAGTTGTACAGAATAGAGTTCATTGTTGACCAATCGGGAAACGAAGGGAATCCCCGTTGGTTGTGGTAGTTCGGTACGTAACACAAACTGGCTCCCTTCAACAGCTGATTGGTAGATATCCGTAGAATGCTGGAGAACGATGCTATGCGCGATCTAATAACACCCGCCTCAGCGAACATGCTCGACGCGCTACAGTACCGCGGAAGTTTCATTAGGATGCGGTAGACATGGTACTAAGTATTATCTTTTAAATTTAGACCACAGCTGGCATGTGTAAAAACAGAGGCAATATGCACGGAACAACGTCTTTTTAACACACGTGCTACAACGGGAAAATCTGCGCGCAAGCATATTGCACCGTATCGAGAGCGCCCGTCTTTCCCGTTCTATGTCGGCGTTATCTGTGAGATCGTCAGTGAGAATATGTCCTAGATATCAAATCAATAATGACCCTGATGCTAGGAAAATCCTGTGTTATAGGGGACATCCATTTGTTGGTTAAGCTTAGTTTACAAAATGATTACATTTGATAAATGATTTTATCTCTGCAAGTAGGTTTGTACAAACACTTTTACACGTCAATCATGTTTTTTAAAAACTAGATGAGGTCGGCGTTTCCTATTTGACTACTCTGAGAAGAAAGGCCGAAACAAACTCAGAGATCACAGTCTCTTATAAAGTCCGGACATAATCTTGGTCACTTCATGTGAAGACCATGTAGATTGGTGTCTGAATTGGTCTTTTGAGGAAAGAACCACACAGATTGAGAGGTCGCATTTGTCAGTAATCGCACAGCTCAACGATGTGTCTGGCTAAGCGCGTGTAATGGGGGAAGTGTATGAGTGTGTGTTGTGTGTGTCAGTGTGTAGAGAGGGAAGGTGATTTGGGGTCTGTGGGTGTATTAGTGTTTGTGACACTAATGATTATTTATTTGTATAGGGGTTTCATCAGTGCTTCTGTTTCGTCGTAGTCAAGGGTGAGGCGGAATTCTTTACTTATTTTTTTTTACATTTGTGTGTGTTTAGTGTATGTATGTTAAGATTTTGATGTATTTTATATTGTATTTAAGGGCACTAAGGGTATGGGGTATGTAAGGGTAGTGACGTCTAGCAAATGTAGTTTTTGTATGTATTGGGGGACAAGCCGGTTTAGGTCTTCTTACTGTCGGGCTGTTGTCTATGCTGTATGGAAGAGTCGCGTGTTTTCGCACGACGTTTTCGAACCGTCGTTGGCGGCCCCTCCTCAGGTAGTGATGCAATAGCTCAGTACTAATCCGGCTAGTACCGAGTAAACAATCTTAAGGATATCGCTGTTTGGCCTTAGCTTCTTAAATAGAAAAATAAGTTTTCTTATTCGTGCGGACACTGTTTGTAAGTATGTTTTCCAGGATAGGCAGGCATCTAATTGATGGCCGAGATATCGTACCACTGGTGCTCTAGTTACAACGGGGCATGTGCAAAGGGGGAGAGGGTTGGAACATTTGTGGGCTTTAATAAATAGTGAACCATCTTGTGGTAGGGTGAAAAGTCTTGAGCCAAAGGTGATAAAGTTGGTTTTCGCAACGTTTAGTGCGAGATTGTTTTGCTCTAGCCATAACATCATTTCACTGGGGTCCCTTTTCGGCTGTCTCTTTAGCTGAGGCCCAATCATGGCCATAAGATAGAATTGCCGTGTCATCTGCGTAGGCTATTATTTTTGTGGATGGAAGGGATAGCTGACAGAGTTTGTTGACGTAGATTAGAAAAAAGAGAGGACTGAGCAAACTTCCTTGTGGGACTCCGACAACCACAGGATTTGTTTCGCTAACGTACTCTCCCCTATCCTAATGCACTGCACTCTATCGGTAAGAAAGCTTTTAAATAAGTCGTGAGCGATGCCTCGCACTCCGATAATAATAATAATAATATCTTGGGACATTTTCACACACGGTCATCTGCACTGCTAATCTGTACAAATCTCACCGTGAAAACTTAGGTGAGGTGAGCGTGGAGGTAGCCGTCAATAGTGTCAATCCCTAGCATCCGATGAAATGACAGCTCTCTTCAAGCTCACTTCACCTACGTTTTCACGGTGAGATTTTTACAGAGTAGACTAGCTGATCCCAAATTAAGCTGAGCTCTACTATGGAAACCAGATAACTGAGATACTACATATACTACTTTTTTTTGTAAATATATACTTATATATAACGGAGATTCGTTATCTTCACGGTCGCTCATTGTGGGCGTCAGCAGGGATCCGGGCGAGAAATAAAGTCGATGCAGAATTACTAATTAATTTATTTTGTAGGTAAGTTAATCACAATACTTTTCACACTATAGATTATAATAAAATAACACAGTACAGTTCCTAGGCTAGTCGTTGCTTCTAGAGCGGACGATCAGAAACAAAAGGGGCGAACACTGAGCGCACGCTCTTTTATATTAACGGTTTCCCTCCAGTCTAGGCTCTGTATACGTCGTTATGACGTTTGTGCTCCGTTGACGTCCCGTACTAAACCAGGATGCGACATATAGATAATTACACCCAGACTAGGACGAACAGACATGTTCATGCACACAAACGTTTGTCCTGGATGGGAATCGAACCCACGACCATGCATGATAGGTGGTATCTTAACCAATACTGATGAAAAGTAAGTGCTGGCCGAGTTTCGTTGCTGACCGTACTAAGCGTGAAACTAACTAGCATTGATGTACAGTCACGAGCATAGAAACCTTAAGAAAAAAAAATTGATCACATGAAACTCATGAATTTGACAATCTTAAAATTAACTAACTCCTTCTTCATGAATTTCTATTTCCTCCGCTTTTATTTCAGTGTCTCCGAACGGACTGCTTCTGTAAATAAGAAGATATTAATTTTAAAGGAAGTCATCAAAATATTGTAACTACCATACACACGCTATAAAAATGTCAGTCATTAAAATACATCCAGCCGTTTGGATGCTGCGAGGGAATAAAGTATACATAAAGTCAGAGAAATTACTTTCTAAGCAAATTGACTACCAGCTTAATCGGTTGAAGGATAATGAACGAGCCACAATAGAAGTTTTATCGTTATTAGGTACAGACGCCAGCTCTTCAAGCTACTACAATCTGTCAAATTTCTTTAATAGATTTTCAACTTTATCTGTAAAGCGTTAGGTTCAAGGTTGATTGGGAAAATTTGGCAGTTTCGGGTAGATTTATGTGCTTTTTTTTTGGATGGGAAATCATCAAATAACTTCTTCCGCTCTGGGGGAGCGGGAGGGCGTGTCCGACTTTTACTGACTAAAGAACCCACCCGTGTTCAGTTGCCTGTGCAGCGTCTGTACGTCTGTGGGCCAATAGGCCATTGTGTAATGTTTTATTGAGTAAAGTAAACTCCGTTCGCGATCTTGGCGTATTGCTTGACTCAAAACTCTGCTTGGATCTGCATATCGAACAAATTGTAAATAAAGCATATAAGATGTATGGATTTATAATGAGATCTACTCATGATTTTAATCGAACCTCATCGTACCTCTGCCTGTACAAAACCCTAGTACGTTCCCAGCTCGAATATGCCGTATCCATCTGGAACCCGTACTATCACAGATACATTGATAAGATAGAAAACGTTCAACGTAGATTTCTTCGTGCAATGCATTACAGGTGTCACAAAAGTTATCTAAAGTATAGCCAGTTGCTCAGTAAATACAAGCTTTTGACGCTCAGCTCTAGACGAAAACAATTAGAAGCAATGACATTGTATAATATAGTTAATGGCAATTTTGATTGTATAGATTTAAATAATGTATTGTGCTATGCAGTTCCCAGAACTATCCATAGACGGCGGGTGCGTGCAGGCAAACTCTTTGCAGTAGGCACCTGCCGATCTAATACTGGTCTACGATCGCCAGTTCGTCGAATGACAGCAACTTACAATGAAATATTCGAACACATAGATATATTTGCATGCTCTTTGAAAAGGTTTCGTAGCCTTTTGTATGAGAAACTTGTAGCCTTGGACTAATTGTTTTTAATTGTTTGCTGTTGTTTCTAAAATACTAATATTTTTAACTATTTTTTTTTCTTATTGTTTTTATAATATAAGTCATGCATGAAACAGTTCACCTCCTAGTGACTTTAAGGTTTGTTTATATATGGTAATCTGTGAACAGCGTTGTGGGCTACATTATTACTTATGTGATTTATGTTTTTCTGTTTGTAACATTGCATAATGTAGCTGTTTGTTGTTCCTATATTAAAAATAAAATAAAAATAAAATAGTGTCCGTCAATGCGTAAGCACTGGGCTAATTTTTTAGGGTCATAGGAAAAATATTATATAGTACAGGCTAGGAATTTTAAAAGCCAATGGAAAAAATATACAGTGGGAGTTTTAGAGGCAACGGAAAAAAACATACTTAAACAATAAGTATTTTTAGGTCATAGGAAAAATTATAGGTACAATACAGGATGGGATTTTAAAAGCCCATAATAAAAAAAATATACAGAGTGGGAGATTTACGCAAGGGAAAGCATATACAGGGTAAGTTCTTAAGAGGCTGTGGAAGAAATATACGGAATAAAAGTATTTCCGAACCAATAGTAAATACATATACAGAATATTTTAGGGTCAATTGGAAAAATAATACAGGGTGACGGTTTACGGGTCATTGGATAAAATATACAGGATAGAACCTATAGGAAATAGAAGAAGTCGAAATATAAAGTAACAGGATGTCATTTAAAAATATGAATATATGACAGGCCAGCTGGCGTGGTTGGTTAAGATACCGCCTATCATGTCGCAGGCCGTGGGTTCGATTCCCATCCAAGACAAACATTTGTGTGCATGAACATGTCTGTTTGTCCTGAGTCTGGGTGTAATTATCTATATAAGTATGTATTTACAAAAAAAAAAGAAAAGTAGTATATGTAGTATATCAGTTATCTGGTTTCCATAGTACAAGCTCTGCTTAGTTTGGGATCAGATGACCGTGTGTGAAATGTCCCAGGATATTATTATTATTTCCTTTATTCTTTATTATATACATATGATTTACATTTTTAAATATTTTTATAAATAGGTATTATTATTATTAGTAAATCGAACATACTAAGAGTATGAGTTGCTTACTTGAATTGACGACTTCTAAAATAATTAAGATTACTTACTTGTCCACTACATCACTGCGAGGTTCTGTCTTCACGTCTACAGAAATTGGGTCAGCTACAGCTTGCTGCCTGAAAGCACAAAATATTGTCTGCATAATCATTTATTCACTCACTGACAGACAACGCACAAACTAAACCGCTGCGTCTAGAAACATGAAATGTTGCGCAAGAGTTCCTTGTGTAACGACGGTAAGAGAAGATTTTAAAAATTCATCAAAAGGGGATGTAAGTTTGTAAGTTTGTTCAACAAATTGCCGCTCCGATCGGCAATTTTCGCACCGGGCGCGCGGCTTGTTATTTTATAATAAACTAGCGACCCGCCCCTGCTTCGTACGATTGTTACAACTTGACACAACATCGAGGTTTCTTTATTATAATTATGTAAGCTTAATATTAAGGAGGAAGCGTCAGGGTAGCCCGCGAAATTCAAATATTCTTACGATTTTTGCAATTTGCAAGTCAGTATTAAATTGTATGTTAAATAAAGTATGATTTGCTTCCGTAACAAATATGTTGTTCCAGAATTATAAACAATAGAATCAGTAATACAACTCCTTAGTATAATCCTAAAATGTCAAGATTTCATGAAATAGTTATTTTTTGGGATTACCTGGTCTTAAAGAGTTGTATTGATCACTTTAATGATTCTAATTATGTAAATATATACTTCTTACGACCGCAAATTATAATTTGATCAACGTACAATATAATACCGACTTGTAAATTGCAAAACGTAAGAAAATTTGAATTTCGCGGGCTACCCTGACGCTTCCCCCTTAATGCAATATAGGTACACATAAACCATCCGGAATATTAGGTTGGGGAAAAAGTCTTTTCGCATTATAGTATGTATGAACTTGTAATAAAATCTCTTTGGCTATACTATTTGTATCTGGCTGGTTTTGGTATCATTGAAAGTTTAAATTTTAAAGAACATAATTCCAAATTCAAATTAGGAAAATGTGTGATTTTCGTTTGTTTTTCGTACCGTCAAGATGAGTGAATCTAATGAAGAAATTCGATACATTTTAAAATTTTACTACAAAAAAAGTAAAAATGCAACGCAAGCCGCGAAAAAAATTTGCGATGTTTATGGACCTAGTGTAGTGTCTGTGAGAGTAGCACAAATTTGGTTTAAGCGTTTTCAATCCGGAAATTTTGATGTCAAAGATGCACGTCGCTCTGGTCGCCCTATTACGGATAAAATGGATGCCATTTTTGAAAAAGTGGAGCAAGATCGGCATATCAGTAGTTACGACGTAGCTGAAGAACTGGAAATTGACCACAAAACAATTTTGGCGCATTTGAAAAAAACTGGGTACACAAAAAAGCTCGACATTTGGGTACCTCACGAGCTCACTGAAAGAAACCTAATGAACCGTGTACTCATTTGTGATTCTTTATTACGACGTAATGAAACCGAACCATTTTTGAAGAAGCTGATAACTGGTGATGAAAAGTGGATCACGTACGACAAGAACGTGCGAAAAAGGTCGTGGTCAAAGGCCGGTCAGGCTTCACAGACTGTGGCGAAACCCGGGTTAACTCGCAACAAGGTGATGCTGTGTGTGTGGTGGGATTGGAAGGGCATTATTCATTATAAGCTGTTACCACCAGGCAGGACCATCGATTCTGAACTCTACTGCGAACAACTGATGAGATTAAAGCAAGAAGTTGAAAGAAAGCGGCCGGAATTAATCAACAGAAGGGGTGTGGTTTTTCATCATGATAACGCTAGACCTCACACATTTTTAGCCACTCATCAAAAATTAAGAGAGTTTGGCTGGGAGGTGTTAATGCATCCGCCGTGTAGTCGTGACCTTGCACCTTCAGATTTCCACCTGTTTCGGTCTCTTCAGAATTCTTTAGGCAGGTCAGCATAACATAGATGTCAGGTTAACATCACGAGAAGACTGCCAAAACCACTTGTCGCGGTATTTTGACCAGAAGTCCCAAAATTTCTATAGCAATGGGATCATGTCCCTACCTACAAGATGGCAAAAAGTTATCGAACAAAATGGTACCTACATACTTTAGTCAAATGTAAATAAACTATATTAAAAAATGTTTTGAATTTTCTTAAAAAATGCGAAGAAACTTTTTCCCCAACCTATTATATTCTCTAAATGACGGTGACAACATACGTTGCGTAGTTTAGAAGAATCGTACAGACAGACACGAGAGCGACTTAAATTTATAATATGTACAGATGTATAGACTACTAAGAACATGAAAACATCTCTTAACCCGTGAGGAAGTTATTGACTTACTTGTTGAGTTCAATATCGCTGGGTTCTACCATCACAGCTGCCGGAGCGTAAATTTCAGGTTCCTCACTGAAATTGAAATAAACGTTATTAGACTACGTGAGGGAGATGAACGTTTAATGATGACAAATCTTAAATACAAGCTAATACCTACTAAAATATATACTCGGTGATATTTTTACCGTCTTGAAAAAAATAGGGTATCATAGGTGAACGTAGTTGAAGCCTATGGCATACCTAGTTTTTTTTTATTAAAAAAAAAAGAAATTCAAGTCATGCGCAGAGGGTGCGTAGTGCGTACTTATGATTTGAAATTCGATATTTTTCAACGATCTATAAAGTTTTTTTTCAAAATTTCTGTTTTTATTGTTCTAGTTTACTTCAAATGTTTATAGATAGAGCAATTTCTGTCTAAGCTATTGAAAAAAAAAAAACAAATATAAAAACTAAGTATTCCATAGGCTTCTACTCCGTTCACCTATTGTACCCTATTTTTTTCAAGACGGTAAAAAAATCGCCAGTCTATATACACTTATACTGAATGAATTTTTCAAGTGGGCGTGGATATTTAAATCCGAAACTATGAGAAATAGCGAAAAGTACTCAAAGGAGTCGCGGACTCGATTTTGATGAAAACTAAAACTGCATCATTGATTTCTAGCCAGGAATCAAACCCGTTGATTTTGAAAAAACAAAACACACTGTATTATTGCACCATTCGATAGTGTCGCTAATAAGGATCGAATTCTGGGAAGTAATGACATACGGCAAACTAAAGGAAAGAGCCCATTTTTAACAAAATACTTTTTTTTTATTTTTCTTATGTTACCTACCTATTAAACCTTCATAATGATTTTTCAAAAATCCAATGATGCAGTTTTAGTTTTCATCAAAATGGATTCCCGCGACTCCAAGAGGACTTTTCGCTATTCCTCATAGTTTTGGATTTGGCCATCCACGCCCATTTAAAAAATTCACTCTGTATTTTATGTAATAAAAAAAAGAGCGAGCCTTACAGTAGTTGCATATGATGTGTAACACCTGACATCTGTTTGGGTTGGTACGATCCGACGGCCAACTCTGATGTTGTAGACGAATTAGGAGAAAATGGCAACGATGGCAATCGTAAAGTTTCATGACCGACAGCCAGATTTGTTAAAGCACTAGTTGGATCGGCCGTTGATGTCTGTGAGAGAATTGAGTCCGCTGCACGAGCCCGAAAATCCCTGCTACGCTGAGGCGAATTACGCGCATGTTTTTTTACTTCTTCTTCTTCAATCGTTCCAGTTTTTAATTTTTCCTCACGTTTTTTCTGTAGGTCATCTCGCATATTATATTCTGCTCTGGATTCACCCATCTCTGCAAGTCACGAAATCATTAGATTTAAATTACAATTATAGATATTTTAGAAATTATTAATATATTATCAAAGAAATTTTTCAAAAATATTTCTGCCTGCCTTTTCTGAACTATGTTGGGGTTAGCAGTCAAACTGCATGGAACCGTGGCTATCTGACCTACATGACCCAGTTACTGGGTAACACGATACCCCTTGGTAAAACTGGTTGTCAGACTTTCGGGCTTCTGACTATCCATAACGACTATCAAAGATCTACGAACGACAGCCGGGACCAACTGCTTAACGTGCTTTCCAAGGCACGGTCTTCACGGTTTACGGTCTCAATATGTAATGGATAGTCACAGATCCATGGACCGCCAGCGGTAAGCGTAGCTTAACCTTCGATCGATCCGTGTGATGCTTAGCCACGAGCCCCTCCTAATGCAGCTGAATAATACTTTAAATAGGATTGAAAAAACAACAGCTTTTTTTATAAAACAAACAAATCAAAATGATTCAAACAAGTTTATTTTTCTTTTGTGCGATTTACCAATTTTTTAGCGATACAATTCAATCAGGCCTAATATAATTCATTTCTAGACTATAAAATGATTAAATTAACCTGAGGAAACATTTACAAAAATCAAAAATTGATCAGAATCTGAATAACATACTATTCATCTAATCTGTAGTAAACCTATGTTCACAGATTAGACCTACCTACTTATTTATTTTTTTTGTAATCAATCTAAATATGTAACACAGATACTGTGAACCACTTACATACACCCTGTACGTTTCTTATTTCGCAAATCCGATGTTCGGTCTTAGACTGGGAATTACCTTACCTAAAAGTATAATTAAATAGGGGAAGTCCCCAAAATAATTGCGGTGAATTACCTATTTTCGACAAGCGACATAACGGGACTTTACCGTTGACGACGTATAGACAGACAAACGTAGAACGGTACTGTATACAAATAACAGGAATCCTCAAAATAGTGCTAGTAGAAATCTAACCTTTTAATTTTATTTAAATATTTCCATTCAATCGCTATTAAAATTTGATTTAAAACCATGTTATTTTTTTAATGTATAAATCATTATTTGAAAAGAGATATTTCAAAATGGGCCAGGTCTGTGTACACTATCTCAATACAAAGAGAAAAATCTGTAGAATTCGGGAAGAATATAGATAATTCATTTAAATCTATACTGTTGTGGTAGGGAATTGATATTTATCAATTATTTTTATCGACTTTCAACATGGCGTCTCACCAATTTAGTTACTCTGTGCATAAAAACCATGACAGTAAACCATAGATTTGCAATTGATAATAGAAAGAGGACTGTCAGCTGTCACAACAGTGTCACTTCAGTCCTCTTCTGGAGTATGAAACATGTCAAACGTGATTAATCAATCAAAATGACAGCGTACCCCCATGACGGGTTTTTGTTGTGTGTTGCAATTTTAAGTGTAATTAATTGTGGTTTACCCGCAAACAAGGCCATTTTAAAGTAATTGAACAGTTGAGAACTGTTTTAAATATAATTCCCTATTTTTATGTTATGTGTGCACGTACCTGGCCCAAGGTTCATACGTTTTGGAACATCTCCTTTGTTTTAAACTGTGATTTTAAATTGTTTTATTTCAAACTGTTTTAAACATTGTGTGTTAAAAAACAACTTGTTTATTTTAGGCCAACCCTGTTTAACTAAAACAAAAGGAAAACATGATAATTGTAATTACTTACTTGTCTTGTAGTATTCAGAAGGTACTACCTTCACTACCAAAGTCTGTGCACTGAAAACATAAACAAAAAATTCACACTTATTATATGAGTCAGGATTTATGCCCGGTTGATGGCCATAAGCTCGCCATTCTTCTACATGTGTATTAAATATACAATACGGCCGATGAATCATTCCCGGTTTGAACTTTGCACAGAAGCAGTGGCGTGCGTTTCATAAAGACAGAAAGACAGTGCCTACCCTACCTAATTCAGTATAATCTTGTTCTGATATCTATTATTATTTTATCTACGAGTCCGACGAGTACCTACTTACTAACAATAAACAAAAAAAAATCAACAAACAGTCGCTCCAAGCAAGCTCGTTCAGTATTGTATTGCGCGGCACTAGCGCCGCGACGACCTGAGTACCAGAAGTGCCTCGGGAAAGACACAAACTATTCGAGTCTAAATGTTTATATGTGTGCTCTCGTGGCCATGCGAATTGAATGGGTGTGCGTTCCTATAAATACGTAGCACACAATGTCACAATAACGCACACAACCGTACAGAATAGGCAGTGTCTTTTTCAGAACACGACAAATTACGAAATTGTCCGATGTTTTCCGAACCGAAATTAGCTATACAACTATTTTAAAAAGTTGCATTGTTTCATTTATATTGCACCCTAGCTTACACTATTTCCTTTTGTCGTATTATTTTTTGCACTAGCTCCGAGTTTGTGACTAGTTTCGTGGCCATTGTTTGTTTGATTCGTTTTGGTTTGTGATGTGAGCCATAATAATTGGTATTTAAAGAGTTTAACGTCGATAATAGTGTGAAAAATGGATAATATTCACTGTGAAAGTTGTTCAGGTGGTGTGTGTATAGAGAAAATAAAAAATGATGCGTTTTCAAAACTATCATTCGGTGATAAAAAACAAGTGATTGTAAAAGGTCGTTGTACACCGGATTTGCAATTAGTACAAACTAAAGGTAAAGTCAATCGTAAATTCAATACAAAACAATATGATTCATATTATTGGCTCACAGGTTGCATACATAGCAATAGGTTGTTCTGCTTCCCTTGTCTACTATTTTCAAACAATAAAGCGGTCTGGAACGATACCGGTTACATCGATATTCATAACTTTCCTACTGCAGCTAAAAAACATGACCAATCTGAGAAACACCTAGAAGCTTCCCTTAAATATCACACCTTTGGAAAAAATCGTATTGAGACGCGTTTAAATTCACAGATACAAATCGACATTGATAGACATAACGCGAAAGTCGATCGGAACCGAAATATTTTTCAGCGACTTATTGACATTGTTTACTATTTGGGGAAACAAGAGCTCGCTTTTCGTGGACATGACGAATCTGCTTCGTCAGAGAATAGGGGACATTATTTAGAGCTGGTCGACGTGCTCGCGAAATACGACGGAGTTTTGGAAAACCATTTGCAAAATTGCACTAGCTCATTTACGGGTTTATCAAATCGAATTCAAAATGACCTAATCTCCAGTGTAGCGTCTGTAATGATTCAAACAATAAAACAAGAAATTGCTTCCACTGATTTTGTTGCTGTGATGGTCGATGAAACACCAGACGTAAGTGGAAAAGAGCAACTAGTACTGGTTTTAAGGTATTTTCGTGAGTCAGAAGTGTTTGATCGATTTATAAAATATATTGACGTAAGTTCCGACCGTACCGCGAAAACTTTAAGTGCCATCATACTGCAGATTTTATCAGAATTTAACTGTTTGGCGAAATTAATAGCTCAGACATACGATGGTGCTGCTGTGTTATCATCTGAACGGAACGGCGTTCAGACGATGATTCGCCAGCAGTGTCCTCTTGCTGAGTACGTTTGGTGTTCCGCCCATGTCCTTAATTTGATACTTTCCAAGTCGTGCGAACGTATTCATGAAACTAAAAGTTTTTTCAGTCGCATAAAAACATTAGCCAATTTCTTTAATAATAGTACCAAAAGGCAAAACCACTACAATAAAATGGCTGATATGAAAAAATTGCCTCGCGTTGCTGACACTCGATGGACTTACAATTCGCGTACTGTAAATGTCATTTTCAATTCTTCTTCACATTTAATTGATTTATTTGAGGATATGGCTGAACACATAGAGTCCTGGGATGGCGAGACGTTAGATCAAGTTTCCTCTTTATTATACAATTTAAAAGACTTTGAATTCCAGTTTTTACTCCATGTATTTAACGAAATATTCGCAGAAACTGATGTGCTTTACGAAATTATGCAAAAAAAGACGTCGGATGTGATTTATTGCGTCAAAAAAATTTATGAGTTTGAATCTTTTTTAGAATCATTTAGATCTAGGTTTGAATTCATTTTTGAAAGCGTAAAAAAAATAACCGGACCGCCAAAACGGAAACGTAATGTTGTGGACGCCAAAATAAATTATAAGCGGATTTTTATTGAAATTATAGACAATATATCGAACGAATGTCGCGACCGTTATAAAAATCTGAAAGAGTTAAAATTTTTTGGACTACTATCATGCGAAAATTTCAATAATTATAATGACAATTTTCCGGTTGAATTAGTAACGCAATTCGTAAATGTTTATAAATCACACAACTTTAACTTAGACCGCCTAATCAATGAGCTCAAATGTGTTTATAAATCTGCGGAATTCAAAAACCTTAGTATTTACAAAATCATAGAACATTTTTACGAAAATAACATAAATACAGTTTTCCCCGAAGTACTGCGGTTGGCAAAATTAATTGTTACAGTTCCGGCGAGCAGTGCTTCTACTGAAAGGTCATTCTCGTCACTAAAACGTATACACACCTACTTAAGAAATACACAAGGCCAGAAACGTCTTACAGATCTTTCCATGGTTTCAATAGAAAAAAAACTTCTTACGGAAATGAAACACCTTCCCAACTTTTATGATTCCATATTGCAGATATTCTTACAGAAAGATAGACGTGTAGATTTAATTTACAAATAAAAAAATCTTAAAATAACTTTAAAGCTCTTGCAAACAGACGTGACACGCGATGCAAGTCGCTCCTGTTTGAAGGTGCCTTTATAGATTCGTCCGTACCTATACTCACACCACCATCGTTTCACTGCTATTACATAATTTTACAAATACTGAACATCAAACAAACGCGCCGAAAGGCCACTTTGAATATCCGTAAATTGATATGTCTATAAAATCAGTCAATGTATGGATATTTGAGGTGGCTATTACCTACGTCATTATTTAATCGACAAGACGACGAACCAAAACCAACATGCAGTAAGTATTTTGGCTTTTAAAATTTTCTGTCTACCCTGTCTAAAAACTCTGTGCACGCCACTGCACAGAAGGCTGCGCAATAACATGTTTTAGGAACCAAATGGTGACATGAGGCGAGTGTGAGTGAGAGATCATGCGCAAAAGTTCGCTGAGCCTATGTTCAGACCCGGCCGTGAGTTATCGACCGTATTGTAACTGCCGTCTCTACTATAGATAAACCATTCTAAAAATGAACGCCCCTCCACAGCGGTTACGCTCACATGCAAAGAAGGTGTATCAACGTAATATACCTAGTTGGTCTTTCTCATTGGTTGCTCAGTCATCGGCGAGACATGAAAGTGGGACCACGCGTCGATTTCGCCGCAAAAGTACGGTCAAAATGTCAACGCAAAAAACTACGTGGCTACAAAAAATGTTGAACAAAACTTAACGTCTATAATGGCTCTAATAAAGGAACGAATTGAAATGATTGATTGTACTATGTGGGAAAATACATGTAGACATGTAAGTGATATCGTAAAACGAAAAAAAAAACATAAGATATGAACCATTTTGACATGGATTTTGAATTCATTATTAATGAAACGATTCTGATGAAAGTGATTAGGTATTGATAAATGAATAATTGGTTAATTAATACTGTATTTTATAACGTTTGTTTGTATTTCATAATGTTTTATTACGCATTGCATTATAATATTAGTATTAAGTCAATAAATGCTTGAAATAATAATAATTTCATCATTTATTTTAAGGCAAGAATTCACATAATATATGCGGTAGGTATACAGTAAATGAAATGACCCATATCAAATAAATACCTTACAAACATAGGTACATAAAAATTTAAACAATAACACTGATTTTTTTTATGCAAACGGTACCTACCAACTGACCAAACGCCGAACAGCTGGATTTGTTGCCCCACTAAATAAATAATAATAAATGAAACGAACGCGCGACAGAGCGAACGTGTCGTGCCATACAAAGCGCACGCTCCCCGCCGTACAATACAAACCTGGACTGATCGCACGATTAGTTGACCTCTAAGTGCGTTGACGAGTCCATGTTTACAGTAAAATCGTCGCACGCATACAAGTAAAGTGTTGGAATAAATATTTCCTCTCACACATTAGTATTGTGGAGGGGCGTTCAATTTTAGAATGGTTTATGTATACCTCGCCTCTTTGGTCTAGTGGTCACAAGCGCTACTGCTGACCATGAAGTCCTGGGTTCGATTCCCGGGTCGGGCAGTGTTATTGGGTGTTTTCATCTGAAATTTCTCAGAGCACCCCTGAATCTGGATTTGTGCCCGGCTGATGGCAACAGGCTCGCCCCCTATTACATGGGACTTAAACATAACTGGCGAAATACGGGTGTACTGTAGGTGCACCTCTGCCTATCCCTTTGAGGAGTACATGTATGACGTGATGCTATACCGTCTGTAAACGCTGCCGGCGGCTATTCTGTCCTCTGTGGGCTGTTAGGACTGTTATACAACAGAATGGCATCCCAGCTGATTTTTGTAGCTGGATATCAGATTTCCCTAGTGAACGGTCGTTCAGAGTAGTCGTTGATGGCTGCTCCTCTGACCTTATGGCTATTGATGCCGGAGTTCCTCAGGGGTCTGTTCTCTCTGCAACTCTTTTAAGGCTGCATATCAATGACCTGCCTCGGCCTGGTATGGTTGGGTACGCAGATGACAGTACAGTACCAGAGATATACTTGTCCAGCGCAAAAACCAGCGGGGCCGAAGTTCGTTCCTTGAGAGAGGCCATGGTAGAGCGGACAAATTTGACCTTAAGCCTTGTCTCCCAGTGGGGTGATGATAATCTGGTCCCTTTTAACGCCACCAAAACACAGGCGTGTCTTTTCACCGCTAAAAAGAGTCGTTTCGCCCAAACTCCTACTTTTCGGGGTACATCTGTTCCTGTAACTGATCGACTTGAGCTCCTAGGCATGGAGTTGACATCTGGTCTCAACTTCGGCGCCACCATCGAGTACAAGGCCCAAACTGCGGCCAAGAAACTGGACATCCTAAATAGGGTGAACCGATACTTTACGCCTGGACAGCTTTTAACCCTTTACAAAGCGAAAGTCCGATCCTGCATGGAGTATTGCAGTCACCTTTGGGATGGATCAGCTAAGTACCAACTAGCCGCGCTTGACTCGGTGGAACGCAGAGCTAAGAGGCTCATTGGCAACATAAAACTGGTGGATGCCAAGCTTCATAGCTTGGCTCATCGCCGAAAGGTTGCCTGCTTGTCGGTCTTCTACAGATTACTTCGGAGAGTGTGCCCGAGAACTCCACGACCTCATTCCACCGGCCCCCTTTTACCATCGGACATCTAGACGCACTGTCAGTTACCATCCCTACCGGGTTGCTATTCCACCAATTCGCACTAAGCGCTTCCAAATGTCTTTTATAATGCGCACAGAAAAGGAGTGGAACTCACTACCTGCGTCTGTGTTTCCGATCGCATACAACCCTAATCTCTTCAAAGTGAGAGTGAACAGGCTTCTTCTGGGTAAGCTCACTCCATCGTCGACTTTCAAATGCAAATTCAAATTTATTTATTTGTGACACATAGGTATAATGTTGTGGTACATGATGTTATAAAATAAAAATAAAATATTGCATCACTATGCGCTGCCTTGCAAGGCGTACAAATTTGTTTACACAGTAATATATAATACTATAAGGGTGCGTCCACATCTGGCGAATGTGCCGCGAATGTGCAGCTCGCGAGCTGTTTGCGAGCTGCCCGCGAGCTGCGCGCGTGCAGTCACGGCAATGGTTTGGTGCGCCTCTTTAGCGCAACTCATGCAAGGCTCGTAAAAGGCGTGCGCGTGGCGCGCGATCTGCGCGCACTCATTTCTCGCACTTACAGTTCCGTTTACTGGCTCAGTACTTTCGAAGATGTCGGACGACACTAGTGCTTTTAATATAATTGCTGCATCATTAGCTATTATATTACTGATACCACTCCGAACGAATGAAGAAACGAACTGAGCGGGTAAGTTATGTTTGTTTTGCGGAAGGAAGACGCGAGCCGCTAGCGCGCCGCCCGCGCGCTGATCGCGTACGGCGCTTAGGTCGCGCGCGAACTGTGCGCGGGAGCCGCAGGAGCGGCGCACGAACAATAATGCACGTACGCAGCTCGCGGGCAGCTCGCAAACGGCTCGCGAGCTGCACATTCGCCAGATGTGGACGCACCCTAACATTATAAAAGATACTGCTAAGTAGTTGCGTTAAATATTTAGCAATAAAATAAACATAAACAGAACCATACAAATTAAGGTAACAATTAATAGCTAGTTAAACTTATTAAATTAACTAAAATATATAGGTAACAAATACATCTGAGAATGAGTCAACGGTTTTTTATTTTTCTTCTAAATATTCATTTATGTTGTAGTATTTATCTATTAGGAACTTATGGAGTGATTTTTTGAAGGTATTTAAATCTTTAGAGGCTTTTATAGCTTTAGGTAGTTTGTTGAATATTTTTGGAGCCATTCCTAGAAAACTTTTTGAGCACAAGGCGGTTTGGTGGGTTTTTGACTTAATTGCACCTTGATTTTTTTTTAATTTTTTTATTTATGATGGGTTTGCTCTTGACTCTAGTCTAGGTCAGAGGTGACAGAGACAAAGTCGACGATGGAGTGAGCTTACCCAGAAGAAGCCTGTTCACTCTCACTTTGAAGAGATTAGGGTTGTATACGTTCGGAAACACAGACGCAGGTAGTGAGTTCCACTCTTTTGCTGTGCGCATTATAAAAGACATTTGGAAGCGCTTAGTGCGAATTGGTGGAATAGCAACCAGGTAGGGATGGTAACTGGCAGTGCGTCTAGATGTCCGGTGGTAGAAGGGGGCCGGTGGAATGAGGTCGTGGAGTTCTCGGGCACACTCTCCGAAGTACAATCTGTAGAAGACCGACAAGCAGGCAACCTTGCGGCGATGAGCCAAGCAATGAAGCTTGGCATCCACCAGTTTTACGTCGCCAATGAGCCTCTTAGCTCTGCGTTCCACCGAGTCAAGCGCGGCTAGTTGGTACTTAGCTGATCCATCCCAAAGGTGACTGTAATACTCCATGCAGGATCGGACTTGCGCTTTGTAAAGGGTTAAAAGCTGTCCAGGCGTAAAGTATCGCTTCACCCTATTTAGGATGCCCAGTTTCTTGGCCGCAGTTTGGGCCTTGTACTCGATGGTGGCGCCGAAGTTGAGACCAGATGTCAACTCCATGCCTAGGAGCTCAAGTCGATCAGTTACAGGAACAGATGTACCCTGAAAAGTAGGAGTTTGGGCGAAACGACTCTTTTTAGCGGTAAAAAGACACGCCTGCGTTTTGGTGGCGTTAAAAGAGACCAGATTATCATCACCCCACTGGGAGACAAAGCTTAAGGTCAAATCTGTCCGCTCTACCATGGCCTCTCTCAAGGAACGAACTTCAGCCCCGCTGGTTTTTGCGCTGGACAAGTATCTCTCTGAAACTGTACTGTCATCTGCGTACCCAACAATACCAGGCCGAAGCAGGTCATTGATGTGCAGCAGGAAAAGAGTTGCAGAGAGAACAGACCCCTGAGGAACTCCGGCATCAATAGCCATAAGGTCAGAAGAGCAGCCATCAACAACTACTCTAATCGACCGTTCACTAAGGAAATCTGATATCCAGCTACAAAAATCAGCTGGGATGCCATAAGCAGGAAGCTTGCTGAGCAGAGCAGCGTGCCAGACCCTGTCAAAGGCCTTCGAGATGTCAAGCGATACAGCCAGTGCTTCGCCGTGTTTCTCGATGGCTTCGCCAAAGCAGTGCGTGACATACACAAGAAGATCGCCAGTTGACCGTCCCCGGCGAAAGCCATATTGACGGTCACTGAGGAGATCATTGTCTTCAAGGTAGTTCAGCAACTTATTGTTCAGTACCCTTTCCAAAACTTTGCACAGAATGGAGGTAATGGCGATCGGACGGTAATGGGCAGGGTCTGCACGGTCGCCTTTTTTGGGCACTGGTTGTACATTTGCAAGCTTCCAGGATTTCGGCACCGTTCTTTTTTCAAGAGAGAGGCGGAACAAACGTGTCAATACAGGAGACAGTTCAGGCGCACACTGCCTCAACACTCTCGCTGGAATGCCGTCAGGCCCGCTGGCCTTGTTCACGTCTAGACTGCACAATACTCTTCGGACCTCTTTAATGTGTACTGCGATCTCCGGCATCGAGGAGTCACAATGAGGTACAGTAGGTGGTTGCTTTGAGCCAGCGTCCAGACGTGAATTGCTTGCGAAGAGAGATGCAAATAAATTTGCCTTCTCAGTTGCAGAGTGAGCCAGCGACCCATCAGGTTTCATCATAGGAGGTAGAGTGGGACGACAGAAATTCGTTTCAACCGCTTTAGACAGGGACCAGAACTGTTTACTACCCGGAGGGTGCGAAGCCAGCCTGGCCCCGATATGTCCGACATGGTCAAAACGTGCCCTACGCAAAACCCGCTTGCAGAACTTGGCGGCAGAATTAAAGGCTCTCTTCCTCGCGCGAACCCTGCGCGCTCTAACTTTGCGGTCGCGGGCCTTGACCCAGGCTTGGTAGGCAGTCTCTTTTCGGGCCTCAGCGTGGGCACATTCTGCATTATACCAAGGCCGGGATTTGTGACCGAGCGGGATGTCGGAGAATGGAATAAAATATTCCATCCCCTGCCGAATCACGTCCGCAACCGCGTCAGCACAGCGCGAGGGGTCACCCGAGGAAAAGCACACTTGCCGCCATGGATAAGACGCAAAAAAGTGCCGCATCTCATCCCAGTCTGCTGACCCGTATCGCCATACTCGCCTCGTGCCTCTAGGGCTCTCATCTGGAGGAGAGCAGGTTGATATGGATTTCACCAGACAGTGGTCAGACGTTCCCAGCGGGGCTGAGACCGATACTGAATGACTGTCCGGATCAGATGCCAGCAGAAGGTCCAAGCAATTGGGTGTATGGCCGTCAACATCCGGTACCCGCGTTGCCACATTCACCATCTGGGTTAGATCTAGCGTTAAAGCAAAATTGCGCGCCTCCAACCCAGCATGGTCAGTTTTCTGGTATGGGAACAACCATTCTTTATGATGGGCGTTGAAGTCCCCCAGAAAAATGAGCTTCGCCGTTGGGTACCGTTGCTGGGCTACGTCAGTCGACTCCACGAGGAAATTAAAGAGCGCTGTTGTCTCCTGGTCACCGCTATGCGATCGGTAGATGTCGATGTAGAGAGATTTCTCCACGCCAGTATCCACAAGTAGCCATATGGCAAAGAAACCCGATTTGATGATGTTTAGTGGATAGGGTTTCAAATTATTTCAGGTTATTTTTAATGAACATGACAACTTCATAAATGTATAGGGACGGGAGTGTTAATAATTTTAAATTAATAAAAAATGGTTTGCAACTATCTGTTTTTTGGATCATGCATACTGCACGAAGACACTTTTTTTGGGCTTTAAAGGCCAATTCTCTATCCGTAGAATTATCGCAGTGTGGAGGAGACATATGCATGGTATGCGGTAAGAACGGTACTTTGTCTCTGTCACCTCTGACCTAGACTAGAGTCAAGAGAAAACACATCACAAATAAAAAAAAAAGAATGCCTATAGTACCTATCACATGGTACTACAGATCCTTAACAGTTATTTATGATAATTCGTTAAAAACAGATGAAACTCACTCAAGGACGTCACTTGATGGCTCGTTACCGTCGTCATTATCATCCGAACTGTCTTCTTCGCTTGAACTGAAACAAAAATACAATACTTAAATCGATATGAAAATGTTTTATTCCTTAAAGTTGTACCTAAATGACGACAATCAATTTGCCTGCCTTTTCCTAGTAATGTTGGGGTCGGCTAGTCTAACCGGGTGCAGCTGAATACCAGTATTTTAAAACAAAAGGAAAACATGATTAATATAATTACTATATTATATAATACTTGCTTGTAATATTCAGGAGGTTCTACCTTCACTACCAACGTCTGCGCCCTGAAAACATAAAGTATATATTTTCACACTTATTTCGTGAGTCAGGATTTATGCCCGGTTGATGGCCATAATAAGCTCGCCATTCTTCTACATGGGTATTAAACATAGAATACGGCCGATGAATCATGACCGGTCCGAACTTCGCGCAGAAGGCTGCGCAATAACATGTTTTAGGAACCAAATGGTGACATGAGGCGAGTGTGAGTGAGAGAACATGCGCGAAAGTTCGCCGAGCCTATGTTCAGACCGGCCATGAGTCATCCACCGTATTGTAACTGCCGTCTCTACTACCTCGCCTGTTGGTCTAGTGCTCGCAAGCGCTACTGCTGAGCATGAGGGTCTGGGTTCGATTGCCATGGTCGGGCAGTGTTATTGGATTTTTCCATCTGAAATTTCTCAGATCACCCTGAGTCTGGATTTCTGCCCTCGATGTCATAATTACAGTAAGTCATGTAACTGGAGTTATGACTTTTTTACAGTACTGTGATCCTTAAATCAAGTTAATTAAGGAACATTTTTCTTGTTTTTTATATCTGAATTTAGTGAATTTTTTATTATGACATTAGGAGCAGATTTGTGCCCGGCTGATAACAGGCTCGCCCCCTATTACATGGAACTTAAACATAACTGGCGACATGTGGGTGTACTGTAGGTACACCTCTGTCTGACCCTGCGGGGATTACATGCGTGACGTGATGCTATACCGTCTGTAAACGCTGCCGGCGGCTATTCTGTCCTTTGTGGGCTGTTAGGACTGTTATACAATAGAATGCCTATAGTATCACACAGTACTACAGATCCTTAATAACTATTTATGATAATTAGTTAAAAACAGATGAAACTCACTCATGGACGTTACTTGATGGCTCGATACCGTCGTCATTCTCATCCGAACTGTCTTCTCCGCTTGAAATGAAACAAAAATTTTAAATTGTTTTATTCCTAAAAGTTGTAAATGACGAGAATGCCTGCCTTTCACAAACATGATGGGGTCAGCTTCCAGTCTTACCGGATGCAGCTGAATACCAGTATTTTACATGGAGCGCCTGCCTATCTGACCTCCACAACCTCCAACAAGTTACTGGGTAATACGATACCCCTTGGTAAGACCGGTTGTCAGAGTTTTGGGCTTCTGACTACCCGTAACGACTATCAAAGATCGACGAATGACGGCCGGGACCAACTGCTTAACGTGCTTTACGAGGCACAGAGGAGTCTTGGTATGTTATGGATGGTTACCCATCCACGGATCGACCTCGGCAAGCGTTGGTTAACTTTGAAACGTCGACCCATGCGGCTGTTAATATTTAGCCACGAGCCCCATAAATGACGACAAATGAACATGTTCTTGGTCGAAGTGTTTAAATTTATGATGATAGAAAATGAGTGATGTCTACATATAACGAAACAACGATACAGGGGGAATTATTAGTAAGAGGTTGCAGGTTGCAGACCTACTGGTCTGAACAGTAGATTGCTGCTGCCTTCTACTGTTCTGATTAAGTGCATCTAATTCTTCTTCACGCTCCCTCACCAGGAGCATTCACATATATGTAATTTAGATTACATCATAAGTACACTCCATACCTTTACCCTCGACCTATCAGTTGAAGGCCTGCGCGCATGCGCAGTCTACTTGCAAAGCCGTTGCAGTACAGTGGAATCTTGGGTTGTTAAATTACAAAGTCAAACTGATTGCGCGATGCAGGATTCAGTGGCTCCATCTGTCAGTGACGACAACTTCACTCGCCGTTTTACTTAGAGGTGCCTATGTTATGACATAGATGTCGCTACTGTGTGCTGTTAAAAACACAGTATTACCACATACCTATCCGTCTGTCTAGACCTCTTGCGAACTCTACGTCGTTCTTCAGGCGGTTCCTGTCGCTTGTCTGCATTCCATCCCTCTTCCTCCTTCAGTATCTGAAGTATTGTCGTCTCACTAACTCCGGTGGCCAGCGCTGTCCGTTGGCTAAACTTCGACAGAGGAGTCAGGTCCAGGTCTCCATAGATTGCCTTTAACTCTTCGTACTCTTGCTCAAAGTAATGGTACACTTTGGCAATGAGTATTTTTGTTTGATCCTGAGGAATTGCAGGCCATGGTTAAATCGTAAGTTTATCCGTGATCATGGCACTTGCAACAGTGCCGAAATATCGGAAACTCA
The DNA here is from genome assembly GCA_948252095.1 of Dicycla oo. Classification (NCBI taxonomy): domain Eukaryota; kingdom Metazoa; phylum Arthropoda; class Insecta; order Lepidoptera; family Noctuidae; genus Dicycla; species Dicycla oo. The sequence continues at coordinate 10,092,169 of OX411734.1, forward strand.
AATCAATTAATATACATGGTAAATATCCCGTTTTAAGTTCTAATGATAATATTATAAAAAACTATTGAATATTGCAACTTAATAGGATTATTGTAAAATAACTTATCTTTCCCCTGGTTTAATCCACTTTCACAAAGTGTAATATTTGTTGAAATTATGAGCTTACGAAGTTAGCTAAGAAATTACATCGCGCGTTGATAATAACGAAAAATTGCTCCCGTCAATACGTGCGCGCTCTCTGCCGGCCTGCAAGCGACTAGCGGGCAGCGGGAGGGGTGAAGTTTAGCGTGCGCTGACCAACGGCGAGATACTAATAACGTTCATTGAGAAACGCGGGTAGTCCATAATACAGAACCAGTCCATAATTGGCGCATTTACCTCTACATGGAACTTGAAACATAACCAGCGAAATGTGTGTACATATTAAGGTACACCTCCGCCTAACCCTTCGAGGAACTACAGGCGAAATATTATGTTCATTACAAGCCCCGAAGTCAGCTTTAAAGGCACTTCTGCATAGTGCCAAACCAATAAAACTTAGTGTCGAGAGGAAAAAATAGTTCAATGTACAGTCAACGACACTACAGTGCAGCAGTGGTAACAATTTGTCATTGACAGCGCCTTATGACTGAGCAGTAAGGGCGATGTTCATAGTGCTATAACATTAGCGCGCCACCGATGCGCGGTTGACTGTAGATACCTACCTGTTGTATTCCTTCGGCGGTGTGCGATACTTCCGTGTTACAATTCGGGCAAAACACTTTAATTTCGTTCTCACTCAGCGAGGAGTCTTTCTGTAAAAAGGGAAAATTTCAATCGTTCGTTATTATTAAAACTTCTAAAATATACTATTATAAATATACACATAATAAAGTGGAAGAATTTCGTTTGTTTGCACGCGCTACTCTCTGGAACTACCAGTCGGATTTAAAAAAATGCATTTTATAGCCCTATTCTTGAGGAATGTTAAACACTATTTAACATCACGCTACGACCCTAAGGAGACGAGCAAAAATAAAAAAGTCACAAAGAACGCTAAGCGAAAACGAAGTAATTAACTATTTATTAAATTATTAATTATATATTATTATTAATTATTACTAAATTAACGCACGACTTCCACGCGAACGAAGTCGCGGGCGGAAGCTAGTATTGTTATAGGTAAACACAGTTGGAGAGAAAGTTATTGACCTCGAAGCGTAAAGTAACATCATGTATAAAAAAGTGAGCAGTCGGGGGACCCACACGCGGCCCTCGTCATGCGTCACGAACGAAGTTCTTTACGCTTTTTCTTCAACTCCGAATGTAAGTAATTCGATGGAGATTTAGATTGTTTATATTTGTATATTTATTACGCGATTACACTAAAGACGGATGGCCCGATTTAGAAAATTCTTTTTTGTTTGATAGGGTATACTTCCGAGGTGGTCCCATATAAATTTTATTAACTTTGCTTGGGGAATTTTTGAGTTAGCTTCAATAATGCGTATATTTCCCACTTATTTTATGTGGATGATGTGATGTTGTTTTAATAACTTCCTATCACTGTTACTTTCATGACTATATCTACTTACAATTATTGTGCTCAATTATGTATTCGAATTAGTGTGGGGTAGGTTCCACAACTAAAAAGTGAAAAATAAAAACTTTATTTTCAATATTTTTTTCAATGCAATGTTTGTTTCATGATGTAACAAGGCGTTTGGCATTGAACATTATGTTCCCCGTATGGGGCTTCAAATGATTGAAGACTTGGACTTATTACTTGCTGAGCTTCATTATTCATTGATGCTTGAATCTGATTTTTCTGCATTTGAAACTACTTCGCGGTTTCAATCACGACGATGATCACTTTCATTCTTAATTTCGTTGAATTCGGTAATGGATCTTCTTTCGATGACAGTAAAGAGTCAAGTTCAGCACGTTGCTTTTTTGCTTTTAATTTATCTCTATACCTTTTAGCGCATTCAGCATTTACGGAACCCTTATAGGATCACTTCATTGTCTATCTGTCTGTCAAGTCAAGTCCCTTTATCTCAGGAACGCGTGGAGGTATCAAGTTGAAATTTATATCAAATACGTAGGTCTACGGTCCCTTGAAGCTCTAAAAAATCAAGCTTCTAAGTCAATGCAATAAAAACATACGGCCATCTAAGCGAAATTTTGGTACTCGCAAATAAATCTGATGGTGAATGGTACTTCCCGTTGACCTAAAATCATGAAATTTGACAAGAAGCATGGTCTCACAGCACAAGTAAAGGAAAAAGTTCGGAAATAGTTAATTTGTAGTTTTATCACACAAAATGATAGTCTTTGTGAACACAAACTGAGGTGAGGATTGTGTGGAGACGTTCACCCCACAATCCTCACCAACTTATAGCTATAACTTCGGAAACTTAATGCGACAATTTTTTATAACCTTGGTGATTATTTATGTAGTCACTAAGGTTAAAAAATAGTCGCATTATGTTTATGTTTTCTTGACTATTTTTTGGCGTACTCAAAATTGATTTTCATGAAGTTTTCAAAGGCGAGGATTGTGTGGTGAAGGATACTAAATCACTGAACCGATCGTCCTGAAATTTTGCATATCGTCGTTGCAATTTTAAGACCTCTTATGTGTAAAAATCAGTTTTGTGAGAAAATCGATAAAAACCGTCTATCAGTTTTAATTAGCAAGGACATTGGAGATCTTGAAGTTTGTAAGCAAATTACGATTGAAACGTCGTATACACATGAGAGTTTTTGCATTCGATAGAGCTTCAAAATGTATAATCGGCTGGCGTAAAAAAGTGATGTTGCCAAAAGTGACACATAAGATGTCTTAAAGCCGCAACGACGATATACGTTCCACATGTGTACAGAAACGGACATAGGGTACCTTTCATCCCGAAAAAAGTACTGTTCCCGAGGAAAACAGCAATAACGTTCTTATGAAAATAGATGGCGCCACGTGTCTTTCGAATAATGATTGAATTAATTATTTTAGAAACTTTCGTAGTGTGATACCTAAGCCTTTTTAAAAATATAAGAATCAAGTACATTTTTTGAGTTTAGAGTGTCGATAGACCGGTTTTTCATACTCCTAACTAATATTATAAATGCGAAAGTGTGTTTGTTTGTTGATTACGCTTTCACGCTAAAACGGCTGAACGGATTTGGATGAAATTTGGCACTTGGGTAGACCATGACCTGGAGAAGGACATAGGTTACTATTCATCCTGGATCGCAGACGAAGTCGCGTGCAACAACTAGTATCTACATAAAGTGAATCTCTGCCGTTGACACAGAATACATAAGAGAACTACGCCGTTGAGTAAGATTGTATAAATTTAACGCTACCTTGGGTCCCGCCAGGGTTGCGGGTTGTTCGAAAGAGTTACCGTGGCCCTGGCACAGGCAACTGAAGGAACACGGGTGGGTTTTAGTCAGAAGAAGTCTGACACGCCCTCCACCCAGAGCGGGAGAAGTTATTTGATGATTTCGCATCCACAAAAAAAAAATAGAAAAATACCTTGGATAGTTGGCTAAATGTTGATAAATTTGAGACCGCAGTTTCGCTCACAACACCTTGGTATTCATTCCATTGTCCCTGTAGTTCAGTAGCCTCAGATAAATTTGAAGCTACGGCTGCAATTTTTAAACTCTTTGAAACCCCAGATGTTTGCTGTGGTCGTGGGGGCATGCACAAATTTTGTGTCGGTTTTGATTTCTTTTCAACCAACCGACGACCTTTGTCGGTGAAGTAAACATCTTCTTCTTTGAAATGCGATGAACACACAACACAAAATTTTGATGGAAGCCAATCGTTATCTTGTCTGCTTTCGCGTATGATAGATATCCAAACATTGCGTAGAACGGGATCAGTTGGGAATCTGCAGAAATAGAAATATTTTGTGGATTTATGACAGCCATTTAGTAAATTCGTGACGGGTTGTAATTATGCTTGTTTATCCATAAAATCCATGATTAGAAAGATATCAAAAAACCCAACTGGATCTTAAAAATACGAATTAAAATACATACAGCAGCACTAAATTGAACCTAATTTCATCTGTAACAAAACCTACTAATAGTTCAAAAAATAATTATTTATTATATATATATATATATATATATATATATATATATATATATTAATTGGCTACATAAAGATCAATTTATAATATGGGGGCAGCTCGTGGCTAAGTAATAACAGCCGCACGGGTCGATCCATCAGGTTAAGCTACGCTTGCCGGGGTTGGTCCGTAGATGGGTGACCATCTTTACATATCGAGACTCCTCCGTGCCTCGGAAAGCACGTTAAGCCGTTGGTCCCGCTGTCATTCGAGGATCTTTGACCGTCGTTACGGGTCGTCAGAAGCCCGAAAGTCTGACAACCAGTCTTACCAAGGGGTATCGTATTACTCAATAATTGGGTTGTGGAGGTCAGATAGGCAGTCGCTCCATGTAAAATACTGGTATTCAGCTGCATCCGGTTTGACTGGAAGCCGACCCCAACATAGTTGGGAAAAGGCTAGGCAGATTGACTTCCGTGCCCCCGCCAAGTCGAGCATAACAAAGGCACGTCAGTACCATCCTTTTCTCGAAACCATTCGGGCCATTTTCGACACCCTGTAACTTTATCGTGGAAAACACTAGAAGCCTAAAATTTCAGTGACCAAGAGGGCATTTCATCTACAGATATATTTTGTCACTTATTATGACTATAAGTTGCCAAAGTTCCTTAATTTTGTCACTGACTCACCAATTATCAAAATTCTAAGGTACTTCTAGCAGACCCACAAGCTCCATATTTTGAACACAGTTATTGTTTAGCCTGTAAAGCAAGGAAAAACTCTGACATTATGAATTTTTAGTCCCGTTTTCTAGATATACGATCTGAATAAGTAACTTCGTAATCCTATATAAATCCCATTAAATTGTATGTAATTACAAAGTTACTTTTACAGTTCTCAGTTTGACTTTATTGAAATTATAGCACTTTTAGAAACTTCCACGATACCGCAGATAGAGATACAAATCCATAGATACCTATGTTTTACTACACTTTTAATACCATCCAGACTTGTCAAAAATCAATACATCTTTGAGAAAAACCCACAGAGACAGGGAGTGGGCTTTCAGAAAGCCCGCAGCTGAGGCACAAGACATAATACCCGAAAAGAAAATAAAAAACCGGTCACCAGCGAGTCGGACTCGCGCACCGAGGATTCCGTGCCATCATATATTAAAAAAAAGTGTACTATTTAAAGACATCGTCTTATTTTTACTGTAATCTTTACATAAACTTCTATAACATGGAACAATTTCAGGTCAGATTGTATAAACTGAATGCAGGTAACCTACTATGGGAATTTGTAACAACGTAACTCACACCGTGCACAATATAAATATGGAGTATTTATATTGTGCTCCGTGCGTGTGTTGAGTAAACAAATTTCAAGTGTCTGAGGCGCGGCGGCGATTTGCAAGGTGCGGGGTATCGCTCGCTCGTCGGCCTCACGTTACGGTAAGCGGTGAGAAATACGACGCAGCGGCGGACCAATCACAACGCTCTTAAGCCCTAGCTCGGGGAGAGGGGATGCCCGGGAGGGAGGCGAAGGGGGCGGGGTAAAGCTTGTGCTCGTTAGTTTAAACTAGTTTTCGCGCCCAATACCTGCGTCAACTAAACCGAGTTACTCGGAAGAGTACTCGGTTCGGTAAACATAATACCGAGCAATACTCGGTACTCGGTTACTCTGTAAAACTTTTACTTGACGAATCTCTAATATTCACATTCATACTTATTTATATATGTTACATACAAACATACTAACCGAACTAAAACGTTATCATCGAAATAAATATTTTACAAATCGATAATATTCCTGTATGGTATACTTATTTGCTAACTTGGGCAAAATGTTCAAAATATAAACAAGCAACATCGAATGATTTTTGTCAATGTGTTGTATTTCAAGATGTCACTAACAACAAACATGTAAAATAATATCCAAATACACAAATAATCAATATTTACCTATAAAAAGATACTCCACCCTCTTTCTTTTGTTTGCAGGAAGAGTTTTTACAATGTTTAAAAACACAAGTCGGCATTATTCTGAAAAATATTGAAAGAGCCTGTCACGTACTAACGATGCGGCACTTTGTGCCGTTCAGACTCGAGATGGTATTCGCTTTTGAATTGGTATTTGCATTTTTTGGGCGCACTCTCGGAGTCTCGGTGTTCCGTGCGTAGGGATTGCAATCGAATATTCGAATACCCATTTGAAATACATAATTTGGAATAGTAAATTATAAAATATTCGAACATTCGAAAACAAAATAATGTAACCTTTGTAGTGGTAATAACCACTACAATTAAGGTTACATTATTTTGTTTATTACGAACACAACTTCTACGTCAACGTGTGGTCATCAAATCTCGGAAACATCAATAAAAATGCACTATGGTTCTATTATGATACAAGTACGCCAAGATAAATACACCTAAGTCAGGCTTATGACTTGCTAATATGAATTCCATAACTAGCGTAGATTGCGATAAGGTATTTTCTTCTACAAAATGTACAAGGTGTAACACACCAGGCCAGACAGGCCAGATGACGTGGTTGGATAAGATACCATGAATTTACAAAAAAAAAAGTAGTGTATGTAGTATATCAGTTATTTGGTTTCCATAGTACAAGCTCTGCTTAGTTTGGGATCAGATAACCGTATGTGAACAATCGTCGCTGTCATATCAAAATGTTTTTTATTGTTTTTTTTTGGTCGTATGTTTGCAAATTTCTAGGTACCAGTTACAATCTGTTTTTAAGGATATTATAGTTGAATAGACGCCGTAAAATTATGCAATTTCCCAAAAAAAAAAGTTACTTTTTACACAGTACTATAAAAAAAACCAGTTTTTTGTGTTTCCTGAAACAGGTACTTAGGTAAACAATACGACATTTTGATATGACAGCGACGCAATGTCCTAGGAAATTATTATTACTTATTAACTTAAATAACGCACCACCTCTTAAGGGGTCACTGTACTCATCATTATGAACAACTTTTACTATGGAACCAAACCTGAAATCACGAACAAAAAAATCGGCTGTTACACATTTACGTTCACATAACTCGTCACAATACATCGTTCAGCTGCATCGAATCAGCTGTTCCCTACAGGGAACAGCTTTAGACTAAATTGACAAGTGCAAATGTCAAACTGGCTTACATTACGTTATCATAAAGGTCATTTTATCATTTTCACTTGTCAATTTAGTCTGAGATTATAAAACAGACCATAGGGTGCAGCAGATTTTTTTTGCAGCTTATTTTTCGAGATTTCAGGATTGGTTCCATAGTAAAAGTTGTTGTTATCATGATTACAATCATGTGTTTATGTGTCGGTCACCAGTCACCCTATATAATTATGTTTATTTGATTTTATTTGTAAAATTTTGATTTTCTGGTTATGGTCGAAGTTCATTTACTTCTAACTTTTAAATCTTGGTTCTGATTGGGATGTTTCCACCCAAAAACAGGCCTCCTTACACAAAAATATGTTGGTAGTTTGTAAGGCAATGAAAATGATCAACACATAAATAAAAATAAATACTTTATATTTCTAAAATATTCGAATAGGGCTGAAAAACATTCGCATACCAACAAATATTGAATATTTGCAACCCTATCCGTGCGGTCTATCTGCCTTTATAATCTGAGCCTACACTTATTTCCTAACTTAGGGGTAAATGTGTCAATATATACTAGCAACACCGAATGATATTTGTCGAGGTCACTAACAATAAATACGTAAAATAATATTCAAATAGTCAAATAATCAATATAATTTACCTATGAAAAGATACTCCATCTTCTTTCTTTTGTTTTTGGGAACAGTTTTTACAATGTTTAAACACACAAGACGGCATTATTCTATTAAATATTGAAATTATCTGTAAGAGACCGTGACGTACTAACGATGCGACTCTTCGTGCCGTACTGACTCGAGAATTCAAGATTGTATTCGCTTTTGAATTTGTATTTTCGCTTTGTTGGCCGCACTCCGGTTTTCCGCGTCGCACAGTGGCAGGTTAATTACGTTTCATATACATAGAAATCCAAGTAAGTACCTACGGTTTTTGATAAAAAATAATAATCATTCAGGATTGTTTCATTAACCAACTTGATGTAAGTACTCTGTGGTTCAAATACATTATGATGATATCTCAATCCTCACGCACAGTGGTTCAAATTATTGTTATGTGTTCAAAATTAAAAATAAAATCGTTTTTGTAAAACAAATCACGTTATGTCACAGAATAAATAATAGCAGGTAGGTACACTATGTGAGCCTTTAATTATAATAATGTACTCTGTGTACTAACGGTTATTTACGACTAGTTCGAACTGCTAGGCTACCATTGATTTTTTATTATACAGTAGTACTAAGAAGCAAATAATATACTTAATTAATAAAAACAAAACACAGTGTGATTCTTTATAAAGTTTTTAGATTTTTTTAAATATTTTTCTAGACCAATGAAACGATGCGATGGATGGACTGTGCAAAAGATGTTACGTTATGGCTAGAAAGGGAGTGACTACCGAGATGACGACTAATAGAGAAGTATGGAAGAAAAAGACATGTTGCGTCGACCCCAAATAAATTGGGATAAGGGCAGGAGAATGATGATTTTTTCTGTCGATAAAATTAACCACAAAGTGGTTTACCTCATTTCGATATGTGCACATTATGAAGATTCACACTGTATTTAAATATCTTAACTTAGTAAAAAGGTAATGAGAACTAAGTATGCACGAGCGAGTGAAGTGAGGCGGGTCTACCGTCGCCACCCACGCCTTACTACAAAGTAGTAATTTAAGACGTTTGACATTGACCTTGAAAATGTCCTTGACCACAGAGCTTGTCACAAGGTAATATTCCAATATTTGAGCATATTTTTGTTTGAACTTAACTTTTTGGGTGTTCGACCTTCACTTTTTGGGACCTTGACCTTGAACTTGACATTGACTTTATTATTGCTTGGAAACCACTTTAAACCCGCAATTTGTTTTTTTTATCGTCACCTATTGCTTTGCTGGTTATAGGGATTTGAAAATTCTATTAAAAAATAGCTACTATAAAAAATCGCTGGGGTATACAGTACAGTGCTTTTTACTATTGCTAATAGCACCCCACCCCCATCTAACCCAGGGAACTAATCCAGGATCCTACATTCAACAGTCGCTCTTGCGTACCTAGGTACTTTTGCTCTATGGGGACTCAGAGGTTCCATCGTCTATCTTCGGACAATCCTAGAATAACCGCACGCGTCAGCCGAGAGTCGAATGTTACATACGTACATACATCATCATCTCTCAGCATTGTTGATAAAGATGACGATAATAACAGGAAGAACAAACGACAAAAAACATGTAGTCTATGGACACTATTATTTAATTTTGATTGGTGGATCTTGACAGTGGTGTGTCAATATTATATTGACACATTCAGAATTTCTTTTAGATATTTTCTGTTTCACATTTTCTGGATTCCTTTTGTTTTGTGTACTAAACGTTTGTTTTCGCACAAATACATTTAGCCATGGACCTAAAATGCTGGGCTACCTCGTGCTGATATAACGGTTGTAATTATGAGGAATCAATTTGAGTAAAGCAGTTACAAAAAACCCTGCTTCTGTAGTTAATGAAGTTGACGAAAAACAAAATCAATATTTGTGTTTATTTGTATAGTTAGTTAGTTTTTCGTTTAATTTAGTACCTAGTGTCAGTAGTTAGTTGTGTAATATAAAGTATACAATCATTTTAATGTATATGAAACGATAATACCAATTTATATTTGGCTTTTGAATGTTTCTTAATTCAATTTGCTGGAGTGGGCGAAGCATCGTCCCCTCGCCGGCCTCGCTGTTATGGGGGCCTCACAGAAGGCTGAGTGCTGAATTGTGGGCTCAGATCGATGCTGAAGGACTATAAAAAAAGTACACTTCCACAATTTTCACACCACAATAACACATTTGCTCAATAGAAACCTACTATTTGGAACGACCAAAGGGGATTACACTCGCACAGTAATGCATAATTTTTGAATTCTTGAATGAGCCAAGTCATCATTTTGGAAACTTAATTTTAGGGTAGATAACCATAACATGCACTCTGCAATGGAAAGATATCAACTGTGTTGCTGCTGCCTCGAACTGGTGTGTCTTAAAAGCCTGTGGAGCGAGTATGTCTGGATGGGCAGGATCGAAGTGTACGGAAACATGCTGAAGGAGTGCTTCAATTTATCTGTGAGTTATTTGTGAAGACTAGTGGGAGGACTAGTTATTCCTGCATTATACATATTATAAATGGATGTGAGTGGAAACGCCGGGACGGGATGCCCTAGGAGGACATATAGTGACCTTATTGGTGGCTTCTCCAAAAAAGTCAGGTGCATAGTACTCGCAATCAGCGTGCATGGATTACAAGACGTATGAATGTAAATGAGGCAAAAGGGGGTATATAAAATAATATGTAAGAATCATAGCAGGTGGCGTTTTGTAGCTTCTGCCTACCACCATGGTAAGAAGGTCCGAGTTTATGTATGTATCTATAAATATTTATTTCCTTTTACATTGATCAACATAGTTTAATCGGCATAGTATTTATTTTTCACTTTTTAGTTGTAATGAATAGTTCATGTAACACTGCTTACTATGTGAAGATAGCAATATCAACAGATAGATTAACTTGAATAAATACTTGAATACCTATTGAAGCTTACTCAAAGCACTACACAAGCAAAGTTAATAAAATTGATATGGGACTACAACACGGGCTCTCCTCTACCCGATGAATAAAGAATCAATGTAATTTGGTTCTGTAATCACTGAGAAATCGTGTACAGACGCCAGCAGGTCAAGCTACCCGAAACTGTCAAATTTTCCCAATCAACCTTGAACCTAATGCTCTAGCGATAAAGTTGAAAATCGATTAAAGAAATTTGACAGGTTGTAGTAGCTTGATGTGCTGGCCTCTGTACATACATGAAAAGATAAACTCTTTTTAAAGTCAGTTAAAATTTCATAATTCATTATGCATTTCTCTAGTTTGTGTATGAGTGTAGTCTTAGTATGATGAAAATAAAAATGTCAGTCCCAATCATCATCATCATCACTACCTTATTTCACCTACTGCTGACTTAGTGCCATGCTTCGCTGGTCTGTATAAATAAACCATTCTAAAAATGAACACCCACCACAGCGGTTACGATCAACAAGCAAATAAGGTGTATAGACGCAATACACATAATTGGTCTTTGTCATTGGTTGCTCAGTCACTGGTGAGACATGAAAGTGGGACCACGCGTCGATTTCACCGCAAAAGTACGGTCAACAAATTAATGCCAACGAAAAAGCATTGTCGTAGTCATGTAAATATTTTATGTTTCAAATTACAAAAAATACAGATTTTTTTATGCAAACGGTACCGACTTGCCCAAACGCTGAACAGCCGGATTTGTCAGCCAACTGGTGTATAAATACAGACATACAGAGCGAACGTGTCGTTCCATACAAATCGCACGCTCCCTGTCGTACAATGCAAGTACCTGGACTGGTCTCACGATTAGTTGACCTCTAACTGCGGCGACGAGTCCATGTTTACAGTAAAGTTGCCGCACGCACACAAGTAAATATTGTAAATGTTGCAATAAGTATTGTATTGTATTGCAACATTTATTTATTATTATATAGTATATTTATTTTAAAGATAAGATAAAGATAAAGATAATTTATTTGTTCAAAACATGAGTATACACAACACATGGCATGCAAGATGTTACATCAATAATTATAGCAGACAGTCATGTTTTGCCTGAATGGCGTACAAATAAGAGAAGCAGGACGCTAGACCGCATCAATTAATTTTAAAATTGCCCATTATACGCATTTATAATTAATCATTTAAATTAGAGCATTACTAGAAGTTAGACGGTACAATAAAATAATGTCATAAGCTCATCATAATAATACAATAGAAATAAAATAAAAAATCAAATGTCAAATCAGGTATTATTAAAATTAGGATGTCACTATACAAGTCAAATTAAATTGTCAGATAAGAATTCGTCTGTGCTATAGTAAGCTTTCTCTAATAAAAGGCCTTTTAATTTATTTTTTAATTTGTCGGTACTGTATTCCCTCCAATGTTTTGGCAACTTATTGAACATAATTGGCGCCATACAGAATATACTTTTCCGCATTAGTGTCGTCTTGGATCTCGGAATACATAGCTTAGTGTTGTCGCGTCTATTTCGAACAACTTTATCTGACACTAAGGGGAATAAGTGTGGGTTCGATTTGACGAACATAATGGTCTCCAAAATGTACATTGACGGAAGCGTTAATATTTTGTATTCTTTAAAAAATGGTTTGCAGCTCTCTGTAACATGAAGTCCAAACATAGCCCTCAGGCATCTCTTTTGTGTTTTGAAGATCATACCCTTATTTACTGAATTTCCCCAAAAAATGAGTCCATATCTCAAGTTAGAGGACACTAAGCCGTGATAAGCCGTTAGCAACGCATTAACATTTAAGATGGGGGCTAATTTATACAATGCATATGCGGAATTACTAATTTTCTTGCTTAATGCTTCCGTATGCGCTTTCCAATCTAATTTGCCGTCAATAGTTATTCCAAGAAATTTAGTCATATTCACTTTATCTATGTTGGTGTTACAGTAATGGACATTTACATTTGGTATGGATGATCTTTGGGCAAAATGCAGAATATTGGTTTTCCCAAGGTTTATCTTAAGATTGTTGTTTTCCAACCATTTTACCATTGATTCTATAGAATTATTAATGTCAGATTCGTATGTGTCTCTATTCTTGCAAGCTATTGTAATGGTACTGTCGTCGGCAAAGAGTGTCATTGGGTGATCGATACTTTTGGGTAAGTCATTAATATATAATATAAAAAATAGCGGGCCCACGACAGTACCTTGGGGCACGCCAAATTTAACTACACGTTCCCTTGATCTGTACATAATTTCCTGTTTACTGTTTTTATTTACAGCTGAAATTTCTGTAAATTGTTCTCTGTTGCTTAAGTATGATCTAATAAGGTTTGAGACATTACCTCTTATGCCGTATGCTTCTAATTTTTCAATCAATATGTCGTGCCGGACATGGTCGAAAGCCTGCGTCATGTCACAGAAGATCGTACATACAGGTGTGTTAGAATCTACGTTTTGCATGACATAATATAAAAAATCGTAAATTGCCAAGTTGATAGTTTTACCATTTCTGAACCCTTTCTGTTCATTAGCGAGAATGTTGTCTTTTTCGAGGTAAGAATACAGTTGTTTACATAAATACTTTTCAAATACTTTGGAAATTACACTTATGAGGGATATTGGCCTATAAAATTGCATAAGCTCTCTATTTTCTTTTTTGAATAGTGGCTTAATGATTGATATTTTCAGTGCATCGGGAAAAACACCTGTCTCGATGCACAGATTAATTATATAGCTAAGATGTGGTGATATTTCTCCCGCTACAGATTTTAAGACTTTAGTTGATAGGCCATCATGTCCCACACTATTTGTATTCTTCAATTGATTTATAGTTTTAAACACATCGATTGGCAGACATGGTGCGAGAAAAAAGGAATCTTTTCTTTTAGGTATCAGGGATGCTGCATTATTCCCAGATCCTGCTATAGGATTGATTTTGTCAATGAAGTAATTATTAAAAGCATCTGCAATAGCCTTTGGGTCAGTGATGACGTCATTTTGTACACAAATCTTGTCAATACAATTTTTTGGAACGTTGAATTTAGAGTTGTTTATAATTTTCCAAGTAGTTTTTGATTTGTTATCTGACGTATTTATAGCATAATTGTTCTGTGCCTTTTGAGTAAGTCTTACAATTTTTTTAAATACTTTTGAATAACAAGTTAGTTTTCTCTTGTTCGTCTCATTTGGTTTAAATCTATATTGCCATAAAAGTTGTCTTTTCTTTTTACTACAAAGTTTTACACCACGTGAAACCCATTTTGGTTTTCGTATCGTGCTAATTCGAACATTTTTTTCCGGAAAGCACAATTTATAGAATAATGAAAATATGTCAAAAAAGGATTTATACGCTACATTAGGATCATTAGTTTTGTAAATGTCAGAAAATGATAAGTTATCTAAGCAATTTTTAAATTTTGTCATATTTTCATTGCAGTAGTCACGTCTTAAAACCCGCCAATATTTAATCTTACATTTTTTTTGTACTGGAAATGTCATTATTTGTGCTGTATGGTCCGATAAAGCTAGTTCTAGGACTTCGACCTTACATGATTTGCGAAAGTTATGAGCAATATTATCAATACAGGTTTTACTCTTTAGGCGTGTAGGCTGATTCAAAGCTAATTTTAAATTATAGTTCAGTAATAGGCATTCAAAATCAATCGTATGGACATTCTTCTTTAACATGTCGATATTAAAATCCCCTGCAATGACAATATTATGATGGGATTTCTTAGTTAACTCTTGTAGGAGGGATTGTAATTTGTCCATACATACGTAGAAGTTTGTTATCTTGGGAACCCTATATACACAAGCCAGGACAATGTTATAGTTAGGTAACTCTATTGCGCAACATTCAAATACTCCGGGCTCTGATATGTTGGATATCTTCTTTAATTCGATAAAGTTATGTCCATTCTTTACCAAGATGCATGCTCCACCTCTCTTGCTATCTTTCCTGCAGTACGAAGCCGCTAGTTGATAGTTTGGTATAGTTAAATAAGACTCGTACCCTGTCATGATGAAGTGTTCAGTTACACACAATATATCTACACTTACACCCTTTTCTGATAACAGCTCATCTAAGCATATTGTGAGATTGTCGGATTTGTTTAATAACCCGGCAATATTCTGATGCATAACACAAACATTATTAGTCTCGAAAAAAATTTGTTATATTCTCCTGGTTTCCTGCCGTTTTTGTTTCTTCTTGGTCATCAATTGGTCGAGTCAAGTTATTTTCTTGTGTCACATTGTTTGAATCTATTGAGTCAGCGTAAAAACGTTTGATATCGAACAAAAGGTCATTTAAATCTTGAAAAATTGTTCGCATGCCAGTGTTATTGAGCTTTCCGCTACGTCTATAGAACATTTTGTAGTCATAGGTCAGGTTCATGTTTGAGTCGAGAAAGTAAGCGTGTTCGTGGGTGAGTATATCATGACATAGTAGACTATTGAAATATTCAATCTTCCCATTAAATATATTAGTGTAATTGCCACATTTATATGTCGGTGCGCAAATAATAATATTTGTATGTTGAATTTTATTTATAGATGCTTGTATACTATATATCAAATTAGGGTAGTCATTTGAGTTGATGTCTTCTTCTCCTATAAATATAATACAGAAGTCGTTCATAGTGAATGACTTCAGTTTGGTTTCTATATTGAGCATCATTTGGTCCATCGTACAGTGTGGCATTAAGTAGTGACATATCTCTGATTTGAATTGCAGAGTGGTATTTGAGATCGAAAGAATCTTGTTTTCCTTGTTATTGCTAAGAATACATATCTTACTGGTTGTTGTTGTATTTTGTTCGGATCTTGGTTCTTGTGTAGATGTTGACGAGTTTATTGAGACTGTATTTTTGGCTACAAAATAAGAATCTGTCTGTGTTTGTTTATTTATACACCCCGTTTGTGTTGAGCATTTAATCCCTTGTTTTTTTGGGGTGATGGTAGGAGATTTTGATGGGCTAGCAACTATTTGTCTGTACAGTAAGTTTTTCCGAGTAAGATTTTCATTCTCCTTTTTAAGCTTGCCAATTTCTAAGCTTAATGAGTCAATTTCTCCATTTGCGCTACTGAGTTTAATGGTGAGGTCATCAATATTTTTCTTTAACTGAGTAATTAAATCAATGTCATCATCATCTGATATGTCAGGCATGCTACGTACAGTGCCATCTAGTGTGCGATTAACAAAAGTTTCATCCAAGTTGTCGGAACTTGAGTGCGCTCGTGCGCGTCTGACTGTCACATTATTGATTTCGTCCATAGTTGTTTATGTAGTACTGATATTTATCACTAGATGTCTATTACAGCGTATCACTTGTTTCGAAACTAGATGTCACCTTACTCAATGTTGACTGTTGATCATGCGTCTATGAGACTACCGATTCAAAATGTTGAAAATTAACGATCTCAATTTGCACTTCATGTGATTAATGAGTCTTTTAATAGAACTAAGTTATTGTACCTGTAGTCTTTGGTGTTATTTCGTCGTCCAGTAGGTTTAAATCCTTTTCTTACGTCTGTGTCACTGATTTATTTGTTTTGTAAACACTGCACGAATGTTGTTTATTTTGTCACTTTACAATTGAGTTTTTCGAAGATAACACTGTTTAGCGTCAATAGGCACTTTCTGGACACATATATACTAAAAATTCATCAATTAATGCACATTACTATTTAATTAGATTTTTCAAATACGGAGTCGATGTTTACTGTGCGCCACTAGCGCCCTCTCTCCTATTGTATAGTATTATTACTCCTCAATCTATTGTATAGTATTATACTCTCACACATTGAAATAATCACGTTTTGTGGAGGGGCGTTCATTTTTAGAATGGTTTATCTATACCAGGGAAGCATGGCACAAAAGGAAGGAGGCCGTTTTTTTTTTTTTTTTGTGAATGGCATCTCGTAGTTGACCTAGAGAGGTCGAGACTACTTAACCGGACTATACACAGGAAGGAGGCCTTCCAGCCGGTCTATTTTATAGGAATCTCACTGTGAAAACTTAGGTGAAGTGAGCTGTCATTCCACCGTATTGACACCATTGACAGCTCACTCCACGCTCACTTCACCTATGTTTTCACGGTGAGGGTGTGTCCACATATGGCGAATGCGCCGATAGCGACCTGCTCGTGAGCTGCGTGCGTGCATTTCAAGTTCGTGCCGTTCGACGTACCTGCGCCGCGCGCGCCCGCTGTGCAAGCCTTGCGTGAGTTGCGCTAAAGAGGCGAACCCAATAATTGCAGTAACTGCACGCGTGCAGCGCACGAGCAGCTTGTGAGCGGGTCGCGAGCGGCGCATTCGTGACGCATTCGCCAGATGTGGACACACCCTAAGATTTTTACAGAATAGCACTGCAGGTCTTCCCTGTGATCTTATGTGTAATGGTCTGTTCAAAAGTATATGAAGGTAAACAAACCCTGTTCAGGTTAAATTCTTACCCAATCACTAACACAAAAGGGTTTCATTCACACATTCATCTGTATTTAGAAGTTGTCAACTTTTTATCTCACCACTTTTTCCAACAATTATTATTATTTGAATAACATTATTAAATTGTGATTTAAAAATCAACGAAGAAAATTGAGGTTATAAAATTAATCTCAATTATTAAATGAAAAACATCTTATAGGTGACTTAAAATTACAAATTTCGGTTTTAATTGTAATAACCCCACCGCCTTATCTCTACGTTAACGTCGTGGTGGGGCTTGCGCGCTCCTGAACTTTAGGTCTGTGCCGGTAGAGTTTAATTTGCCAGAACATTTCTAGACTGAGGAGCCAGACCAAGAGAGATCAGAAACCCGCAGGGCAGCATGTGGCGAGCTGTTACGCAGTAGCGACACTACGGCCCTTTCTCCCTGGAGAAGTCTTGTTCCTCATCTCTGGCTTACCGTTATTGACCGGTTGGATTGACACTGACGAGGAACAGCTCCCACCTCATGCTTGCCATTATTGGCCGGCTTGAGTGGAGATTCGCAAGACTAAACGTGCTCGGAGGAATACTTCCTATATTCCAGTAAGTGCTGGTATGGATCTTGACCATCTCTTCCGGACTGGGATTGTTCTGATAGCTGTGGAAGACCTCTCCACTCCTCAATCACCTCAGCAAGGGGGCAACCCTTGCTGAGGTGATTGACCCTTGTCGCTACATCACTAAGTGCTAGCGACAGTTTCCGGGAGCCCATACCCACTACCATTTTTTTTACGTGTATAATAAAACATTGATCAGGCAGGGGCCACAGTCCTTTCATAGTTCTAGGTAACCAGTCCACTATTCCAATATCTGTTTCCATATTCTGTAATAGTTCTACACCAACCGGGGGTTGTCCTTGGATGCACTTGATAGTCGTCGACTGGACCTCACTCAATTAAAAGCGTCTAACAGGCCTCTGCGAGTTGGCTTCCGCCCCTGGTACGCCTTCCAAAGGTCGGGGACCCCAGGGTCCCGAGAAATGCCACAAAAAAGTTTATTTCGGCCAACAAAGGATCATACTACATACACAAAAATTACAAAATTAAAAAATAAAATAAAACCTGCGTGCTGATTTACCCTACAGGGTGGTCAGTTCATCTCCTTCTCAGTATTCAGAGTCGGTTGAATACTTGTTTCTAGAAATTACTGTTCATCACACAAAAGTTTTGCTCGCAGTGCCCTACAGTCCTAATCTTCACATTGACTACTTTAATTCTCTCGACTCCACACTCAGTGATCTTTGTCCCATATATGAGCACGTTATTTTAATGGGTGATTTTAATACCTGTTTAATTAAAAATGACTCTCGCTCCCTGAAACTCCTTTCGCTCTTGTCTTCTTTCAATCTTCAAGTTTTGCCTCTCTCTGCAACTCACTATTTTCCTAATTGTTCACCCTCTTTTCTAGATCTTATGATTGTTTCCTCTCCTAAGAATGTTTCTTACCATGGTCAACACACGGCTAATTTTTCTTACCACGATCTCATTTATCTTTCCTATCGTATCCGTGTTCCCAAGCTTAAGTCCCAGCTTTTATATCTCCGTAACTACAAGGGCATAGACCTGGAGGCTTTGCGGCGTGATGCCGGCGATCTCGACTGGACCCGTCTGGTCGAGTACGATGACATCGACGATAAGGTGAATTGTTTTAACGCAACCGTTCTCGATTTATATGATCAACATGCCCCTATCCGACGTGTCAAAGTCCGACACAACCCCGTACCATGGATAACGCTACACATTAAAGAGCTTATGGCTCGCAGGGATAAAGTTAAGAGCAGATATAAGCGCAGACCTTCAGAGTTGAATCTCTCCTACTACAAAGCCCTACGTAATCGCTGCTGTCGTCTGTGTCAAGATGCTAAGAGACGCTATTTCCACGATCAACTTATAACCGCAGTTCTTCTGATACTTATATGGAAATTTCTCAAATCTGTAGGCATTGGCAAGGCATTTACCAACCAGTGTAAGGATGTGAACCTCAATGATCTCAATAAGCACTTCTCTCTTTTCCCTTGATCCAACTGTCAAAGCTGCGACACTAGAGAGTCTTGCTAGCTTGCCGTTGCCCCAATGTTCTCACTTTAAGCTTAGCGATGTTACCGAGGAAGACGTTAAGAAATCTATATTTGCAATTACTTCTTCAGCAGTCGGTAATGATAAGTTGTGCTCAAGAATGATAACTCTTATCCTTGCCTCGTTACTTCCTGTTCTCACTCACATCTTCAACCACTCATTTACCTCTTGCTCATTCCCGTCACGATGGAAACAGGCTCACATAATACCTTTACCTAAAACTAACAATCCTACTTTATTAACCCACTTTAGACCTATTTCTATTCTTCCATTTCTTTCAAAAGTTTTTGAGCACATAGTTCATAGACAATTATCATTTTTCTTGGCGTCAAACTCAATTAGTTCCCCTTTTCAATCTCGTTTTCGCTCGGGTCACAGTACTGTAACCGCGCTTTTGAAAGTAACTGACGACATCCGCTGGGCAATGGAGAATAAGTCCCTTACTGTTCTTGTATTGCTTGACTTCAGTAGCGCCTTCAACTCAGTGGATTTCGACATTTTACTTGGTATCCTTAAATCTATCAATTTCTTTTCTTCTGCTCTAACTTGGTTCAGTTCTTATCTTCGGGGACGCTCTCAGTGTGTTCGCCTAGAGGAGTCTTTCTCTGATTGGTGTAGCCTCACTGAGGGTGTTCCTCAGGGAAGCGTTCTCTCTCCTCTTCTTTTTTCAATCTTCATCAACTTTGTTACCAGAGTAATCTCATCTAGTTTTCATCTCTACGCAGATGACTTGCAGCTTTACCGACATTTTACTGTAGATGATGCGAGTTCTGCAATTGCTGCTATGAATCATGATGTGGCTTGTGTCAGCGTTTGGGCAAAGTCATTTGGTTTGCAAATTAACCCAACTAAATCTCAGGCCATGATCATAGGCAGCAGATTCGTTCGCAGTGCGGCTGATGTTACATCTCTGATGCCTTTATATCTCGATGGTGTGCGCATTGACTATACCGAAACCGCCAAAGATCTGGGTGTAATTATTGATTCTAATCTTTCATGGCGTGCTCAGGTCTATGAGGTCAGTCGAAAGGTACATTTCTCGTTTCATTCGCTGAAAAGCCTTCAAAGTCTCCTGCCCTTGAAGACTAAAATTTCTTTGGCACAAACGCTTATTCAGCCGATTATAGATTATGCCGACGCATGCTACCTGGATGCTACTGAGGAGCTATTAAATAAGCTTGAGCGCTTGCAAAACTTATGCATTCGCTTTGTTTTTGGTCTTCGAAAGTATGATCATGTTTCTCACTTTCGCAAGGAACTCAAGTGGCTCCCAATCCGCCTTCGCAGGAACACTCTGATTTTATGTCTCCTCTACAACATTTTACACAACCCGTCTTATCTTTCCTACCTGCGTGAGCGTTTTTCCTTTGCTCGCCCTAGTGACGCACCGTGTAGATCACACCTTAGATCCCTCCTTAAATCTCATTCTCATAAAACTAGCTACTATTCTTATTCCTTCTCTATCCATGCTGTGAGACTGTGGAACTCACTTCCGCCTAGCATTCGCGATTTAAAAACTGTGTCTCTTTTCAAATATAGAGTAAAAGAGCATTACTTTTCCTCTCAACTGTGAGTATTTATATAAGTATAGTATATGTATGTTTATATATTTTAGCTTTATGTATTTATTTAAGTTTATGTTATACGTGTAGGTATAGTTAATATTTTAGTTTAAGTCTTCGCATATTCATATTTTTCTCTTCTTGTTATCACACACTATTGTCTACATTTCTATTTCATTTCTCCTTTCGCAGGTCTGCTGGAAGAAATTTCTTACGAAATAAGCAGTACCTTTGTACTCCTAATTATAATTATGTATTTTATTATGTATTTTTCTGTGTGTACATAAATGGTAAAATAAATAAATAAATAAAAGCACATACAATTGAAAAGATCACATAAACATAATGAGATTACAGACTTCGATTGCTCAGTGTGTGGATCATACAGCAATGGGTCAGGTACTGGAAATCGAACCTCTGCGCGAATGTTCTCAGGATTAGTGTTGTAAGAAACTCGAGTCTTGGAGTTTCTTACGTACTCCTTTTGCCTCATTTACGTTCATACATCTGGCCGTACACGCAGGCCGTGCGAGAACTACGCATCTGACCTTTATGAAGAACATCACTAATAAGGTCACTATTTATGTTCTTCTAGGACTTCCACTCGCGGCGTTTTCACTCACCTTTGCCTAGTATTTTTCTTTATTTTTGCAAAATAATTTTAGTTAATAATAACTAGACTTCTTTTGGCAGCCAAAGGGGTCGATCGAAGGTTAAGCTACGCTTGCCGGGGTCGGCTTGTGTATGGGTGACCACATTACATACCGAGACTCCTCCGTGCCTCGGAAAGCCCGCTAAGCCGTTGGTCCCGGCTGTCATTCGTAGATTTTTGACAGTCGTTACGGGTAGCCAGAAGACCAAAAGTCTGACATTCTTACCCCCCACTTACCCCTTGCATCCCAACCCAGTTACTGAGTACAGTAACTGGGTTGTGGAGGTCAGATAGGCAGTCGCTCCATGTAAAACACTGGTATTCAGCTGCACCTGCACCCTAATTGCGTAACACACTATCAATCGCAATCGGTTTCATTTTGACAGTTCAACAACATTCATTGCGTTTTTTATGTTGTCGAGCAAAAAAGCAATTATTTCAAACAAAGCAATGGATTAGCTATTTGCTTCAAAATGTTTCAGATTCCGATTTATAGCGTGTTACGCAATTAGGGTGCTGGTTAGACTGGAAGCCGACCCCAACATAGTTGGGAAAAGGCTAGGTAGATTATAATAACTGAACTTCTAGTGGGAGCCGAAGGATGAGACTAAGGATCAAATATGCGAAGTTTGCATCACACGGATCAGGAATGCGGTGCATTTCAAGCAAAAAGTAATGCAGTGTCAATCTACTTTAAGATTACAACTCGAAGGTAAGAATCTTGCTTTACAACAATATAACATATCTGTAAATAATTTCAGGGGCAGTAAATGTGGCCCAAGGCCCTAAACGCGAATTTTGTAACAAGTGAGCTTCTCTAGTAGGTATAAGTTTCATGTAAGTTTGCCGCTCTGAAGTAGGCTACAAATGACTGCGCAGTAGTCAATATCTGATACTAAAACAGCAGCGCGCGCCATGCCATGCGCATTGGAAAGCCTGGTTGCAGAGCGGCAAAGGTCGTGATACGAACTATACATTATGTAACAAAAACCCTGTTGTTCATTCTACTTATGTTTTAAGAATCGGTTTACATAAGTAATAAAAAAATCATTTCTTAAAAACTGTTCAACAAAAATAATTAAAATAAATATAAATTATAATATAATAATAAAAATATAATATTAATATTTGTAATATTTAACTGATTTCTTACCTCTGCAATTCTACATGAAGCGAAAACGCGAAACCATAAAGAGATAGAACGTTCCCGCCACTCCCTTTGATCGGTGCCGCTGCGCCAGTGTGTATTTTTCTAAAAAAAATTTCACAAGTTCGTGACCTTATCAGCTGTTGTTTATCACTTTAATGAGTGAATCTTTGAAAATGTTGGTGTACACGGTGTTTTTATGCACAATTGATAATTTGATTTTGACCTCCTGATTTTGGCCTATGCTCAATTATTTTTAATTATAATTTCATCAATGTTTTGCTTGTAGGTAAATGTATACGTATCTAAAAGGAACAACAGGGTTTTTGTTACATATTGTATAAGTGAATGATTTCACATTAGGTTAGCAGTTTTAAAAATTCTCTAGGAATATATGTAAAACGCAAAAAAAAAATATGTTCAAAAGTTAAGGACAGTTTCCTATTGACGTTTTCCAAAAATCCACCTGTATATTAAAAAATATGTGATCATGTCAACGGTATGGTACAGACAATCGCGAAAAATTTATCAGCTGTCCCATATTTTTTTATTATTATTATCTCCTTTATTTATTTTTTAAACTTATTTTATTACATTTTTAAATATTTTTATAAAAACATTAAAAAAAACATTTAAAAATATAAAAATTTATTATTATTATTATTACTTTTTTTTTAGCTCGATGTGGTAAAGAAGTTTTATATGGGACTACTGAATGTTTTTTTGCGATTACGATGTTGGTCCCATGGAGAAAGATGTTCAGTTTGCTGGTCTGTACCACACTTTTCTGATAGATGCTTATCAAATATATTTTCAGACGGAATCCGACCATTGAAGGAAGAGCCGTTAGAAATAGAAGTTCATAAAAAAGAATTTGGTGAGTTTCCTTGTAAAACCAAGTATATTCATGCCAACGATAAGAGATAAATACATAAAATTGCAACTTATACAAATATCAACTTTAAACTCAATTTATCTAAGTTGATTTTTGAATGAAAAAGCTATCGAGAAACGTCTTAAATAATTTTAGTTGTAATGGAAATTGAACCATACACAATTATGTTAAAGTTTTTAATGCCATAGCATGAGATTTATAATCTCGTCTCGTTTATTGGCTTTAGTATAATATGAAAGTAATCCCTGCCTGACAGTCTCGTTGGTCTAGTGGTCGCAAGCGCTACTGCTGAGCATGAGGTCCTGAGTTCGATTCCAGGATCGGGCATGGTATTATTGGGTTTTCCATCTGGAATTTGTCATTAGTAGCCCGGAGTCTGGATTTGTGCCCGGTTGATGGCAATAGGCCCCCTATTATATGGGAATTCAATGTAACTGGCGAAATGTGGGTGCACTTGTACTGTACACCTCTGCCGAAGCCTTCGGGGAAAACAGGCGTGCTGTTATGTATATCTATCACTTAGGGGACGGTCGGGCAAGATGGTGACGGTAGGCAAAAAGAGGGTACTTCTTCTAAATTAGAACAGATAGAGAAGAAGTATCCTTTTTGCCTACCGTCACCTTCTTGCTCGACCGTCCCCTATACCCGGATTCTGGAACGAAAATCGCAAAGTCTTTTAATTGCTTTAAATGCGGTATTATAAAAAAGGTGGTAAATAAATATTCTTGTGGGATGACACGCCACCATATTTTTGCTCGACATGGCCTCTCCCAGGCTTCCGCATCCAGCCTCTCCCAGCTATCTTCCAAAGATCGCCCGTCCACCTAGCTAGGGGGCGTTCCACACTACGCTTGCTGATACGCAGTCTCCACTTCAGGACTCGTCTGCTCCACCCGCTGACCCGTACAACGTTCAAAGGTTCCATCGTTTATAGTCGGAAAAACAAAATATAGCTAATAAAATGTGACTATCGCGACCAATAGAAATTGATTTGTATTCCCACACTAATTCCGTCACTCTCTTTTGGATTTAATTCGGCAAAGTTCGGTTTATTCCGAAAATAAACGAATAATAAACGAATAAACGAACCTTTGGACGTTGTCGTACTATCTTCAATTGTGTACCGATGGCTGGTTGAGCAGATGAGTCCTGAAGAGGAGATCACGTATCGGCAAGCGTAGTGTGGGACGCTTCACAGCTAGATGGACCGACGACCTTAAGGGGATTGAGAGAGGGGCCGGGGAAAGGGTGCGGAGGGGGTTTGTACAGGGGTCGAAATTTGTTTGTTTCGTGAAAAAAAACATCAAGCGAAAAATTCGAAAGAACCCTGTTTCTTTCCTAAGGATTCTTTCGTTAAAGCTTTCAATGCGAAAAAAACGGAAAAAACCACAATTTGTTTTTTTTTCGTGAAAAAAAAACAAATCGGTTTTTTCGGCATTTTCAACGCTAGCTGGGATAGGCTGGATGCGGAAGGTAGAGGACAGGGTGATATAGGCGCAGCTTGGGAGAGGACTATGTCCAGCAGTGAACTGCGATTGGTTGAGTTGATTGAAGGTAACATTAAATTGTTTAAAGTACGACGCCAGCACATCAAGCTATTACAATCTGTCAAATTTATTTAATAGATTTTTAACTTTATCGCTAAAGCATTAGGTTCAAGGTTGATTGGCAAAATTTGAAAGTTTCGAGTAGCTTGATGTGCTGGCGTCTGTACATCAGTCTTCAATAGTTGAAATGCGTTTGACAATTTGTTATTTAATCATTGTGTTGAGTTTCGTTGCTGACGCTGAAAGGTCCTCGTATGCTATGGACCTAATAGATTTTTTTTAATATTTACAGAGGCAGAAATAGTCATGAAAATAGAACGTGAAGACGATTATGATAACCAGGCTGATCTTGTATTTAATGATGATAATGAAAATGAAATAAACATCAGTGGTGAGTCACGCAAATATGTTTCTTTTAATAATATAGTTTCTTTATGTTTATGAATGGACAATTTGAAGTTAAATAGGTACTAGTCAAACCCTACTTTGTTATTTCTTAAGGTGGTCTAATGGTCTCCCCATGATCAGACCAAGATTATATCTGGACTTTAAAAGAGACGGTGACCTATGTGTTTGTTTCGGCCTTTCTTCTCAGGCCTCGTTTATGGAGACGCGGGGCGACGCGCGTCGAGTGCAGCGGCAGGCGGGGCGTGTTCGTATTGGCGCGTGCGACGCCGCGGGCCCCGCTGCGGGTGTCGCTACGTTTTACCTTGACCGGAGAATTGCAGGAATAGCTGGCCGTAACGCTGAGTGCACTTCCGCGATAAAGGTCGCGTGCTACGCGTTGATGCCAGCTGCGGGCTCCTCCTGCATTTCAAGCAAACTCGTGTAAAATCGCTTCTCCGTAAACGCTCTCATACAACGCCATATGTTTGAATTTAGTGCGGGCCGAGCCGCCCAACGCGATGTGCGACGCACCGCAACGAGGCCTCAGAGTTGTCAAATAGGAAACGCTGACGTCATTCAGTTAAAAAAAAATGTTTGACGTGTTTATACAAACCTACTTACAGAAATAAAATCATTTATAAGAAATTTTGAATTTCGCGGGCTTGCACCAAGTTGGCAAATGGGGCCTCCATTTACACGGTACAAATTTATTGCCTGTGGCATACCATAAAATCGAAGGGCAATTAACTGGCACCGTCTAAATCTCTTTAATTCACAATAAAATGTACTGAAAGAATTAACTTGACAGTGCTATCATTCACGAGCGCTCGTCGTGTGGCTCCTAAGTCATTGATAATAAACTCTTTTGCAAAAAAAAAAAAAACGGGCACTTTAGATTTTTTTCTCTACTTCAATGAAGAAGAACAAGAACGAGGTTTTATTAATTTGACGATGTATTGGCATGTTATTTGAAGCATCCTGGCATGATTCTTTACGTTTCAAATTTAAATTTTGAAATTAACAAAAAAAAAAAAAATATTGTTTATTCTGGATGTTTTACTAATGGCGCGAATTACTGAAACGATTTTTTTACTGATTACTAAAATTTTAAAACTTTATGCTTATTTTCTGCAAATTAAACAATTTAATTTTTTTTTTGTTTATACCAACCAAATACCACTTTTTGATATGAGTGATAAAGCGATAAGGGTCGGTAAAATTTATAGCCGTACTTGAAGAAGAAGGTTGTTCGCAAACTTACGTGTCTCAGCGGCTAAATGTGAGTCGTTCAACTGTCCAGAGGACTTGGCAACGGTATCAAGAGACCGGTTCGGTCAAAAGAAGACCCGGTTCGGGGCCCTAAATTACTCCGTGAAACTGTGCTTCATGGACTCTGGAGGACTGGAATATTTAGTATTGTTTTCTGACGAAGCTAGAATCTCTTTGTGTGGAGAAGACCGACGCCGGCGAGTGCTGCGAAGACCACGGGAACGTTATGTGGAAGTGTTTCGTAGAAATCACTCCTTCTGGCGGTGGCTCCGTTATGTTTTGGGCAGCAATTAATTCGACGGAGCGTACGGAGTTAGTTTTCATAGAAAATGGAACATTAAATTCACACCGGTACATAATGGAAGTACTAATTCCGCAAGTAATACACAACCCGCATTGACTGCACTTAGGGAAGATTCCATTTTTATGGACGACAATGCTCGCCCGCACTGTTCTAGCGACGTGGAAGCGTACATGCAAGAAGTTGGGATCCGTCGTTTAGATTGGCCAGCTCGAAGACCTGACCTCAATCCAATTGAGCATGTCTGGGATGTTTTAAAGAGACGGGTAAGATCAGTGCAACCTGCTCCACAAAACATCAGGGAGCCAAAAAGAGTCATTGGAGAAGAGTGGGAACGTACGAGTATTCCTCAAAACGTTATTAAAAACATCGTGGAAAGCATCCCCAGAAGGATTCAAGCTGTTATTTTGGCAAGATGAGGTCACACTCGTTATTAGGTTTTTCATTTGTAACTTTATTTAATTAAAAAAAGTAAAAAAATCTTCTTGTACATCGGTTTTAAAGAATTAATCAAAAATTAAAAAAAAAAATTGCCAGAATTTACCTCACGCGTATTAATTTACACGATTATAAGTATGCAGACTACGTCAAACAATTAAATTTCATTTAATTAACTCAAATCGACCTTAGAACGTAAATTTCCATAGGTGCCCGTTTTTTTTTTTTGCAAAACAGTGTATGTGGTACAAAATTGCTATGACTGACAAAGCGGTCGTGAAATGCAACATCTGTACTAATTAAATTAATTATAATAACAATTTTTTTCAGACACTCGATCGATAAATGAAGAACATTCTAAAATAAAAGATGGAGTCGGTAAAGGTGAGTTCAATCTAGTGCCACAAACTTATATGATTTACATTCAGCAACTAACATAGCTCTCAATGAACGTGGCGAAATAGAGAACTATAGAGGTATGAGGAACAGGGAGTAAAGTTAACTCATCCTCCATAGAAAAGGGAGGATCCTCTGACCAGACCGTCCGTTGTCTGATGGGCTACTGTGCCCGACGGTTGATGTCGGGACGTTGTAAACTGCGCGATTTTCGAGTGACGTCTTTCTCCGAATCTAATGGACCCATTAAGTTGAAATTTGGTACACGTATGTATTTCTGTGACCCAAACACGGACGTGTATCGTAAATAAATGAATTTTGAATAAGGGGGTCAATTTTGGGAGCAAACAAGAAAATTAAAAAAAAGTTTAGTAAACTGTGACATATACGTATATATATATATATATATATATATATATATATATATATATATATATATATATATATATATATATATATCATTTTAAAGTCACTTAAGAAAATAGACGGAAATTGACCATTCCTCCTTTATCTCAGGAAGTACTGAGCCTAAAATTTTGAAAAAAATACAGAAAATATCTCAATACCTATAGATTACAGGAAAACTTATAAGAAGTCTATGGTCTCAAAACAACATGGTAAATCTCTCAATATTGTGCATACAAAATTACGTTTGCAGTTCGAATGTATGGGAGAACATATTTTTCAACTACAATGTTAAGTTTGTTCTTGGGATTCATCCCAACTACGGAACCCTTAATTGTGAGTAGTCCAACACGCACTTGGCCAGTTTTTTTTTTGGTATTTGTTGTTATAGTGGCAACAGAAATACATCATCTGTGAAAATTTCAATTGTCTAACTATCACGGTTCATGAGATACAGCTTGGTGACAGACGGCCAGCGGAGTCTTAGTAATAGGATCCCGTTTTACCCTTTGGGTACGGAACCCTAAAAACATGCAAACGTCACAACCCAGTGCACAATGCCGCCATTGTAGTTCTCTTTTCGTCACGCTCATTCATAGATAACCATGTGGGACTAATAGTCTGTGATGATAACTATGATAATAATAATATGTACAGACGCCAGCAGGTCAACCTACCCGAAACTGTCAGATTTTCCCAATCAACCTTGAACCTAATGCCTTAGCAATAAAGTCGAAAATCTATTAAAGAAATCTGACAGATTGTAGTAGCTTGATGTGCTGGCGTCTGTACTACAGTAGAACCAAAAAGGCATACCTTTTTGGTTTGGCTTCGGCGATCTTCGTGATTCCAAATAAGTACTATACAGGGCAATTCTTTTATCACTATGCTTTTCACAGGGTGTTCTACCCATGAATATTAACAACTTTCACTATGGGACCAACTCTGAAATCACGAAAAAAAAATCAGCTTTTGGTCGAGTAGTATTGAACTTTTGTATGAAACAGCTGATTTTTTTTCATCCGCCATCCGTCACTCAAAAGTTTTTTGGAATTGTATATAATAGTTAATCTATAATTTTATAATCATGGTAATACAAAATAGGCAAGTACTTCCATGGTTGTAACAGCTCCATAATAGATCTTGATTCCCGAAGCGCATACTTTTCATGGGATAATATCTGTAATTTAGCAATGAAAAATCATCTCACGGTAATTGACATAAGACTCACTTTGTTGCAGAGCCTCCAAAGAGAAACACGGTAAAAAGGAAGATTACAGAAACAAAGACAAGTAAGTTCTTTATGATTTCGTAAAATCACGCCCGTTTTCTCCGAAAGGTAGGCAGAAGTGTAGTACACTCCCAATTCGTCCAGTTTTATTCATCATTCTCCTGCCCTTGTCCCAATTTATTTGGGGTCGGCGCAACATGTCTTTTTCTTCCATACTTCTCTATTAGTCGTCATCTCGGTAGTCACTCCCTTTCTGGCCATATCATCTTTCACACAGTCCATCCATCGTTTCTTTGGTCTTCCCTTACTCGTATAGCCCTCCACGTTCATACTCAACACTTTCCTGACGAAATTTTCCTCATTCCTCCGCATCACATGTCCATACCATGACAACCGATTTCCACACAACTTTTCAGTCACCGGTGTCACTTTCAGACTTCCTCTTACATACTCATCATTCGCGTCCAGTTTTATTATAAGGAGTTTAACGAGTTGTAGGTCGTGGGTTCGAATCCAGGCAGGCGTTTTACTTTTTTCATCACCACTGCTCTCAAGACAGTGAAGGAAAACATCGTGAGGACTGTATAAATGTCAGTGCATGTGACATCTACCAACCCGCACTGGGCTCGCGTGGTAGATTACAGCCCACTCACTTGAAGAGACACATAATAGGAGCTAACCTATTGCCATTTGAACATAAATCCAGACCCCGACGTAAAGAGTTCCCTACCCAAAGGCTGCCAACGAGACCCTATTACTATGGCTAAGGCTCTGCTGTCCGTCCGCCCGTCTGTTACAGGGCTCTATCTTTTGAACCGTAATAGGTAGACACTTGAACTTTTCACAGAGTGTGTACTAATATACCCGCTATAAGAACAAATATTAAAATTAAAATAAAGTAAAAAATTAAAGGAAATCCCCATACAAGAAAAGTATTTAAAAAAATAAGTAGGTAGTCTTCAATATTGTACGGTGGTACTTTGTGTGTGTCCGACTCGCACTTGGCTGCTTTTTAGTATGCCAACGAGATTCTAATATTGTCTATTGTAAACTAAAACGTTTTTTTTTTTCAGAGAACTTAAGAAAATCTACTAGGAAGTCTCAAGATAAAGTCGACAAAAAAACTATAAACTATATCAATCCTAGACAGAACGTAGCCCTCATTTTAGAACATTCCACTATTGTGCCCTTCAAATCTAGGGTAGGATATTTTAATTGCTTCTATTGTAACAAACAATTCGCTGGCTTCGATCTGTTAAAAACTCATGTTAGTGAGTTACACGAGAATATCAGTTATAAACTTATTCTAAAAAGCATTTATAGGCCTCACGATCGTATCAGAGCGGATGTCAGCGATATAAATTGCAGAATTTGCAAAAAGAAAATGGACGACCTAGAATGTTTAATTCAACATTTGACAGGTGACCATAATGTCAAATTCAATTTTGACAGTGACACCAAAAAGCCCGCGGATTGTATTTTGGGTTACGATTTGAGCGAAGCAAGGTATAGATGCTGCCAGTGTAAAAAAGAATTTACATTTTTCAAAACACTATCGAATCATATGAATGAGCATAGTACTGACCACGTGTGTGATGTTTGTGGCCGCTGTTTTTTACTTGCCGAACGTTTAAGAGCACACTCGCAGTTGCATAAAGAAAAAAGTATAGTCAAATGCGATATATGTGGAAAAATATGTGGTTCTAAAATGTTATTACAAAGCCACGTAAGATACAAACATCAAAAACTCCCATTCATGTGTTCAATTTGCGACAAACCCTTTAATACAAGTCAGAAACGAGTGAAGCATTTAGAAGAAGTGCACAACCGAGCTCCATTGGATTTAACTTGTAAAATATGTCCTAAAAAATTTAATCATCATATAAATTTATATCGCCACATGAAGTATCATTTGAATATAAAACCGGAACGTAAATTCGGCTGCAGTGTTTGCAGCATGAAGTTTTCAACAAACAGTGGGCTATCCAACCACATGGTGGTACATTCAGGTGAGAGAAATTACGAATGTGAAGTCTGTCATAAAAAATATGGCCGACGGAAAACGTTGATGGAACATTTGAGGATACATAAGAACGATAGGAGATTTGCTTGCGGCGTTTGTCCCCAGGCTTTTGTTCAAAAGTGTAGCTTGAAAAATCACATAAGAGTTCATCATGGAGTTATGGATTATGAAAAACTGATTGTAGATAAGAAATTGAATGCAAAATAAAGTGTTTTAATGCTTAGTTTTTTTTTTTACAAGTCTTCTCATCCTTACTATATTGGGTTTGCTGCAAAATATTTGAATATAATAGGTATAAAGTACACAAAATTGTGCAAACCAAAACAATTTAAAATGTCTTTCAAGGATTACAATAAAACTTAACAATACAAAACTACTGTTTGTAATAATAATAACGTAGTCTTGTTATTTTCTGCATTTTCATTCTAAAATAAAAATAATGACCAAACGACGAGGGCGCCATTGCGCGCTCGGTACCCTCTTAGCTTCAGTAGATATAATTTCTTGTCACTTCACCATTGATTTTATTTATTTATTTGTTTAAATATACTTTATAATACACCAGAAAAATACACAACGATTTCTATCTATTAAGAGGGAAGCGTCAGGGTAGCCGGCGAAATTAAAATTTTCTTACGTTTTTTTGCAATTTAGAAAGCGGTATATTGTACGTTGATCAAATTATAATTTGCGGTCGTAACAAGTATCTATTTACATAATTAGAATCATTAAAGTGATCAATACAACTCTTTAAGACCAGGTAATCCTAAAAAATTACTACCTATTTCATGAAATCTTGACATTTTAGGATTATACTAACTTAAGGAGTTGTATTACAGATTCTATTGTAGGTATATAGTTCTGTAAATACATATTTGTTACGGCCGAAGATCATACTTTATTTAACATACAACCTAATACTGACTTGCAAATTGCAAAAAACGTAAGAAAATTTGAATTTCGCGGGCTACCCTGACAGTAAGAATAAAGAAAATACGAGTTGCAAGTTTCCCGCCAAAAACTATTCTCCTTCAGTTTTTTTTAAATTTTTTTTTCCTTTTGGCTTCTCACGGTTTGTACATTTAGCTAATGTCAAGTTAATACTCCTTCAGAGTTCAGCGTCTCCATACTGTTTTTCAATTCAAATTACCAAGCGTATATCAATTGTCAGCGAGCTGATTATTTGTAAAGCTTGGTTTACACAAGTTTCAACTATGTTACATAAATAGGTTGCTAACACTATGGTCCGTTTTTAATCCCAGATAATAATTTGACATTTCAAATGTTCCATGACGTATCATTTTTTAATTTCACTGTTTGACATTTGCACCTGTCAAATTAGTTTCTGAGATTAAAAAAAACATTAACCGTCGCACGGTAGGCTGAAAATCGCCTTTCAAAGACACAGCAGAGACTTGAATTTTGAAGAGACCTTTTTTTGCTAGAAATGGATTCTGCTGATGATTACTATATTATAAAATTAAACTTCGTATGAGGCAATTACGTGTAGAAATGAAAGAGTTATATTATTTTTAAAGGAAAAATTTATAGGGTGCTGACAGGAAAAATGAGGCTATCTCTGGATTTGCAAAATTGGCCGTTATATCCTTACACACGGCTATAGTACTATTTATTTATAATTTTTGACATACTTCGGATTGCGTCACCACTTGCGCTTTTTTTTAATCCTCTTTTTATCTCTTGCGTCGCGTTGCTGGATTTAACCCACGGGAACGCTCCCGTGGTATAAATTCCGACCTCCACGCGAGTGAAGTCACGGGCAAAAGCTAGTATCTACATTTATATTTAGCTTAGCTGAAGCACAGAAATCTTGATATTTTGTCATGTCAGGCGTGGGTTACAAGTTTGCAATGTAAAATGTGACAGATCGCCTAAAGTTGGATATTAAACTATGTATGTATGTATACATACATACATACAAGCGTGACTCGCTGGCGACTTCAAAATTTTACGTCCACACACAGATTTTAACAGCAGATTTGGGGTTACCGTTTCCAAAATCTGTCTGGCGATGACGACTAAAGTCGCTACGTGTGTCCTAGTACTACCATAACACTAGCCAGTATACTATAGTAGTGGTAACATATAAACCGTAGATAGAGAATGAACTAGTTCATTCTCTATCTACGATATAAACACAATGTTATCTGTGTGTGATCAATGTCAAAGAAACAACATGGCGACCGTTCCAAAACGATGCGTACGTTTTGGAATTAATACTTGCCTTGTATACATTATAATATGCTAGTGTTACTATTAATCTGCTGATTAAACTAAATAAAATATCGAATATAAGATCTAGATAAAGTTAAATGTCATCGAACACTCAAAATGTCGTCAGAAAATTGGAAGTTAGAGAAGGATTTGTGTCGTTGCTGCCACAGTGAGGGAAGTTTTAAAAATTTGGCTGAACCGTTCAATTATTCGGATATCGCGGAAATTTATGCTGATATGTTGAAAGAATGTTACGACATTGACGTGAGTATTATGCATAAATTATTAAATCACGCTCTCACATTGTAAAATATGTTGTAGTTTGTGAACAATACAATGAGTTGTTTACATTTAAAATATTTTGTAAATTTTAAATGTTAGTGGCTCTGAGACAACGCCCTGATCTGTGGGTTAGAATGACATTTTTCTAAACCATAAGCCTGGCCACTAACCATAAACCTCCTCCATAGGCCAGCCATCCTCTGTAGGCTTCATATATGTTTCGGTACTAGTGATTGGCTCGTTCACTAAACGTTAGGATGACTGAAGGCTTTTGGGCATTTTGGGGGCTGTCTTTTGTACCTATTGACATTCGGAAAATACTCAAATTTAAAATCATTTATTTAACTTACATTTATAGTTCTTAAACATGGAGGGGCTCGTGGCTAAGTAATAACAGCTGCACTCGTCGATCGATCAGGTTAAGCGCTAAGGGTACGCTTGCCGCGGTCGGTCTGTGGACAGGTAACTATCCATTTACATACCGAGCCCCCATGTCGCCAATAACGGACAGCCCTCTGTGCAGACCTTGCATGGAGGCTGAGGAAATCATTGCGCATGTACTCTTTGAATGCACAGGCGTTACCCAGATTAGAACAGAAACTTTAGGGCACCCAGATCTTTCACAGATGTTCTGATCAGATAAGAAGCCGTGATTAACTTCCGGAGGGAGGTGGGCTGGTAGAAATAACCACCAATGTTTGTCATGGCTCACGTAGAATGGTCCAATTGAAAGACTAAGTACGGAAACCAAAACCATCAACATAGAACATGACCAACGGACTAACGGGAGTCTATGTAGTCTATGTTCTATGTTGTTGGGTTTGGTTTCTTAAAGCACATTAAGCCGTTGGTGCCGGATCTTTGACAGTCATTACGGGTCTTCAGAAGTCTGACAACCAGTCTTACCAAGAGGTATCGTATTACCCAGTAACTGGGTTGTGGAGGTCAGATAAGCATTGGCTCCATGTAAAACACTACTATTCAGCTGCATCCGGTTAGACTGGCAGCTGATTCCCACATAGTTGGGAAAAGGCTAGGTAAATGATACTTATTAAACATATGCTCAACCGCTATGTTTTTCCTGTTCTTAGTTATTTATTAGGTACAGTGAAAACTGTTAATAATGATTCGAAGGGACTGTCAGGGCAGGGGTGTTATGGCTGATAGTCATTATAACCAAAAATTATGTTAAGTAAACAGAAATGCCGGGCTCTCAAAATTTCTTTGTATTAACCTGTACATTGTTTTACACAATCTTGTTGTAAACAGTGTCTATATTTGTTTAAGGAATTTCAGATAATTTTTATGTATACCTTATCCTTGTTTAAGGTAAATCAATTATTTAAATAAACAATTTTTATTTCAATACAAGTAATAATGGTATGAAATTGTAACTAACAGAAGACTTACACAGATTAAACGGCGGGGCCGAAACTAGGCACATATTGTATCTTGGTGATGCAAACACTACACAACATTAACACGTTCACTGTCCACCCAAAACGTCGAAATTAGCTCTCACATCCAATTTACTTTTTCGTTCCTATGTACTGAGGTACTTGCTTTTACACCACTTCAGGTCCTTAGAGGCCATAAAAGTTGAAGGAACCCTTTTAAATTTTTTTTAGTTCAGTTTTCAAAGCTTTGTGTAAGTCCTAATTCTATCCTAAATAAATAAAAAAAAAATCGATGACTCATTGCTGTTTTATTTTACCTACATAATTGCTCATGCGTCCATGTATAATACTACTGTTTCTTTTATGTCCACGAAGTAAGAACCCATTATGTATGAAAAGTGCAGTGACCCACATGTATGGCACGGACGTCTCGTTCCAACCAAAAATGACCCACGTGTGGGTCATGGACAGTGAAAGTGTTAATAATTCAATGTGTTCTGTTAGCATGTTTGTAAAAAAAAATTACAAAATGATAATACAAAGAAAATAAATAACAGATGATATAATACAAGTTAAGGCGAATAAGTGTGTTGTGTACATTACGGCAATATCTTGGCAAGTCTGAACATGTGACACTTGCCTCATGTCACCACTTGTGTTGTGTACATTACGGCAATATCTTGGCAAGTCTGAACATGTGACACTTGCCTCATGTCACCACTTGTGTTGTGTACATTACGGCAATATCTTGGCAAGTCTGAACATGTGACACTTGCCTCATGTCACCACTTGTGTTGTGTACATTACGGCAATATCTTGGCAAGTCTGAACATGTGACACATGCCTCATGTCACCACTTGTGTTGTGTACATTACGGCAATATCTTGGCAAGTCTGAACATTGACACTTGCCTCATGTCACCACTTGTGTTGTGTACAGACGCCAGCACATCAAGCTACTACAATCTGTCAGATTTCTTTAATAGATTTTCGACTTTATTGCTAAAGCTTTAGGTTCAAGGTTGATTGGGAAAATCTGACAGTTTCGGGTAGGTTGACCTGCTGGCGTCTGTACATTACGGCAATATCTTGGCAAGTCTGAACATGTGACACTTGCCTCATGTCACCACTTGTGTTGTGTACATTACGGCAATATCTTGGCAAGTCTGAACATGTGACACTAGCCTCATGTCACCACTTGTGTTGTGTACATTACGGCAATATCTTGGCAAGTCTGAACATGTGACACTTGCCTCATGTCACCACTTGTGTTGTGTACATTACGGCAATATCTTGGCAAGTCTGAACATGTGACACTTGCCTCATGTCACCACTTGTGTTGTGTACATTACGGCAATATCTTGGCAAGTCTGAACATGTGATACTTGCCTCATGTCACCACTTGGTTCCTAAAAAAATTTACTGTGCAGCCTTCTTCGTGAAGTTCAGACTTGCCAAGATATTTCGGCCATAGTGTAAGTATGAGTGAGTAGGTAGGCTGAGAGTGTGTAGGTATTAATCAGTGCTGCAAAGTAAACTTTCTGTTTCGTCATACATCTGGCCCAGCAACCATTCTTTTAGTTTAGTTTTGGCCTCAGAATAGTTGTTTGGTACGGTGAAAGTTCTAATAGAACTGGACACTCATATCGACGGTTAAGAATCAATAGTGTCTATCTCACAGAAATTTTAATAATAAGGCAATAGAAATGCTATAGTACTAAATTTTATATCGGGACGAGTGTCGCCGGGTCACAGCTACTACTACATAAACAAAAAATAGATACACAATTACACCTACAAATGCACTTTGCATTACTGCTATAAAATTAAACTTTATGCGATGACATTACGCAATATTTTTTATAAACGCATAATGTCAGGGGGCGCGACTCCTGCAGCCAATAAGAAACGTGTGCGAAAAGCAAAAAATGATATTGCGTGCTCACTCTCACTTAAGAATAGTGCAGTGCAAACTATTACAAGCTCATATCGATAAATTATATTTTTCCGTTGAGTGTTAATAATCTCCAAGGAGTCCAGCAACAATACATAATTAATTTTATTGAAAGTATTTCTTTCGTCAACGCCCTTTTAGACGATTTATTTATGAGGAAATGGAATACAATAAAACAATAAGTGTACGTACATTTAGTTTATTATATAATTATACAAATCTTAAAGGCTCTCCAATACTTCACCTTACAGTAAAAAACAGTAGTGTAAAAACAATGACCAAATCAAATAGGATGGATTGTGTATGAACTTAGAATAAAAGGGGGAGGTAGTTAGTGTAGTGGTGGACTATAAATACTTAATAAACTAAACTAATTTTAAAATAACACAATTTAAATTGTTTAGGTTTCATATAAATAACAATACATAAATATTTAAGTATAATAATTATATATATGTATACTATAAATAAATAATTATACTTACAAAGTTTTTTTTATATATACAGTATGTTAACCAACAGAGGGCGTTCCCGTTAACCCGCAATAGTATAGCATCCATACATGCTAAAAAAAATATTACCATTCGAAAACAAAATGGTTTTTATTTTTTTTAATATTAAAATATTCACTAAAAATGTTAAATTGATACGTAAAAGAAACACTCTGTACACGCGTACTTGAAGGACGGAAACATCGCAATTTAGTTTTTATTTTTAGTGAATATTTTTATATTTTTTTGAATATTTTAGTGAATATTTTTAGCATTTTTAGTGAATATTTTAATATTAAAAAAAATAAAAACCATTTTGTTTTCGAATGGTAATATTTTTTTTAGCATGTATGGATGCTATACTATTGCGGGTTAACGGGAACGCCCTCTGTTGGTTAACATACTGTATAACTTACTGAATATAGTTTGTTCAGAATCAGTAACTGAATCGATTCCAATAGTTTTACGCCGTGTTATTTTTTCCAAATTTTTTTTTTTAAATATTTATATAATAATTTACAATACAGATCACGGCAGGTCATAACGGATATAAGGCGAGAGCAAACAACTGGGTACAAGTGCAAAACAACCCCTCATTCGCCTGGATAGCCCGGTGAAATTGAATTTTGCTGACTTAACCAGTTTATAACTTTCTGATTTATCATGACACAGTTATGAAATTTCGTAAATAGATTCTTTACATGAAAATACTAGACAAGTGTAACAAGTTTCGCATTAACAAAAAAGAAGATTGTTTGTACAATATTTCCATATTACAATAATAATATATATGAGAGGACAGTGCAGACCAGTCAGTTTTATACCTAAAAGCACAATAAAAATTGTAGTCCATGAATTTGCGAAGTCTACAGTTTTCTCTCATTCACATTATTAAAGGAAGCTATACAAAAATAAAAATAAACCTATTATTAAGTGATAGATATATACAATAGTAAATAGCTAGTTAAAACAATAGCAGTAGCAGATATCCATTTGTCTTTAATATCTGGATCTTTTGGGAACCTGTAATAAAAGCATTGGATAAATTAAACAGATGCATACAAATTATGTAAATTCTGTAATGATTATCTTTACAATATAAAACTTTGTATACTTAATTATTTTGACATGAAAAAAGCATTTGATAAATCTTGAAAACGTCCTTGTATTATATAAAAGGATACTCAACGCAGACTGCTTTTCAACAATCTTGGTATGTCTTTTTATATTAAAGTAGTCGTATAAAATACATACGAAGGATAATTAAATTTAGTTTATTACCTAACATTAATTTAGGTAAATACCTAATTGTAAACATTTTTAGATACAATTTTTAAACAACTTTTAGATAAAAAGACATACCAAGATTGTTTACCTTTTTTTGATCACCTAAACAAACGCACCAGGCGTAATTGTTTTATGACTCATAAAAACTGGAAAATTTTCAAACACACATAAGCGTCTCGCCGCACTTGGGATAAGTTTGTAACGGCGCACATATGCGCCCAGCCGCACTGGGTAGAGTTTCTTCAATCGCGCATGCGCGCTCATAGCACCACACGAAGTATTTTTTGGGCGCGCATGAGCGTTTGCCGCACAGGGTTTAGTGTATCATAAAGCAGCACTTGGAGCAAGTTCGCCAAATAATTCAGCAGTGAATGTGATAACCTAATGCTTTGGCGATAAAGCTGAAAATCTATTAAAGAAATTTGACAGATTGTAGTAGCTTGATGTGCTGGCGTCTGTACATAAATAATAAATAAAGTTATATGGCATTGGGAAAATCAGACTTTAACGTAATATATCTGTCGCAGCCGACTAGTTTAATTTACCGTTTAGTTAACTGCCTAGCCTTTTAATTATAGGTTAGGTTGGAACTGTGACATACACACGAGCCGAATTGGTTGCAGTAACTAAGCCGGGGCACCCGGAACAAATGGGTTAGGTTAGTAGAACTGTGACTGTCTGTGACCAACTGCGTGTGAGCATGCGAAGCGAGCGGTGCCGCGGTAGCAGCCAGCGAGCACTACTTCCAAAGGCTAGGCGGTCAACTAAATGGCTAATTAAGCTAGTTTGCTCGGCATATCAATTGTGTTAACTAGCGGCCGAACCCAATAACCTATCACCAGGGAGATAGAAAAACCTATCTATCTACGGTTTTAACATCCCAATAATCTAAGATGGATAAAACAAAAGAACACGAACGAACGTAAGAACAGATAGAATTTGTATATCATCAATAGCAAATCAGTCTTTTACATTTTTTGTCTGAAAATAGGCTATTGGGCTTGGCCGTTAATGTAATGGATTATGTCTAAGAAATATTGTTGCATTGTTGATAATAAAAGTCTTCATCAATAAACTTCACAGATGGTTCCAGTCCCAGGGATGCTAAGCGCCATAACGTACACTATCTGCGAGGTTTGCGTCATGCGGCTACGAGATGCGTCAGAATTTAAAAAGCAAGTTCTGTCGTGTGAGGAGCGCTTTAAGGATATGTATAATAGGCATGTTATAGAAGGTATGTCAATGAGATTCTTTATAAAATATTAAAATAAATAAAACTAAGAAAGATTAGAGAGGAGGCCTGTGTCCTAGCAGTGAGAACTTTAGAGGCTGATTATACGTACGCTGAAGAAATATTCAGAATAAATATCTTTTCAATATCTCAGATCAAATAAAAAACCAAGGCATAGCACTGCAAACAATACAGTGAAGCATGCGCAAATAGTTAAACGAAAAGGATCCAACCCAAATTTGTTGTTCATTCAAAATTAAGACTTATTACTACTGACGAAGGTTGTTATTGTTTTACATATTTAAGTTGGGTTGGTTTCTTTTCGTTTAACTATGGACTACGAAAAGGATCCAACACACATTTGTTGTTCATACAAAATTAAGACTTATTACATAACAGACGAAGGTTGATATTATTTTACATATTTACGTTGGGTTGGATCCTTTTCGTTTAACACATTATCTGCTTAATTTTTAGCGAAATGTATGCAAACGCTTCTTTATGCTACACTAATCCTGTGTGGCAAACGCTCGGGTGCGTGCAAAAAATATCTTGAGTGTAGACACCCTTACCGACCCTTATTTTTGATAGCCTTTTGATATACCCTTTTGATAGCCGAGGCCTACAATACATCTCATACCTATATGTTGACTTTGTTATAAAGTGCCCATAAGATGTACATAATACCGATCTCATCTAATTAATATCAAAGATTGTAGATTTTAATTGTAATTCTTGTATGGCTGTCACTTGATTATGCTATAAATATTATTATTATTATTATTTTACGATGTTTCCGAAACAATAGAGATGCACAACGAACGCACAGGTGCGGCGCGCCGCACTCGAAAAAAGTTATGTATATTGTATGGACGCGCATACGCGCCGTCAAGCACCTGATGAACGTCCGAAAACGCGCATGTGCGTCTGCCGCGCCTAATGTATTAACTATGGACTTACACCATGCTATGTGCACACACGCTCACACGCACACCTTTACACCAAACTACAACTAAACTACACCTCACTAAGTGCATGCGTGTTTACGAAACCGGCCTCACGTCACTGTTGACCGCCCTATGTCTTGGTTTTTTATTTGGTTTGAGATCAAAATTTTTTGTTAGTAATCATGTAGCTCAACTCAAAACTTTTAATGAGGTAACATTTTCATAATTTGACTCACCCTGAAATCGCAAAAAGAAAGTCAGCTGCTCTCTACTGCAATGACGAGGCATGTTGCAAGCCGCGTTTTTAGTGCCTCAGGAATGTTCGCGGTAACTCATACGGATGGCTTTCATGCCATCTTCCGCAAAAAACGGCCTCACTCTTGAGTAAAATAAGAGGCAGTCACGATAACATCCTGAAGGCTGTAGTGGCCCGTGGCAGATACTTTCTCCGCCTTAATAAATCATTTTTTGCGAAGACTTGTACCCTAGGACCCTGGATTCCTTTCTAGTGTCTAGTTTGTAGGGTGGTATTTCTATGAATACGTCTTTCGTAAGTTACTAACGATAGTATTTTTTTTTAAGTGCAAACCTTTTACTTACTAACAATTTATAGATTATTTTAGTTGTCCGAAATAATATATATATATAAAAGAGAAACATACAAAAGAGAAAAAAGGAGTTAATACATTAGGCGCGGCAGACGCACATGCGCGTTTTCGGACGTTCACCAGGTGCTTGACGGCGCGTATGCGCGTCCATACAATTTACATAACTTTCTTCGAGTGCGGCGCGCCGCACCTGTGCGTTCATTGTGCATCTCTATTGTTTCGAAAACATCGGAAAATAAGGGTCGGTAATGGTGTAGCATAAAGAAGCGTTTGCATAAAGAATTAAGCAGATAATGTGTTAAAAGAGAGAGATGCTTTAAAAGTGAGTGTAGTACTTACTGTATTAACAACTTTTAATATGGAAACAACTCCGAAAATATGGACAAAAGCATCTATTACCCACAACTGTACAAATATATATATATATATAGCATAAAGAAGCGTTTGCATAAAGAATTAAGCAGATAATGTGTTAAAAGAGAGAGATGCTTTAAAAGTGAGTGTAGTACTTACTGTATTAACAACTTTTAATATGGAAACAACTCCGAAAATATGGACAAAAGCATCTATTACCCACAACTGTACAAATATATATATATATATATATATATATATATATGTATAGAAAAAAAAAAATTTTTTTCTCTCTTTTGTATGTTTCTCTTTTTTTTTTCTTTTATAAAAAAATCCACTGCTGCTGCTGCTTAACGAATTGATGGACAATATACGGCTATAGCGGTCATAACAATAAAACATCTATTATTGTCTCCTTCATAACGTTAAAAGGAGGCTCCCATCACTAGTTCTTAAGGAGGAAGCGTCAGGGTAGCCCGCGAAATTCAAATTTTCTTACGTTTTTTGCATTTTGCAAGTCAGTATTAGGTTGTAAGTTAAATAAAGTATGATTTGCGGCCGTGACAAATATGTATTTACAGAATTATATACAATAGAATCTGTAATACAACTCCTTAAGTTAGTATAATCCTAAAATGTCAAGATTTCATGAAATAGTCATTTTTTAGGATTACCTGGTCTTAAAGAGTTGTATTGATCACTTTAATGATTCTAATTATGTAAATAGATACTTGTTACGACCGCAAATTATAATTTGATCAACGTACAATATAATACCGACTTGTAAATTGCAAAAAACGTAAGAAAATTTGAATTTCGCGGGCTACCCTGACGCTTCCTCCTTAAAGTTTACTTGTAAAAATAATAAACCATTTTTCGTTCATCTTTTTATGAATGTTTTAAATCCACAATAGACAGCTATTGAGCACTGTTTTATCAAAGTTATTTCTTATTATTTTCAGTTGCTGTAAGCTCTGTAGAAATAGAGGTCAAACAAGAAGTAATTGACTCAGAACCAGATGGTAAGTCAATAGAATTATATTCCTTTTAGAAACTCCTGTAAATAAGGCCCATTATCCACTATGGTACTCAATAGTAACAATATAATAATATAAAAC
The DNA here is from genome assembly GCA_948252095.1 of Dicycla oo. Taxonomy (NCBI): domain Eukaryota; kingdom Metazoa; phylum Arthropoda; class Insecta; order Lepidoptera; family Noctuidae; genus Dicycla; species Dicycla oo. Next base: position 10,135,687 of record OX411734.1, read on the forward strand.
TGATCAGGCAGGGGCCATAGTCCTTCCATAGTTCTAGTTAACCAGTCCACAGCCACCTAACCCAAAGCTCAACATGTTTAGTTTCCATGTTCTGCAATAGTCCTGCACCAACCGAGGGTTGTCCCTGGGTGCACTTACCCATGATTGCTTACAGGGAGCATCGTCGGTTGGTGCATCCTCATCATTGAAAATGATCTAAGGCGCCTCTGCGAGTTGACTTCGGCCCCTCCCACGCCTTCCAAAGGTCCGGGACCCCAGGGTTCCAAGATATGTCAAAAACATCTAAAAATATAGTTCTCCGGAACGAATTTCGGTCAAGGCGACTAATCTCGGTGGAGACTAGCCTTCGGTGCAGGAGATATTTTAGTGCACGAGTGTGTGCGCAGACACAGAAACAGGTGCACTCCCTCTTGCCTCACCCTAGACCGATGGGACGGCAATCCGACACGACGGGAGAGAGACCCGTATCCGTGTTACGTATCTTGCAGAAGCCCAGCGATAGCGAAATTTGCGCAATAATTGCTTTTCAATCGCAAATCGGTATTATGTATCAGGGATACGTTCATTTCATTTTTATTATATTAATTAATGCATTTACAATATTAAGCCGTATACTAAAGTGGTTCGTATACAGGGTGATTTTTAAAACATGCGACATAAGGGGGTGTTCTACCCATCAATATGAACAACTTTTACTATGGGACCAACTCGGAATTCGCAAAAAAATTTCGACCTTTTTATACAAAATGGTCCAATCGGGTATGTGCTTTTACATGGGAAGGTATTTTTTTTTTTTTGCGAATTCTTAGTTGGTCCCATAGTAAAAGTTGTTCATATTGATGGGTAGAACACCCCCTTAAATTTTGTCGCATGTTTTAAAAATCATTCTGTATAATACGGGGATCAACCTGAACTAGGATAAACCTGTATCTCAGGTATCATAAGTGAAAATTATCTTATTACATAAATATTTCCTACGACTGATGATATACATAAGTAGGACCCATTTTTGCAAACAAGAACCAACCCACAGCACTTATACTGTGGGTTGGTTCTTGTTTGCAAAAATGGGTCCAATAGTGAATAACTTAACAAAGATTGGTTAAACAAACAATGGTTAAACAAAATAACTAATGGTTGAATATTGACTAAGTGTGTTTGCCAAAATGCCATTACTTACTATTTTTTAACATGAATGAGTTAACATTCGGAGATTGTGCCCGAGAACTCCACGACCTCATTCTACCGGCCCCCTTCTACCATCGGACATCTAGACGCACTGCCAGTTACCATCCCTACTTGGTTGCTATTCCACCAATTCGCACTAAGCGCTTCCAAATGTCTTTTATAATGCGCACAGAAAAGGAGTGGAACTCACTACCTGCGTCTGTTTCCGAACGCATACAACCCAAATCTTTTCAAAGTGAGAGTGAACAGGCTTCTTCTGGGTAAGCCCACACCATCGTCGACTTTGTCTCTGTCACCTCTGACCTAGACTAGAGTCAAGAGCAAACCCATAAAAAAAATCATGAACACATGTTAACTCATTCATGTTTAGCCTTTCACATTTAGCCAAAATTCAACCATCAGTTACTATGTTTAACCATTGGTTGAGTTAACTACGGATCAAAAAACCGGCCCTTAGCTTTTCAAACAGAACAGGCATATTTCTTCTACAAAATTCGTCGTTTATTTATTGTTCTATTCAAAAGGTAATATCTTTTTCTATGCTTCGTAACTTTAATTCAAACTGATTAATTCGATTTTGTGAAGTTTGTTTATGATAGAAATACGACCTTATGAACAGATGCTCCTCAACTGAACTGAGCGTTAGCCTCACAAATGTGACCACTGTCTAGAAAGAGACAAAGCGACTGTGCGGCCAATACCGGTGGTACAACTAAACAGACAACTACTGGGCGCAGATTCGCTTTGTCTCTCTCGTACTTTTCGGTCTGTATTCACTGCACAACTGAGTACGGAACGCTCAGTCCATTCTATACAGGGTGTAAGGGACAGCCCTCCGCAGACTGATGGGGTGAATTCAGTATATCATACTAAGATGCCCGGTACATGAAATTATTTCAGGAACGTTATGAGAATCCAATAAACCTGATTTGTTTGTGTTTTTATGCACAAATCGGAGCATCAGCTACTGGTTGGGAGGGGTAGGTAATAGGTATGCGGTGAGTTCGGTGAACTCTGTAGCTACGCAGAAAGTGAACAGCTGATTTCACGTGTCGTTCGTTAGAGTAGTTCAACATCCATTGCTGTTTTTTTTATTGTAGCTATTTTATTTACATAAATGGAGTACTTACTGCGTACAGATAATGTAATTTTACATTGAAATAAAGGAATAGTAACTGAAAAACAGAGTTAAAAAATTAAAATTTTCCTGAGAAATTTTCCAGTGGAATATGATTCAAAATAAGGAGCTGAATGCACCCTGTTAGTTTGTGGAGGGCTGTCCCTTACACCCTGTATGTGCTGTGACATTCTGGCGACTCATGTATGATTTGCGTTCATGTATGATTTGGGTTTGTAACTTACTGTCTTTGAGTAGCTTAAATTCATACTAATTGTCAACAGTTTTTAGGGTTCCTTACACAAGGGTGCCAACGGGACCCTATTCAGGGCCGTCTTTAATATATTGGAGGCCCTGGGCACTTTAGGATATGGAGAATGCAAGAGCGAGCTCGAAATTTATAGCACTCGTCGTCGGATAGGTTAGGATTTCTTTTGACTGTTCATACAGAAATAGTAGTTACTCTTTCGACTTATGCACAAAAGTTTGGGAACTAAACTAAAAGGATGAGCCTCGAAAATTATAGCACCCTGTCTGAGATTTACTTAGCGTTTCTTTTGACAGCCTCTAGCTACGACGCTGGCAGGAACTAGGGGGCCCCGTAGATTCCGGGCCCTGGGCACTTACCCAGTGTGTCCAATGGCTAAGACGGTCCTGACTGAAAATACTGGTATTCAGCTGCATCCAGTTAGACTGGACCCCAACATAGTTGGGAACCGCCAGGCTGATTTTTTATTAAAAAAGAAATCCTACTTCCTACTATTATAAACGCGAAATTTTGTGAGAATGGATGGATGGATGTTTGTTGCTCTTTCACACAAAAACTACTGAACGGAGTTTGATAAAATTTGACACACAGGTAGTTTATAACCTGGATTAACACATAGGATACTTTCTATCCCGGTATTCTTACGAGTTAGAGAATTGCGCGGGTGAAACCGCGGGGCGCTGCTAGTTGTTAAATTTTGTACGGTGGTACGGAAACCCTTTGTGTGCGAGTTCGACTCGCACTTGGCTGCTTTTTTGAGTATGTAACGCTCAATTTCACTTTCAACAAAAAAAAAAAACTTTAATAGAATAGAATACTCTTTTTTATTGTGTACACCATAAGAATTACAGATATAAATGTAGAATGTGTGTGGAAGCGTGTGTGCTTTTATGATAATTGATAATCATATAAGGCAATGGTGCCGATTCTCTTGTTCAATAACTAACCTAAAATTAGAGAATCGCTATCTTTTACTAACAAGCAGCGCGAGAAAAGGACGGCTATAATCGTGAACTAAGTCATAGATGTCAAACTAGTTTACGCCTTGCGCTTCACTGTGTTATTAGTGGACAAGATTTTACGTGTCGTCTAAATTTGTATGGAAATATTAGTTCCAACTAAATTTGACAGATCTAATTTACGTCTGTCTCTTTCTTGTTTTATTAGAGAGAAAAAGTTAGCAACAGCCTAAATTAAGTATAGTTTGTGCACCGAATCAGCACGAATATCTCTCTGTAAAGAATAATGATGGACTATAATAAAATTTGTATTATTATTATTTTACAGAAGACTTTAAAGAAGACTTCTCTCAGGACGACAACGACGATGAAGACAACGACGAATCTATGGACTTAAAAATAGATGAAGAAGGTATAATCATACTGTAATTTTAAAATTATACAGGGTTATAAGTAAAACACCAACAACCTGTTAAGGGGTCATTGTACTCATCATTATGAACAAGTTTTACTATGGGCCCAAACCTGAAATCGCGAAAAAAAAATCGGCTGTTCAGTACATTTTGAAGAATTATGCTAACATAAATGTACTGACCAGCTGATTTTTTTTTTCGCGATTTCAGGTTTGGTCCCATAGTAAAAGTTGTTCATAATGATGAGTACAATGACCCCTTAACAGGTTGTTGGTGTTTTACCAATAACCCCGTATATTATTGATATTTGAGCTGTAATTTCCCAATGTTGAGCAAAGGTCTCCCCCAAGTGTCGCCACATCGTCGACGTGTTTCGGTTGAAATGATGATGACGTCATTTCAAATGAAAGACGTCACAGTCACCCAAAGGGTTATTGAGAGAGAGGGCTATGCTTGGAGTTTCCCTACGTGATCGAATCAGAATTGAAGAGATCCGCAGGAGAACCAAGGTAACTGATGTAGGGACCAAACCTGAAATCGCGACAAAATCTGCTGTTCAGTACATTTATGTTCGCATAATTCGTCAAAATGTACTGAACAGCTGATTTTTTTTCGCGATTTCAGGTTTGGTCCAATTGTAAAAGTTGTTCATAATGATGAGTACCAATAACCCTGTATAAGTAGGTACTCTCGTTGGAGAGTATACTCTACAAGCAAAACTGCTCATAGTCCCAGAACTGATCAGCGATATTATAAGGACACAAAAAAAAAATGTGAGAAAAGGTCAGAGGGTTAAAAACAGGCTCATTTATTTTAAAAAAGTGTGCATCATTGGAAGCCGAAAATATATTAAGAGGTTCATTGATTTAACACATTCGGTGCGGCAGACACACATGCGCGTTTTCATAACTTTCTTCGAGTGCGGCGCGGCGCACATGTGCGTTCGTTGTGCATCTCTATTGTTTCGAAAACATCGTAAAAAAAAGGGTCGGTAAGGGTGTAGCATAAAGAAGCGTTTGCATAAAGAACTCAGCAGAGAATGTGTTAACACATTATCTGCGCGAAATTTAAGCAAACGCTTCTTTATGCTACACTAATCCTGTGTGGCAAAAGCTCGGGTGCGTGCAAAAAATATCTTGGGAGACACCGATGTTTACGAAACAATAGAGATGCACAACGAACGCACAGGTGCGGCGCGCCGCACTCGAAGAAAGTTATGTAAATTGTATGGACGCGCATACGCGCCGTCAAGCACATGGTGAACGTCCGAAAACGCGCATGCGCGTCAGCCGCGCCTAATGAATTAAAAAAATCTTACATCATGAGAAGGTCAATAAGTTTTTAGAGTGTCAGTTAAATATTTTACCTGAGCAATTCCTGTTGGAAAAACCCAATAACTTTTCGTGTCCGGTCACACGGACTGGCTCGGAGAGTAGAGTACATTTTTAACGCGTTTAAAAAAGAGTTTTAGGTCGTTGAAATAAGGTTGATTTTTATTTCACTTCTTTTTTAAACGAGAATGCTAAGAGCCGACCTAAACTCAATGTAAAACAATAATGAACCTTATTTCAATGACCCCAAAACTCTTTTTTAAACGCGATTAAAATGTACTCTCCTCTCTGGGTGAACGGACACTGCCCGATCTGGGAATCACCCAGGACCTTATGCTGAGCAGTAGCGCTTGCGACCACCAATGAACCAGTTAATTTTCTGCAGATGAAAAACCCGTACAAGTGGAAGTTCGAAAAAAAAGGAAGTATAAAACGAGGACTGTGAAGAGCGCACCTGTGAAGAGTAAGAAGAAGCCGAAGAAGAAGAATCTGAAACAGGAGCCTGCTGATACCGAAAATGAAGCAGAAGAAAGTAAACAAGGTAGGATTTTTTTTATTCACGTATTTTTTACTAAAGTTGTTGCGTATTAGCATTGCAAGAGCTGTCATCAACCCATCCGCATTTATTGACAGACTAGCGGACCCCACAGACGTTGTCCTGTCAAATTTTCAATAGTTCATACAAAAAAGGGCGTTCAGTTTTTCCAGAATTTATACATTATCCGGATTTTTTTTTCAAATTTTTCTTCTCATAAAAACCTAATCGGAATATTTAGGACATTTTAAAACAAAATATAGCCAAATTGGGCCAGCCGTTCCCAAGTAAAGCGCTAATAACAAGGAACAGCATTTCAATTTTTATTTATACACGTTGCTTTTTTATTGACTAGGGTTCTGCCACGATAGTGTTGCACTCATCATTATAAATAAGTTTTACTATGGAACCAAACTTGAAATCGCGAAAATAAAATTAGCTGTTCCCTAAATTTTGACGAGTTATGTGAATTTAGCGTACAGCAGATATTTTAGGTTTTATCCCATAGTAAAAGTTGTTCATAATATTTTGTACAACAATATCGTGGCAGCTTCCTAGCCAACAAAAAAGCAGCGTGTACAAATAGATTCTCGCATTCTTCATTTAAAAAATGGAGACAAAGTCCGCTAATTATCCGAATCGACATCTAGGGTACCTAATCTTCAACATTTTTACTAATGAAAACTGATATTTATATTATGTAGTCAAAGGCATCTTATGAAAACGTAAACATGGATCAAAAAACGTACCGCTGGCTGGCAAGTTGTAATGCCACTTACAAATTGAGTGCTTTGATTTGAATAATGGAATACTTAAAAACTAAATTCTAATTTTAAACCAATCTCTTTGAAGACGTTTTTTATTTGACAATTGAGGTTAATTTTATAACCTCAATTTTCGTCGATGATTTTTCGATTACATTTTAGTGTTATTCAAACAATAATTTTCGGAAAAATTTACTACACAACATAACGCCACGCTTGTAATCCCCGAAGGGTTAGGCAGAGGTGTACCTACAGTACACCCACATATGGCCAGTTATGTTTAAATCCCATGTAATAGGGGGCGAGCCTATTGTCATCAACTGGGCACAAATCCAGACTCCTGGCTGCTACTGCGAAATTCAGTATTAAAAACCCTAATAACACTGCCCAAACTGAGATGCATGGTGAGTTGCACGAAACCAACATTTCGCTGCTTTGCATGAATACCCGCACGAACCAAAATTTTGAAATTACTGTGTTATAACACAGAAAAATGCAAAATAGTCCTTATTTCATGGTCAGTAAGACTCACATTCATAACGGCATAATCGGCGGTTTTGCCGTTATGAATGTGTGTCTTACTGACCATGAAATAAGGACTATTTTGCATTTGGCTGTGTTATAAACCAGAATTTTTAAAATTTTGGTTTGTGCTGTAAATTTTTAAAATTTTGGTTTTAAAATTTTGTTTAAATTGATGCTGTCACTTTTTGATACAAAATGTAAGGGATGCCATGAATTTAAAGTCTCCATTAAACTAATGTTGATTTTGTGCAACTCGACGTTAAAAGTTAAAACCTTCTTACAGATGATTTTTTTTTTAATTTTTATTAATTTAATAAAATCAGACACAGATATCCATATTTATGTTACTAGGTATACTTAAAAATCAAGTTAGTGACCAAAGATTAAAATACAAATCACAATAATACTATTATAACTAAAATAAATAACTGGAGTAATATTAACCTGTTCAGGTTTATTTACATTTTCATGAGATACTATTGAAACGGATATTAGTTAATTGTTCGGATTTCTACGAATAAGTAAAATGTTAATGAAAGGGAAATTACCGCTATTGCGAAGCTAAAACGCAGCAACAATAATATACTCTGTTTATGCCGCTCGTGCGTGTCTTAAGTAATCACACAGGGGTCGATCGATCAAGGTTAAGTTACTCTTGCCACGACTCGTCCGAGGACGGGTGACCATCCATTCTTTCTGAGGCACAGGAGAGCTCGGTCTTGGAAAGCACGTTAAGTCGTTGATTCCAGCTGTCATTTGTAGTTCTTCGACCGGATTTACGAGTAGCCGAAAGCCCGAAAGTCTGACAACCAGTCTTACGAAGGAGTATCGTGTTATGAGTTATCCAGTAACTGGGTTGTGGAGGTCAGATAGGCAGTCGCTCACGAGTCGTGGTATTCAACCGCATCTGGTTTGACTGGAAGCCGACCCCGACATAGCTGGAAAAAGGCTAGGCAGATGATGGCTCTATTTATAAACACTAGCGACCCCTCCCCTGCTTCTCATGTTTTAAAAACTTGACTTGACATCGAGATTTCTTTATTATATTATGTAAGTTTGTATGTTTAATGAAACCATCCGGTATAAATGCTCTATGGTGGTGAAAACGGCATCAATATCCAAGGTGTATTTTAGAAGAACATAAGCGGTCACACGAAAAGCGACTGTTTTATACTGTGCAGAAGATATAGATTAGACATTTTAGGAAGGAGGTGTATGGAATTTTACAACGTGTTTGCCTTAAACAATGATTACTTTTGTGACTTTTTTTCTTTCTTTTATGACTTTAAGGTACACAATATACTAAACCAGGGGTCGGCAACCTTATGCTAGTGCAGGGTCACAAATGTTGCCAGGAAATCAGTGCGGGCCGCATTTCATTATATGCCAGGGTTAAAAGTCTAAATGCGGTTACATCTACTTTTAACTGGCTACAACTAACTTAGGTTAGGTCACATTTACAGTGGAGGTCTGCCCGGCTTGGGCAGAGCACCGCCGTGTTCTCACGGAGGTGATCGGCGGCGGCGATCTCTCGCGTCCGAGCCTGGTCCAGGCCATGGTGCGGAGCGAGAGTGCATGGGAGGCCGTCACCTCCTTCTGCGAAGCGGTAATGCTCGCGAAGGAGGAGGCGGAACGCGTGAGGGAGAGGCAGTCTCGCTCCCTCAGTCGCCGCAGGAGACGCCCTGGGCGGCGGGAATCGATAGCCGATTCCCGGCCACCGTAGGCGCGGGCTTGCGGACGGTGAGTAGTGGGTAGCTCGCCGTCCGGTGAGGACCAGGCCCGGGTCGACGGCGCGTTGTGTTCCACGCGCGCCTCAAAGAGATGTCAGCAAAAGATGGGGTCCAATAGGGCCGATGCCGCTGGGGTCGCGGGTTGTTTAAAAAAGATACCGTGGCCCTGGCATAGGCAACTGAAGGAACACGGGTGGGTTTTAGTCAGTAAAAGTCTGACACGCCCTTCCGCTCCACCCAGAGCGGGAGAAGTTATTTGATGATTTCCCATCCACAAAAAAAAAAAAAGGTTAGGTCACATTGTAGACGGCTAAAACTTGGTGAAACCGCACTGGCTTTTAGCAGTAACATATACATAAATGTTTTGCGGTTGCTCGCCTCCTCTCTGTCCGAACGTCTCGGGCGCTCCGTATCTCTATGCCTAACAGTGTTTCTTGTCTAGTAACTTTGTAACTCTTGAGGCGCACTCGCGCCTGTTTATGCGGCGCCCAAATAATGTGAAACTACCTACATACATCGTTTTTGGTTTGTGAACCTCGCGAACCGCCTGTTGCCGACCCCTGTACTAAACCACCAACAACAACAACCAACTAACCAAAGTAACATTCATTGACAGCTGGGCAGTTTTATCGAGATTTTTCATTCGGAAATAACAGCCCGGAATCTGGATTTGTGTTTACCCTTTCGGAGACTCGAGGCGTGATGTTACATTATTGCCCCGTATTAAAAAAATTGCTCCATTTCATACAACTTTAAGAAACTGTGATTTGTATATAAAGTTCATTGGGGTAATTACTATAATGGGGTAATATCGATTGCTGATTTGTACCAAACGCAGCGGCATTTTACATAGGGTAGTATTTAAACGCAAATAAATAAAAAAAACCTTTTTGAATCCTAAAATAATCCGAATTCCAATAAAAATTACTGATTGCACAGCAAAAATACTCAACTCTAATTATAATTAAATAAGCAACAATTTATATTTGTGGCGCACCGCTATTTATCATAAAGCTTTTTATTAATGCATAGCTAATAAAGACTAGCGAACATTAAACCTATTACCTTTTACCATTCTTGAGAAAAACAAATTATTATAACGTACCCTTCGTGCGCTTCGCTCGCTCATGCATTCTATGTCGACGGAGCCCCGCTTGGCGGGGCTCTTTTGTTATGAGTGTGAGTAATAAGTTTTTTTTTACATCAAAAATACTGACTGCACAGCAAATTAACTAGAGCGTACTTATGTACGCTCTAGTTAATTTGCTGTGCAGTCAGTATTTTTGATGTAAAAAAAAACTATATAAATGATGGAAATAAATTGATAGGTGATTATTTATTTGATGTGCCTTTGTATAATATCCCTTTTACATATATTTGCAACATAATGATTAGATGTTTGTCGCTATATAAAATGCCATTGTGTTTGGTAGAAATTATCATCAATCGGAATTACCCCATTATCGCAATTACCCCTCTACTAAACTCTACTGACAATTTAAGTTGATAGTAAATTTCCTTGCCAATTTCACTAACTACATTGTTTGGCCGCTGGCGCCGTCGGCATGGTCGTATAAGCATCCCGGTATTCTGAAATAGCCAGTGCAAAGTAGAGATGGAGCTATGATGGCGTATAGCGCCATCCCGTTTTCACATTGGAACAAATTATGTCTGACATTTCACTCGAGGGGCTCGGGGCTAAGTAATAACAGCCGCACGGGTTGATCCATCAGGTTAAGCTGCGCTTGCCAGGGTTGGTCCGTGGATGCGTTATCATCTTTACATACCGAGACTCCTCCGTGCCTCGGAAAGCACGTTAAGCCGTTGGTCACGGCTGTCATTCGTGGTTCTTTGACAGGCGTTATGGGTCGTCAGAAACTTCACGGTCTTACCAAGGAGTATCGTATTACCCAGTTACTGGGTTGTGGAAGTCAGATAGACAGTCGCTCCATGATTCAGCTGCATCCAGTTAGATTGGAAGCTGACCCCAACATAGTTGGGAAAAGGCTTGGCAGATTGATTGATTTAGTCAATTTTCTTAACAATTAATTTCACAGAACATTGTTTGGCCGTCCGCGCCGTCGGCATGGTCGTTTAAGCATCACCGTTTTCTTCAGTATCTAGTGCGAAGAAGAGATAGAGCTATGATGGCGTATAGCACCATCCCGTTTTCGCATTGGAACAAATTGACATGTCTGACACTTTCCTATACTACATTCGATGAGTAAATCTGTTGACAAATCTTATGTAAATAGTGCCTTTGCATCTAAACGGTACAAAGATAATTTGGCGCGTGGCCAAAATCGGCACTTACGTCGCCATCTTGTTTTTAAATAATTTCTGTGACACAATTTCATAAGTCAACGACGCCCTCTGTCAATATGATTCAAGCGCTAAAAGCTCCTTGTAGCACTCCTGCGCCGGTTGACGTCGGGTTGACGCGGCGTTTATGTCACGTTTCGTTTATCAAAATAACTAATAAGTAGATCCATCAGGAATTTCTCAGTAGCCTGGAGTGTGGGTCTGTGCCCGGTTGATGGCAAAGGCTCGCTCCAATTACATGGAACTTGAACATAACTGGCGTTATGTGTACTCAGCTGTAAATATGGCACGTCTAGTATTTGTAAGGCTACCTACGCCCAGACAGGTGCTTGCTTAACGCCTAGACTGCCTAGAGCAGGGATTCCCAAACTATTTTCACACTCAATTAAATAACGCTTGCATTCAAATAATCACCATTAATTACCATACACATTCACCACCATTTACATACTCATTCTCCGCCATTCTCTACCATTCACCTACACATTTACCTCTATTCAACTACACATTCTCCTCCATTCGCCTACACATTCTCCCCCACTCACCTACCTATTTACCACCATTCACCTGCACATTCACCTCTATTCACCAACATTCACACCACCATTCATCTACACTTTCACCTCTAGTCACCTACACATTCACCACACTCTTTGACTGCTTTTATTTTACTTTTAATTTTTCTTTTCTTTTCATATTTATTTTTTGTTTTAATTGTTCAGTAGAAATGCTAACATGCCTCCTGCCTGTTTTACTTGTATGATGCCACTAAGTGGGGCCTGGTGACCTGTAATACAGGTTTTTCTAAAACCTACCTCAGGCACCAGCTCTCACAATGTGAATTTGTATAGTTCAACATTGTTAAGTGATACAAAGCCATTGTGAGAGAAAATAAATAAACATATTATTATTATTTTGGGCAAGAGACCCATTTTCCAACATGAACCTCATAGGATTTTTAAAGTGATTTGGCTATGGGGGTCCCATAGCCAAATCTACACTTTAAAAATCCTATCTCTATTTGTTTTCCTATTGATACAAAATACTTACCAATTTAATTTGTTGTTGGTTAAGTGAGTAAACTTGACATCATTTTGAGTTTTTGACCACAATGATACTTCCTGCTAAGATATTAGTCTTCTTATAACAAGTTCGACCCAAAGGTGTCGATATCGACCACTTTGGGAATCCCTGGCCTAGAGCCTAGTGACTTAAGGTGAATGCGCAAAGGTATAGGCCGCGAATTTGAAATCTTCTTAGGTTTTTTTCAATTTGCAGCTCAGTGTCAGATTGTATCTTGAACACAATATGATTCGCGACAATAACGAATATGTATTTACATAATAAAACAACCATATGAATCACCAGTATATTGGTTGGCGATGGCGAAGTAGACCGGACTGTTAAGCACAGAATTAACACACTGGATGGATGAAATGGCAGCAGGTCACGGGAACAATCTGCGACTCTCCATTCCCCTTAAACTCAAGGGGAAGATTTATAAAACAATGGTTAGACCTGCTGTCTTGTATGGATCAATGTTGGGCTATAATAAGAATGAATGAAACAGCATGCAGCCGAGATGAGAATGCTAAGAGGGATGTGTGGTATTACGTGAATGGATAGAATAAGAAATGAGTATGTAAGAGGAAGTCTGAAAGTGACACCGGTGACTGAAAAGTTGTGTGGAAATCGGTTGTCATGTGATGCGGAAGAATGAGGAAAATCAGGAAAGTGTTGAGTATGAACCTGAACGGCTATACGAATAAGGGAAGACCAAAGAAACGATGGATGGACTGTGTGAATGATGACATGGCCAGAAAGGGAGTGACTACCGAGATGACGACTAATAGAGAAGTATGGAAGAAAAAGACATGTTGCGCCGACGACCCCAAATACATTGGGACAAGGGCAGGAGAATGAACCATATGAATCACCAATCCTCATCACCAAGTCATGATTTCCGCAATCAGATCAAAAGAGAACATCTAGCAATCCATTCAGCAGCGTATACATCTGTACTGACCAAAACAGGCTGATACTTACCTATCTACATTTTTTTTTTAATCTGTGGCGAAAATTGTGTGTACTACATATAAGTACCTACACGTCATGTTGATATGTAGGTAGGTACCTCTTTTATGAAGTAAAACTTCTTAGGTGGCGATTTGATAATGGGAAGAAAACTGACAATTAGTTCCGCGTAATTGGCGCTGAGTGTTTATCTCAAATGAACTGTCAAACTCCATAGAAATTAAACAATATTTTGTGTTTTTGTGACTTTAACAATATAATGGGTCATTTTTGCAGTATTTGGATGCAAAGAAATAGGCGTTGGCAAATTTCTAAGTAATTTTCGCAGTAATAGAAAGTGGGAAAGGCACTAAAATTTAAAAAAAAAAAAAAAAACTTCAAATCAAGTTACTTTTCGAGGTTATGTCGGAAACATTTCAAGGAAACAGACTATGAGACCACTTCTAAGATGACACGTTGGTACAATACCTATTATTATTAATGGTGTATTTTTATCAATAATTGTAAAAAAGCTTTCAACTTGCATTAAAGAAAATGGTTTCCTTTCAAATAACCATACATTTTGTAACAGGTAACTTTGTTTAACATCTTGTTTGTCATTATTATAATTAAAAAGAAAAAAGTAATGAGTTAACTTTATTTTTATAACTTATAAAACCATAATATTGTCCAGTATACGGCTAAAAGTCGATAACATGTTAAATATATATTGTACCTTACGACAAGTTTGACTTTCCTTCCTTATTGCGATACTCCGCTTTTTCCAACTTCTCCTTCAACTGGGCGATACGCCAGGTAGAATACATTGTGAAGCAACACAAATAGATGAAAAAAAAAACACGCAAATACTTAAAAATCGTCCACACAATGCACAAGTCTTTATCAAAAACTTTGACAGCTGTATGTTTGTTACACAAACATACAGCGCCACCTTGCGGCGAAGCTTCCGGGAAGCAACCCCATTGGACGAGAATTGAGAGTGAAGTTTCAAGGACGCGTCACGTTTAGGCACATTTTGTTATATAAGAGAAAGATTTGTCTGTCTCACACAAAATCTCTGCTTTCTTTATTTTTTTAAAAGGTTCACTACTGTCACGAGCTTGTCGCGCATTTTTTTTTAATCTCTGGCGGACATTGTGTTTCCTATAGGTACACTTCAGGTTGATACGTATGTCCTTCCTTTTTATTTCTGGCGAAATTTGTGTGTACTTAACTATTAATACAGTTATGTGTAATCTTTTCGTGGAATTCAGGCGTGATATTATGTTGTCTTTTTTTTAATTTTAACGGTCTATAAAACGTTGTCGAATCAGCAGGACTTTAGCGAAAAACGTTTCGTGTTCACACGTTGCGGGACACTAAGCGCCCCCTGACGTTATTAACAATAAAACTTCTATTGTGTCTCGTTCAGCGTCCTTCAACCGATTAAAAAATATTAGTCGGTCAGCCAGGTACTAGCGGGTTTGACTGACCAGGGTCCGCCAGACGGTACCGTTGACAAACACTAGGTTTCTCCAAGTTCGAATCAATTTTGCTTGCAAGCAAAAACAAACAACCAGGGACAGGGTGAATCAGTGAATACAAAAAGCAACATAAACGTGTAAACGTTTTGTCGATAGTACATGCTATCGAATGTCCTGTGGTCTGATTGCGCGATTTTCGATTGTTCTTATATGCTGTGATTAGTTTCGGCAATGTTGAGTGTTACTGTTAGTCGGTATCATCCCATTGCTGGGCAACGGCCTCTCCCCACGAGTTCCAGTGGTAATGTCACTGGCCGATTTTTTTTTAACATTATGAACGTAAATATCCAACCGAAAAACAAACAAAAAGGAGTTCCTATTTTAAAACTACAAAAAGTTGATAATCCCGTGTCTAAACTGTGAAAGAATCCCGAAGTCCGAAGACCGAAGATCAACGAAGATCGCCGAAGAAATAAATGAAACTCAAGTGTGTTTTCTGTCTGCAGGCCGAGTTGTGGCGCCGAAATTTCGCCTAAACGACGAAGACTATAAAAAAATCGGCGATATATACCACTGTGCCAAATGCGACAAGACGTACGAAAAATTTAACACACTGAAATTTCATATGAAGACAAAACATTATAAGATTCCAAGATATAAATGCTCAATTTGTTTGAAAGAGTTCATGACGCCTGCGCCTTTGACTGTACACAAACTCGAAGTGCACAATGTTGATGACAGGTTCAATTGTAGAGCGTGCAATAAAATTTTCAATACGAAAGTGCAGTTACGGAAGCACATCAACAATTTCCACATGCTTGGAGAGAGGTATAAGTGCGAATTTTGTGATTATGAGTCCTTTAGTTTCGAAGGTATGTACAAACATAAGTTCAAACATAAGACTGTGAAGGACTATCATTGCAAGTTTTGTAGAAAATCATTTTTGAGGAAGACAACGTTGGATTTGCATGAGAGGATACACACTGGGGATCGGAGGAAAGTTTGCACTGTATGTGGACAAGCGTTTGTGCAAAAAGCAAGTTTGAACTATCACATGACGAAATATCATCCTGAGGTCAATTTTTAGCAGGCAATCCTAAATCGCCCGTGACATCCGGACACTAATTACGTTACATACTTTTAGTCACGATATCCGACGGTTTTGAAGGATATTCTTAAACCATTGCTTTATAGGTTTGAAAAATTCGTCTGCTCAATGAACGTGGTTGAATTGTCAAAATGAAAGACATTGCGATCAATTGACAGTTTATATGACACGCCGAAAGTACCACGCGGCAGGCTTATTACAGTTATAAAAAAACTATTTAGCAAAAAATAAAACCGAGTTCCAAAACAAACAAAACACTACAAAGTGAAAAATAACTTTAATTTCGGTAGTCGGTGTCTTTGGTTTTGTATTTTCGTTTTTTGCCACCGACTTCCGAAATTAAAGTTATTTTTCGCTTTGTAGTGTTTTGTTTTGGAAGTCAGTTTTATTTTTTGCTAAAAGTTTTTATTTTTAACTTTTTAGTTGTGGAACGTACCCCACACAAATTCGAATACATAATTGAGCACAGTAATTGTAGATATAGCCATGTAAATAACAGTGATAGGAAGTTATTAAAACATCATCACATCATCCACATAAAATAAGTGGGAAATATACGCATTATTGAAGTTAATAAAATTTATATGGGACCACCTCGGAAGTATACCCTTTCAAACAAAAAAAGAATTTTCGAAATCGGTCCATCCGTCTTTGAGTAATCACTCCTTTTTGAAGTCGGTTAAAAATCGGTATTATTTAAAAAATCATTCAGTAATCGCTCGCTGTTTGTTAATATTCACTTATCGCTGCAACACTTGTGCCAAAAGAAGTAAAGGAGCAATCTTTGGATCTAACCTAGTCGAGATGTGCCCACAGAACACAAACATAGGGTGTGCCGTACGATAACTAAGAAAATGCACATTTTAGTTAACTGATTGTTCCATAGAGGCAGCACTATCGCTAGTTTAGAAAATCAATTATTGCGCAAATTTTGCTATCGCTAGGCTTTTGCAAGATACGTAATAAGTCTGCCGGTTTCTGATAATGCTTTTGAAAAATACTCTTGAGTATTTAAAAAGATTTTTTTTTTTCATAGAGTGGTTGGGATTTTTTTGGTGTCTTAAAAATTGCAAAAGTATGTAAAGGTATTCCGGGTTTTATTGAAGGCCCATTTTCGATACGTTAATTTTCAATTTCAAGCAACGGTTTTTTTTTGCTATGATGTGTTTTCCATGCTCGGGACGGGGACGGACTCTGTCAGGGGCTCAAAAAATTATCGGTGTCTATATTTTATAGGAACTCCTTCATAGACGTCCATGTCCGGGCTAGCGAAGGAGCTTCAGTACCTGCCCTGTGTGTGTATAGAACTTAAAACATAAATAACATCGACATGTAAACGTATCTGAGGAATGTGTGAAGCAATATTAAACCTTATGTTCTAAGGGGTATATTACACAATCATATCTAGGATCATAGATTCATATTATGTCTATTCTACAATGGCATGCATGTTTAACTCATAGATCTATGATCCTAGATATGATAGTGTAATAATACCCCCCCTAAGGAAGATTTTAGAACGTTTTCGTACAGTTATTTGGTATGTAAACATTACTATTTTTAAACAAATTGTTAGTTTACTGAAAGGTGCTAAATAAATGTTGTAATTTATAATTCGTACACTTGTTTGTAATGTGTTTTTTTTTATTTGATCAGAATAGATATTACATAGTAATATACAGGCTGATTTCGAATTTATTGGTTACCTTACAATTCTTCTATATATACCTTACAATTGGCCAATTCTCGTAGGTAATTCAAAACGTTCAAAATATAGTCGTAGAAAAAACTATCTGTTATTTATCGTATTCGATTTTACCAGAGATATTGCGGATATTCGCATTCACATCCAAATTAATCAATGTGAAGCTCATGCGGATGTAGATGTGGTTGGATAAGGGTGAATATAAGTAAAATCACTATCAACAAAATGCACTTTATAATCACTTAAGTCATCAATATATCTCTGAATCTATTTCGAGAGCTATATTGATTTTTAAATTATCGTAATTCAGTAATTTTTTTTATTATAATTGCCGCGAATGTGGAATTATGATCAAAATACAACGAAACAGCGCTGCAATTTGCTTAAACACTTAAGACATTTTGAATTTCTCTCTAAATGGATCCCTTGAGATCCGCATCCGCAACCGCGGATGTGAGCCACTAATAATCCGCATCCGCGGATGTTAAAAAATCTGCATCCGCAACATGCCTTGTTTATTATCCTGGAATATATCAAATTAAATTAGCTAGCGAAACTCCGCAGACGTGTTGGTATCGATAAATAAACAATGATAAAGCAAAAAATTAATTTGATTTTGGGTCATCGGGCAGTGAAGTCGCTTAAAATATCAGTTTAAAAATCCGTTTTTTTTTTAGTAAACTTCGCAGACGTGATGGGTATCGATATCTCAATAAAGCATATTTTATCAACTCACGTACATCACTACCAGCGGTCATTGACCCAAAAAAATCATCAATTTTTTTTAAAATATTTTGCCGTTTTTAGATATCGATAGCGATACCCATCACGTCTGCGGAGTTTCGCTAGCTTATTTAATTTGACCCTGTATACATTCTGATATGTTGGCCAATTTCGAGTTTTGCATTTTTGTATGAAACAGATTTTTTCGATATTTTAGAGTTGGTCCTGTATTCAAAATTGTTCATATTCAAGAGTGTTTTCACTTCGCCGTGTTTTTGACAACGTTCGTATTGTAATGTTAGTCTCAATCTGTCATAAGTACCTCTAATTTTCAAAGTTTTGTTGGCATTGATTGTGGTTGAGAGATTACAACTAAGTTTTGAACGTTTTTAATTACGTGAATTAGCCTTCAGATCGTGCGACGTAACTTTTGCAGTGAAAAAATGGCGGTGGGTGACAAAGGTTCTATCAAGGAAGAGGTTAAGGTTATTTCTTCCATCGTAGGAATGATTTTTTTTATGTTTTTGAATGGAAAACTAGTCACAGATTTGTAATAAAATATCGAGCCGCTCTAATGTGTCACCCTATTACGAACCGAACAATGAGCACGACGCTCGACGCTTTGTTGCAACTTGCTTTTGCAAACGATCGAATTTGTTTACAGTGCGCGCGCAAGGGCTAGTCACCGCCTTATGTATGAGAACGGTGAGACGGGAGAGGTAGACAAAGGTCAAGCTAACTCAGTCTGCCAATCTTGTCAAACGTGCCCTCCCCCGTGTCTCCGCTCACATACCTCAGGCGGTGACTATCCCTTGCGCGCGCACTATAATATTTCATCGAGCAAAGACATGAGTGCATGCAAACCATGCGACGCGGAGTGAGGTGCGCGGAGACACGTGCGCGGAGATATACAGGGTGTATCAGAATGGTTATGGTATCAAATTTAAGTGTGTGGTGCAGACCATAAACCTGAACAACTTTCTCCGTGAGTCCAACATCGTAACCGAGAAAAATATATCAATTGTCCCGTACAAAACTGCAATACCTACTCTACTGACAGGCCAGCTGGCGTGGGGCCGATTCCCATCCAGGGCCCCAAGTCTGCTATTTTTTTTTAATTCGTCATTCCAACACGATCCCATTGTCATTTTGCTAAAAGTTCGTAATCTGCTAAATTCATAATGGTCGATCATTGGTAGGTCAGTGGTCTCGGTAATAGAATCGTGGTACTGATCAAAGGAACTGTCAAAATTTTTGCAGATTACTGCATACGTCAGTCTTTCATTTGTTATTATAGAATAGAATAAAGTTTATTTCGAGCCAACTCATATATGGTTAGTAACATTGTTTTTAAACATTATGTAAGAGATTACCATTTTAAGCCATTTCTTTCAATGGAGTGTCAGTGGTTGACCATTGGCAAGTCATAATGACGCCATTATATTAGTAGATTACAAAACTTGTCATAATCAACAATTATGAAATCAATGACAGACCATTCTGACACTATTGTAATAGCAGACTTGAGGCCCTGGACAAACATTTGTGTGCATGAGCATGTCTGTTTGTCCTGAGTCTGGGTGTAATTATATCTGTACTAGCTGTTACCCGTGACTTCGTCTGCGATCCAGAATGAATAGTAGCCTATGTCCTCCAGGTTATGGTCTACCCATGTGCCAAAACACATCAAAATCCGTTCAGCCGTTTTAGCGTGAAAGCGTAATCAACAAACACACTTTAGGATTTATAATATTAGTTAGGATAGTTAGGAGGATGAAAAACCGGTCTATCGACACTCTAGAAGTCTAGACTCACAAAATGTATTAGGTACCTAACTAAATTAACACGTTCTGTGCGGCCAACGCGCATGCGCGATTTTCGAACGTTCACCATGTGCTGGCGGCGCTTATGCGCGTCCATACAATTTATATAACTTCCATCGAGTGCGGCGCGCCGCACCTGTGGGTTTTTTGTGCATCTCTATTGTTATTGGCGTAATTGTTTTATGACTCATAAAACTCGAAAATTTTCAAACACACATAAGCGTCTCGCCACACTTGGGACAAGTTTGTAACGCCGCACATATGCGCCCAGCCGCACTGGGTAGAGTTTCTTCAACCGCGCATGCGCGCTCATAGCACCACACGAAGTATTTTTTGGGCGCGCATGAGCGTTTGCCGCACAGGGTTTAGTGTATCATAAAGCAGCACTTGGAGCAAATTCGCAAAATAATTCAGCAGTTAATGTGTTAAAAAAAAAAAAAAAGTTTAGAAGGCGCAGTTTGAGTGCGCGGCGTTTGTTTTCGTGAAAAAATATTGTTGAAGCCATTGTATTTGCTCGACACTACTAGACTTAGTAGTCTCATCGCATTCCTTATAAAGTAAGCTTTCACCGATTATAATATTTTTAATTTCTGAGCAGATTTACGGCCGATATGAGACGACATCTAACATTATTATGCTATTGTCAAATTCATATTAAGTTTTAACCCTATTTTTGGTCAATATTTATATTGTCTCTCTTTAGGTCCTGGTAGTGCTTTGTCAACTCTTGATAAAGACACCAGAATAAGTGATCTAGCTAAACACGTTTTTGCGCTATACGAATTGATATTTCGACGCATAGTGAAAAGTAGAGAGTCGCGCGCAGACGCGTGCACTCGCAGTGTGACGTCATAGGCAAATTATATCCTGCCATAAAAGTGTTATAAATATTACCAATCTTTTAAATGCTTAATCATTACTCTAGCATTAAAAGTCTCGTAGTTATTAGTGGTTTGAATTTTACATGTTTTCGTCGGTCAGAAATCTTTAACTTACCACATGTACACCGAGCGAAAACACGTTTTCACGTAAAAAAATACTCTTAACGCACTACTAAAGTTTATATGATAATATAATTCAATCATGATGCGAATGACACGTGGCGCCTTCTATTATCATAAGAACGTTATTGTTGTTTTCCTCGGGAACAGTACTTTTTTTGGGATGAAAGGTACCCTATGTCTGTTTCTGTACACCAGACAACGTATATGCAAAATTTCATGATGATCGGTTCAGTGGTTTAGGCGTGAAAAGGTAACAAAACATAGATATTCGGAGATATGCCTTCACTCTATATATATAAAGTTCATGTTCCAGTGTCGCCACATTTTCCCCCACTCCTGAAACTCAAACAAAAACAAAAGAAATAGATACGGCACACATGATGCGTTTTTCACACGCACACAAGAAAATATTTTTACACTTTTGTGCTATCTTATTGCACACATGCTCAAAAGGGGCGGGCACTAGAAACTACAGATACAGTCACTGAATGCACACATGAATGCATCTCTAGCCTCAACTAGGGAAGTGGGATTTGGAATAAATATTTGATCGATAAAAATATCGATGAAACCCGACTTCGGCGGAGATATCCACTCCAAGTACCCCTCCAATTACAAGTCCCCGACGAAAAAATAATTCTAGTGTAAGTCCGGTAGAGTTGGCTATAGTTATTTTAAGGACATTTTACTTTTCTATTTAGAGCAAATAAGTCGAAACTGTAGGTAATCAAAACTTTATTTACTTTTACACATTATTTTTCAATCGTAATACAATTACGAAAAGAGATAAAGGGTGAAAAAAAAAAATTAACAAAAATAACTCAATTGGCCATCTCTCCCGGAATGTCTGGTACAGATGGCCATAGCACTAAGGGATGGCCACACCTATTTTACAGTCTTCTTGCCCTTTCCCTTGCCTTTTTCTTTTCAGTCTGCATTTCGTTGTAATGCCAAGCCCTTACGGCTGCATGGATGGCACATATTGGAAAACTCTGTGCAGTTTTCATGCAACCAATTGTGACACAACTTTCATTGTATCCAGTAATCCGTTTTATGAGTTTCATAGTAGTTTTCTCCACATCCTTTAGTAGTTTCTGCAATCAATATCGTCACTGTAGCCATCCAAAACAGATCCGCCACTGTCAGGAATAAATTCAGCTTCGCTACTAGACGTTGATTCAATGTTTTCATGCAATTTCCTTTTTCTACTGCTTTTCTGTGTCCTTTTACATGGCAATTTTGCACACTGTTGTCGTCCTTCAATTTTACTTTTACTTTCTTCTTTTCTTTTTGTGCCTTTCATTCTCTTTTTGTTTCCTTTTTTCTAGATGATCAGGAGATGTTAACAAAATACCGAAATCTTGTCGTTCTGAACAGCATTCATTGCAGATCGTAACTGACCCTCCGTCCATTTATCACGAAGATCCAAAGACATGAGTTTGTTACATACAAGTTAGGCATCTAAAAATAAACGAATACATATTGTTTTATTTTATGCAAATGTTAGTAATAGTGAAATAATTCCGTAAGAACAACTAACAATTATCGATATCCATATCGCAGCGCTGTGCACCACTTATGCATAATTTTGATATGCATCAGTCATTGGAAAATATTTCACAAATAAATATTTATAAAATCCTTAAATATTATAATTAATGTAGTGTTTTTTTACTTACTGGTGGTAGAACAGCCACTTGTCTTAAGGTTTGTGGTACTTGTCTTATTTTTGCAAATAAGGACGTAACAATTAGGTATTTTGTAAAAATTACGAACCAATCTACGCGTTCCGATGCAAACGTATGAATAAACTAAACTAAACTAAAAATAAGCTCTGCTTAGTTTGGGATCAGATGACCGTGTGTGAAATGTCTCAGGATAATATTATTATTAGTACTCAAAAAATTATGAGATGGCTGATTATTTTTTCTCGATTTCTTATGTTATTCAGTTCGATGGTATGTGCCACACCCTTAAATTTGACTACAACTTTCTGATACATCGTAAAAGAGAATAGAAAGGAATGTTACAGGTAAATGGTCTCTCACCGTGAGCATTCCTTCGAACAACGTGTCGAGCATTCGTAAAAACGTTACATTACATGGAAATGCTCAACAAAATGCTCTAGTGTAGGTATACTTACCTTTATGAATCAGTTATGATATTTAATAAGGTACTAGTTGAAACAATACAGATTTTTTAAAATTATTTGTATTCTACTGTTTTATTAAAAAAGCTTTTCCATCGATATTTACAACGAAATTTTTATAGTTTTAACTAACTATAAATGACTAGCCATTTGCCAGATACTGTAAGGAAATTATGCAGGAAAAGTGAATCAAGTTATAAATCATCACCATCATTTCTTTTTTGCATCACTAGTTTTAAATATTATTTGAGAATTTAAATAAATTGTTTTCTAAATGTAAATGGATTTTGTTTTTTTTTTATACAATACAATTCTCGTCGGCATATTGTATGATACGTCACTATACAAACGGCGTCGTCTGTTTGCAAATGCTCGCTGGTTTGTGAAATGCCGAAGGCAACGTTATTTTGTCAATGAAACACAAATCGCTTCCCGGCAACAAAAGTGTCAGAATACGAAAATAGCTGTTTCGAGAAAATGATAACTTTAATAATTTTTTGTTTATCTAGCCGTCAATAATTTAAAAACTATAATAGTCAGATTGCTGAAATATGCTATTGCTAAATTATTGAGGTCTAGATGAACAAAAAACTATTAAAGTTACCATTTTCTCGAAACAGCTATTTTTGTATTCTGACACTTTTTTTGCCGGGAAGCGAAATGGTAATTCGACCGCTTTTTACAAAATGCGCTGCTCTAGCACATTCCGTGGTAAAACATTAGCGAGCCAGCAACACGCTAGCGGGCTGACGGCCCAGGGAGCGCCGCGCGTACATTACTGTATCACCACTCGTGGAGGCTGTTTAGCAGAAAAAGTTGATACATTGTCCCGTAACTATGACGAACCCGTCAAAGAATCCCGAAGTCCGAAGATGAACGAAGATCGCCAAAGAAATAAATGAAACTCAAGTGTGTTTTCTGTCTGCAGACCGAGTTGTGGCGCCTTTACTGTCTGCAGGCCGAGTTGTGGCGCCTTTTCTATCTGAAGGCCAAGTTGTGAAGCCGAAATTTTTTCTAAGAGAGGAAGACTATAAAAAAGAAGGCGACGTATACCATTGTGCGAAATGTGAAAAGACATACAGCAAAATGGATTCACTGAGAGGCCATGTGAAGTTGAAACATTATAAGATTCCTAGATATCAATGCTCAATTTGTATGGAAGACTTTATGACGCTTTCGCCATTGACCGTTCACAAACTCGAAGTACATAACGTTGACGTTCGAGTCAACTGTAGTTCGTGCAATAAAAAGTTCAATACCAAAAGGCAGTTAACTAACCATATCAATCTGTTCCACATGCACGGGGAAGTTGGAAGGAGGTATAAGTGCGAATTTTGTGACTTTGAGACTTTTAAATATGTAGCTTTGTACAAACATAACTTTAAGCATAAGACCGTGAAGGACCACCATTGCAGGTTTTGTAAGAAATCGTTTATGAGGAAGCCAACGTTGCAATTGCATGAAAAGATACATACAGATGATCGAAGGAAAGTTTGCACTCTATGTGGACAAGCGTTTGTGCAAAAAGCAAGTTTGAATTATCACATGATGAAATATCATCCTGAGGTGAATTTTTAGCAGGCGATTTTGAAGTCTTCGTTAAAAATAAATTGATTTTCAACTTTTGTAGTTTTTAAGTTTCTCAACAAGAAATTAACAATAGTAAAAAACAAAATTATATCCATCTTAACTAAAACTATTCACAAACTAAAATATGGCGTCGAAAAATTCATCCGCATCGCTGTGGACTGGTTTTGCACCCAAGAGATGGGCGGCATTACCACGTTGTATGGCAATGCTTCGCCTCTGGCTAAGGTAAAAGCCAGCCCTTGGGTCACGGGAAGTGTCAACCAGCTGTTCGAGATTTCCGAGACCATGAGTACTCTGACCCCACGGCCCGAGGGTTTCAACCGAAAATATAATAACCAATAAGGTAATTTACGCCGCTTCAGGTTTCCGCAGCAGCGGCGCCAGCATAGCACGCTGAGCTAGGAAGATGGGATGGCGCAAGAGTATCGACACACGTTGCATCCCACACTAAAGGCCTACCCATCTTCCATGGAAATAAAGACATGCCATCCGGTCTCTTGCCATCGTCGCGTGCCAAGCCATTGGATTCTAGTACAGCTGGAACGCCGACGGTGACTCGTCAGATGATCTAATTAATGTTCGTTTGCCGCGCTAAGCGACCCACACTTCGGCTGCAGGACAGACCGTGGTGTCCGAGGCTGTTGACAACTTCTCCATAGTGACAGCGGTGAGGAGAACAACATGGATGTCCTAGTCGTAGGGAAGCAGCGCAGCGGAAAGTAGTGTCGTCGATCAAAATGCCTATGTTCGACGACAGTAGTGCATGAAGCCAGAGACCCGACTCCTACTTACCCACAGCCATCAGGCGCGCACTCTCTGCAGAAGTAGCAGCCGTATTAAGTAAATTATTCTGTACTACTCTGCAGAGCGGCTCATCCCACAGTCTCTGGGAAGTTGGATCTATAGCCTCAGTGAAGCACGGCACATCAAAATCAATCAGTGTGGAGATTAGGATTTTCCTGATTAATTTCTCAGTGCCGTGTACAGAGGTTATGAAAGCCGGTAAACTAATACT